>OZ038485.1:103144592-103234592 GCA_964036315.1 Acanthosepion esculentum | reverse complement strand
TGAAATTATTATGCAGTGTTAACGAAGAAATATGTAGATTGCTTAAATCTTTGATAAAATTTGGATAAGCCATACATTTCTGATCTACGTGTGCAAGTGGTGAAGATGTGTACTAAAGTTTTTATAACAAAGACGGCCATTTCAAAGTTAGAAAAATCAGGAAGTTATTGAGAGCCGAAAAGGCGATGAGACGTGAAACGAGCACAAAATATGTGGGTATCAACAGCTGCTTCACGAATTAATGGTTTCAAAGAAAACTACAGGATGGGTCTACGATTCCACGTAATTGGTTGTATCCCATTAAAAATGATGCAATGTATTGTTTTTGCTGTTTATTATTTTCAATAGCCCCAGTCAAGCAAAGGACGGTATTCAAAAAATTTGTGTATTTCGAAAATGGAAAAAAATGCAACGAAAGAATACCAGAAGATGAACAGTTCACTCATCACCGTGTATCATTTCTTGAATGTAATGACTTTGAGAGAGGCATATCAGAAGGGTCTACGATTGGCAGCGTATTACTGAAGCATATGGAGGAACAGAAGCATTTGTGGAAGGATCTGCTCATCATGCGTTTTGTGGATTGTATGAAGTTTTTGGCGAATCAACATCTGGCGCTTCGTGTACACCGAGAAATTATTGCATCAAGTAATAATCCCGATAATTTTCTTGCCCTCGTTAATCTATTTAGCAAGTACGACCCTCTGTTGCAGCGTCACTTGCATTATGTCAAGTTGCATCCATATTCTGCAACATTTTTTTTTCTGGCAAGATAAGGAATGAACTACTGGTCAACGAAGTACGTAAGTCTATTCTCTAGAGAGTCAAAAGAAGCAGATACTATGGGATTATGTTCAACACGACTCTTAGATTCTGAGAATTTCAGACATTTTGTTTGTTTTGAGAAACATCAGGAGTTGTGTAGTCAAAGTGTTCAATGATTTTATTAAAATTCATGAAAATGACGCTGAAAGTGTTACAGAAGAAATTCTCAGAATTGGAACGAGATGGTCTTGATTTGAACGACTGTCATGGACAGACGTATGACAATACTGCAACAATTGCTGGGAAGATGTCTGGTATCCAGAAATGCATATCACAGAGAAACCAGAAAGCAATCTTTGTGAATTGTGACAACCACTCTTTGAACCTCGTAGGAGGGTATGCAGCATCAGAACACATGTTTGCTATATCATTTTTTTGAGTTCTTGATTCATTGTACAATTTTTTTTCTCCAGCTTAACAATGCTGTGGGAGAATTGACAGGATGGCTGTAAAACGGTTCCCTGATACAAGTGCTAGGCGCGATGCTGTTCACGTTGTAAAAATGAAGCTGGATATCATAACTAAATTGTTGGGGATATGTCAAGTGATACTTCAGTATCAGTCGCCACAAGAAGCGACACCAGTTGCTTGCTACACAAAGCTTTCTAACAATGCAGCCATTCTGGGACATCGTCTTGACTTCCATCGACCGAGCACAAAAGAGACTTCAGTGCCTTAGAACGAACTACAATGAAGATCAAGCTGACGTTCAAAGTCTGCCACAATCTGTTGTGAGTGAACGTGATTCTCTCTGTAAAGTTAATTGCAAAAGGCGAGGAAAAATGCTTAGAATGGGGTACTGACGTTGTTCAACAGAATAGGGTGTGTCTTAAAAAAAAGAATGGCTGGAGAGGAGACGAAAGATGAGCTTTTAATTGTGAGAAGAGAAATGGATGTTACGTTGAAGGCAGTAATAGATAGGCTGAATACAGAATTGAAAGATCCATTTGCAATGTTAAGTTACATGAGCAATTTGGGCTCCTCTTGGATACTGAAAGCCTCATTGAGTCGAACGATGACACGGTAGAAAAATGCAAAGAAGCTACGGCATGAAGCATGTGATTTTGATGGAATAGAACTTGGTTGCGAAATTACAGATTGCCGAATTTTAATTCAAAAAAGAAAAGACAGTTACTTCGTTAAACCAAAAGAGTCGAGCTTTTCAACTTCACAATATATTATGGCGATGATGTATTCCCCAATGGTTGTCTCTATGGCGTCCTGTGAGCGCTCTTTCAGCAAATTAAAATTAATAAAAAAAAAACTGTCTCCGAATTACAATGAGTTAGGAAAGCCTAAGCAATTTGGCTTTATTAAGCATTGAAAATGAAAAATTTGGGCATATAAATGTGGGTGGTGTTATTGACAAATTTTTGACCACCAAGCCTTGTATGACTCGGCTTTATGAATTCAAATAGATCAAATGAATTGCTCTAGTATCAACATCTTTTAATTCAGGCTTTGTCAATCCACAGTGCTTGTTGGTAGTAGCTGACCAAATAAACATGTATTTGAATTATACTTAAATACTTTTTTTTTAGAGCATTTCTATTGGTGTGAAAAAGTATTCATATTTAGATTTTTGCCTAGTTTCAGAATTATTTGTATTTTGGGAATCGGAAATGTAATCACTTGTATTTTGTATTTGTATTTTCAATTATATCGTGTCAATAATCGCGAGAAGTATTTGTAAATCAAAATTCCCAAAAATTAGTATTTGATCCATCACGGATCTCTTTCCCCCCCCTCCTTGGACCAAGACCTAGGCACACCAGTAATTGTATGTGTTTTAGGTTTTGGTATAAGCCTATATCATTAAGGTGGCACATTATGTTGGTGGTTTCAGTATTTTCAAATATATTTCTCACGTTTTCCTTATGGTATTTGAGTCTTACGGGATCCTTATTAAGGGGTCTCACCCATTTTCAGAGGCGCAGCCGGCGTATTCTACAACCTCAGCTGACAATGAGGGGGAATTATATTGCGTGCGTATATCGAAAGAAATAATGTCGTTTTATTTATTAACCCGAGATATTTTATCACGTAAACGTTATTTTTAGTGTCTACTCATATTTGAGTAGACGCCTCGTTTATTTATCAACATTATTGGCAAATGTCGCTATAAACACGTTGGATGTTGCGACGTTTTCGCCTGCCAAGGGGGACGTAAGGTTATATTCCTGCCTAAGGGCGCATATTTTTTTTAATAAGATTTCTCAGATATTCAGGGCGGTACACGAAAATAAATAAATATAATGTTTAATAGCTAAACGGAGCGTCTATTCAAATATGAGTATCCACTAAAAATAACGAAAAGTGAAAAAATGTGTGTGAGAGCGCGCGCATTGTATTTCCATGTGTGTGTGTGTGTGTGTGTGTATAATATATATATATATATATATACACACACAATATATATAAGTGATAAATGATTGATGTGAAAGCCAGTTGGATATTAAAGTTGTTATTTCAAGTTAATGTTTCACTACGTGAGTATTTTCAAAAAACAACTGAAAAGTTTTAAATGAGAATTAAAAATACCCGTGTCCATCCGACTGTGCGATCCACTATTTATTACTATTTCCAATCGCACATGCAAATGACCAATAGTATTAAAAAGAGTATCGTCCCGCATGCGTAGTGAGACGATTGCAAATGGCCGCTGCTGGTGACCACGCGTGACATCATCGCTCCTTCGCGACGTCGGCTATGTTGGATTTACATGGCAAACAAGTACGTACCCGCTTCGCCCGGAGAGCCAAGTGCATTCTCTCGCAACACACACACACACACACACACACACACACACACACACTGCAGTCTTCAGGTGCTGAGTATAGTCAGTACTTAACACCTGAAGATTGCGTTGTGCATGAAACTCCGAGTCGTCCTACCGGTGAGGGATAATGTGTATTTATTAATATATACTTAATAATACTGTTATACATTACATTCAGCACTGTTTTATTAAAACCAGTACTCTATGTGCGATATATATATATATATATATATATATATATATATATATGTGTGTGTGTATTTAGACAGCAATCACTCATTTATACATATTTCATTAAGGACGACAGACAAGGTATTACGAATAATCTTTTTTTCTTTTTGGGACACAGTGTGTGTAGAAACTGTCCAAATGTTCTATAATCCCGAGAGATTTCGGCGATACTTTTAACCATTATCAAGGATGATTTTATTTTTGCTTTTTAATTGGGTGTATGGGTTGTGCGTATAGAGATGTTTTATTTCTCGAACACAGCACATTGTGGCCGTATTTGTAGTCAATATTATTAAGTGTTGGCTTTTTCTTTTTTTTTATTATTAAGGCTTCTATTTTAAAAAATTCTTTTTTTACATGTGGATGAGATTATTATGTTTGTATTTTCTCCTGATATGTTTCGGATGGAGTCTGGTAAGTTTGTGTGTGTGTTTAAATGGGTTCTAATAGAGATGTAGTCAGATAGGTGTAACGTAAGGCGTCTAGATATGCATGTAGTAGTGTGACCGATGTAATTATTTATGAAGTTCGTTTTATCAGGAACACAGTTCCTTAAGGGACATTTGATCTCATAGATAATGTTCTTTCTTTGTAATTTTGATTTTGCTGGTATGTTGTTGTTTTTGAGGATAATGTTGGCTGATTTAAATTTATATAATGTGTGTGTGTGAAGACATTCATTTCATGGGGAAGAGCTCTGATGGGAATATTGACTTGCATGTCTGTCTTCATTGATAGTCTTCCAAATCACTATTTCGATTTCGCGTTTCACTCGTCAAGTCGATATAATCCATCCTATCGATTGACACAAAAAGCATCTTCATATTGCTCTCGGCAATATTATTATCGACGCGATTTCAAAAGACCAGGCATTGTTCACACTCTTTAAAATGTTACGCGCATCTCTATTTCCAGTTGGCGTTCAAGCTGAGACCCACACTGTTTGTTGGCATCGCAGCAGCCAGTGCCTGCAAATAAGGAGCACACCCCCACGAATCTAGATCAAACTTTGATCAATTCCAGACAACCACCGGCATCCATTCATTGTAACATCGATTTGCGCCCCTAGGGTCAGCGCAGTTACCTGGTGAATTTGCCAGTAGATGTCGCCTTTCCATTGTTTGTAAAAACCAGTAAATCTTTTGAATACGAACCTACTTCACGTTCACATAAAAAAAATAACAGGCTGCAAAAGTTTTAAGATTTGCTAGATTTAAATGCGCAGTGAAGACGCAGTTTAAATAAAAACACAATTCAACATTTCGGTGATAGTATTTGAGTAAGGAAAGTTAATTTCCTCTTACAGATGTATTCATATAAAAGAAATTCTAAAAACATCAAAGAGTAAAACAAGAGGATGAAATAATCTATATTTAACTCTGATATACAGTGTAACCCGGATATAAGAGAGTTGTCGGGACCAGAGAATAAGTCTCTTATATCAGGGTCTCTTATATCCGGGTTACACTGTATTTCCGTCGAGAAACTGGTTTTCAACTTTGTCTTCAGGCTCTACCTTTCTAAATGCTGGAGATTTTTGCACGTAATAAATAATAAATAAATACCCGGATTTTTATGTAACACGTGACATCACGGTAAGGGTCAAGTACATTCAAACGTACACACATACACTGAAGGAAAATCTATAACAAAGTGGAAAAAATTTTCGTGTGATGTGTTTCTGTCTTCAGGATTTCATCAAACTAAAATGATGTTTACGTTACACATATGCATGAAAGAAAGGGGGCGCTGAAATTTATTTATTTTTTTATTTTTTTATTTAGGTGTCTTAGGTATATAGTCTAGCCGATTTCATTCAGTTTCTTTTTATCACTGTTATTAAATATCTACATTGTAATTTATAGCAGTACACACTATCCAGTAATTTAATTTTGTTGATATTTCCTAAAAGACTTTTAGTAGACTTGTAAGAGCTTACATGAAGTGTTCACTTTAAAATTCTCCTCTTGTCTTTTCGTACTATAAATGTAAGTACTCTCACAGCATGGTTATTTACTTTAGACTTAGCAGTTATGTTTTTGGTCTCCATATCGTTCCGCACCATTCTGTAAATTGTAGGAACCCCCCTCCTGTTGATGTGCTGTTGGTGGAATGGATAGCCGCTGAGAAATCAGAGAGCCGAGTTCGAATTCCAGTCTGGTTTGTTACATTCGCTTTTGCAAAGGTATGAATCTCTCTCCTTCCCACAGTTTTGAACCCAAAATATGTTTCCGCTTTAAATAACCCCCCAAAACGTTTATACGGTTTTAAAAAAAAGATCGATCAATTTTTGTTAATGAGTTTGTCGTAGTTCTATGGATCTATGGCGTAGGTCTTAGATTTGTCAGTCGGGTCGAATACTTTCGAAGGACGTTTTTAATTTTTTTTTTTCTGAAAGATATTTATTTTCGTTTTATGCTCTTGTAGAATGTAAATATATTTACCATGTTGGGTAAATCCTTTAGGAACCTGCATAGCTTTCACTTTAAAAGCGTTGCAAATTGAAGAAATGATTAAGAAAAATGTTGTCTATTTGATTAAAACATTACACCTAGGTTTGTATATATCTCAGCAAGTTATCAATTCCATTTCAAAAGAATTCTCTATTCAAAGAAACTAATTTCATTAAAGAGTTCTGGAATCTAATTATGATTGAAGAAGTTCTTGTCTTTAATGTTAAGATGTTTAAAAATGTTAATCTTAAGGAGATAAATCGGATGTTGAGGCAGATTGAAACAAACTTCAACTGATTTATTATTAAAAAAAACAATTGTCACATTGAAGAGAGCATTATCATAACAAGCTTTTTTTTAGTAATATCATATTGAAGAGGCATTGTTCAAAGAAAAGAATACTGAGCCGTTACGTGAGATCTGTTCTTCGTTACGGAAGCGAACGTTGGACGATTTCTTCAAAGATGAAGAAGAGACTCGAGGCAACGGAGATGTGGTTCTACAGAAAGATGCTAAGGATATCCTGGACCGAGCGTGTGAGCAACGATGAGGTCTTAGAAAGGACGGGGAAAAAGGAGGAGGTTTATACTTAACATCAGAAAGAGGTAGCTGAAGCTTCTGGGACACATAATGAGGAAGGAAAGCCTGGAGAATCTGATAATCGAATAGATGGAAGGAGAGACAAGGGAAAATAACGTGTGACATACCTGGCGGGCTTAAGCAAGTGGATGACAGAACGTGGCCTGGGGGATGAAGCAGGGGGAAGGAACTTGTTGAGAGCTGCAATGAATAGAGGGAAGTGGAGAGCCATGATCGGTTACGTCCTGAAGGGACATGGCACATAAAAAGAAGTATGTTTCATCTGAATCTGCTTTATTTACACTTGTATTATTAATAGTAATATTTCCTTGAATTCAGATTGATGAAGCATTGCCAATCGTTAAGACTTGAGTATATCTTTCATCCGAATTTCAATTGCTTTACTTACTCTAGTATTAATCGTTGTAGGGTATTGTCCGCCAGTTATGCGAAAGGAGAAAAAGACAAGAATTGTTAATATAAAATTCTTTTGAATTGGCGATACAGAGAATGCGAGCGGAATGTCTGTCTGTGAGCAGAGGTGATGCGTATGTCGGGTCGGTTAAGTGACTTCATGGTGGTGACGTTGAGAGATTCAGATTAGTTGAAGCTTGCTCGTTTGCCGCGAATCTACCACGGTCGTTTATGAGCAACATTCCGGGATGTGATGTTCGGAGCCCCTGCGCAGAGAACGATTTTTTATTTTTGTTTTTTACTTTCTTAGCGTTCACATTTGTCCAACATGTAGAGTGAATCAGACAGATATATTTTGAAGCGGAGTATAGCATTAACTCTTTGAGCCCTCACTACCGCTTTACTGGTGGTAGAGAAAAAATGACGTAATGCCAAGCCACCGGTTGGACGGTGGGTAAACACTTGTAACTATTTTTATATCTACCGTGAAACATTACATACCAATTATTTGCGAATTTTGACTCAGGAGTTCAGGCAGAAGAGTTAAAATTGTTCAGGAACGCAGGGCTCAAAGTGTTAATATGATTAACTGGCTAATATTTTTTTAAGTCGTGGTTTTAGTTGCTTTTCACTGCGACTTCTCAGGCAATCAGGACAGTAGTACACAAGGCACATCGGAAAAAAACATTTTGCAACACTCGAAACCGCATTCTTTTCGCTAAGATTAGCTTATATTACTCTCCTCGATTGATCTACTCTAGCTCTTGGACTAACAGAAGATCAAATTTTATCATAAATTCGTTCGTAATTTCGTTTGACGCCGTATTTGATACATTTAATAGTAATATCTCATTTTTATGAGGTCAAGCATTGTTCAACAATTATTTTAACTTTCATCGTAATTTTAGTTAAATTTTATTGCAACAATTCAGAACGTCATTTTACCCGATAGTGCTTATAGTTTTTCATATTTATAAACGATCTAATCTTCCATAATATGCTATACTAATCTTCTATGTACCGCGTCCTTTCAGAACGTTGGCGATCACGGCTCTCCACAATTTCCTAACATTTGTAGCTTTTAATAACTTTTGTCTTTCTGCTATCTCTCTCAAACCCATCCATTCACCCAAGCTCGCCATGCAGGTTGTGCGTGGCTCTCCTCTGCTTCTCTTACCTTCAATCTCTCCTGTGCGTGTCAAATTTTCCAAGCCCCTCTCCTTATTATGTGCTACAGACATTTCAACTGTCTTTCTTTCTGATCGTAAGAAGTAGTCTTGTTTTCATTTTCTCTAAAATTTTGTCATTGCTCACATGTTCGGTCTATGGTATTCACATCAACCTTTTGTAGAACCACATTTCTGTTGCTTCAAGTCTCTTCTTCATCTGTGACGATATTTTTCGGGTTTTTGCCTAACTTTTGTAAGGCAATTTTGGCTATCCCAATGCGCCTTCGGATTTTAATGTTGCACTTTCCGTTCTCTGTTAATATGTAAAAGTAAAACTATTAAATATGATGGTGCTGTTGGGGTAAATTGGCTTCATCTTCTCCAATAATATGTCCGGTCATGCGACCCTCAAAGGCCAATCAACGGATCCCCACCTTTGCAAAAAGAGATATTTGGAAGACACTGGAAGAGTAGATGCGTTCCTGAGTCTTAGGAAGATACAGCATTTTGCAGTATAACGTGCCGAACTTGAGTAAAGACGACCTTTTATGACATCCGCTAGTTTTCCTTTTCATTGTTGGAGAGAAGGCATGTAATACATTTCTATAGTTGTTAGCATGTTTTCATTTACTTTCTTTCCACTTCTCTCAACCCGCCTTTTTTTTTCATTTTTTAAATGTTTAAGTAATTCTGTTTTCGATAGTTGGATACTACGAAGATCGATATACACCAGATGAAGGCCGGAGAGCACAGCGGCTAAAACGTTGTGATAACAACTGAAAATTAATTAAAAAAAATTAATATCATTTTTTCAAAAGTAAAAATATCACTTAAAATATATTATTAAAACACGTTAAAATATTTTTAAAAATAAGTCATCTGTTAAAATATATAATATCTTTAAAAACGTGAAAATATCAGTTAAAATATATTATTAAACACCTTTTAAAATGTCTAGATGAAAACATGCTGAACAATTCCATGTTCAGCAAACTAAGGTTTGTAGTTTGAGTTATGTTCTATTGATAGTTACACCAATTAAAACCTTTTATAGCTAGGACTCACCATACTACATATACGGAGCCGAATCAACTCCATTTCCCCTTTATTCCAATTGTAAGTATGAAGTTTCACTTGAGTAGGTTTTCACAAGAAATGTTACTTTTCGTGCGGATGCTTGCCTGAACACCACTTAACCTTTTCAAGGGTCAATCGTTTCCCTGATAATTTTCACTTCTTTTTATATCATCTTACATTCATATCACACACCTCATTCAATAACCCACTACCACAAGTGGCTCTTGAGCCTCGTAAGAGGTGAACTTTAGGATAACAAAAAGAAAAAGACGCTTGATGAAACAAACAAAAAAAACTGGCTCTTTTCGTGCGCCTACTTCACGAAAACACATGCGCGCGCGTATGAACCACGCACAAGTGCAAACTTCGTCAACTGTTCATCACGTGACCACTTGGCTCGTGATAACGGCATCCGAGTGAAACGCTGAAGTGTCTATCTAATATATATATATATATATATATATATATATATATATATAATGTGTGTGTGTATGAGAGAGATTTTCCGTTTTGCTATAAACTAAGTACTTAAGGACACTTGAAATGATGATTCTTGTTGCATGCTTTCAGTCAAGTCAGAATCGGTTCATAAACTGGTGTTTCTTTCTTTTTATATCTATTTAGGGAACATTTAATGAATGTTACTGTCGGTTTAAAATAACAGAATTCACTTATTAACGTCCTCTCTTCGTTTATATCCGTTTTGAAGTCAGTGTTTTAATAATAAACAATTAATTCAAACAATAACAATGCCACAGGTGAAAATGCTTTGTAACACTCCGTATCTTAACATTCGCTTTTTTTTTCTACCTACATTTATATACATTATAAATTAAAAATTTCGCAGGTTTTGGAAAATTCTGGTGTCTTTTTTTTTTGTCCAAATCCGTCAATTTGCTCATGTTAAGTCTCGATGAAAAACACCATATAAAATTCACAATTTTTTATCCATTAATGTCAACTTTTTAACAAGAAAAACCTCAAGTTGATGTTAAAAATTGTTGCAAAACATTGTTGATTTATTTAAGATGGAATGATCTATTATGACACGTCTCCAATTAGTATTTTTAGATTCATTATATTTTCAATTTTTCTAGCCGAATTATTCACCTATATTGCAATTGATCCATTATTGTACATAATTAGGTTACAATAAAATTTTATATGAATACTACCTTATGACACATGAGATGTAGTAGAGTGAAGGGCTCCGTATCGTAGATGCGGTGGAGGCCCACGAGTCTCTTGCACCACCCCTGCACTGGACCTTTGTGATAACTATTTCTTTTTTTACTCTGGTGTAAACCGGAACTTTGTTTACCTTTTTTTTGATGATTCATTGTGATTTTTATCCTGTGAGATATTAAATACCCACTCCCCAAATTTTGAAATGACGATAAACTCACTAACATAACCAATAAATAAATAAATAACACAGTAACTAGATAAATATCATTTGAAAAAGTGGAATATGAAAGCGACGGGAGTTCCAGTAATTACTAGAGCGATTGTAATGGTCCTGAGAATTTTTACAAAAAGACATGAAGAAATGAAAAGACGGAGAAGAGATTTTTTTTTTTTTTTTAAATAAATTCATCCTAAGCAAGGTAATAATGCCAATAAGATCCAAGGGGCGATTGTGAGTGAAAGAGAATGAAAAGACTTTAAAAGGAACTGGAAACCCAATCCTAGATAGGAAACAAGGTATGAACCTCGACTCCTCAAAAGACAAACAGGAAATGTGAACCGGAAGATAGGTGAATCTATCTACTCTAAGTAGTATTACTGTAATTGGCACGAACACCTGGAAGAGTAGAGGAGTTTTAGAAACTTGATGTTATATGAAAGCCACCACGTATTATAGGTGAAAATGATTTAAGTAATATTTAGCCACCCCCACCCACAAGGGATACATGTGGCACAAGGCCGGGTTTAATGTGGGTTTTCCGAGCCCGTAGGCTCGGCCAAAAAATATTCCCTATTGGAAACCGTAAAAAAACGGGTTCAGGGACAATCTACCTCTCCGAACGAGACTCTGCCCTTCGGCTGAGCCTCGTCCGAGTTCCTCTCTGCCCGAAGGCAGAGAGTTCGACCAAATAACTAGACGCGGGGCCAAGTTATTCTATTTTCCAAGCTACGCTTGGATGTCGCACAAGGCCAAAAGTAAGAGGCACCCAATGAGAATCGAACTCGCTACTCAGACGTAATTGTTCTAGCGAGACAAGCTTGCTAACCATTACACCACCTCGAGGTTCCCTAGACGCGGGGAAGTAGTGACAAGAATAGTTCTAAAAAGACTAAAAAATTAACAGTAACTGTAACAAGAATGATTAAAAATAAATTAGAGTTAAGAAATATTAATTACGAGTGCAAGTCCTGAATGAATGCTGATCCAACCAGGAATCTTTTTATAGATTTTCTTGTGTTTAAACGCGAAAATTCGTTTTCCGAAGATTAGAATATACCCTCAAAGAATTTTTTGTTTGCAGTTTTGGGAAGAAAGCTATATTCGAAGTATAGATCAATTCCAACAAAATTCAACTTTCAAACTATAAAAAAATAAATAAAATGTTTTTATCATTTTTTCTTATGAGAAAATATATCTACCTAAATTCAGAAATATGAAGTTAGTTTCTTTTCCGTCTTAAAACTTTTAAGTAAAATAACCGTTGCCGCCTTCAATATTCTGTGGTTTATTTATCTTGCTAACACGTACGCCTTGACCCGGAGTAATAATACGCTTCTGACTGACCTTCTCAATGCGTGTGGCACTGAACTCCAACTAAGCTAAGCTTTGAAAATAAATTATGTGTTTCGGTGTGTGGCAATAGTCATTGTTCTGTTATATATATGTGTATATCATTTCACCCCAAGCAAAGCTATAAAGCCACTAAGACGGAAAGAGTTTATTGAGTATTATAGAGTATGAGAAAAACAAATACTATTAAGGAGAGAGCGAGAGAGTAATAAGAGAAGACAGAAGACAACGATTGACATTACATTTGAATTTTTGAAGATCAAAGTTGACGGCAAAGCAAGAAACCGGAAGGGTGTTCCACAAGCGAGAAGTGCGAGAAAAACTGTTAGCGTAGAACTTAAGGTTACATCTAGCTATTTCAACTGTAAAATAATGAGACCCTGTCGCTAATCTAGTACTGAGCTTAAATTCATAAAGTTTATGTCCCATCGAGGAAAGTGATATTTATTTGTATGATAATACAAAATGTGGCACAAGGCCAAAAAGGGGAATATGGAAAAAAAGGGTCTTTATCTGTCTTAACTTTAAACTTAGCTAGGCACAAACACTGACCCAAACATACCACAATATTCCTAAACCCAAAACAACGCGTTCTTATTTACCTTTTTTACTACATTCACCGTAATACCTTATGTCTCTATGAAAGTCCTAACTTGTCCTTATATGTACAATGAAAGGGGAATAAAATAACATCAGGGAAAGTTAGTCAAAACAGTTATCATGAAAGTATTTATAGAAAAGGCACAGGGAAGCTACATTAAGGCTGTGGGAAAGTGAGTGAGTGAAGCCGGGATGCCATGTCAGGACCAATAAAATTGCAGATTCTTTGGATTTTATCAAAAATCTCTAAATGTATAGCAGGAGAACAGGACCATATGTGGCATGAATATTCAAAGCATGGACGAATGGTAGATTTATAAATATGTAAGATAGATTCTGGTTCACAGTGAACCAACTTTCCTAGCAGTTGACCTAGCAATGGATTCAATATATCTTTTTACTTCATGTCAGCGGAAAATGTTAGCCGAAGAAGGCGCAACGAGTCACTCTGATGGACTTTAGTGTCATCCATGCTGCTGGAAGGCAGAAAGAGGTCTCTCAGATGATTAATAGAGAGCAGTTTCGTTTTGGAAGTGCTAAAATTATTGCGAAAGTTGCCTTCCAGAATTTAAGTAAAAAGTAATGAACTGCTTTGTAATATCTATTCTCCGACATGGCAGTGAATGCTGTTAAATTTCCTCACAGATGAAGAGAAAACTAGTCATATGGGTTATGATTCTACAGAAGGATGTTGAGAATTCCATGGACTGAACATGTGAGCAATGAATAAATTTTAAGGAAAATGGGAACAAGAAGGACACTTATACTTCGAATCAGAAAAAGATTTGAAATTTCTGGAGCACATGATGAGTAAAGAGGGTTTGGAGAATTTGGCACTCACAGGTTCTACCGAAGGCAAGAAAGACAGAAGAAAAGAGCGAGCAACCGACCTAACGAGCTTGTGTAAATTGATAACAGATCAGGGAGTCGGATGGATAGTAAGGCAAGAATAGAGAATGAGGAAAGAGGGCTTGGAGAGTTTAACACTCACAGGGCATATTGAAGACAAGAGTAGGAGAGGGATACAGCGAGTAACCTACCTAATGAGCTTGTGTAGATGGATAATAACAGAATGGGAAGGATAGTAAAAAACATTGCTTAGATTTTTTTTCAGTGTGCACACGTCTCTAACGAATGTGGCACAAGGTCAGTTTAAAGTGGGTTTAACGGCAATACCATAGAAAAAATTGTTCGAGCCTCCTCAGCACTTACCCTTTGGGGGACACCCCAGGCACCGGGTAATGATCTCATATTCTCCCGAAAGAGGAGTACTGCCTGGGAAGATGGACCCCTGGAGCTTGAGCATAATATTTTAAAACTTTCCAGATAAAAGTAACTAAGAGCTACAAAGGACGGGAAGTTTTTGAGAGCCATGATCGCTCACGTCCTGAAGGACATATGAAAGATATGAGTTCATGCCTTTTTTCCGTGGGCATGCGAAGTGAACGCAACACACTGAGCAGGAATTTTAAATTTACTCACCGATTTTATTTCCCGTACCGATAACTGTCAAGCGACTCAACAAACAAGAAAAATATTAAGGAAAGCTCTGAGTCGTGACTTGCTGTCACTTGATCCCTAGTGAGAGTTCAATCAGTTATGTGCTATGCGTGATACACACTTAGGCGATCATGTATCTTTCGATACATGACTGACGAGGCAGGTTTTTTTCCTGCAATGAGAGTTACGGCAGTGAAAACTCAGCGTGTACTAAAAGTAAATAACTACAAAACTATGACGATTCTGAATTTTGTCTGAAAAAGTAATTGTAAGGATTACGTAATTAAGCCAAACAAATTTATATATATATATATATATATATATATAGGTCGGGATCTTAAACCGAAGACGGAGGACAACAAAATAGAAAGAAGAAAAAAAATAAAGTTAAATAGACAGAAAGAAAAGGAGAGATAAAAAATATAAAAGAAAAAATAACATAGTCAGAAAAAAATAAACATAGGAGCAACGGAAGTCGGTAAGGAACCTATGTCGATATTTGAAAAAATACTTTAACGTGAGTTATGGGATTGATATCGCATATTTTAGAAGTACGAGATTTCTTTAATTTAAGGCCTAATAAAACTCTTTGTGTGTGCTTACAGTGGAATAATGGATAGCAGCTCGGATTGAGGAATCGGAGAGCCGAGTTCGAATTCCAATCGAATCCATTACATCCTTGGGAAAGGTATGAATCCTCTTCTCAACCCCATCCACCAGCTATGAGTAAATAGCAGGACAGACCGGGCTCTATAGACTTGGATGGCAACTGGTCTACTGCAGAAAGAAATGGCAACCTACTGTAGGAAAAAATCTGCCTCGTCAGTCATGTATCGAAAGATACATGATCGCCTAAGCGTGTATCACGCATGGTACATAAATGAGAACTGAGTGTAACGTTTATAGGCACGGAAAGTAGAATCGCTGTGCCGAGTTGAAATTCCCGACTTCTCTGGTCAGTTCACTTTTTCACTAATACCCTTGTGAAGGACATGAATCTTTCTTGCCTTGATTGGTAGCCAATCTAGTAGGTCAACTCTGAATTCAAAACGATGGAGAAAACAAATAGAAAGCGATCTACCATCTTTCTAAAAAATTCATAATAATTCACATAATAAACCAAATGAAATTGTGGAGGGCCATGATCGCCTATATTTTGAAGGAACATGGCATTAATAAAACAGAAGCCAGTAAAAAATCTGTGCCACATTTGAAAAATATTTTGTCTAAAGTGTACGGCGAAAATCATTTTCCAGGATACTTAAAAAAAAGAAAAGAAGCTGTAATTAAATACAACATCCGCTTTTCGTGTATTTTAAACAAAAGTGGAAAGCATTTTTGCCTGAATATTATTTTAAATGTACATAGCAGTACACAGATCTCGCAATCACGAGAAATAATAATAAAATAAAATAAAAACTAATTTCCCATGATGACCTAGAAAAAAGAATACCGCCTTACTGGCGGGAAAATTAGTCATCCTCTTTTCAACGACCTCTCGTCAAGAGAGCACGTGGATTTGAGTGGCTCTGAGAATGAAGATCACAGATAAGTTTTACACAAATTTCACTTTCTCAAATTTAATATTACATTTAATGATAGCTTTATCACTTACAAATAATTTATTTATTCACCAAGACAAACAAAAATTCAGAAGCATTTCACAACCACATTACAAGAACTTCCATATAACTACCGAACTAGTACAACCAAATCTTTCTGATAAATAAAGCCTTTTATATATGTTACGTTTTGCATATCTCTCTGCGTAGTACAGTTCTCCGCGTCCTGAACAGCAACCGGGTTTGCTAGGCATAGCCACCCCATGTTCGCTAGTTTATCTCTATTTATACTTGTCTATCCAATTTGCATACGATACTACACCTCCCTGAATCGAAGAGGTCGTATATCCTTGTTTTTTCTTTTACTATTCCTGAATATTTTCGTATTGTGTTGTCCTTCCTCTTGTCTGGTCTTGTTTTCTCTTTAATGGTGATCTCGGGCTCTCATCATTTTCTTCACAGCTTCGCACCCACCGGTAGCAAGAAATAAATGTGTTATCTCTCCTCGGCCGGTCTTTGTGTCTCTTAATTTTTTTGATTCTTGCAGATGCAGCAAAAGTTCTTATCCATGTTTGTTGTCCAGCGAATTTAACAATCCTATCGGCGACGCCATTATGTTTTGTTACCTCTCTGCGCAGTAGTAGTCGTAGTACACTCCTCCGTGTTCTGAATAGCAATCGGGTTTGTTAGGCATAGCCACCTCATGTTCGCCAGTTGTTTTCTATTTATACTTGTCTATCTAATTTGCATACGCTACTACAATATATGCATAAATATCTGAATTTGTTGTTATGATATAGTGATTTTTCCAAGCGTAGCTTAGATGTGACACGAGGCCGAATGTAAGGGGTGCCCAGTGAGGATCGAACTCACTACTCAGTCGTAATTGTATGAACGAGAAAGCTTGCTAACAATTACACTGCCTCGAAGTGCCCTGTTATGATATATATACGTATATTTTATTAACCAAAAACAGAAGTCAAACAAGGCCCATCATAACCGTAGTATCTTTTTCCTTACTGCTTATTTGGGACAAGGCCACAGCTGCTGGGTATCGATACGCGAATTGCTCTTCAAGACGGACTTACTGACTATAAGAGCTATTTTTATAGTGATTTACTAAGCTCAGTCTTCCACATGGTTATAGTAATGGAACACTCAGTGAGGATGAAAATCGCTAGACTCGGGAAATCCTCTTCAACAAGGACTTGCTGACTAGCACGACACAGTAGGTACCAACAGTTTTTATATATTTATTTTCATTACTTATTTTCAATAGGAAACTTAGAGTATTCACTGGAGAATGCAATATATTCGTTGCTGCTTATAAATCATAAGTTCGATGTAATAAATGTAATGTAAAATAACCAGGAATTTTCTTTTACACATTATGTGCGAGCTCCGATCAAAAGGTATCGTAACTATTGCAATGGTAACGGAGCTATGGTACGCAGAGTTAAACCGCTTGGCACAGAATGACCTTGAATTCTATTGCGCATGCACAGTAAGTTATAACGTTCTCGGTCACTTCCGTTGTTTATAGCGGTGTTTGGAAGGAAAGTGTGTAGAGTGTGGTTGTCTCAACACATCACAGTGGTTCCATCCGTAAATATGGCTTGTGCAGCAGATTTTGGTAATGCCCAACATTCACCAGGTCTGACAACCACCATATTCCCCAGATCTCGCCTTTTCGACTCTTTCCAAAAATCAAATCCCACTTGAAAGGAATAAGATTTCAAGACGAAGGAAATCTAAGAGAATGCGACGAGGCAGCTGCTAGCTTTTCCAAAAAAAAGGAACTTCAAAAATGCTTCCATCAATGGAAACGGCACAAGTGTGTGTGGCTTCAGAAGGGGGACTACTTCGAAGGAGATTAAATGTTGAACGTATGTGTTGTTTACTTTTTATAACTCCAGTCGCGATACTTTTTGATCAGACTTCGTATTATGATCACATTGAAATTGAATATTATAATTATACTTTGATTCCACTGACATCTTTGATGGAGAAATTTTCTTTATCAACAATGTCATATACGCCTGGTGAAGATGAACGAAAGCAAGAGGTAAGGACTAGGCACCAATTGCAAGAAGACGCTTAATATTCATTGACATTTATAACTAAAACATGTTATAAACCGCTACACAAATGCAATCTTGTTTCAGCACTGTAGGTGCGTCTTCCGGTGGTGGTGGAGGAGAATAAACGATCATTCTATGGTTTAAAAGCAGCAATACTCTCACACGAAGGGGGCAAGGGAAAAAACGAAATTTCTAACATGCTAGGATGCGACCTTGATTAACCAAATCAGATGTCAAACCTATGATGATTTCAAAGTTAACTTCCGTATTGGATTCCTGTTGACTGTACAAGTTATTTAACATCAAACTTAGATGTTAACAAAGTGTCAAGTTTATAGTATTCTTTGGTCTTGACTCAATAATATAGCATAGGAATGTAAACTATCAAGATGAAAGAAAATGATATGTGATTAAGATGGTGCTATACGCTAGCTTTCATACGGGGTTCTCGTCATTATTTATTGTAGGCATAAGATTTTTTCTACCATTAAACCTGTTCCGGCTCCGTATATCCATAATGCACCATTGACTAGTATATATAAATAACAAGCCAAAAACATAACACGTGCGGCTTGAATATTGTGTTTAAACATGCGATTGCCTATCGCCACTGACAAAAGGAAAACTTTTCTTTACCAATGCGTTTCATCCCTTGAGGAACTTTATCAAGGTAAATGTGGAGATTTTATTTCGTAACTTGTATTTATACACAGAAGCAATGTAAAGGAAAAATATGGTTAGTTTTGCAAATTTCGAATTTGAGAACTATCTAAAACATTCTTAAAGCTTGCTGTGTAAAGAAAGGTAAACTATGACCGACGCTAAATGATGTAATTAATTCCCTGATAAATGTAAGTGAGTAAATGTTGAATTTTTATTTATGTATCATGTTCATCTTTGATAGTCAAATAGATGAAGCAACAAATAATATACCTTAACCTACTGTAACGTCTAATGTGTCAAGTTTGGTGAGATGAGATCTAGGTCAGCGTAGGCACGTGCATCAGAAGGAGGCTTTTAATAATCACTGGCAAGGGCAACTCGAGCTGATGTAATAGTGGCAAGCTTGTCTCGCTAGAACAATTGATTAGTAGTGAGTTCGATCCTCACTGGGTTTCCCCCTACTTTTGGCCTTGTGCCACATCTAAGTTACGCTTGGAAAATCGCTTTAATAATCACTGGCAATTAGAATTAAACATTAACGTTTTTAAACACCCTAATTGGATCACACACACTAATTTTCGGGGTAGCCAAAAGTAAGCGGGAAAACGGATTTGTTAGAAATTGAGATTGTATTCATTTGAAATTTATTTTTTATTTATTCTTACCGGAAGACGTGGGTCGATCCCCATGCGCAGATACTAAGTTTTATCAGATTGATTTCTGAGTTTGAGGTTTTTCTGACATCCAGCTGCTGCCTCAGCAACGTCGCCTGTTGTATATACAAAGTAGAAGCGTTTTCAGTAAACTGAGATCTTTTCTGCTTGCAAGTTTGATATTTAGAAAACATCGTTCGCTGTTTAGAAGTCTCTGGTATAGGATGAAATGTGCACTTAAAATTATCTATCAGTTTGCTTATGCTGTAAAAATAGAACGCAGAAATAACACGAAATATTTTGGGTCCCTATTAAATTTTATCCATGCGTGATCCGTTGAATCACCCGCTGGACAGAGGTTATGAAGAATTTAAGATGATTTTAACTTTTTATTAAACTGAATATGTCAGCATAAACCATTTAAACAATACAATGATAAAAATAGGTTGGTAACAGTCTGCGCTGCTATTTGACCCCTAACTGGATGTTTTTCTCAAGGGTAACAGGACGCAAAGTAAACGTAACAGACTTTGTCAGAATCTGGATTCAGCTCGTCAATAGCATCCTCGATTTTCATGTGCTGCTGATGCTATTATTATTATTATATTTTATTATTATTATTATAACAATATTTTATTATTGCTATTATATTTTATTTTATTATTATAACAATATTTTATTATAACAATATTTTATTATTACTATATTTTATTATTACTATATATTATTATTATTATTATTATTCTTATAACAATATTTTATTATTACTATATTATTAATATATTATTTTATTATAACAATTTATTATTACTATACTTATTATTATAATAATATTATTATTACTATATTTTATTATATTTTATGATAACAATAATTTTATTATTTTTTATTATAATATTTTATATTTTTTATTATAATATTTTATATTTATTTTTTATATTATTTTTTATAATATTTTATAATATTTTATTATATTTTTTATAATATTTTATTATATTTTTTATTATACTATTTTATTATATTTTTTATTATACTATTTTATAATAATAATATATATTATGATATTATTTGAATCGTTTCACCCCAAGCAACGGGTTATAAGCAGTGAAAGAGAAGAATTTAAGAGAAGAAACCGAAAAAAACAATCCTAAAAGGGAAACAAGTGTGTTTTAATGTAGTCTTTGTTCAAAATAGCCAAGTATTAGTAAGGCCGTAGTTAGAGTATGGAAGGAACAGAAGACTTGGCCGAGGAAACAAAGAAGAGGTTTATTAAATGCTCATACCTAGAACGGAGGGCACTTAGACATGGCGTAATGGTTAGCAAGCTTGTCTCACTAGATCATTTTCACCTGAGTAGTGAGTTTGATCCTCACTAGGTGTCCACACTTTCGGCCTTGTGCCACATCTAAGCTACGCTGACAAAATCGTTTTGGAGTGCCTCGGCGTGGTGTAATGATTAGCAATTTTGTCTCTCTAGAACATTTACGGCTAAGTAGTGAGTTCGATCCTCACTGGGTTCCTTATACTCTCGGCCTTGTGCCACATCTAAGCTACGCTTAGAAAATCACCATACATAAAACGGATTTAGTTAAGTCAAATACTACTCAAAATTTACTCTAATGTGGCTACTCGCCATATTTATAAGTATTCCCAGTCCATTATCACAGTAGTAGGGAAGAGCAGGAAGTACGCTAAATCCTACTCGACAACAAATAGATAAACGTTTACTACTGTTCAAAAGACTGGGAAGGAATATGAACAGGGCGATATCGAACCTATCTACTCCTATTGAATACCATACATGGGAACTCACTATAGTAGTCATGAGGTTAAATATTGCTAACGCCCTGAGTCTGTTTCCCTATATTCCACAGAGGAGTCCACGGGGTTAACATAACACAGATCATATATTTCACGATATAGACCGCGCAGGGCAGCAAGCGTTAATGTGATTTTCCGCAGTTGCTTGAGAAATATATTTGAGTGATATTTTTATTCTCTTCTGCTATTTATTGCATAGCTGTCGGGAGAGAAGAGATGGACTCGTCTTTTTCCCAAATGTATTTGCACGAAAGTGAACGCAACGGAGTATGCCGGAATTTGAACTCGGTTCGCCGATTTCACTTTTCGACCAGATAACCGTTAAGCCGCCATTATATCCGTGTCTCCTCTACTCACTCGAACTTGGAAAGCATGCAGAAGAAGCATCATGTGTTTAATGTTTTCGTGAAGTTCGTGATCGTGCTACTCAGAAGCGGTCTAAGAGGTTTCTAGTCCAAAATGAGGCACTTACAAATGTCTTTCCTAAAAGACACCTGGTAAGCACTGATGATGACTGGGCTCTTTTTGTTGAATATCATTGACGTCTTGCCAGTAAGGCGACAAAATTGTGCGTTTTCGCGTGGACTGCATCTACAAAAAAATACACACCAGGGAAATAACATATAAAAATAATGATAGAACTACGTTGGTAACAGTATGTCTTACTATTTAATCCATAGCTGGCGCAAGATAAATCCATACAAGTCAGTTAATCCACTAAGACACAAGGGGTTACAGAATGTGGAACAAACATTAATAATGAGCGGGAAGAGTAATCAAGAGGGTATTAGATAGCGATTGACACTGCATTAAAATTTTTGCAGATTAAAGTTGACTGGAAAACATGCAGCCGGAAGGGAGTTTCACCAGCGAGAAAAGAAACAGCATAGAATTTACGGCTACGTCTAGCCAGCTCAACTGTAAATTGATGAGATCTCTACGCCAGTCAGGTACTACGCTTAAATTCAAAAAGTATAGGCACCATAGCAAAGAGTCCATCCGAACAAGTACCATGAAGTATTTATAGAAAAGACACAGAGCGGCAACCTTACGGAAGTGGAAAAGTGACTGAGGCCGAGCCGCCAGATCAGGACCAATAATATTGCTGAGTCTTCTTTGGATTTTATCAAGGAGCTCAAGGTAAATAGCAGGGGCACCGGACCATATGTAGCAGCAATATTCTAAGCATAGACGAATAGTAGACTTATAAATATGTAAGATAGACTCTGAATTTTTCTAAGTGCATTGGTGTGAAGTAGACAAAAGAGATTTGGTCAAAATTAGAACCCAATTCGTCGATAGTATCTCCGACTGTCATCTGTGCTTAGATAGATATTATTAAATGGTAAAAGGAAGGATTATATTCCACCCTAACCTGTTTTATATCCGGGAGTATAAACTGGCCTCGCCTAACTTATACCCGGATTATAAAATAGTCTCGCCTAGAATAACCCTATCTATACTCTGGGGAGTTACACCGGATCCTTCCAAATATGGTTCTATTTTTGATGGTTTCCACCCTATTTAATTACAAGGAAAAATCTCAAATATCGAAACCTGAAGATTCTATCATTTTAGTCTCGTCTTTGCTGCGTCTTAGGATGTGCTGGTGACATAATGGTTTGAGGTCCAGAGCAAGGGATCGGCGAACTGGGTTCGTATTCCGGTCGATCTCCTTATATTCACTTTTCGCACACATACTCTTGATAAAGGCATGAATTCATCGTTTCTACCCCCTCCAGCTATGAGTTAAATAGCAGTGCCGACTGGACTCTCTTGCTTACGACCACATCACGTTGAAACACCGGTTCCTGTACGATCACGGAAGTTAAGCAATGTCTAGCCTGGCCAATACCTAGATGGATAACCACTTGGGAATACCAGATGTTGCAAACTTGCATATGCAGGTGGTATAATGGATAATGGCTCAGAATTATTAATCTGAGAGCAGAGTTCCAATTCCCGTTGGGTTCATTATATTCACTTACGTGCAAATACCCGTGGCAAAGGTATGAATCCACGTCTTATCTCTCCAGCTATGCGTTAATTAGTAAGACTTTTATCATTAAAACATTATCTCCCCACCCCCACACCAAAAAATTCTTACAACCTATAATTATCTTCTGGCTTTAAATAACCTTCAAAGTGTTGATAAACCGTAGAAAATGAATCAATCAATAGACTTTTTAGCTGTGATTGGCAACCAGTATAGGAGAAGGATAACTCTGAATTTAAAACATCAAACTATGGGTTAAACAGTTAGAAAAACACGTTAGAAACAAAGAAAAGCGTGACGTGATATCAGTCATCTATGTGGCAGTGAATGTTGGGCAGTTTTCCCAAAAATGAAGAATAGATTTGAAGCAACAGAAATGTGGTTCTACAGGGGGATGCTGGGAATACAATGTACGGAACATATGAGCAACGACAAGGTTTTAAAGAAAATGGAAACAAAAAGGACACTTAGCATCAGGAAGAGACAATTGAAATTTATAGGGCACATCATGTAATAGATTTGGGATGAGGCATGAGAGCTTAGTAAGTAGGACACGTGCCATGGGTGCCACTTGTATGCCACGAAGCCAGTGAACAGATAATTTGTAGTGTTATATTCATTAAGCACTGAATCATCTGACAAGATTCGACATCGACAGATTCTTTGTGTCGAATGTTGTCAGCAACAGTTTTTGTGTTCTGTTTCCTTTTGTTTTTTTTTTTATTTTTTTTTGTTGATCTCGATGTTGAGTGGTTGTGAGTGACACATTTGTATCAGTGAAAGCAAGGACGTTGCAGTTACAGGCCCAATCAGCACCTGATTTCTCGAATATTCAGGCCGGTAGACGAAAATACTGTTGCATAAATAAATCTACTGAAATACGAATATCCACTAAAAATAGCGTTTAAAGTGATAAGATCTGTCGGATTAATAAATAATAATTCAGTGCTTCTTTAGAAATATATATAAGTAAAATAAAACGTTTCTCAGCTGATTGATGTTACCTCCTAACGAGTAGACAGACGGATCCGTCTACGAAGCTCTGGTGTCGGGATACTCAAGGTAACATCAATCAGCTAAGTGACAGACATTTTAATTGTCTTAATTCTATTAATACTATATCTTTGATATCGAGCACTTTATTGCAAAGATTGTTTGCCTTAAATGTCTTTTCTCTCAGTATCCCACTGACTGACAGTATTTTTGGTTTCATACTATAACTGATATTTATTGCTATATATATATATATATATGCACGCGCGTGTGTAATATATATATTATTATTTATATATTATATGTGTGGTACTTATTAGAAAGCACTCAATATGAGAGATAGAGCTAACATATTTGGTTGTATTGATGTGAGTTTGTGATCCTGGATTTCACGCTTTTGCGATCGTCAGAAAAACAAATATATATATATATATATATATATCATAACCAGCACCTCCAAGACTATCAGAGATCGAGTTAGCAGGAAATAGAACCAACACTAAATTAGATGCTTGGATCTTTATTAAATGCAGATATAAAAATTAATATGCAACACCAGTAGAGCTATTTAGGCGAAACCCCCAGTAGCCTAAAAGCTCGCATCTACGCATATGAGAGACCTACGTTGGGAGAATTTTTAAACTCGATCGTAATACACAGAAATAAAACAGGACATAACATTGACTTTTTTTAATCATTTCACCCCAAGCAAGGTGGGAGTTCGACTAGTACGCAGTGGGGGGGGGGGTTACAGAGAGTGAAAGTGAGAGAAAAGACTAGGTATGGGGGGAGCGAGGAAAGGATAAAAGATGAATGGGATTCGGGTCAACAGAAGATGGCGATTGACATTGCAGTTAAATCTTAGAAGAGTGTAGTTATCAGGGAAGCAAGTCAACAGTAAAAAGGTGGGACCTAGATTCCAATCTAGTTGCATGCTTAATTTCGTGTAGTCGGGGTACCATGGGGAAAAAGCTCTTTAGAGCAGTTGGCATGGAAATATTTGTATAACAGACTGAGCTTAGCCAGATCACGTCGGTGAGGAAGTAACTGAAGTCGAGATGCCAGGTCAGGATCGATTACATTGCAAATCCTTCCTTGGATTTTTCCAAGAACCTCGAGATGAACGGTAGGGGCAACAGTATTCAATGCACGGAAGAATGGTAGATTTGCAAGATAGACTCTAACGAGAAAAACTTCTGACACGACACAATGAACCAACTTGCAGTAGAGGCAGCTATTGATTCAATGTATTAGGTCATCCCATAACATTATTTTTATGTTTAGATGCATTTAAACTGATCAAATTTTATTTCAGAGAACAATAAAATTAAATTTTGTTTGATTAAAACCCTGCTAACATGGAAGTACACAAGAATCATTTGAGGCACATAATGCTTTATGAGTTCAAGAAAGGAAACCCAGCAGCCGAAGCGGCTAGAAACATTCACTCAGTTTATGGAGAGGAATGTGTGAATGAAAGAACTTGCAGAAGATGGTTTGCAAAATTCAGAGGTGGAGATTTCACCCTTGAAGATGAAGATCGAACCGGATTCCAGTTGAGTTTGATGAAAAGCTTCTTGAAGCAGCCCTTGAAGAAAATCCTGCTTTATCAGTCGAGGAATTGGCAGTGGTTCTCTGTTCAAACCATACAACTGTTCATCGTCATCTTCAACAACTTGGAAAAGTTCCTAAACTTGGAAAATGGGTGCCTCATGAATTGTCTGAAAACAACCACAAATCCCGAGTTGACATCTGCTCTTCTTTCCATTTTCGCCAACTTGTTTCACCTTTTTTGGATAGACTTGTGACTGGTGACGAAAAATAGATCTTTTATCGAAATGTTAAGCGTCGTAGACAGTGGCTTGGTAAAGGGGAAGGACCCCAGCCACAGCCGAGAAGGGAACTTCATGGGCAAAAGGTTCTTCTTTCAATCTGGTGGGATTGCCAAGGAATAATCCACTTTGAATTCTTACCACCTAATGCAACAATTAATGCTCAAATATACTGTCAGCAATTAGAGCGTCTGAACCAAACTTTGAAGATAAAAAGACCTGCTCTAGTGAATCGAAAACGGGTGATGTTTCATCAGGACAATGCGCGACCACACACAGCAAGAATCAGGTCACAAAAGATCGAAGAACTTGGTTGGGAGAAAATTCCTCATCCACCTTATTCTCCCGACCTTGCTCCTTCAGACTACCATTTGTTTCGTAGCTTACAGAATCATTTGGAAGAAACAGCTTTTGTAACACAGGAAGAGGTTAAAACTGACATTTGTGAGTTCTTCGAATCAAAGGCAAAAGAATTTTACAGTAATTGAATTAGTAAGCTTGTTAATAGATGGAAGGAATCATAGATAATCAGGGAAAATAAATTGTTGATTGAATCTGTAATTAAATATAACATTTGGCCACGAAAACCTTTATTCAAAATTCGGACAGAACTTATGGGATGACCTGATAGTTCTACTTCAAATCAGTAGAAAACTGAAAACATGAGGCCAAGAATGCGTAGTGAGACGCTCTCCTAGAGTTAAGCATCAGCCAAGCTGATGGCAGATAGGGAAGTTACTCTATGGTGGTTAATTTTCATCTTCCTGTATTACCGTAGCCTTGAAGCTTACGTAAAGACCAGTATGCCAAACCCTATCAAACATCTTTGAGATATCTAGAGTCACAGATTGAGCTTCGCTGTTATCAAGACTTTGATATATATATTCAGCGATGACCGGAAGCACGTCAGCTGTAGACCGAGAAAAACAGAATCCATATTGTTTGTCAGAGTCGTTAGACGTAAGAACCTTAACGACTTCAGCATTGATTAAAGCAACGAATACTTTGCCGAAAAGCGGGAGGTGACTAATAGACTAATAGTGATAGAGGGATCAGAAGCTTCTCCAGAGTTCTTAAAAACAGGAACTACAGAGGAAGACTTTCAACAAGCAGGAAGCAGTGAGGCAATAGCTGTAGAGTTTGGAGAGAACCGGAGCCAGCTCGGGAGCATATTTCTTTAGAACAACGGCTGGTATCCCGTCACTTCCACTTGTCTTATGGGAGCCTAATTTAGAAATGATGTCCGAAACCAGTGGCGGGGTTATGTGCATATCACTGATTATAGCTTCAGTTCTAAGCGGGAAATCAGTTGTGGGTACTCCAGATGAGTCGAGTGTTGAGTTGGAAGAGAATTTTCGGGCAAAGCAGTCAACCATATCTGTTGCAGATGTCAGGACTTCGAATTGATTGAATAAAGGAGGGATTGGGGATTTGCTGTTCAGCACTCTCTTGCAGGACCGACAATAATTTCCAGAACCGAACGTGCGAGATGCTGTACGTTGTTTCATTCTATCAGCAAACAGTAACTTCGCTTCATTGAGGACACACTTGCACTCGTTATGAGCAAAGAGACGTCTGTTGCAATCAGACGTGTCGCTCTGTGTAGTGTTTGGTAATAGCAACAAACAGTACTCAACAGTAGTGGAAGTTGAGTCTGACTAAATATATCAGCTGGGCAAAATTGGTAGGTGGTTTATATAACAAGCTGGGAGACCCCATTCTGTTACCCGGGCAAGTCTATTCTGTAAGTTCTGGTTGTTTGATGATTCCGGTGTGGATATTGTGCCCAATAAATATCCAGTATACTGTGACTTATGTAACAGAGGGACATGTATTGAGTTACAGCCCTATTTATTTTTGTCAGTCAACTGGACGCTAGTTGGAAACCTCCTTGCGAAGGTGAGTCTCTCACACTTGATTGTTCATCTCTCCCCCCACTCATGCGGGGGAGGTGAGATGAGTTCCTTCTGGCCTGGCTGTATGGGAGTAATCTGGACAATGCTTGGGCGATTTGTTGTAGTTGGGTGATGATGTCTCATTTTCTTTGGCATGTGGGACATGCGTATTTGGCTCCTGGGCGTCCCTGATACTTGGCTCATGGGGCTCACTAGAGATGGGGGTAGGGGCTGCAACAGCCAAAAAAGTGATTCCTGTAGGCTATAGCGGCCGAGCAAGCAGGTGAGAACCAAGAAATGAACGCGGTTTAATTTCGTATTTCCTTGCTGGAATGAAAGCATCGGTGCCAGCTTTCACCCAGGAGGAGTCTTTAGACGCACACTTTGGAACAGGATGATTAAAAGCTTCATTTCAAGGGAAATCACGAAGGAAATCACGGAACGAGTCCCAAACTGCTCGTTAATAACAGAAAGGTTTTTGTTGGTAGGTGGTTTCTGTCTGGTGGGGGAGCGGAAAGAGATGCCTACAGACATTACCGCATGATCAGAGTTGCCAAGAAGGCAGAGATGCGTAGTACGACAAAAGTCAAGGATAGAGGTAAAAAAAAAAGTGTCCGTCAGGGTTACTGGAGAAACGCATGGGGTAGTCAACAATTTGTGTGAGAGATTGAGTGATTGTGAAGTTAAAGGTTTGAATACCAGCGTGTTCGGTGACAGTGTTTAATGGTATGGTGGGCATTAGTCACCAAAAACATGTATGTTTGCAAACGGGAGATGGCCTTGTCTATATTATCGGAAATACTACCTAGCACACAACAGTCTTGAGATGAAGGGGAGCGGTAGAGAAAGAAGAGGGAGAGGAAGGTCGCCAGGAATCGAGAAATCCGAAATGACTGACGAGTTAAGGTTATTCTTGCAGAGAGCTAGTATATCAGGAGACTTATCAAAGAGGAACGATTCCACTTTGCAGAAATTGGTATGAATACCATGAATATTGGATAAAGAAAGGTTAAAAGGGGTTGAGGTGTTTTTGTTGGTCTGGTTTAGGTTTATATCTTTGGTTGTCTATAATCATGATATGTTATATTGGGAAGAAACGTAGTCGTAGCGGTCGGTCATCTAGTGCAGTGTCTGCAGGAAGGGAACTAGCGCAGACTGCAACATAGTGTGGCCTCTGGTTGCCCACCGGAGGTGTTTACAGGGGCAACCTTCCGTACGCGACAAGAACCCCGATATTATACAAGCGTGAATCAGAGCAGCCTCTCAAGACATTACGCAAGAGTTCCAGCTCCTAACTATCAGTCGGGATCAGCAACCAGAAAGCTATCAACCCGGTACTCTCAGTATGAAGAGACGTTGCCACCACCCACGCATATCACAAAAAAAAAAAATTAATGACAGCATCACTGTTAAGGCCTGAGAAAAAGAAAGGAACCAGGAACTCCTTCCTAAACAGGAAAGAAGGGATGAGTCTTTACTCCTGTTCAAGAGAAGTGCGAGGAGTATGGGCCGGTCAATAGGTGAGCCTATTTGCTCCTATTAAAAAAAAAAAAAGGAGAAAATAACAGAAAACAATCCCGGTTTTGACTTTCAGGTAAATTATTTCAAAGACTGAGCTTTCTTTCAGATAACTTATTTGGAGAGTCGAGCAGCGGCACACAGATGTTCCAACACAAACATGTATACATACCTGTTCGCTGGTGGATAAAAAGAATTAGAATACAAAATAATTAAATTTAAACAGAGTGCAAGTCCGAATACCAACTCTTACAAAACGTGTTTGCCAATCTCTAGTCAGTAACCATTAAAACGACAAAAACTTCAGTAAATGCTGCGACCCCAATCAAATTAAAATTACGTTAACACGATTTAGTACGAACGTATATATATATATATATATATATATATATATATATATAACCGTTCAAGCAAGGGTAAGAAGAGATTGCAAAGAATCAAGAGAAAACATATTAAATTAAAACAAAAACGTACATTACATTCAAGTGATTGAATTCAGCCAAGTCAATAGGCAAAAGTCAAAGTAACCTAACTTGCTTTTCCTGAAAACATTTCCCAAATTTTCTGATGAATTCTAAATAAAAGCGAGACATGTTAAATTTATAAACTTCTGATATTTTTCTTGATAATTTTTTTTATTCTATGTTATATATATATTTGAACTTGTAGGTCTACACTGCACGTTAAGGTAAAAACATGCTTAGATAGGGGCGTAATATTTGTGCGTTGCCATGGGGCCAAAATCCATAGATACGCCTCTGAGTCATCGTGAGCTGTTACTAAAAAAAGGTCCTTTGTGTAAGGACGTATTTGCCAGCAAATAATGTATTTGTAAACATGTCTGTCCGTATACCTGTAGGTGGATGGATCATATTCGTTTTCCCCTACTTCAGGTTCATTCTTCTCTTTCCCCGTGCAGGCCTAGCCTCGTATCCCACCGTATCCACGGGGTAGAAATAAGAGGGTGGCTTTTTCTGAGGCTGAAAAGATTACTTTGTGACACTCCTTTCTTTTTCTCTCCTTGTGGCAAAAGGCAACCGATGATTCCAATGGAAATTTAACCGCCATATTTAACTGAAAAGCTTTCAAAAGAAAAAAAACAGCTGTTTAAAAAAATTACTTTTAGACATTCTTTGCAAAATATGATCGCTTTTTCTTTCTCTCTTTCAACATTTCCCTTCACCTTATTAAGTTAAACCTAAAGACACGCACGAGTACAGAAATTCATACACACAATCATCAGACATGTTCATACACGCGTGTGCGTGTGTGTGTGCGTGCGCGCGCGTGCGCGCACATATATATATAGTATACACATACGTGTGTGTATACTATATATATATATATATATATGTGTCTGTGTATACTATATATATATATGTGTGTGTGTGTGTGTGTGTATACTATATATACACAAATATATATACTACACACACACACACACATATATATATATAGTACACACACACATATATATATATAGTACACACACATATATATATAGTACACGCACACACATATATATATATATAGTACACGCACACACACATATATATATATAGTACACGCACACACACATATATATATATAGTACACACACACACACACACATATATATATATATATATATATATATATATATATAGTATACACACACACACATATAAATATATATATATATATATATATAGTACATATATATATATGTCAACTGGGTCAAAAGTCTATATAATATCCATCGTTTTTGAGTTAAGTATAAAGAAAATTTACGGTAGATAGCGCTGTGTTGCTATGTAGACCAGGTTACATTTGTCATTCGTGTAAACTTGTGGCAAGTCTGTGTTCAACGTTTAACGTATGTAGCAGTAGGTTAACTCAAAAGTGTTCCGTTTAACAATGACAGGTTATTTATATTGTGAGCAGACAGATATAATTCTTTTCTAAATCCGAATCACCCCAAGCAAGGCAGTACTGCCACTAAGACACAAGGAGCTTACAGGGTGTGGAACAATTAGGAACAGAAACATTAATGATGAGCGGGAAGAGAAAAGAGTAATCAAGTGGATAGTAGATAGCGATTGACATTGCGCATAAATCTTTGCAGATTAAAGTTGGCTGGAAAGCATGGAACCGGAAATGAGTTCCACTGGCGAGAAGTGCGAGAGAAGAAACAGTTAGTATAGAACTTACGGTTACATCTAACCAGCTAAATTGTAAGTATGAGATTTAGACGTCAGACTAGTGCTGGGCTTAGATTCAAAAACTATAGGAACCATAGCATATTCGAAAAATTACATTGAATGTATTTAAAGAAAAACACAGAGGGGAAAAATTATCGCGGTGGGAAAATGACGCCAATAATATTGCAGATTCTTCTTTAGATGTTATCAAGAAGTTCCAGATGAACAGCAGAGGAACCGGACCATATGTGGCAAAAATAATCTAACCATGGCCGAATGATAGACTTATAGATATGTAAGAAACATTCTGGAGAGAAAGTCTAGCTCGCCCAACATAGTGAACCGACTTTCTCAGCAGCTGATCTAACAAAGGATTCCGCATAGTCTTTCCATTTTATGTCAGCAGAGAACGTGAGCCAGAGAAGGCGCAATGAGTCACTTTCCTGGAGGATAGCATGAGCCAAGCAGATGGAAGGAAGAGAGAGGTTAAAAAGGGGATTAATAGAGAAATTTAGTTTATGAGATAAATTTACCTCGATGTATGCGTTGTGTGCATATAAATATTATGACATTTGTCAATATTATGACATTTGTCAATATCATCTCATTTGTCAACATCATCTCATTTGTCAATTTAAACAATTAATAACTGAGTGAGATAATTTAATTATTAATATAATAACAATTTTATTAATTATTATCTCAGTTATTAAATTAAAAATGTAATAACCTAATATTGATAATTAATAAAATTATTTATTATCTTAGCTATTAAATAATAAAATACCATTATAGAGGTAATTCAATAATGTAAGAAATTTTTATAGCGTTTTAAATTATTATAAGAAACAAATCGTTTTTACTTAGAATTCATAACATTATATCAATTCTGGTGCACCATACTAAATCTGTCACCACATTCAGCCACCAAATTATCGATGGAAACATGAAAATAACAAGACTCCGAGGTCAGGAAATGTTTGTTTAGAAAATTTTATGCTATAAGTGATATTTATTTCAGAACAGATTAATTTAACTTTAAATTTGCTAATTTTACGAAAGTAACGTTTCAGAAATGTATGTTTTATTTTAGCGGGATTTTCAAAAACGAAAAAATAATATTTGTTTACATTTCTCTAAAAAAGTTAAAAATGGCCGTTTCGATTGTTTTTTTTTGTTTGTTGTTTTTCGGAAGAATCGACTAAAAATCATTCAAATTTCTATTTGAAATACTCCACAGTATTTGCTTTTCTGGAATTAGAAAATTTAATTCTTTAGCTTTCAATTGAATCTAAGGGAAAGCTTCAAAACGTATTTTTCCTTTGTGAAAAATACATTTAAAACCTTAGGTATACGAATTTTTGGAGGTACGTAACACACACATACATATATACACACAAAGACCCCCCACCACACACACACACACACACACACACACACACATATATACTCGTGCGCGCACACACACACACACACACACATATATATATATATATATATATATATATAAAATACACACATATATACAAAACACACACACATATATATATATAAAATACACACATATTTACAAAACACACACACATATATATATATACACACACACACATATTTTTCAATATTACAGTCCGGTTCAAGTCATTTATTTATTTCTAACGTAATCTTACTGTCTCTTAATAGTCTATTTACATTATGTCAAATGTCCTCTATTTATGGCGGGGGCGATTGCTCACTATCGAAGATACAGAGTTTGTAGATATGCACAGTGTTGACACAGGAATCAGCACTGCATGATGACTGTCAGCTTGACGCCTCGTTCAATCCACAAACCATTTGTCACAACTCCTTTCGCTGGCTCTATTTTTAGATCAAGGAGAAAAGCGGTCTAGGCCTGTGTGTTTTGTTTTTGGTCAATGCCTCTTAGGTTATTTATCATTTATGACCTTTACTTTGCTCATCCACTTGTAAAAAAAAAAAAAAGATTAAAAATAATGGAAGCCCTAATAATAAAAACGATAAAACCAACTCTTAACAATATTAACTACAAACTAGGCCACAATGTGCTAACCGTGTTCGAAAAATAAAACACCTCTATAACACACTAAAAGCATACACATAACGCACACACTCAATTAAACTGAAAAGCGCTCGAAACTATAGAACATTTGGACAGTTTCTACACACTCTGTATCCCAAAAAGAAAGCTCTTGTGTGAACACAAGAAAAATTAAATAAAATGCTTAACCGTAGTAGCTTTGTTGCAGTTAGCCCCTCCTCATTTCCTTAATCCTTCAACAGAGGTCTCTCTCCCACGAGTATAAATACTGGCTGACCTTTCGCCTCTTTCTCTTTTTACGGCTTACGCACACGTGCGGCCAGCTGTCTTTTTTTTTTTACTTATTCCAATATGTGACCTCTCATACATACAGCGTTTTCCATATTCTGGGAACACGCTAAAAACAATATACGCGTTCGTACGGACACTCAACACACTCACCATAACTTCTCCATACAACACTCTGTAACCCTTCATGTCATTGTAATTTGTTATTAATATATATTTGTTTGCATACATGTATATCAGTCTTGTTTGTTTTCTTTATCTTCTTTGGACTCCATTAAAGTCCAACATTCCTATGTAGCTGGACCGGCCAGCAGGAAATCTTAACCCAGAGATATCTCCTCATCCTCATCATCCTCACATTCACACCCCGGTCCTCTACACCTTGTCGGTCGTTTTTAATGAAACATGCATAAATGAAGGATTACTACCTAAATACACACACACACATATATATATATATATATATATATATATATATATATATACACACACACACACAGCCTAATCATTCTGTTTTGATTCTTTTGTCCATATATATATATATATATATGTGTGTGTGTATATTATTGTTATAGCTGATGAAATTATCGTTACTTGTTCATTTTTATATTCATTGTTAATTTTTTACAACAGAAAATACAATAATCCACAAATAACAATCATCGCATCTGTAGACGCAGAACCTTCGCTAACGACGCCATAATAGCCACCACCGAAATATATACTTTCATGTATGTTGTATAGGAGTAAAAAGTTGCTACCGACACTTTAGTTTGAACATAGATCGCCAGAGAGTAAACACAGGCGATCCCATTTTGAATAAGTAGATCACGCGATAGTAAAGGAAATATATATATATATATATATATATATATATATATATAGGAATTAGCGTTACGTCTAATTATCACCATTTCTATTCTATCCTCTATTACTTTACGGTTCGCTATTTTCTATACGGATTACTATACGGATTACTATTCGGTGATTGCTATTCGAGCGAGTATTATCGAGCAAGAACTATTAGTGCGAGCATTATTCAAAGGCGTCTGACACCAGTATTGTTCAACGGCATTACTATAGTTGTATCTGCAATTACAAAGTCTCTACTACAACGAGCATTACGAAAGTGACAACGAGTATTCATTGACATTACAAAAGTGTCAAACGAGTGTTCGTTGACATCACAAGACTGTATACATATATATATATATATATATATATATATATAAATCGGGGTACACGCGTTTGAATAGACATCTGCTTTTTTTTTTTTTTTTTGTTTGGCTGACAGTGAAATTAATATTTATGCCGGTCTAGAAGTGGAAAGTCTTATTACAGAATATGTGCCTCGCGAAAGGACTGGAACCTGCATTCCCTTTCTAATCTGAGAAATCACCTTCAAATCAGTAAATCTTGCTTTACCATGACGCTATGTATCTATGTAATTCTCGGACAAATGAATATTCTCTCGCACATACGTCCAGCCGTGACGCGTGTGAGCCCCTTACAAGAATAAACAAAATATATCTATGGTCATTTTTTTTCTAAAATATCAACCAGTCAAATAATTATGTTAGGATGCAAAATGGTTGACATGATTTTGACTAAAGAGCGAGACGACGTTATAAATCCACTGTGACTCTTCAATCTGTACATTTCTCAGTCATCTCACACTTTTCACATATCATTAAATATATATTAGCATGTAACACATTTCGGGATATGTGTATTCATAGACAAGGGGAAGTAAAAGACGTAGCTATTATATTCTGCTGCGACTATCTTCTTTTCATATTTGAGTTGTCTTTAATGGTATAGAGAATATATATCGGAAGGAAGGGAGATAAGTTTAAAACCGAAGAGGCTGGAAATAAAAAGAGGGATAGTGAAAAGAGAAAAGGAGGGGAACAGTATTTTATGACCGCTTTTCGGGTGTAAAAGAATTGAGAAGTGAAGATTGATGAATAATAAACAAAGAGCTTCTGTATGTTTTTTTTCTTTTTCATTTAAAGCTGACTTATTTTTGTGAGTTTTTAAATTCTCTATATAATTTTTCTTATTCAGACACACACACACACATATATATATATATATATATATAAGTTGAAGATCAAATGTAGATCAGACATGGATAGGAACCCGACAAGATGATAAAACAAAGAAGTGGGAAACATATCTCAATCTAACATGTTTCACTTTTATTAAGGTTTCGTCAGAGATCGAGATAAAAATGAAAAAAGGCAATACGCTGTCACCCAAATTAACGTCCAAAATGTTCCTCACACATATTTATATATTATCTATTGCGTTAATGCACGTGACGCGTGTTTGACCAATAAGAACTATTCAAAAATCATAACACACCAGTACTCTGTCTTGATTACTGACGAAGCATTAATACAGGTGAAACATGTCAGAATGAGATACGTTTCCTATTTGTTCTTTATTTTATCATATATAATGTAAGCGGTACTTATTGGAAAGCGCTCAAAATCAGTGATAGAGCTAACATATTTAGTTGGAGTGATGTAAATTTGTGACCCTTGGTTTCACTCCCTTGCGATCGTCCGTGAAACCCAGGATCAGAAACTCACATCAATGCAACTAATATATGCGTGGGTGTTTAATAAAAATATAAAATTTGTCGCTCATCTCGTTAATGTTATATTCAACACCCCGACTCCAGAGCTTCCTAGACGAATCTTTTTGTAATCGTTCGGTCCATTCGTCAGGAAGTTTCTGCAATCGACTTCTAATTTTCTCATTTTCGTTATTTTTATACTAAGTTAAAAAGTAATTTGTGCGCCATTTTCTATATATATATATATATATATATATATATATATATATATATAGGCACATGTTGTTAATAATTACTCGTGTAAGAGTAATGTGGAGAGCTATGATCGTGTAATCTTCAGGCCACACACACACACACACACACACATATATATATATATATATATATATATATATATATATATATATATATATATATATAGGGTACGACATAAATACCTCTCACTTAATGGTAAGACATTAGCTAGAGAGACACGCTAGTGAACACTGGGTAGCCCTAGCCCAGACATGACAGTAATACTCCATTTTAGCTCAGGTCTGTCTCCTGTAAAGATAGAATTTATCAGGTGGTTACTGGAGCGGTACAATGAACTGGCCATAATCCAGACATCTTTAGCAATAAATTGAAAATAGGAGTTTCACGAGGTCTGGGGAGAGCTCGAGTCCTAATAGGCGTTCAAGACAAGGAGCCTCCTTTGAGAGGAATCCCCATCCATCATCATAGGTATACATTCAGGGTCTGCTAAATAGGACAAGAACTGGGCGGTTTTCTCAAGGACACCGGAGAAACTAATGCTATATTCATGCTCATAATGATATTAAAGAGGGAGAGAGAGAGAATGACAGTGTGCAATACAAATGCAGAAAGATGTGCACCTATGTCTTATAGATTGCGCAGAAGCACTTGACAACGGTTAGCACAGGAATCTACTTGAACTGATAGAACTCGATCTATTTGAGACGGATGTTAGAATAATCCATGACTTATATTGGGAGCAAACCGCCTGATTACAGATAGAAATGAAATTGAGTAGGTTTACAAAAAATAGAAAGGGGCGTAAGACAAGGATGTAGCCTCTCGCCAGATTTATTCAACCTCGACAACGTGGCTATCCTAAGAGCTTGGAAAAAATAATTCCTATCGAGAGATGGGGGGGGGGGGAGAAGAGAGCTACCTGTTTGACGAACTTGTGTGAATGGATGACAGAACGGGTAACTGGAAGATTGGCAAAAGGAGAAACACTGTTAAAGGCCTGAAGGGGTATGAAGTTGTGGAGAACTATGATCGCTCAAGCTTTGAAGTGACACGGCAAGCAGAAGAATTAGTGTAAAGTGAGCGCGACAGACTAGGCCGGAATTTGAACCCGGCTCGAAGATTCCACTTTCCCTGCTGATAGCTGTTATGCTACTAGTATATCATTGTTTTCTGTACTTATTTAAACTTGGGATACAATCAGTAGAAGCAGTCCGTAGTATGTTAATATTTACCTCGACAAATTTAAGCGGAGTACTAGATTGGTAGTTAGGCCACATCATTTTACGCAAGTTCTGGTATAATAGTTTCTTCTCGCTCACGGAACTCTTTCATTTTTCTTCTGTCAACTATAATCTTCGAAAATTTAAATGTAACGTTGTCAGTTCCCGTCTCCTTGAATCCTATTCTTTTTTATTGTCCTTTCTCACCAGCAACATTTTCTCAGTTTCCTTCACTCTCAGTAACTACTTGCGCCTTAGTGGCTACATTGCCTTGCTTAAAGTGAAATGATTAAAAAAAAAAATAATTTATCTTAATGGTCAAATTCTCCGAAGTTTTGGGAAGCATGTCGCATAATTTTCAAACCAATAGTAACTCATTGCACACTAAACTAATTCTGTTGTTTTTTTTTTTTTTTTTATTAAATGGAGAATGTTTCATCTAAAGTGTACGACTTACACGTACCCCACTTACAGTCGAGAAATACGAAAACGTGATACTCCGGATAAATATTGGATATGACCAATTTTAACGTGAAACTTTGCCTGTGCTCATGTCTGCATAGATTGCATTTATTTATTTAATATGTGATAGTTTTTTCTTCTACAAACTTTTCAGGATTGTTCCTTTGCTGTAGTTTTTAGTGCAGTGACGCACATTTTATCGTTTAAATAATCTTTTTCTTAAGAGAAAGAATTTTACTTCATTTTTTTTAACGTTTTCAATTAATCTGTACCTTTAAAAATACTGAAAATGTGCCTTTTCCTTCCGCTTTCGACTTTTTGTTAAGATGTCTTTCTGTTCAATTTACGCAGTAAATTAAATTAACTGTATTTTGTGATGTCAACAAACACTCATTTGACACTTTTGTGATGCCAACGAATATTCGTTGTCATTTACGTTATGCTCGTAGTAGTAGATACTTTGTAATCGCATATACAACTACAGTAACCCCGTTGAACAATGCTGGTGTCAGACGGCTTCGAATCGCACTCGCGCTAATGGTACTTGTTCGATAATACTCGCTCGAATAGTAATCCTTATAGTGATCAATATAGGGAAATAGTATAGCGAATAGAATAGAGAATAGCGGTCCGTATAGTAATAGAGGATAGAGTAGAAATAACGATCCGAATAGTAATAGAGATTAGACTAGAAATAACGATCCGTATAGTATAGAGGATAGACTAGAAATAGAGATCCTTTAAACGTTACACGACTTTCTACTTATGCGTTTCCTCTATGGTTACTTAATTCAATAATGGGATCGCCTGTGTTTACTCACTGGCGATCTATGTTCAAACTCAAGTGTCGGCAGTGGCACTTTATTCCTATATAAAACTGTACTTGTTATCTAAATTAGTAAAGCACATCGCAAGAGTAACTAACGAAGATCGAACACACTATAGTAATGACACGATTGTTAACGTTTGCTCCTCGGCGAGGCACTGCATTCTTGTTTTCTTTATACTTAAGTTAACCTAATAAATTTCGAGAGCCACTCAAGGTAGTGACTTATTGTTTAGATGGGAAATATGAATGAAAGAGGAGGTGGCAAGAAGTGAAGATAAGGGTGAGGAGGATAGATAACGGCTGACCTTTTGACTTTAAGAGGCTCAGTGTTCAGGGAAGCATCAACATGGGGATCTGTTCCGTAAAGTCCTTACAAAAAAAAAAAAAACCCGAGTGTAACCTTACGTTTAAAATATGGATGAAATCACAGTCATTTCTTCCATATTTTAAACGTAAGTAAACGGTGGAAGTAACATGTGAAGGTCTGAACTTGTGAAACTATAGGATAGAGCTCATCTAAACATTTGCCATGGAAATAGTGATAGAGTAGTGAGGCTGCGTCTGTAAGAAAGTGGCTACAGACTGTAGTGTTTTCATTATGATACAATATCGTGTATATATGCTACAGTATGAAGACAGTTAAGACTTAACGTGCTAGAAATTGTTCTACATGAAGTACAGCTAATAAAAATTGTTTACATTAAACAAATGTTCAAATAATCACCAACAAAACATATAATAATTATCAATGTGTATTTATTTATATATTTCCTGTCCCATTAAGTTAGTAAATTTATAAGTATTTAGTTTTCTTCAGTCAGTTGTGTGCCATGCGTGATACACGCGTAGGCGATCATGTATCTTTCGATACATGACTGATGAGGTAGATTTTTTCCCGCATTAGGCTGCCATTTCTTTCTGCGGTAGATAGCTGCTATCCAAGGCTATAGAACCTTGTCTGTCCTGTTATTTACTCATAACTTGGTGGGCGGGGGAGAAGAGGATTCATAACTTTCCCAAGGGTATTAGCACGTAAGTGAACGACTGGAATTCGAACTCGGCTCTCCGATTCCTCGATCCGAGCTGCTTATCCATTACTCCACCGTGCCTTACTTTCATTACGCCAGTCTTAGTCGTTTTAGTAATCTATACAAATAAAATATTTATCTGAATTTAGACACAAATTACTTCCTGAACAAAATCACCTGTTCAATTAGACAGTTCCTTTACTTCTACGTTTCTGAGGTTGTAGTCTTTCTTGTTCAAGCCTTTCATGTAAGGCACTCAGATACTTTTGTCTGTTAAGGGATCTTCCTTCAACTTGATCTTGAAATGTGTTTTTGTCGTCGTCATCTTTGTCGCTCTGTTGCCAATCTTTTTCTTCCGAAAGATATTTCTATTTCACTGTTATATGAAGCACGTAAAACTTTTAACATGAAAAGATACTGAGCAAAAATCGATTTATATAAAACCAGGAGTAATCAATGAATCATAGACACCACTGAACCTCTAAGATATAAAGGGAACGGGTTATTTAAACGATTCATTGGCCTGCATTTTACTTGTGCATTCTTTATTTTTTAAGACCAAAGTAAATGCTATTAAAAAAATTATTTCACTGTTGTTTAAATAAAGAGCTACAGTTTTTATTCATTCAATTTTAAGTGTCACCCTCAAATGATGGACTTTATTCGACATACACTGTTGTAAACGATATCTAATGTTTTCAATCACCCTGATGTTCGAGCGCTTCGAGGTCATCCAGGCGGCCTTCTTTTAAGTGCTCAAACTTGTGGACCTGAAACTGTCAACCCATAGTAGTATCGATTTTCTATCCGGACTTAACATGAAATGAGCACAAAAGCTGTGTTGCGATTACAGATTCACCAGTCTTTAAAAAAAATGTTTCAGTAGTTAACACACAGTGTGCACCGGCCCAAGCTATGATGGTAACTGATGGTATCTGAAAATAAAATGGTATGACATTAACTAGATGACGATACCATTGCCACTTGTCTAAGTTCACTAGCATCACACGGGTGACAGTTTTAAATATGGGATATATCTCTGCCGCGCCCTGTATAAAATAGGCGAAACAAGAAATGCAACAAATATTAACTGACCATAGGACAATTGAAACAGAAAATAGTACTGGGTTCACGTTGCTAACATTTATTATTTAATTATATTGAATAGACTTACGGTCATATCACGTTGAAACGCTGGTTGTCGTCCAATCACTGAAGTTAATCAACGTTTAGCCTACTCAGTATTCAGATAGATGGCCAATGGGGAATACCAATACACGATAGGCCAACTTGGCAATGGATACAATATTGCTACTTATACTAACAGAAGACTTCGATATCTGGAGGCGCTTCTGGACTATCAGGTCGCAAGACATATCTGGAGCTGTGTGTATGGGTGAGAGATTTAATGTTTCTTCTGCACCAATTCATATAGCACATGCGCATAATGATGTCATTTCATCTTATAATGAGGCCAGTACGTCTATCAACAATTTCCCTCCTCTTCGACTATTCGTCGCTCTGCATTCATTGAATTATTTTAATTGTATGATTTTTCATTTTTTTAACAAAATTTGATATCCAAATCGGCAAAAGTAAATTTCAGTTTAGAGATGAAGCCTGGTTAGGGTTATTTTATAAATTATTAGAAATTCTGTCCGAGTGGCCGAATGGTTAGCGTTCTGGCCATGAAACTCCGGTTCGAATCCCACGATGGTCGATTTATCAAGGTGGTGACTTCTTGATGTTATCGGCCTGAGGAGACAATCCCAGCGCGCCGTACCGTTGTAAAGTGACCCAAGACTATACTACATGTTGACCCAAACCTCGTGAGTAACTGAATGTTTGAGTATACTGACCTTGTTCAAATTGGAGATCCCGCCAGACCGCGTGCCCTTTCTCCCAGAAACTGTAACTAACGTCTGCTTAGCGTAGTTGCAGTATAAACTACGTTGATTCTGAGGACGTTGAACAAACTCAAATACGCCTGAGCAGGCGTATGCGTCAGGGATTAACCAGCCACCCTAGCAGACGGGTACACTTGGAAACGAGGAGGTAACAACTCGGATTCGAAATTCTGTCAGTATCTTAGATTTCAGTTGGTGAACTCTGAAGACGTACTAAGTTGTTTCGCTACCAGTAAACTTCAGGGAGCTGAACTCTTTAGAGACTTTCTTGTCGCAGCATCCTTGATAGGGTTTAAAATCGCAACTTCTCTTTACCAATCTTTTCGCTTGACGGTCATAAAACCGTACTAATCCTTTTACAAAGGGTCGTTCATTCGTGACCCGGCAGTTTGAATGAATGATTGCAATACATTTTTTTTTTTTTAAATCAATTCACACCAAGAAATGCAATAATACCACTAAGACGCAAGGGCGCTGCTGGGAGTAAAAGAGAATGAAAAGATTTTAGAAGGAACCGGAAACCCAATCCTAAACAGGAAACAAGAAATAAGCCTCTACTCTTGTTCAAAAGACCGGAGAGGAGTGTGAGCTGGAAGATAGGCGAAACTATCTACTCCTACTGATGAATAGTAAATAAAATTTCAGAGTTTAAGCGGAGACATTAGAAGCATAGAGTTGAAGTAGACTTTATAAGATACTGGAAATCCAATCCTGAACAGGAAACAAGGGTTAAACCTCTCCTCCTGTTCAAAAGACCGAGGAGGAGCGAGAACGGGAAAATAGACGAACCTATCTACTTCTATTGATATTAAAATGGCAAATAAAAGTTTCCACCTCCTTAGTATCAACTCCCCACCCCAGTATAAAATAGGCCCATAACCTCGCTATGCTAGGTGCGACTACCGTGGTTTCTGTAGTAAGTAGGTTTTTACGGGGTTGGATTGCTATATTCATATTCAGCCAATTTTTAATTGAGAGTTGACCTTCTCCTAGAGCGGTTTCCAACTGTGGCTAAAGAGGCAAGTCTGTCCTGCTGCTTAACCCATAGCTGGGGAGGAGGAGTAGAAGAGGTGGGTTCATACCTTTCTCCCACGAATATTTATGCGAAGGTGAACGTAATGTTCTTGCCTCGAACTTGAACTCGGCACACCAATTCCATTTTTCGCATCGATAACCTATATGCTACATGTGCATCCAAAACACGAATTTAAAAACCAGTATAATCTGTAATGATTCTCGAAAGTTCGATTTTGTAGATTTCTCCTGAAGAAAGCCTGCTTCTCGTGTCGCTTATTCTGCAAAAGTCGTTTTTTTATCAATGCACGAATTAATTAATTTTTTCATATAGTTATTAAAATCTTCTGAGTCAACAGCGCAATTTCCAAACAATAAATAAATAGGTTCTTTGTACAACGGTGTTTCTATATGAATATCAAGATTTGTCCAGCATGCGCACTCGAAAGATTACTTTGACATTAATAGAAAATAGAGATGGGCTTATACCAGCGCTGACAACGCCGATTGTTTGAAAGAATAAACAAAATCGAGATGAAAAAAAAAGGAGATAAGGGAAATACTGCGAACTGAAAACGATTTTTTTCTTGAGAGGCGGGGTCTTCTTGTGTGGTAACTTGTACGGGGTACACAAACCTCCGAATCTGGTGAGCTCCAATGAATGGCTGAAATGATGGCTGACAAAAGCTCTCTTGTTCTTTGAAAGCCGTTTCTTGTATTAGTTAAATCTTAGCGTCTTTATATTTTAAATATTACAGGCAATAGATGTTTTATATATTTATATTATATAAGTAGCAAAGCAATAAAAATGGAAGATGTGCACTTATGTTTTGTAGATTACGCAAAAGAATGATAATATACGCACAAGGATATACTTGAACTGATTGAAAAATTCGATCTATTTGAGACGGATGTTAGAATAATCCAGAACTTATATTGGAAGCAAACCGCCAGATTACGCATAGAAATTGAGTAGGTACACAAAAATAGAAAATGGCGTAAGACAAGGATGTATCCTCTCGCCAGATTTATTCAACCATGAAAACGTGGCTATCCTAAGAGCGCTGGTAAACCCTAACATGAATTATCGGTTGGCGTAATCTTAACAATTTAAGATACGCAGATGATACTGTGCTAATAACTGACACGGATAGAAAACTATAGTACCAAATGCTGTAAGATTGGATGTGCGAGTGGTGAAATGGATTACGGTTCGGAGTTACAACTCTGAGAGTCGAGTTCAAATTCCAATTTGGTTCGTTAAATTTACACGGTGGAGTAGTGGATAGCGGCTAGGATTGAGGAATCGGAGAGCCGAGTTCAAATTCCACACAAATGCATTACATTCACTTACCTGCTAATACCCTCGGGAAAGGTATGAATCCTCTTCTCCCCCAGCTATGGGTAAATAGCAGGACAAACCGGGTTCTATAGCCTTGGATGGCAACTGGTCTATCGCAGAAAGAAATGGCAACCAACTTCGCGAAAAAATCTGCCTCGTCAGTCATGTATCAAAAGATACATGATCGCCTACGCGTGTATCACGCATGGCACATAGCTTACTGACTGATATTTTCTTACGCGTAAATACCCTTGGGAAAGGTTTGAATTCATTCATTCTTCTCACATCTATTGGTTAATTAGTGGGATTTGTATCAGTAAATCATTATTATCTCAAAAAAAATTCTTACAATCTAATAATATTTTCTGGCTTTAAATAACCCGCAAAAGGTTGATAAGTAGTAATCTACTTGAACTGATAGGAAAATTCGATCTATTTGGAAAGGATGTCCGTATATTTCACAACCTATATTGCATATGTGCAGAAACTAAATTGCGTACTACACAAATATGGAAAGGGGCGTATTCTCCCTAGATTTATTCAACCTCTATAGTGAGTATATCCAAAAGGGAGCTGGTAAACACTACCAGGAAATAATGATCGGTAAGCGTAATCTTAACAGTATAAGATACGCAGATAACACTGTTTTGATGGCTGACACGGAAAGAAAACTACAGGACTTCTGAGACAGTGTAGTAAAAGAAAGCGAGACAAAAGGACTATTAACTACAATAAGACAGAAAGTATGGTTACCTGTAAGAGACAAACCCTAAAATGCGAACTGCGAATTGGAGACGTCAACCTCAAGCGAGTAACAAATTTTAAATATGTACGAAGTGTTTATAAGAGGATGTAAAATGCGACGCCGAAATCCGAATGTGTATTAGATTAACGAAAATGTCTTCCAAAAGTTAAACCAGGTAATAAGAAGCAAAGAAAAAAGTATTGAATTGCTATGTGATATCTGTGTAAAAAAAAAAAGGTTAAAAAGAGATTTTTTAATACTAGAATTTACTAAATACAAGGCTCTAGAACCGCTGAATGTAGAGGATTACTGTTAAAATAGTAATGAGGAATAAGGTGTGTGATATGAATGAAAGAGTAGGTGGTCGGAAGTGAAGATTATGGGGATAGATACAGATTGATCTTTTACTTGAAGAAGCAAGATTGTAGTGCCCATGGGAACATACACGTAGAAATCTGTTCCACAAAGTGACAGTTCTTGGGGAAAAATCTGTCGAAATTAAACATGGCGGAAATGAGGATGTTTCGGCTTTGTGGTATAGCGTTTCCTAGTTGTAAAGGTCTGAACTAGTGGAAGTAAAAAAATGTTTATCTGAACATTTGCCAAGGAAATAGTAATAGGCTGCAATCGGCTTGCAGTGTTGCGTCTATAGAAAAGAGGCTGTAGAGTAGAGAATAAGTTCTTCCCACAAAACTGTTTAGGCGATTTTGAAGTAAGGATTGAGCTGCTCCAGCCTAGATTTAATGGTAAGACTAATCGGACTCTTGAAAAGATAAAGCATATCAAGAGGAGTCCGATACTTCCTGTAGCAATAGAATAAACAGACCATTTTCCAGCATCTTTGGTAATGGATTGTACAGTGTGCGGCAGAAATACCTCTTCTTAATGGTAAAATGAATAGGTAGATGAAGGCACCATTGTCAGTAATGTCTTATCATTAAGTGGGGGGTATTTCTGGGAGATATTTCTGCCGCACCCTGTATAATCCATAAATCTCACCCATATAAGACATTAATGGCAATGCCGTCTTCATTTAGCTCCGTGGTTCCGAAAGTGATGCGCACGCCCAAATTGATTTTTTAAGGGGGGCAATTCGAGAATGAGTTAACAGTGAATTCTTTTCTCGTGAGTGTATGTGAGTATGAGTTAATGCATACGGTGTATATACAGAATCCCTACATAAAATATTTGTGTGTATGTAAGTACATGTGTAATTACGTATCTACTGTATAATATATAATTCTCAAAATGTGTATGTGTGTTATCGGATATTGTTTATGCGTTTCCACAGTTTTCATCCGATTTCGATGAATTATTTTTGTTTGTTTGATAGATAATTCTTTAGTTCCGGTATTGAGTTCAAATTGTTGGTGATAATGGCTCTCCACTATTTGCTGTCCATTTTAACTCTCAGCAACGTCTTACTATTTACTATCTATTCTTGAATATATATCTTTCATAAAAACTTTAATAAAAATAAATACTTTAAATTATTACAATATTATCTATATCTATAATTCTCAAAATGTGTGTGTGTGATCAGATGTTTATGCGTTCCACAATTTTCACCCGATTTCGATTAAATATTTTTTGTTTGATAGATAATTCTTCAGTGCCAGTTTTGAGTCCAAATTACACATTCCCCTTCTCTTGGCCAAGCAATCAATCTCTCTCAAGTGAGGTTACCCTTTCCGTTGAATAAAGCCTACCACAACAGTTTTAAGGCGTTGCTTCCATTGTCGTTTATAGCCGTTCCCAATTTAATTTTTATTGTCCTGCCAGTTTTTGCATTGCATTCACCGTAGTAATAAGTAAGCTTGCATTTTTATTACTCAACATTTATTTTTCCAACCTTTTCTAAATTTATTCGAGCTTAGGGATTCCTGTAGCTTTACGGCGTTCTCTTCTGGTATTTGACCACGCATTCTATTTGACGATTCATACTTGACTGAAACATTCCACCAAAATGGCCAAGGTCTCAAATCCGCTGCCGCCAGGTCCGTCATGCGAATAGGAGATAACGAACCGTCTTTAGAACGTTCAGATTGCCTGTCTCAAAATGCCTCTTGGAATGCTTCAATCAGAGCCACTGAGTCCGAAGATCAACGTAGCCATCGCCTTTCCAGAAGAATATACCCAAACGCTTCTGCTCGCGAGGCTAAAAATGATGATCAAAGGACTCAATGGCTGAGGAGAAACGCCTCTTCAATTGCTGCTGCGCGTGAGGCTGAAACAAGATTGAAAACGCAAAAACGTCCCTTTTCAGGTGGGCTGACTTTAAACTTAAACTGCTCCAATTGAACGGTAAAAATTCCCAGTAATGAAAAACCCGGTCGAAAACGGGTTATACTCCTTGTGTGTGTGTGTGTGTGTGTGTATATTTTGATATATATACACACAATTTTGATATATATACACACAATTTTGATATATATATATACACACAATTTTGATATAGATATATATATATACACACAATTTTGATATATATATATATATATACACACAATTTTGATATATATATATATATACAGAATTTTTATATATATATATATATATATATATATATATATATATATATACACACAATTTTGATATATATATATACACACAAAATTTTGATATATATATATATACACAATTTTGATATATATATATATATATATATATATACACACAATTTTGATATATATATATATATATATATATATATATATATATATATATATTCTGTTTATACGTTATTATTAGATACAATTTATTTAAGTAAATTCTGAACGTTCGAAAATTTTGTAAAAAAAATATACAGGAATTGAGCATGTATTCCTATACGGAAACCGTTATTTGATCTGACGTGCTATACCACTCAGCTACAGAGAAGCGTCTGGTTAGCAAAGTCCAAATTACTGCTTTTAAACACAATCTTCAACGATTTCTTTCGATCATTCATGTCTGCTCACGAAACGGATCTTAACGTAAACAATGGCCACAAAATGAAATCGATCAAGTCCTACAGTTATTCAATATATTTTTCTGTTTATACGTTATTATTACATACAATTTATTTAAGTAAATGCTCTGTTTTTAAATTAACTATATATATATATATATATATTAGTAACACAATATTTTTATAAATATTCTAAAATTCTAAAATTAAATGATAATACTATTGCATATAGGCAGTCTCAAGTTCTTCAGGAAAGTTAAGTTAATGGCCTTTTATACTTCCTCCATGTGAATAGGAGTTTACTTTTCGAATAATAAGAAATATATATCATGCGGGGGGAGGCATCAGGATTTTACATATGCTTAAGTGAATCATGGCAAAAAGAGAAAGAGTTGAGAGACATTGATGTAGCTAATGTCTTTCCATTATGTAGGCGTGGGTATTTTTATCGCGCCCTGCATGTAAGGGTACTAGTAGAGATCTGGAGTAAACTGGAAAGGCAACAGACATTCAAACCATGTATCCTGGTTGAGAGTGACAAATTATATTAAATGTAACTTTGTACTTTCATACAGTTAAAGAAAAATTTAGTAAATAAACATGAGAGGCTGGCGAAGAAATTTTATTTAACATTTAAAAAAATAAAAATATATAAGACATATGCACTTCTTTTATGTTCCGTGTCCCCTCGGGACCTTAACGATCACCGCTCTCTACAATTTCTTTGCTTCATTTGTAGCTTCAGGCAACGGTTTACCGCATATTATCCTCCCCATTCGCTACTCTACCATCCATTTACACAAGCTCATTCCGGAGGTTCTTACTCGATATTTCCCTCTGCAGTTCAATATGTCTTGTGAGTGTCATATTCTCCAAGACCTCTTTCCTCATTATGTTCCTCGAATGCTTTTTTCCACGCTTCTGCAAATAATTATTATTGTATTCCAACACACACACACACACACACACACACACACACACACACCGCTTTATTTTTAGTGGATGCTCGTATTTGAGTAGACGCTCCATTTATTTATTAAACAATTTATTTTCGTCTACCAGCATGAATATTCAAGTACGAGAACCCACTAAAAATAACGTTTAAATAAGAAAAATCTGTCGGATTAATAAAAAATAAAAAAAATTCCCCTTTATTTATATATATATATACATACACACACACACACACACACACTATATATATATATATATATATATATATATATATATATATATATATATGTATTAAAATTGTTTTGCTTAAACGTTATTTTAGATGAATACTCATATTCGAGTAAATGGTTTGTTTGTTTGTTAAAATTAATTAGTGTTTATAATTAATTCCATTTACCGGCCTGGATATTCGAGAAATCTTGACAGAAAATATGCCTTCTCCGGCAGGATTCGAATCTGCACCGCCTATTAGATCTGACGTGCTTAACCGATTCGGCCACTTGGACTTCCGGTTAAATAAAGCTTGAAATGGTGCTTATGAACTCACATTGTTTGTGAGGCTTCATCAGATCCGAAAGCGAAAAACAGATGGGTGTATGCGTATTCGTGTTTGTTTAAATAATAAAATCTAATTATTTTCCCAAGCTGGCGTTCCTCCAGAAAGAAGATGAGTGAATTTTAAAAAAAGTCATTAACATTTATTTTCGGTTTTCGAGTCGAAAGATATAATACTTCAGAATTTGTAGAAAGTAAAAGTTTGTTTTTTGTTTGTTTTTATCCGTGCGTTTTCTATGTCGACAGAATGCTTTCTGATTTGGTGAAGCCTTTAACGGCGAAGAGCATAATCGGATAAATTTCGGAACAAGTATATATTCATGAACGTTTTCCAATTGTCAAAAATAAAAAGAATAAAAAGAATAAAAACATTGTCGGAATCATATATACTAATTTTAAAACATACACGCACACACACAGAATATATATATATATATATATATATATATATATATATATATATATATATATAATATAATATAATAAAAAGATCAAACACTAATATTCCATGGTTATAATTTATTACACTGAAATGGTAATCACGATCCAATTCATCAGATCTTCAAATTCTTTTTGAATTTGTAGGTCTGATGAATTGGATCGTAATTACGATTCCAATGTAATAAATAAAAACTATGGAATATTAGTGCTTGAGCTTTTTTATTATATTATTACTCTGTCCTGGACATTGAGTTCTACCTGGAATCTATCCTCTTGGAAATTTATATATATATATATATATATATATATATATATATATATATATATATATATATATGATATTCCACGACCGTTATCGTCGCATAGCAAGCATAACAGAATATCATCTTTGATGGTGAATCTTTGTTTAAATGTCCATATAACCACTCTGAAGATGTCTCATGTGAGCCGAATGCTTAAATCAAGTAACAGTATAATAAAAAAATACACACACACATACATACATATATATATATGCACATATACATGCATACATACACACACATGCACATATACATACACACACACACACATACATATATATATATATGCACATATACATACACACACACACACACTTATATACTCACACATACACGCATATATATGTGTGTGTGTATATATATATATATATATATATATATATATATGTTCATTGCCTCATCTTCATAAATGACTGCCGTCTTGACCATCAACACCTACATTCAATGTAGATTACTGTTTCCTCTCGAATGACTTCAAAGAGGCTCTTCAAACAAGAAGCTGATTTGCAAAGACTGTAGTATAGACGACAGGCGTGCTCCAGAGTTTTCACAGGGTTAAGCGGATGTTGCTGTGGTAGGTCATCCTTGTGTACCACCAAAAATTCTTTTGCCTTTTCAAAAAAGATCTTCTGCCTTTTCAATCCAGATGTCAATTCCCCTACTTCCCTGCAGATCACACATGCAGTATCACCGGCTCGTGGAGGCAACACAGAGTGAAGTCGTCTCTCGTGTGATTTCAGATGATTAACATACCCAGCTTTTGACAGTAGGAGACGACCACATGTCCCGCATTTCCCGCTTGCAGTGCCATCAGACAAGCTCCTGGTAATACCTTTCCTTTTCAGTGGTGCATGTGCTAAATTCTTTTCTTCTGCTGATTTACATCCTTCTACAACAGCTCTGTGCCACACGTTGCGACCACTAGCAAAGGTTTTACATACATACATGCACGCACATGCAGGGTCTAATGGATAAATTGTCGTCTAAATTACTCCAAAATGAAAATAACAGTCTTCTCATTTTATCAGATATATTTACTAAAATTACACAGAATATCTTGAAATATTAAAGAGGTGATTTTTTTGCCATTAAAATCGCCATTGGCTTCAATCACGGCCTGCAGACAACTTCGGAATTACCTGCAACTCTTCTGGACGGTCTGTTTAAACTGGTGGGTACTGCCCTAATCCTTGCCTTCTGTTTATTTTTGGTGATACAAGGAGTTTTGTTGATCTCTCGCTCAACTGCGATCCACACATAATAAGCAAGGGTGTTACAGTCTGGGGAGCTAGGTAGCCAGATGTAAGGAGTGATGAAATTGTATGACAGCCATGACTGGGTTATCCTGCTTGTGTGGCATGGTGCAGAGTCCTGTTGCCATATATATATATATATATATATATATGACAAAATCGAAAAGTTTGCTTACGATGCGTTTCGGCCTTTAGGACCTCATCGGACTAAATTTGTTTTGTTGGTGATACTACACATTGCTTAGAATTTAAAAAATATATATTATATGAAAAGATTACTTGACTTTTAAATATCAATTTTATCCCGACTTCGAAGTTTCTTGGTAACATTTTCAGTCTTCAGGGAGTTTTAATCAATATTTCCAATTTTTTTTTCAATTTGTTCCACGTTTTCTTCAATCCGCTTTTTTACTCCGTTTTGTGCACGTGTGTATTCATGAATTTAGCGTTCTTTTATACGCGCACGTTCATGAAATTTTGCTTTTGTTTACGTCTTTCATTGTTCAGCTGTAGATTTTTCTTCAGTTGTAAATTTTCTTTTTGAAATTAAATTTTTATTATGGTTCACATAGAAGTTGTCATGTTATATTATTAATTAAATTATAATATTTGATAATTTGTATTACTAATTGAATTATAAGATTTTAAGTTAATATTTTTACTTAATATTTTAATTGATTTATTATGTTATATTATTATTAAAGTAACAAAGTAAATATTTACACACACGCATATATATATATTTATACAGATGTGTGTATATATATGTATATACACATACAAACACACACACACACACACATATATATATATATATATATATATATATATATATATATATATATATATATATATATATATATATATATATCAACTTGGCATCAACACTGACGACACTACCATTTACTCCTGCCTCGATCATTGGAAGTGTCATTTAAAACCGGACCCCCTGAAGAACGTAAATCTTACCAGGAAACTTCGAAGTCCGGGTAAAGTTGATATTTAAAAATCAAGCAATTTTTAAAAATATAATATTAATCCTCTATTTTTAATATTAATCATTATACATAAAAATATCTGCTGTTCCTTAAATCTTACTTACACAGATACACATATGTATATATACTCTTTTTGATACTTTGTTACGTCGCTTTTTAACATTGTTCTTTTTAACTATTAAATTTTGAATATTACTACAAATGCAATCGGGAGATGTTGCCTATGGATTCGGGTCCCCTGGGTCTTGGCGATATAAACATTGGTTCTTGGCCGCAGATAAACAAGAAACGAGAAAAGATCCTTATATCTAATCTCAATTAACTGTCTACTAGCTTGTATACGATGACTCGTTCCATTTTTCTTAATAGCGTGATAGTCCGAATGCTATTATTTCATATAAGGGTTAATGTGTTTGGCATTTGCTACATTCATTTTTTTTTTTTTACTTCAATATTTCAAAAGTTCCGTTGTCTACTGAAAAGAACGCATAGATTATTAAAAAAAAACAAAAGCTCTCACTTAGTGATCGTTTCTGTTATGTTAGTAATAATTAATGATCGTTTTTTTCATTTTCATTTTACAGTAAATCTTTTAACAGGTTACATAAACGAAAATAATTGAAGTATTGTTTTGCGGAATTCTTCTATTTACAGCAGTTCTTTCAAAACGTAACATACGGATGAAATATTTGGAGTATTGTTTTACAAAATTCTTCAAAAGTATTTTTTTAGCGATTCCAAAACGAATGGAATGTTAAAATTACCCACTGTATACACTGTTCTCTCATTAACCGAAACAGAAATCACTCTGTTACAAATTTGAACCCTTTTCCATTTTTCCAAGAAAAGGCTTCCAATAGAAAAAAAAATATTCGTTAGCATATATCAATGCTGTTTTTCATGCTATATAATACACTCCAAACTCTTTAATATTATACTATAAATGGAAGTTAGGTTAGGCTAGCTACAAATACTGCAAGTCTATGACATCTGAGTAAACATGAGATTACTATCTAAAAAAAAAAAAAAATACTATCCGTACAAATTTGGTAATCGGTCCATGACAGATGGGAAATGTCGTTTTAACCGTTCATTGAGTATTTTTGTAATCAATGCTAAATCTTTTATGGATCTCTTTTGAAATAATATTTTGTGTAAAAGGATCTGCTTGACTAGCTTTAAAATATCAATATTCTTTATCGTAGGGTCTCCAGGGATAACAAGCCTCTCATAATCGCAGGCCCATGTAAATTGGTTCAGCGTCTGGTATGGCCTGCCGACTAATTACCGTAACTTATCATATTAGCATCAGTAGATATTTTTCAGACATTTTTAGGGGGGTGGGGCGATGGGAAGTGAAGAAGCTCACCCGCTATAGAAGAGTTGGGATACCTATATGCTAGTAAATATTGTAATTTATCATCCTTCCCTGGCACAGGAGTTCACTTTTGGTCGTAAGTGGAATAAACTTTTCGATGGAAGAAGACGCTCGTTCCCGGAGATTCTAATCATACGGCAGCACCTCCCACATTGCGCTAAGACAGGTGGAGTCGGTGTAATGTTGACGCCAGTGTGACAATGGTCGCGTGGGCTGAGCAGTTTTTATCATGGGCCTATATTTCCTATGTATGTGTATGGGGGACCGCACGTACAAATGACCTTGTGCCACATCCTGCCTTAGTGGGGAGGCCGGAAAAATGAATTTCCCTGGCACGAGCCGGAGTATTTTGAAATTAATATTAACTCGAGCCCCAAGGGTTAATCCCTCCAGGTAGTGTATCTCCTGCAAGATGGAGCTGGAATCATTACTCAGTGTCTAAAGCGTCTCCCAAAGGGAAAAGTACCGGGAGTGGAGGCTTGATAAATTATTGAACGGCTTTTGAAAATCCCTCATTAAACCTAGACCTTGTGTCACATTCAATTACGACGTAGGTAAGTGGATAAATAAATACTAACTGTAATTTATTCACTAGCGGACATAATTAATTTCAGAAATTCTGTTTTGTTTAATCAGTTTGAAAAAATAGACTAGATTCTTTTCATTAGAACAAATATAAAATATTAACACTAATAAATTTATAGGATACAAGGCAATATCTATAAAATACCAAGCGAGCATTAAACTTGCTACAGCCATAACCTTCTGCGAGACCAGCTTAGTGGCCATTATTCCACAGTGAGGAACGAACAAAGTTCATTGCAGAAAATTTAAGTTAATTCTGTTCGTAACAGCGTCTTAGACCCTTTGAAAGTAGACATAAATTTACATTTATAAAATTAATTAAAAAAAAACAAACAATAAATAATTTGGGCTGGAAAAAAAAAAGAAAGAAATTGTAGAAAAATATTTATGAAGAATGGAAACGCATGGGGAGAAAGAAATTGTGGGTAGATATTTACGAAGAAAAAAATTATGGGTCTCTATTTATAGAGAAAGAACGAAACATTTTCAGTCGATATTCATACAGAAAGAAATTTCCAGCCGATTTGCATAGAGAAAGAAAGAAATTTTTAGTCAATATTCATAGAGAACGAATGAAAAAATGTTTCCAGTCGATATTTATAGAGAAATAATGAAAGACATTGTGCGTTGATATTTATAGAGAAAGAATGAAAGAAATTGTCGATATTAATAGAGAAAGAATAAAATTTCCAGTTGATATTTATAGAGAAAAAAATGAAAAAAAATTGTGCATCGGTATTTCTAGAGAAAGAATGAAAAAAAAATTGTGCGTCGATATTTCTAGAGAAAAAAATTTCTAGTCAATATTTCTAGAGAAAGAATAAGACATTTCCAGTCGCTATTTATAGAGAAAGAAAAAAAAATGAAGAATGAATTAATATACAAAAATCGAAATTACACCTTTTAAGTGAGATCGATCACCGACCTTCTAGTACTTCTGATGAAGCGGTATGCGTCTTGTTTGAAACAAGACGCATACCGGTTCCCCACTGCTTATAAACATTTTCTCTGTTTATATCTCTTTGCCTCAGAAATTCACTAGGCTTATAGCAGGAGATGGACTTACTTAACATTAGTTTTTAAGTCGTTTCCAATGTGGGAACGCTCATGTTACCACAACGGAGAGGTGAGAAACGTAGCTGTAGAGTTGGAGGAAAAAAAAAGAAAAGAAAACAGTTAAAATAAGGGCGAATGAATTTTACTGCCGGTATTTTCGAGTGAGTCGGTGTGAAAACGACAGAATTTAGTGTTAGGTTCGAGCGTGAGTCACATTGGCGCAAATACAACGAAGAGAGATCAGTAGGACGTACATGAAAGTTGTAAATCGATGACTATTCAGATGAAAAGAATTGTGGGCCCAGCCAATGTCGGCTGGCTGAGAGATACGTGTCTGGGAGTTGTTTACGGAACTGGTTACTATGAATTTTGGCATCCTTTTACTGGCGATAAAAGGAATCGTATAAGTTAGGCGTAGCGAAGACTTCCTGATCAGAATAATGATTTCTGATTGGTCAGGTGGCGGAGAATAATTTGTCGGGTCATCTTACAGTAATGAAACATTTTCGGGGTCGTCAATCAGTCTCGATTTTTAACTAATGGAAAGTTTGTTACAAGTCTAACCATACTCTGACGCATGAATATAATTGGAAAACACCCATTGAGACATTTTTAATAGATATTCACCCAGTACGAAGCTCAAGAGCCACTCAAGGTAGAGGGCTACTGAATGAGTTTGTTGAAAGGAGGAGATAATTGCAGATTATGAGGACTCCATAGCTGGCAGGTGATACCAGCCCAGGTCAGTGTGGGCCTAGGAACACCAGCCATTAAGAGGTGGTTCCCTTCTCGTCAAAACCTCCTTGTTGTCGGATGTAGTTAAATGCACATTTATACGCCCAGCAACTGAAACGTGTTCATACAAATTTCGTCGAAAAGTGAGCTGCACTCATCACTGGGACAAACTGTATTCATTTACATGAAAAGGCAACGCCTCTTACAGCAAGAATATTTTTTAATCATTTCACCCCAAGCAAGGCAATAAAGCCACTAATATGCAAGATGTTAATGAGTGTGAGAGAAACTACTCTTAAGGAGAGAGGACAATAAAAGAATAAGACAAAATACCGATTGACATTGTATTTAAATGTTTGAAGATGAAAGTTGACTGGAAAACCGGAAGAGAGTTCCACAGGCGAGAAGTGCGATAGAAGAAACTGTTAACATAGAATTTATGGTTACATCTAGCCATTTCAGCTGTAAAAACGGTGAGACTTTGCGACCAAATCTAGTACTGCGCTTAAATTCATGAAGTCTAGGTACCACAGAGGAAAGTGATATTTATTCGGCGAAACGCAGAAATGTGAGACAAGGTCAAAAGGGGTATGGGGGAAAGGCTGGTTTTCAAACTGTCTTATCTTTAAACTTGGCTACCTACAATCAGTGGTCCAAGCAAACTATAATATTCCTTGCACCAAAACAAAACACTCTTACTTACCAATCTTACTATATTCGCTGTTATACCTCAGAATATCTATGAAGTTCTAACTCGTCGCCATATGTACAATTTTGTCTGTAGGAGGAGATAATTAAACACCATAGAGGAAAGTTCATCAGGACAATTACCATGAAACTACTTGTAGAAAAGACACGGGGAAGCAACGTTATGACTGTGGGAAAGGGACTGGAGCTTAGATACTATGTTAGGACTAATAACATTGCAGATTCTTCTTTGGGTTTTATCAAGAATAATAAAGGAAAAAACATTTAGAACTCGAGTGGTATATTCTATACCCATCTGTAATATTCACCTGACCTTGCACTATTACCTTTTTCGATCGCTGCAAAACGCTTCGATGGGGGAAAACTTTCTCTAAGGTGAACCCGATTCAAGAGTTTGTTGACAACTTTTTCATATCAATACCTGTGGAATATTATTCACATGGTATCAAAGAGCTGCTTGATAAGTGACAACATGTCATTGCAAATAGTAGTGAATAGTTAATTGAATAAAATGTAATTGCACGTTATCTTTTAAGAAGAAAGTTGATAAACACAAATAGAAATTATTTATGACTCAACCTAATAGCAAAAAATACAGCGTGGAAGATTGGAAAAAAAAAGTGATGGTCAAATGATAAGGGATCTGTGTCTTGTCCGGCTACTAGGTCTTCATAATCAAACTGGTTGAAGCGTCGTCATTGCATGAGAAGCTCCCGAGTTGTGAGTTTAGATTTTCTCAGAAGTTACTTAATTCCGACTTATCGCTACTTATCGTAGAATAGATCGACCTTGAATGATGTGATTAAAAACAGCAGTATATTTTGATTTCTTCGTTTAACAGCATTTCAACACCTTATGGGTCATTTAAGGCCGAAATTTAATTTTCTTGGGGACTTTGAGGAAATCAAAATATGATGCATGTTATTCTGCTTTCACAGTTGCATACATGGTAGATGATACTCAGCTTTTGTGGATATACATGTTTCTGTGGACATAGTTACTAGAGGCGTTGATGCGTGTTTTATGTCGTAGTCTTGTTGAAGTTATATTTTGGTATACAGTTTGGTTTAAGAAATTGTAGGATGTATCATGAATGAGTTCTTTCATGTTGGTTGTTTGATTTTATTTAGCGCCATCTCAACTTCTATGAGTTGTTTAATGTCGAAATCTAAATATTTTGAACGCAATTGTATGCCTTCAATCTTAAAATATATTGTTAGTCATTTTTCTATAAATAGGTATTGGTAAATTTTTATATAAAAATGTATTTTTATATTTTCATAACGTTTTGTTTTGTGGTTCATTATTTGCCCATAGCTGAGACCCTAACAGGTGCTACTACCCCGGGTCAGGGTGGATCTGGGAATAACAGCGATTAAGAGGTGGTTCCACGATCCTCAAAAGCTCCAATCTCCCGATCGGAAGCCTTGTTATCGGATGTAGTTTATCATCACACCCAACACTGAAAAGCAACAATAGGCCGAGGAAATTTAATCAAAACATTATAATGAAAATATTTGATCTTGCAATTCAGATAAACTACGACGCCATTTTATTTAGCAAAAGAAATCCACACACTTCAATCTGACTACTTCTCATGTTTATATTGGCCACATTGCTATCTTATTGTCGTTAACAGAAGAAAGAATAGAATACGGGACTCTAAACTAAACTCTCCGAAAGATACTACGAAGTACACCAGTCGAATTTTTTAAGAACAAAGTGGATGTGTTAGTCCGAAAAAATAAACCAGAATAACAATGCTTCATCTCAGACGCTGAAAGTCAAATTTGTGGAACAGACTCCTGAGAGGATGCTTCCCCAATCACAACAATCTTAACCTCTTCTAATCTAGGGTTAACCGTTATCTATCCTAAGTATCATCATAATCTACGTTTACTTTCTCTTACAGTCAAACCGCATTCAGTAACCCTCTACGTTGAGTGGTTCTTGGGCCTTGTATTCGAGGATCATTTTAGTAGAAAAAAGATATTTGTTAATGGACGACATTTATTAAACTTAGCTATAATGCTAAATAAATCAATTAAAGGAGAAAATACGTTTTAAGTCAATCTTCCATATAGGTATGGGCCTACCTGCATTCAAGATAATGGTTTTGTGATAGGTATGGGCCTACCTGCATTCAAGATAATGGTTTTGTGATAGGTATGGGCCTACCTGCATTCAAATTATGGTTTTTAGCTTGCTTCGCATGATTACACATCAAAACGCTGGTACAAGAGATAAGTACGCAGCTCTGTAATCTCGTAATTATAATTTTGACACCAGAGTGGATGGAAATTAAAAAAACTAATCTGTCACAGAATCTTGCTAACTATTACCATGCGCCAGGCACCTACATTTAAGAATGTCTGCTTAACAGGCAGATCGTATTTGTATAAGACGGGAATGTGATTAAACCTGTATCATAAACTCTCGCCTCTAGGTTTGCCTGTTTTTAAGCTAAGACCTTCAAATTCCCTTTTGGAAACCGAACAAAGTGAAGAGTAACGTTGAGTAAAGACCGTCTACATACAAGCAGATGTCAGTATGTCAGTAGCGACGGGCGCCAGTACCAAAAGATGGGTGCTGGTGGAATATGTGTGTGGATGGTGGGGGTACTTGTTTTTTTTACTGTGAAGTTCACCCTGTACAACCCCCGGGGACCATTCGAGGTAGAGGGTTACATTAAGAGGCAGTTTATACGGATATGAAAGAAAGATAATGGTTAACCCCAGACTTGAATAGGTTGAGATTGTAACGATCAAGGAAACATCTTCTTCGGAGTCGGTCCCATAGAGCGGTGGTTTGCGGGAAGAAGCTGTTCGAGTGGAACTTACTTCTCACCGATGAAATACAGAGTGGCATGGTGGGTCCTGGAGATAAATGTTAGAACTGGTGAAACCAAGGGATGTAATTCGATTAGGGGTATCAGATATAGAACTCTGGATCTGTGAACTACAAAGTGTGGGTATATTTTGCCAGGACCCGGAAACATTCTTTAAAAAAAAAAAAAAAAACTATGGTAAAAGTCAAAAGTCTGTGTTGAAATGTGCGTGACGTCATAGAAACATACAAAGAATTCACTGCAGTAGCCACTAGCAGTAATGGTGTTAGGGAAACGCTCGAACATGCCTACAGTACTTAATTTCTATCGGTCTGTTTGTTGTTGAAAAATTGAATAAAAATGAAGCATTTTAATTAGAAATCACTCATCTTATTTTGAGTCCACAATCTGAACCCTTTCAAACATTTCCAATTGAACAAAAGTGCACGAATCTATCTCCGTGGCATGGCACTTGGACTCTTTCGTCACGCTGGTCCGTATCGCAGCATGCATCAGAATTTGAAATTCAGAAAATCAAATGGTACTGGTATGAGTGTTATTATTGGACTGGTGCATAATTATCAGACGTTTTTTAAACAATATTATGAAAAAAAGAAACAACGATTCAACAATAACATTTCTAAATTATTATTCCGGAGTGTATGATTATCGACACGCATTTTCATAACATGAAAATAAAATATTTTTATTTAAAAAAGTAAACAAAACAGCAATTTTTTATTAACAAATAACTCGGCTACAAAAACGCCTGATAATTATGCACCAACCCAATACCTCACAAGATGTCCGAAGACTGAAACTTTTATCAGGTTATTCCGAGTATGCGCACAGTGTACCCAGGTTTAAATCAATGTCAAACGTTTAGATTGTTGCAAATTTATTTTCCATCAATGATTTTCGTATGTATTGGTGAAGAAAAGATGCGGTTTGCCGACACAATCAGACTCCCGAGTTAACTAATCTCCAGGCTGGCAACTTTGCTTGCAGGTATTTTTTTCTTCTTTACGTTAGGCACGGTAGAGTAATGGATAGCGACTCGGATTGAGGAATCGGAGAGCCGAGTTCGAATTCCAGCCGAATCCATTATATTCACTTACGTGCTAATACCCTTGGGAAAGGTATGAATACTCTTTCTGTGCCATATATCCTCAGGACGTAATCGATAATTGCTTTCTAGAATTTCCTCTCCCTTGTATACCTTAATAAACTTTGTCTTTTCTGTTGTTCTAAGCCCTCTTCCGCCATCCATTTACTCAAGTTTATTATCTATGTTATGCGTTGTTTTCCTCTGCCCCTCTGTCTTGTGAGTATCAGATTTTCCAAGCCTTCTTTCCTTATTATGTACCCCAGAAACCTCAACTATCTTTGTTCCGGTTAGTTTCCTGTTTGTTTTCATTTTCTCTAAAACTTCGTTGTTGCTCACATGTTCGGTCCACGGTATCCTCAGCATCCTTCTGTAGAGCCACATTTCTGTTGCTTCAAGTCTCCTCTTCATCTTTGAGAAAATCGCCCAGCACTCACTGCCATAGAGGAGGGCAGATATCATGTAGAAGTTTAATACCCTTTTCCTTGTTTCTAGCGCAATTTTCCTATTTCTTAATACTCTGCTTAGCTTCCTTGACCACCCCATTCCGCCTTTGCTTTTCAGTATCGCACTTTCCATTTTTTCTTTAAAAAACACTTCCCAGATATTTAAATCTTTGTATTTTTTTTTTGTCTTTGGTATCTCTGATTTGCAATTCAAACTTTGGGCTCATCCTTTTGTTAACAACTATGCATTTTGTCTTCTTGCAGTTGATGTTTAATCCTGTCTTCTTGCTTTCATTCACTATGTCTGTAGGAGTTTTTGTAGATTTCTCTCTGTTTGCTTCTGTGCGTAAAAGAGAATGGCCGACGGAGCCAACATCCTCATTGCAACTCATGCAGTCATTGAGTAATAAACATTCGTTCAACTCGGCAGATGTGGATTGGTGTTCGCCTGAATAAGATGCCTAAGTCAACTATTTTGTGTCTGTATTGGGTATTTTATTGCCCATATCACAAATTGTCGAAAGATTAAATTACTTTCAGCAAACAGAAAAAAGAAAACGAAAAGAAACATTAAATTCTACGAAAGATAACAGTAGCCCAACATATTGCGTAATAACGACTCACAAAATAATAATGAATCTTAACTTGATGTACTATGGTTTCATCCTGCTGTTTTTCACACCAAAAGGCGTACTTAAAAAAAAGTTCACGAAATCACCTTGCGTTTTATACCCCGGATGTTGGGTTACTGTACTAAACTAACACCTAAACACACCTAATTAACTCACTAGTCTTACGTTGATTCCCTGTGTCTTTTCTGTAAATGCGTTCATGGTAATTGTTCTGATGAGCTTTCATCTTGTTGCCTCGACTTCACGAATATAAGCGCAGTACTACATTGGCATCTAGGTCTCAATTTCGCTGTTGAAATAACTAGATGTAAACGTAAATTCTATGTTAATAGCTTATTCTCCCGCACGTCTGGAACTCTCTCCTGGCTTCTTGCTTTCTTGTCAACTATGATCTTCAAAAATTTAAATCCAATTCTGTCTCTTTGAATCCTATTCTTTTTATTGTCTTCTCTCAGTTTTTTTTTCAATTTCAGTAAACATTTGTGTTTTTATCGCCTTGCTTGAGGTGAAATGAATTACAAAACTATTATATACTAATTTATTCGGATAGTTGTCCTAGTGGTTGTCTTTATATACACAACATTTCGGCCATTGTACCTTTCGACCTTCTTTCTTTACAATGCTGCTTCTGCTCTAAAAAAATAGGCTAGAGTTTACAGTGAAAGGCTGTGAATATAAAAACAAACAAAATGAGGACAACAGGCTGGATGAATTAGTGTATAATAATAATTCTCTCTATATAATAATTATGCATATGTGGTTATCAACGAATAAATTAAACATATTAAATTTTTAAAAAAAGTTAAGCAAAGGATTTTTATTAGATTTTCCCTAAATGTTCATTGCCAATTTATAGGCGGGAATTGCAGTAAACTATGTACTGAATAACCAATGCAACATTTCAAGAAAAATCATTTTTTCAGATGCACTCTATTCACCATTTCAAACGAATGAAGATGCTGTTACCATTAATATATATATATATATATATATATATAAAATTGCATATGCATATACAAATAGTTATAAATTTTTTAAAGTGCACACGAACTTTATCGACACCCTGTGTATGTATGTGTATATATATATATATATAATATATATATATATATATATTACATACTTCGCTTCCCCACAGTTGAGCACTCGCGCTGTTCATTTTTTTCAAGAAATGGATAAGTTCGACCTAGGATACTCACTGAAAAACATCCCTACACCCACCCAAGCTTCGTATAAACTTCAACTAACAGAGAAAATCGAAAGTCTTCTCAGAAGGATGAGATGGAAGGCATGCTTCTTCCTGAATGACCAAAAAACGAAACCACTGAAAAACCGAGACATTTGATTTCAATACAAGGAAATGCCCACTAAAATGTAAAGAAATGCTGAAATTCGAGGAAGACATGACAAATATAGTAGTTCAAAAAACACTTGGACAATTTTCAGAAAAAATAATGAACTCCAATAAGGTATTCATATTGGCTGACAAGACTACGAACATATACACAATGGAACCCACAGCCTACAATAAACTTATAACTAACAACATCACACAATTATATAAGACAACCGCGAACACAAAAAATATGATAAACCAAGAAACTAAAGGTATAGCTGTCAAACTATTAGGTTGGTGCAAAAATAATGTCGTTTTTTGACGTTCAAGATCATGTCAAAAAACGACATTATTTTTGCACCAACCTAATAAAAATAGATGAATGGATAAACCGCATAGCCGAACAAGCTTTCATGGCAGCAAAAGGCCACAAAGCCAACTTCGTGAAAAATCCCGCATCATCAACCCTGCGAAAAGCGAAATAGAAACAAATCAGCAAAACCATATTAGAAACTATCAAGACCAAGCTAAGAGAAAAATTAGGTCTTAACCAATGGAAAAATACCAAAGCTATCACAGACTGGTTTACAGCAATAAAACACAAAAACAAAGCTACTTTCATCCAATTTGACAGTGAATTTCTACCCATCCGTCACGGAAAACATATTGAACGACGCAATACAACTAGCACAACAACATGTAAAAATTACGGAGGAAGATATTAAAATAATCAAGTACTGCCGTAAATCTGTTTTTCACAATAATGAACCATGGCCCAAAAAACAAAACCACGACCTATTTGATGTAACAATGGGTAGCTACGATGGATCTAGGGTGACTTAGTAGGCATACACATCTTATCATATCTAGCCAGGTTCCTAGAGAAAAAGGACACGGGCCTATATAGAGATGACGGACTTATCCTGATAAGAGAACGCAATGGCCCAAAATTGGACAGATTTACGGCAAAAAATAGTAAACACCCTAAAAACCATTGGATTTAAAATAGAAATAAATGCACGTACAGTAAACTTCTTCAACGTCACTCTCAACCTGAACAAAAATACATACCCACCGTACAAAAAAGATAATGACACCCCAACTTACGTGCACACATCCTCCAACCATCCACCTTCAATCATCAAGCAAATACCCATATCAATCAGCCGCCGGCTATCTGAAAACTCATCAAACATAGACATTTTCAATAACAAAAAATCACCATATGACGAAGCACTAAAGAAAGTGGATACACACAACAATTACAATATACACCTCCACAACCGAAACTTAAAAACAGAAAAAGAAACATTATTTAGTTTAACCCACCATACAACAAAACCGTCAAAACAAACATAGGAAGGACATTCCTAAACTTAATAGAAAAGCACTTCCCTGAAACAAACTGATTAGCAAAAATTCTCAACGAAAATAACATTAAACTCGGTTACAGCTGCACAAAAAATATAACACAAATAATACAAAGCAAAACAAAAAAGTAACAACCTGCAATAATGCAACTAAGGAACCTCAATGCAACTGCAGAAATAAAACATGTCCACTCCAAGGAAATTGCTAACAAACGAATATAATATATAAAGCCAAGGTAAGTGCAAACAAAAGCACAATGTACTATACCGGTGCCACTGAGGGACCATTCAAGAAAAGAAAAAAAACAACCACGACCTTTCATTCTACAACAGAAAATACTCAAACATCACTACACTATCCACATATATATGGCATCTAAAACACAGAAATATTACACCAAGAATAAGCTGGAAATGTTGAAAAACGCACTTGCCTACAACAACAATATTACAAAAAATGCCTACTTTGCCTACACAATAAGGTAGCAATAATTTCTCATACCCAACAAAAGAAATTACTAAACATAAGACCAGAAATAATTTCTAAATGCAGATATGAAAACAAATACCTATTATCACAATTTATGCCAAACAGATAAAAAGAAATACCAACCCAAACTACTACATTGACCCTATGAACATGAAAAGAGAAACCACTGACACCATAACCTCATCAATTATTTTCTAGTTCAAAATACCATCATAATAATTATAATTATTATTACCATTCCACCACCATTACTACAATCACTTCTACCACTTTACAATAACTATTTGTTGCTACAATTGTTATTATCATCACCCGCTCCCCCGACCATTACTACCTCATGACAATTACCATTGCCGCATTAGTCCACAATTACTACTGCACCACAATTACCATTACTGTATCAGTCCACAATTATACTTACTTCTCCCTCCCCCAGCAAAATTAATACCACCGCATAAATACTAATAAGTATTACGAATTGGAGTTTCTACCATTTACATATGCGCAATCGCCAAAAACAAGCAAATAACTAACATTAAAATAATAACAAACCCGCATTAAAAATTAAAATTAATAGCAATTTTACCTACGACAGTCTTACACAGACCCCATCATACACATGTACGTGTGTGCAAGAAAACATTATTCAGCGAACAAAATAGACGAACGGTCTGCGCGTTGAAACTGCAACAGACGAAAGATATTCGCTACACAATCCATCATTGAATACAGCGACCAATTGCGTACGTATGTACACAATGACACATGGATGCGCATATATGCCCAGTCCCACACTGTTCACATATGTTTGTTTGTGTGAGCTCCAATGAGTGAGCGTGCGTGTATGTATGTCGGCGTACGTCAATGACTGAACGTGCGTGTATATATGTTTGCGTAAGAATAAGTGTCGTTCCGACGACAATCTTTCCTCCCATTACCATAAAAACACCTATATACGCAACCATATATAAATCCAAAATTTAAAAATTAATCATATATATATATATATATATATATATGGCCTGAAGATTGGGTTAAACATGAAACAGACTGTTGCTTCTGGGTGTTGACTTCAATGTTCACTTTTATATTTACATATGCTCTATCCCTAATATTGAGCAATTGAACCCATTAACATAGCATACCTTAAAACTATATTTTTACCATATATATATATATATATATATATATATATATATATAGGTAAAATTAGAACAAATGGAGTATGATTCCACTGTATATAACATTTAATTTAAAAGAGGACTCAATATATAGTAGAGCTAAATATTATTTAATTTAGGATATTAAAACATGTTATAAAAATCGCTACACAATTACAATTATGTTTCAACACCGTAAATGTGTCTCTGCAGGTGATGTTAAACTACTGGCATGTGAAAGATTAATTTGATTTCAAAAAGCAGAATATTTTTAAAAATAGACTTGTTAGCTCCGCTGTGATTAACCAATCGAATGTGACCTACGCTAAATTCAAATTCATGAATTTAAATTTGCCTATGTCACATTCGATTGGTTAATCACGGCAAAGCGCACAAGTTTATTTTTAAAATAATTCTGATTTTTTAAATCAAATGCTGTTGAAACATAATTGTAATTATGTAGCGATTTTTATAACAATTTTTAATATCGTAAAATAAATATATATATAATTAATGTATTGTCGTGGAGTCATTAATGTAAAACAATAATCATAACACACAGGCGATCCCATTTTTAATAAGTAGATTATGTGATAGAAAAGGAAATGTATATATGGGAATTAGCGTGGCGTCGAACTGATCACTATTTCTAAACTATCCTCTATTACTATACGGTTCGCTATTCTTTATACTATTTCTCTATACTGATCACTATACAGATCACTATTCGGTGGTTACTATTTAAGCGAGTATCATCGAGCAAATACTATTAGTGCGAGTGTTATTCGAAGGCGTCTGACACCAGTACTGTTCAAAGGCGTTACTATAGTTATATCTGCGATTACAAAGCCTCTACAACAACGAGCATTACGAAAGTGGCAACTAGTGTTCGTTGACATCACAAAAATGCCTAAATGAAACATTATCGATCGATAGTGCAATAACTAGGCAGATGGAAGTGAACATTTTTAAAAAAATATTTGTCAGCACCTCTATTCTGGGGCAGTTCCTTCTGTTTATAACCGAAATGAATTTTATGGCCGACAGCCAGAAACTCGTGAAATGAACGAAGTAATCAAGCTGTCCATTATTTCCTTGTCTTCTTAGAAATACAAGCAATTAGCGTGTAACACTCTCTTGTTAGTAAGAGCGGAAAAAATCGAACGACGACGAGGGGTTTTGATTCTGATTTGACAAGTGGTCACGTATTCTCTTTCCTCCTGTGTTAGTCAATCGAATGCTTTATTGTGCAGTTTCATTGCCTGGCGTCGGTTGCTTAAAATATGGCCGCCCAATATTGAATCTAACTTCTTTACAGACGAACACAAAGACACTTAACGAAAACACCTGGAAGATGTTTATTCTTTTTCCCCATTTTTTTTTTTTTGTGCTAGAATCATTTTTTTTAATCAAATCGTATGAATAATCCTCTTATATATCAAACCTAACATGTATAGAACTTTTACGCACGCGTATGTGTACGTGCGTCCCTGGCGGTTAGTCTCTCCTTGGTTCAGATTAATTTTTTGTTTGTGTAATAACTTGAGTCATAAATAATTCCCACTTTTGTTTAGCAAATTTTATCTGCAAAAACTATAATATACAACACAATGATACATGACATCTCGGCTTCAGTCACTTTCCCGCCGTTGCAATGTAGCTTCCCTGTGCCTTTTCTATAAATATTTTCATGGTACTTGTTCTAATGAGCTTCCATTTTGGTACCAAAACTTTACAAATTTAATCGCACGACTGGATTGGCGTGAAGGTCTCATCATTTTACAGTTGAAATTGTTAGATGTAACCGTAAGTTCTATGATAAGTTTCTTCTCTCGCTTGTGGAACTCTTTTTCGGCTTCTTGCTTCCCAGTCAACTTAGTTCTTCAAAAGTTTAAATGCAATGTCAAGTACAATTACATTTTATTCAATTATATATTCACCATTATTTGCAATCACTTGTTGCAACTCATCGATGCCTGGACTGATGCGAGAAAGGTTTCAACAAACTCTCGAATCTGGTTTTCACTGGAGGTAATTTTCCCCATCACAGTGTTTTTCGAAATAACAGGTAATAATCGGTTGGCGCAAGGTCAGGTGAATATGGCGGGTGAAGTAAAACAGACTGAGTTGTAATTTTTTCACTGTGTTATTCTTGCTGCGTACGTTGTTACGATGGCGAACAACATTCTTCGCAGGGTTCCTTTCGACAAAACCTTTATGAACACGTTGCAGTTGCTGAACGTATAAATGTGCATTTAGTGTTTCATCGCGTTTTAACAACTCTAAAGGAATAATACTCAGCTTTTCGTATCGGTTTGTGGAGATTTATCCTTATCAATCCACTACATTTTGAATTTGACATTGTCATATGCAACCCATTTTTATTATGTTATATTTATTTAACAGTTAGTATGATACATTCGCCATTACAATAGGTAATCAAAAACAGAAATTACTTGTTGAACAGCTTTTCATCTCACGGTACTACATGTGTTTGAGTCAAGGCAGATCACGAGATTAGGTCACATAATTTATGTATACGTATGATTATGCGATTTAATTTATGTATGTAAATCATATAGTCATGGCGTCAGTTTAAAGTTACAGTTAATCTTGCCCATATAATTAAACTATAATTCTAGTAAGTGAAAATTTCACCGAACACTTGAGTTTTCATAGATCGCCAATGAGCAAACACAGGCGATCCCATTATTGAATTAAGTGGATCACGTGACCATAGAGGAAACACATATATAGGAAGTCGCGTGATGTCTAGATTAATCTTCATCCTAGTCTATCCTCTATTACTATACGGATCGCTATTTCTAGTCCATCCTCTGTTTCTATTCAGACCGCTATTCTCTACTCTATTCACTATACTATTTCTCTATACGGATTACTATTCGAGCGAGTATTATCGAGCAAGTACTATTAGTGCGAGATTATTCGAAGGCGTCTGACACTGGTATTGTTCAACGGAGTTACAATAGTTGTATCTGCGATTACAAAGTCTCTACTACAACGAACATTACGAAAGTGACAACGAGTATTCGTTAACATCTCAAAAATATGTCTGAAAATTTCCCACTTTTTATCTGAAAAAATAAACACAACGAATGGGAAAAAAAGAAAGCGTCAGTTTCCATTGACGCCAAGAGGATATGTATTTAAAGAAAAAGAGCGCTCACCTTAAGTAGGATCAACAGAACTTGTGTTAAAACATCTGTTTGACTAAGCATCCATGTTTAAACAGCGAATTCATATCTACCGGCCTAGAAGTCGAAAGTCTTAATAACGAACATGTGTCTCAAACACGTGTACTCAGTAAATATTACGTCTATAGTACTAAGACATAATGTCGGATTGAAGAAATTCATTAACTGGTTAATATATATTTTCACACATTAGATTCCTTGAAAGGAACTATTATCGCACTTTGGGGCGGATAGCAATATCTGTCTAAGTCAGGGTTTCTCAATCAGGGAATTTCAGATTTTCAATGGAGGATGGACAAATTTTTTACTTGTTTTTATTCAGTTTTGTTTATTGAATTACAATACTCTGGCATTCAACTGAACTTTCTGTTTATTGAAGTATGCTTCAGTTTATTTATTTATTTAATAATTAGTTATGAATTAAAACAAATACATGTATTCAAGTTTTAAAATCTATCAGTATTTTCTATTGCTATTAAACTTGTAAAATTGCTCTATAAAAGTATAATCCATATAAATGTATATGTGCTAATATGGAAAAGAATGAAGATTTTCTATAATATATGCATATTATTTGGAGTGTACCTTTTGCGTCACACAATCTTGAAAAGGGCGAAGCTGATATTCTGACATATGGTGAAAAGAGTGCATTGGGTAAAAACGTTTAAAAATCACTGCACTAAGTGATTGTAAGCAAGTTAGTAGTGAATTTGATCCTTACGAGGTTCTCCATGCATGTGGCTTTGTGTCAAACTCAGCCAAACTTACTAAATAACTATATAACCTATCAAATACAGCACCATGTTACATGACCTCTCAACTTCAGTCATTTTCGCACCGCTGTTGCGTAACTTTTGTTCTGTTGAGCTTTTTATCTTTGATACCGAAACTATATGAATTTAAACGTAACTCTAGATTGACGACAGGATCTCATCATTTTACAGTTGAAATGGCTAGATGTAACCGTAAGTTCTATGCTAACAGATTCTTCTATCGCACTTCCTGTTTCTAGAACGCTCTTCTGGGTTCTTGCTTTCCACTCAAATTTGATCGTCAACACTTTAAATACAATGTCAATCGTTATATTCTGACTTAATTCATATTCTTTTATTGTTCTCTCTCCTTAATAAGGGCTTCTTTTTCTCATATTCTTTCACACTCGGTGACCTCTTGCAACTTAGTGGCATTATTGCCTTATTTGGAGAGAAATGTTAAAAAAAAACAATTATTGTTCGTGCAAAATCGTCTCTCATAATTAGTAATGATATATTCCGTTGATATAATAACAGAATCCATGACTAAGCGAATAAATTGATAGTACATGATTTTTTTCCTTGTGTTTCGTGTTAGTCTTATATGAATATTTTTATGTTAAATATGGAATTTATATAAAATTATAAAAATGACTGCGGTTGTTGTAACGGTTATCAGTGCCAAAAGTAAAATCGACGTGCGAATTCCGACCTAATATGTTCTGTTCACTTTCGCCTTAATGCTCTTTCCCCCAGCTATGGGTTAAATAGTATGATGGACTGGATTGCAGAAGGACCGTTCTGACTTTAACGAGAAACCGAATCCCTATCTTTCCAAAGAAATCGTAGCAATTCACAGATAATAAAGAAAAAGTAGTTTGTGGAGAGTCATAAATTAAGAGTTGTGGAGAAAGCTATGGGAAAGCGCTCTTATATCTTCCCCAAGTCATTGCAATTCACAGATAATAAACAAAAAAATAGGCTGTAGAGAGCCATAATCGCCCGCGTTCTGAAGGGACATAACATTTAAAAATAGAAAAATACTAGATTACTCACGCAGAAAATATAACCGATGCAGTTGTAAAATTGCTTAAATATTGACGTCATTTTTTTTTAGTGTACGAGTGAGTATCTTTATAATTGTTAAAAGCAAATAGGGAACACGTGTTGAATCAGTGCTGAGACGAAGAAGTAATGTGAAGAGAGTTGAATATGGTTTCCATTTTGAACCCCTGGCGGAAGTTGACTCACCGGAAACAACTTTGCTGACTTAGTGTCTGTGTTGCGAGTCAATTAATGCTTTTCTAAATGTCCGCCTATTCCCCTGAAGCTAGTTTTTGTTTTGTGGATAGAGATGCACAAACGTTTTCTAAACAGTGTAATATTCTGAAAAAAAAAGAAAAAATGGGCTGACAACTCTGGTTTCCGATTTAGGACTGAATTCAAGAGATGTTTAGGAATAAGAAAAAGTATTCACTTTTTCTCAGCTATGGGGAAAATAGAAAGAGAATCTGAATTCGAGACTTAAGTGGCCGCCACTCTAGGAAAGCAACAACACTGAATGCAAAACGGTCGAAAAAGCAACAGGAAATCACTCCATTATGTTTATGAAAAATGATATTCACAGATAATATATAATCGGAGTTTGTGGAGAGCCATGATCTGAAAGTAGTTAACATTAAAAAGAATAGTTTACTTTTCAAATTAAAAGAAAAATCGTATGTGGTCACATTTTACCATTAATTTTTTTAAAAAGACAACATGATAGCGTTTAGTCCTACAAATGCACTTGTATCTGCACAGTGTTTTAACAGAGGGCGAAAAATATGACACCGAAATTGGAAGGTACATTGAAATAGCAAAAGGTGGTTTCCAAAAGCTAAGCAAAGTAATAAGAAACAAGAAAATGTCCTTAGGAAATAAGAAGAGTGCTCAACTGCTATATAATATCAATTCTCCTGGAATATGGCAGGGAAGGCTCGACAACCTCCTCACAAATGGAGAGTAGACTTAAGGCAACAGATGTGATTCTACAAAAGATGCCGAGAATACCATGGACAGTGAATGTGAGCAATGAGGAAGTTTTAAGGAAAATAGAAACAAAATGTCGCTTATATCTATAATCGGAAAAAAATTGAACTTTCTAAGAAATGTAATGAGGAATGAAGGCTCGGAAAGTTTAACACACAACACCTATTGAAGGCAAGATAAACAGAGGGAAACAGCGAGTAACCTATCTAACGAGATTGCATAAATGGATGGCGGGAAGGGAGGAACAGTAAAAAGATAAACATTGATAAGAGCTACAAAGGAGACGAATTTGTGAACAGCTACGGTGTACGATCACCGAAGGCTGACGACACTACCATTTATTTCTCCCTCAAGAGAAAGTTTGATCAATCAGACAAGGCCACAATAGCAGCTGGTGTCCAAAATGACCTAAAGACCGTTGTTATCTGGGGCAAATGATCGCTTGTCAATTTTAACGCCTCCAAAACTAAACTTCTCCGTATTAATCATTTGAGAGACCCCTCCCTGCCTTCCATCAGCATGAGAGATGCTATCCTCCAAGAAAGCGACCCATTACGCCTTATCGGGCTAATATTCTCAGCGGATATGAAATGAAAAGACTCCATTGAGTCGATCGCCAGATCAGTTGCCAAGAAAATCGGTTCACTGTGTCGAGCGAAACAATTTTTCTCTCCAGAATCTATCTTGCATATCTATAAAACCGCCATTCCTCCATGCTTAGAATATAGCTGTCATATATGGTCCAGTGTCCCAGCTATTTTCTCTGAGCTCCCAGATAAGAGAAACGTCGAAACTGGCTCGATCAGTAACGCTAGAACGGTGTGTCAAATGTATATCTGAATTCGCATTTATTTGAGTCATTTGTATTTGTGTGTGTGTGTGTGCGCGCGTGTGTGTGTTCATATCTATCTATCTCTAGATGAAGATGGCTTACGACCATTACAAGTTGAAACACCGATTCTTGTCCGATCACCGAAGTTAAGCAACGTCGAGCCTGGTCTGCAGCTAGATTGGTAACTGCTTGATAATACCAATTGCTGTAAGCTTTGAATGTACGGGTAGTGTAAGGAATAATAGCTAGTAATTGTTAATCGGAGTGCCGAGTTTCAGTTCCAGTTAGGTTCATTATAATCACTTACGCGCAAATACCCTTGGGAAATGTATGAATCAACCCCTTCTCACCCACCCCAGCTATGGCTTAATTTGTAGGAATTGTATCAGTGAAATCATTATTATCTCCATAACATTTTTACAATCTAAAATATTTCCTCCTTTAAATAACCTGCAAAAGGTTGATAAAACGTAAAAAACAAATCACTCAATAAACCCAGGACATTTGGTTAGTACTTAGATGGGTGCTATTGGTGTAATGGATAATAGCTTAGAATTGTTTATTGGAGTGCTGAGTTCCAATTCCAGTTGGGTTGGTTATATCCACTTACGCGCAATTACCCTGGGAAAGGTATGAATCCACCTCTTTCCTCCCAGCTACGGGTTTAGTAAGACTTGTATTCCTAAACTATTATTATGTCACCTCCCACCCCCCAAAAATCATACAATCTAAAAATATTTTCTGGCTTTAAATAACCTGCAAAGGGTTGTAAACGAATCAATTTAATCAAATCAAGTTTGCGAAAATATCCTTCATTATTAGAGGGTCTGAAACGGTAGGAAAGGGCAAATACCTTACGCGCAAATATCATTGGGAAACGTATGAATCCACCACTTCTCCCCCAGCTACGGGTTAATTAGTAAGACTTGTATCCGTAAACCATTATTATCTCACCCCCCCCCACCACCACAATTCTTCCAATTTAAAGATATTTTCGAGCTTTAAATAACCTGGAAATGGGTTGATTAGCCGCAGAAAACGAATCGGTCAATAAAAACAATCATGACGACCCAGATCCAGATGGGATACGTCACCTAAAAGAATCTGGTCAAAATCATCCAGAAAATGAGAGCAATGAAACATTGTTAAGGACATGATTGACCTCGTGGATTACCTCCATTAAAATATTCATATGGTAAAAGGAAGAAACATTGATCGTAAAAACGTTAAATAAGATGATTTTATTACATTAACGAATGATTGATTTGTATTTTACGGTTTATCACCCACTTTGCAGGTTATTTAAAACCAGAAAATATTTTTAGACTGTAAAATATTTTTGGAAATAATAATGATTAACCCATAGCTGGGGATAGTAGAGGAGGATTGATATGTTTCCCATTGGTATGTGCGCCTAACGAATCCGACGGGAATTAGAACTTGGCTTTCCGATTAAAAATTCCAAGCCATTATCCTTTACGCCACCCAAGTATTCCCAAGCGGTCAACCATCTAGATACTAACCAGTCTCGACTTCGGTGATCATACAGGAACCGATGTTTCAACGTGATATGGTCGTAAGCCTTTACATTGACGAAATGCACCATTCACAAGGAGAAAAGACAATGCCTCTTAAATATCAATAGCTGAATACGTGTTAATGCATAAAAATACAATATCAGATAAAGTAAATAAGCGGTACATTTCTATTACAATAAATCTATCTACAGTGTAACCCGGATATAAGAGAAACCCGGATATAAGGGAGATTTTCTCTGGTCCCAAATTAGAGCCTGTGTTAATGTATATATAATAGACCAAACCCGGATATAAGATACTACTTCTCCTGTCCCGACAACTCTCTTATATCCGGGTTTCACTGTATATCTATAATTCTCAAAATGTGTGTATGTGCGATCGGATGTTTATGCGTTTCCACAATTTTCATCCGATTCCGATGAATTTCTTTTGTTGGATAATTCTTCAGTACTGGTTTTGAGTCTAAATTGTTGGCGACAATGGTTCTCCACTACTTCCTACCCATTATAAACTCACAGCAACATTTTACTATTTACTCTCTATTCTTGGATATATATCTTTCATAAAAACTTTAATAAAAAATAAATACTTTAAATTATTACAATATTATCTATATCTATAATTCTCAAAATGTATGTATGTATGTATGTGTATGTGATCAGATGTTGTTTGTGTTTCCACAGTTTTTATCCGATTTCGATGATTTTTTTTTTTTTTTTTTGATAATTCTTCGGTGCCGATTTTGAGTCAAAATTGGCTGGAAAAAATTACAACCTTGAATGTGAAAAATCGAGAAAACTGATTTTTTTTTTTTTTTTTTTTTTTTACACTTTGCTCAAAAATCAAAGGAAATATTTGATTTACTTTTTCATACATAACCTTCCACTCCTACCTCAAGCTTTTTGGGCGTGATTCACACCACACGTTTTCCATCGGTTGCTGTTGACCTCGTGTACGTGTGCCCCTGCAACACGCGCTGTCACGCGCATACGCATGACCTGCGGAACGCGACACCTGTTCGAATTGCCCATTGGCTGCACGAAGCCCCTTTACACGTCCAATCAAATGTCGCAGTGTCATACTAACTGTCTACGCAGTCCTAAACTCATTGCTACCGCTTAATTCCGCAATTCCGTCCAGCTCTGCTTACACATTCCTCTTCTATTGGCCAAGCAATCAATCTCTCTCAAATGAGGTTACCTTTTCCGTTACATAAAGCCTACTACTACAGTTTTAAGGCGTTGCTTTCACTGCCGTTTATAGCCGTTTCCAATTTAAATTTTTATATTGTCCCGCCAGTTTTTGCATTGCATTCACCGTGTGTAACAAATAAGCTTGCTTTTTTATTACTCAACATTTATTTATTCAAACTTTCTTAAAGTTATTCGAGCTTAGGGATTCCTCTAGCATTTCAGCGTTCTCTTCTGGTATTTGCCATCGCATTCCATTTGACAATTCATACTTGCCTAAGACATGCCACCAAAGAAAAAACTTGCCTAGGTCGAAAAACCGCTGCCGCCATGCGAATAAGAGATAACGAATCATCTTTAGAACGTTCAGATTGCCTGTCTCAAAATGCCTCTCGGAATGCTTCAATCAGAGCCACTGAGTCCGAAGATCAATGTAGCCATCGGCTTTTCAGAAAAGCATACCTGAACGTCTAATTCATTTCCTAATATTACTTTTTCACACATAACCTTCCAATCATAGCTCATTCACACCTCTACACGTTGCCCATCGGTTGCCGCTGACCTTGATAATTAGCGCGTGCAGCAACGCGTGTACCTGTTCGAATTTCCCATTGGCTGCACGAAGCCCCTTTACACGTCCAATCAAATGTCGCAGTGTCATACTGATTGTCTACGCAATTCTAAGTTCATTGCTACCGCTTAATTCCGCAATTCCGCTTCTACTTCTGTACGTCCAGCTCTGCTTACACATTCCCCTTCTCTTGGCCAAGCAACCAATCTCTCTCAAATAAGGTTACTTTTTCCGTTACATAAAACCTACTACTACAGTTTCAAAGTAGCCATGCTCTTTCCAGAAGAGCATATCTGAACGCTTTTACGCGCGAGGCTGAAAATGATGATCAAAAAACTCAACGGATAAGGAGAAACGCCTCTTCAACTGTTGCTGCGCATGAGGCTGAAATAAGATTGAGAACGCAAAAACGGCCCTTTTCAGGGCCACCCTCCATTCAGATTGTTACCCCTCCCCCATTTGGGGTTGTGCCTCATTTGCACCCAATTGTTGTTACCAATATTGATTTTTCGGGTGGGCTGACTTTAAAGTTAAACTACTCCAATTGAACGGCAAAAATTCCCAGTAATTAAAAACCCGGTCGAAGACGAGTTATACTGCTAGTATGTAATAATATTTACCTAATTTTTGTAATATGCGTTAAAAATAATCACAATTTAATCTAAAAAAATACGTTTGGTCTTCTGGCCCAAAATCAAAACTATAAAATTAAATCGAATCTTAGTTTAGTTTTTCCTTCCGCTTGTGCTGTTAGACGTCGCGGGGAGACACAGTCGACTGTCAGAGGCAAGGCGAGTAGCCTGGAGGAGAGATATATCGTGGTCTCCGAGAGTGTCTGCCACTGAGTCGCTTCAGTGTCTTCTTGGTCTGCCTCTCGTTCTCCAACCAGTGTACCTGAGGGTGTATGTTTGTAGGGCTGGTGGTTGATAGGCACACGAGTGAGGTATCCGAACCACTTGATCCTTTGTCGTTCGATGTGTTGCTTGATTGGTATTGCTCCTACCATATCTCTTATTGCTTCATTCCTGATCTTGTCTCGCCTGGGAATAGATAGGAACGTATATCGCCCAGTTTCAAACTCTACTCCGGATTTTTGAACAGGAGTAGAGATTACTTACAATTTACATTGTTCGGGCTGTTGTCCTCATCATTATTGTAATGTCCCCGACATTTCTCAAGGACACATAGACCAGTGGATAAAAGCGTTGGTTGGATCCAGTGACTTGACCCAAAGAGTTGTGTGTTCAATACCTGGCTCAACAAAACCTTAGAGAATTGAGTTATAAGGAGATAACTGAATCATCCGGTAGAGGTATGGAACGTGGAACTAGAAAAATCTACCCCGGTTGACAAAATAATGTTTTCAGTTCGAAATTCAAATTACCTGACGAAGGCTGGAGCGTACAACGGCCGAAATGTCGTGAATATGACAATAAAAATGAGGGCAACAATCCGAAAAAAATGTAATGTAAATAATTATAATACCTCATCTCAGAAATATAAACAGATATAGGAGTAGAGGTTTATCCCTTCTTTCGTATTTAGGATTGGGTTTCCGCTTCCTTTTAAAGTCTTTTCTTTCTCTTTCACTCCCAGTAATCCATTGGGTCTTAGTGGAGTTGTCGCATTACTTGAAGTGAATTGATTATAAAAAATATGATACGTAGAATTTTGCTAGAATTTTTGAATATTACGTTCTTTTTTCCTTTTTAGTTCTCGTGTATATATTACGTTCTTTTTTCCTTTTTAGTTCTCGAATATATATTATGTTTCTGTCTATATTTCTGGGATGAGGTATTATGTACACTATTTACATTATTCGGACTATTGTGCCTCATCTTTGTTGCCATATTTATCACAACATTTTGGCCGTTGTACGCTCTGGCCTTCTTCAATTGGTTGGAATGTCGAACTGAACCCTTTATTTCGCTCGCTGGGGTAGACTGTTCTAGTTCCACGTGTCACGTCTAATGGATGTTAGTTATCAGTTACCTCCTGTTAATTCACCTCTCTAAGTTCTCCACTGCCATAACCAGGTATTGAACTCATAACTCTTTGGATCCTGTCACTGGATCTAACCAACGCCTTTATCCACATTTTCCTTTTTAGTCATCGTGTATATATTATGTTCCCTTTCATTTTTAGTTCTCGTGTATAATCTCCCACTAATTTTTAGGTTTAAAAATTTGGGAGAAGTGCATATTATACACGTATAATTATGGTATAACATTTTAACTTTGATGTGTTCATTTGAAACTTAAAGTCTTTGCTACTCAACGCAAAAGTAACAATGATTTTGGTTCAGTAAAAATGGTCATGGCGTCCAACGAACAACCTTGAATTTCTGAAACCTAAGACAATCATAAAACCATTTGTATTCAACTATCAAATAAGCACATCAGTCATGGACAACTAACTATAACTGCAGACGTTAAATTACTTGCTTATTTAAACAGATTCAAAATATTGGATAGCATAAAACCTATTCAATAGAAATTAATACAGATAAATTTATTCTGAAAGTGCTTATCATAACTGCATTTTAGCTGCTTTTTACTGGGACATATTGAGTTACATTGAGCATGCGTACACGGCATTCAGAAATAAATTCTCTGGTTTTATGTCGAACATTTCTTGTGAAAGAAAAACGTTTGTGACTTCATAAATAATAAAACGTTTTAAATATCTTCTTCTGTGTGCCATGTCCCTTCAAGACGTTGGTGATCACAACTCTCCATAATTTCCCGTCCTTTGTAGCCCTTAATAAATTGTCTTTTTTTCATCTCTCGTAAACCCTGTTCTACCATCTATTTTCACAAGCCTGCTAGGTAGGTTATACGTTATTGTTCTGTCTGTCTGTCTCTCTCTCGCGCGCGCCTTCAATCTGTCAAGTGAGTATCAAATTTTCCAAGCCCCTTTTCCTTATAATGTGCTTTATAAATTTTCAGTGTTTTTTTTTTTTGATTCCGTCACAAAAATAATTTCTCTATATTTTACTCTTTCATTTCAAGAATACTATTCTGAATTCTCAGTTTATTCTTTTATTTCTACAACTCTGTATTTATTTTCAAACTACTAGTAATCTTATTTCGATTTCCATGTCAGCATTTTCCCTTCACTGTTCTTATTTGAATATTTATTATTGTTTTTTCCCCGGTGGTTCTTTTTATCCCATCTCGCTTTCGACTTTTCATGTTTTCTCGACAGTTTTTTTTCCCCAAATTGATTCGTTGTATTACAAGATAAAATGTCAAATATAAAGAAAATGGCGGAGAATGTCTTCTCGTCGTGAACTCAGTGGGGGCCAGAAACAGATTCTTGTCGCGGTGCCTGCTCAGTACAAGTCTAAATTAAGTTTGACAAGACAAAAAAGAGCGAAAGCGATTTATTTCGACTCTTTCAGAGAAAGTAAAATAGAGAGGAACCGAGCCACACCCATCCACGCGTTTTCTTACTATTCAATTCAGCATCATTTCATATTTTAAAATAAGCTCCCCCCCTCTATCACTCTCGACATAATGAATAAACAAGATATAGTTTTCTACATGTTTGGCTTGTTTTTCTTTGCCGCAGGGGTATAGGACTAGTAGCGTCCGCGATTTTACAATCTGCATTTTTCGTCCATGTGCTTTTTTCTTTCTCAGTGCTACTTTTACCCCTAGGTCGCCCCTTCGAAAAAGCTCGAAACTATCTTAAATCATGAAAGCAACAACACTATTCGAGTTTACACGACTTCATTAAAAGAACTTTTTTGTGGGGGTGGGGTGGGTGAGAACGTCAAATTTCTTATCTCGAGTATTATGAAAGGCGCAAAAAAATAATAAATAAATAAAATAAAACAACGTTCTTACTCCGGTGTAAGATTTGAAAGGAATGAAAAATAAAAATGGCACAAAATACAAAATTTAAAAAACAACCTTGCACAAAATGTTCCTTTGTGCGTAACACAATTAGGCAAGATAAGAAATTCTAAATGCAATTATGATTATTATCAACAAAATGTTTAAAAAAGAATTCAACTGTCGAAAGTTATTGAAAAGGATAGCAAATTCACAGTCCTCCTTGGGTTTCTGGTTTGTTTAGAAAACAGTTCAGCTTTACAAACTGAGATGAGATAAATCTCGTATTTTCATGAAAAGTTCAAAGTCAGGGTTAATACCTCTAATTTTGTGACAAACTTTTACAAACAGCTATGGAAAGATAATCGGATATCTCTCTACATTTGTAGAAATTTCTCCATTCTACTCCTTTTCTTTCTTTCTGTTTCTTCGTGTTTCTATTTTTTTTTTCGTCATCGTCGGCGTTATCATTGTGAATGACGAAACCATTTTTTTACTTCATCTGAATTCAGTTCCCAGCAAACAATCGGCACCTTTGTGAAAGCCAAATTTCTTCTGTTCGTTTGACAAACCAGACTTCTTAAATAACCATAAATCGGCTCAGAATTCAATCAGAAATTTGATACCCTGGGCTCGTAACTTACTTTCTTCTTTGATTTAAAAAAAACTGCAAATGTATCTCTTTAAGCTACGTCTGTTCGCAAACTTTAATTTTCTGGGTTTTCAGAACATAAGACTTGATCCACTTTTTGTTTTTTACAAATTTGAAAACCAAATTTTATAAAAGTATCTTTTTCATAAACCGTCAGGGTTCATTATGAGGGTTCTTTTACAATATACATTTGAGCCTTACATATACAAAGTTTTACACTTTTATTCAAGACATTATTTACTAACAATCTGGCTACATTATAGTAGTTTTTTATTCAAAGAATACGTTTTAGTATTTTTTTAGTAATATATGCTGGTTTGCTGGTTCCCAGACTTCATGAATTTAAGCGTTCTACTAGGCTGGCATCTCGCTCTTACCCTTTCACTGTCGAAACTGTTAAATGTAGCAGTCTCTTCTACTCCAACAGTTTCATGTCTCGCACCTCTCGCCTGTGGAACTCCCGCCCCTTTTCCTGTTTCCCTGATAGCTATAATCTCCAACTATTCAAATGTAATGTCAATCGCCGTCTCCAGATGCCTTGATCTATCCCCTATCCTTCTCTCCATCCTTTCCTCTATCACTCCTATTTGCTCTCGCTCCAACTCTCTGTAACCCTTTACGTGCTAGTGGCTTCTCGCCTTGCTTGGGGTGAAACGCTTAAAAGAAAAATGGAACAAACTCGATATACTGAAAGATTCCATAATCAAAAATGGTAGCAGAAAGAACGCATATACCCAGAATCAGGAAAAGACAGTTGAAATTACTAACACATAACGAGGGTTTGAAAAACGTAACCCTCACGGAGCATATTGAGGACAACAAAGATAGAAGGTAACGAGCCATTTACACGACGAACATGTGTGAATGAATGGCGGAATGGTGGTGGGGGCCTTAGAAAAGAGAGAAAAACTGCTAATAGCCACAAGAAGTCGTGAACAGCCATGATCGCGTATGTCCTGCAGAGATGCAGTACATAGACGAAGATCACAACAATTCTTATTTGGCACTTAATTTTATTCCTAGTTTTTATAAGCTTTGAATTTTTCTTCCAAATCTTAGTCTGCCACAAGGCAAGAAATATTGGGCACAAATCAAATTCAGTACGTACCAGTGAATGTTTGCTCGATCGTAAGACTTTCTAATGTCATACAGAACTAACCCGATTTTGTATTTATTTAACCTTGCGTTAGGAATCTTGGATTTCCGAAAATGGATAGTACGAAAAATGCTTATGTTACAATTAGGACAAATATTGTACTGTTATATATATATATATATATATATATATATAGCACTAAATATACATAATACCACCAAGCAACATTATGTATATTTCTTAATATATCTATTAATATATCTAATAAATAGCTCTGTTATTTAACATTGAGCACTGTTTTTTCTTACGCGAAAAAGTATTTATATATCTTTGTATACGATCGCTCGCTCGTGATTATTTGAGTTATTATTTTGGGGATTTAGGCTAATCATATAGCCAAGCCTAGAATAATCCTCAACAGAAAGCACTGGACGGTCGTTTCGTTCTATCTGGGACTCATCAGCAGTGCGCATCCACTGCTGAGAATCGAACCTGGTTAATTTCGATACAACTCAAACGTCATACCAACTGTGAAAACATGCCTTCATTATTCAGATAATTTGACAGGACACTCTGAAGAAGACAAAACAATGTCTACCTCCCACTGCAACTGAGCTACTACTTCGCCAAACCATGTGCTACACACCCTTAACTAAGTCTAGAGAGTAGTGTGATGGAGCAAAAGAAACAAGTTGTCAACTAGGAATTACGAGTACTTTACAAATTTGGGGGTAACAAATCACCTCATGTGACTAACACTGGATTAAAAACATGAGTGAATTCTTCATGATAATAACGACGGCTGTTTGCTTTAATTACAGCAGCAATGACTAACAACTTGATATACTTGCAACAATGACGAAATAACGAAACTTTTTTTCTGTCGGGTCAGTCGATCCTGGTGGGCATGTCTATGGAGTTTATATTGAATTTTTTCTTTTAATTGGCGATAATGTTTAATCCTTTCACATTCGTCCTAGATATACGGATTTCTCTTCAGTATAAAGTTTAAACCTCAATATCACATCAGTAAGAATTAGTCTCTGACATCTGGTCGCTCTTTCCCAGAGGAAGAACGAAAATCTTAAACCCTTTTTTTTCCTTTTTTCGTATTTGTTTTTTACTTTCTCACTCGACCTTGGCGTACGCGTTTCAAAGTGAAAAGCATCTTATTACATCGTCGTCAAGTACACATATATGCTAAAGCGTTTACTTCTTTTAGACCGATGCTTGTAAAGAAAACATCCTCTAGTGATTGTAAATAAACCATTTCGAGCTGCGTCTGTAGCAAAAACTGACCTCATCTTTTAACCATTTTTTTTTTTAATTCTGTAAAAACCTATCAACAAAGAGAAACCATTCCCATAAGAGATGCACTCTTCTAAATATTCGGAAATAACAAGCAATGTATGAAGTAAGTTGTGACTTTGAAAATGATAAGCACATATTGAAAAAAAATGTTGCTTATTAAGAATTTTTTAATCCTATCTAAACTGTATTTATTTCTAAATTTTTCTGTTTTAAGTTAACTCAAATATAAACTTGTAAAAACTAGCTACAAAAGTTAACATTCTATACTATATATATATATATATATATAAGCATTGAAGTAAACACTTGGAGGCGACAGGCTGTTTCATGCTAGATGCAATCGTCAGGCTTGACGACTGCGTCTAGCATGACGCGTCTAGCCTGTCGCCTCTAAGTGTTGACTTCAATGCTCACGTTTATATTTACACACGCTCTATCTCTGATATTGAGCACTTCATCCTATAAATATAGCACACCTTAAGAGTATATTTCTTCATATATGACTCATCCCACGGTGGAAAAAAAGGAATTATGATTACAACACATGTAAACGGTTGAACTAGCGGATGAAGCGGGCTACGCATGACGGATATATTACAGAAGGCGCCACTCGAGATTATAACACTCAGCAGAAGTCCGTTGCAGTTTCAAAAGTTGAGCAATGTTTTAAGAAATATAAAAACTTGGAATGGGACATTTACTGCCCTCTTGGACTTCAGCCATTGAAAATGAGGGTGATTTACATTTTTGTTAAATAATATTTAAATAAATTTAACTTATACTAGTTTTTTTTTAATACCCTTTCCGGTAAATTACCTTCCGCACATCTTTATGCACTGGTAGGATTATGCTCAGGCTACGCGGTAGAAGCTCTTTTAATGGCGAATAACTGGATTTGGTCGTTGCTATAGCAACGAAATGCTATAAAATTATCGTATCGTATTATATTTGGCTGGATAGATCTCGTAAATGTTAATGTATGAAAAGAAAATGTGTAGGTTAAATTATGGTCAATTTAATCTAAAAACAAGTTATCGGCTATCACTGAAATTAAGTATCGATCGAATTTTAGCAGCATTTAGATGAGTAACCACTTAGGCGCACCAGATAGTGCAATAATCTCCATGTTGAGTGAACCATTGATACGCCGACTGCATCCCCGCAAAATGCTAAGATTTAAAAAAATGTACTACTTACGATGTGAATGCTTATAGGCTCTAATATGAAAGATCGATATTTACTTATCTCCGACCCAATTAAATGCTTATAGATTCAATTAGAATGAAAAAATTGATTTCGATGTTAAGAACCCAACAATGGCTTACATGTCGAAAAACCAACCAACCCAACCTAGTGCAGTAGCCTTGGGCCCAGACTAAGTTAAGTTTAGTAAATAAAAAATAACTTAAGATCAAGGCATGCTGAAAGCACAGGTTCTCGTTTGATCTCCGAAGTTTAACAGCTTCATGTTGCATTAGTACTAAAATGAATGACTGCTTACGAAGGTCAGGTTGCGTAACCAACATGGCCTTTTGTGCTACATTAAAGTACAAAAGTAACATGTTTTTGTGCTACATTTAAAGTAAAAAAAAGAGAACATGTCTTTTCAGAGTTATATTAAAGAAATGCAACGTGTCTTTTTGTATGACATTGAAGAAAAGTAATGCCTTTTTGTGTTGCATTAAACAAAACGTCTTTTTCGTTTTAACTGAAAAGCGTGTTTTTTTTCTGTTAAATTAACGGGAAAACGTCTTTTGTGTTAAATTAACGGAAAAAAATATTTTTCTGTTAACGAAAAAACGTCTTTTGGCGTTAGATTAACGGAAAAATGATTTTTGTGCTACATTAAAGGAAAGCCTCGTCTCTTTTGTGCCACTTTAAAGAAAATTCAGTTAAAAAAGGAAATTTAGTTCGAACATACCTGAATTTTAATATTTCAATCCCATTATTGTATTATTAATATCTGTCGACATTAATTTACCTTAAAGATGAATAAATATTAAATAAGCTGTAATATTTATGAGGGTAATCCTCATTATGAATATATGTGCCAACGACTATTTTGTTGCATTTTTATAGATTTTAAGTCCCCCATATTTTATAAATACAAGATTCATTGCCTATGTATTCTAAGATATTTTCAGTTCATTTGAGCATTTTTACTTATTGTATAATATGCGTAAAAGGAAAAGAAACTTAATCAACATTTCCTAGAAATACCACATTCGGGATTGTCTCTGCTGACAAACCGTGTCTTCGTATTTGTATCCAAGGAAAATCATTAAAATCAATAGTTATCTTATCTAAAAAAGATAATGAAAAAGCTTCTGGTGAGGTTTCAAATCTTATTGGCATCATTGAAATTTAAAAAAAAAAACAACAAATCAAGTTCTGTTAACGAATCGGACAAGAACGCAAAGAAGTAAATTGTAACTGATCAAAAATTTGCAATTTTCTGTTCTTTTCATTGTAATCTATCGCAGTAAAAATGGCACATGCTAAAGTATAAAGTTTATTAAATTCTCTCTCTCTCAATATATATAGGGTGACCCCAAAAAACGGGAACTTTTTAACAATCCAATAAAACCAAGAGTGATGGAAGAAAAATATTTAATTCGTAGTAATTGAAACCTTAAAACATGCCATTTAAGAAACAATGATGGAATTTTCATTTTTTTAAATTACGTTCTGTAGATAGCGTCCTCCGGTACGAATGCATTCTTGAAATCTGCTATTGAGATTCCTCATTGACTGCTGCAACATCTCAGTTGGGATACTGTGAATTTCATTCTCGTTACTAAAATGGCGAAATGTTTACTTGCTCATGGTCACTGTGTCTCGCAGTGTTGCCACTTGCTCATGTCTGGCAATACGCACTTCAAAAATTCCCGTTTTTTGGGGTCACCCTGTATATTGTGGTGTTGAGCAAGGAATAAAAAGAACAGCAAGGAGCAAGGCAACAGAAGATGTCGATTGACATTTATATTTTTGAAGATTATAGTTACCAGGGAAGCAAGTAACAGGAAGGGAGTTCCATTGTCGGGAAGTGCGAGAGAAGATGTTAAAGTAGAAGAGGCAGTTACATTTAACTGTTTCAACAGTAAAAGAGTGGGGCCGAGTGGTAGCCCGCTTAAATTCATGCAGTCGGATCACCAGTGAAAATAGCTAGTCAGAGCAGACGCCATGAAAATATTTAGAGAAAAGACAGAGGCCCCAAGCTAGGACCGATCATATTGCATATGCGTCTTTGGATTTTGTCGGGAACCTCGTGATGAACAGCGGGGGAACCAGGCCATATATGGCAACAGTATTCCCTGTATTGATTTGTAGATTTGAAAGATGGACTTAAACGAGGAAAACCTTCTGGCGCGACACAGAGAACCAACTTTCCTTGCAGTAGATGCAGCAATTGATTCAATGTAGTTGTTCCACCTCAGGTTAGTGGAAAATGTGAGACCAAGAAGGCGCAGTGAGGCGCTCTCGTGGATTTGAGCACCAACCAGGCAGGGACGTTTCTCTGTGGTAAGTGACAGCAGCTTCGTTTTGGATGCGTTAAAATTCACAAGCCATTTCTTGACCCACTCAACCACAGACTGGAGGTCGTTTTCGACATCAACTGCCAGGTTAACTTTGTCAGCAATGCCGGATTTACTACTGAGACAGGAGTAAATGGTAGTGTCGTCTGCGTAGATGCCTACTTGAGAACTGAGGACGTCAGGATTAAATAAAATATTCGTCTTGTAATACTATATCCCTGAAGCTTAATTTGAAGGCTAGCATGCCAAACCTTGTCAGATGCCTTCGATATATTTAGAGCAACAGCCCGAGCTTCGCCGTTATTATCAAAAGCTTGGTATACATATTCAGTTATGGCCGTAAACACATCAGCGATAGACCGGGCAAAGCGGAAACTATATTGTTTGTCAGAGAGTAGATCGTAGGAGGTGAGATTCTTAACTACTTCGACATTGATTAAAACCACGAAGGCTTTACCGAAGTGTGGTACAAGACTAATGGGACGGTAGTTGGATGGGTCAGAAAGGTCTCCAGAATTCGTAAAGACATTGATGACAGAAGGGGACTTCCAACAGGCAAGAATCAGCGAGGCAATAGTTGTAGAGTTTGGAAGCCAGCTCAGGGGCACATTTCTTTGGGACTACGGCTGGTATCCCGTCATCACCACTTGCTTTTTGTGATTCTAATTTAGAGATGATGTCTAATACCATCAACGGGGTTATGCACATCTCACTCAGTAGAGCCTCAATTCTAGGGGGAAAATCAGGTGTGGGTAACCCGGATGAGTCATATGTTGAGTTGGATAAGAATTTCCGAGCAAAGCATTCAGCGTTATCAGCTGAGAATGTTAGAATTTCGATTTGATTGGAGGGGGGATTGAGGATTTTATGTAGTTCAGCGTACTCATGCACAGCCTCCAATAATCTTTAGAACCAAACTTGCGAGATGCAATACGTTGTTGCATTCTATCAGCAAACAGTAACTTTGCTTCCTTGAGGACACGCTTGCACTCATTACGAGTCGTCAGTTGCAATCAGGCGTGTCGCTACGGTACAGACGACAGAAGTGATTTCTGTGGGTTATAGCGGCAGAGCAAGCAGGTGAGAACCAAATAGATGAGGACGACTTGGTATTTTCTTGCTGGAATGAAAGCCTCGATGCCGGCTTTTACCCAGTAGGAGACCTCAGGCACACATTTTTGTACGGGATGATTAAAAATCACATTCCAAGGCACGTTGCGAAGGAAATCACGGAACGAGTCCCAGTCTACGCGTTGATAACAGAAATATATTCTGTCAGTAGAAGGTTTATGGCTAGAGGTGGGGGAGGGTGGAAGGAGATGTTAACAGACACTACGGCGTGATCAGAGTTGCCAAGAAGGCAGAGCTGAGTAGCGCGACAAGAATCAGGGATGGAGGTAAAACTGAGGTCGCGAAGGGAAGCGTTACCGTCCGGGTTACTGGGGAAACGCGTAGGAAAGTCAACCACTTGCGTGAGGGATTGAGTGATTGAAAAGTGAAGGGTTTGGATGATAGCGAGGTCAGTTACAGACTGTTTAAGCCACATGGTATGGAAGACGTTAATGTAACCAAACATGAATGTTTTCAAACGAATGTATAGATATGGCTTTGTCTATACTATCAGAAATGCTATCGAGTACAGAAGTCTTGAGAGGAAGAGGAACGGTAGAGAAAGAAGAGATGGCTTACTGAATAGACGGAGACACATATACGAATGTTCTGGAGATTCCAGAGAGAGTTCTCTCGCCAGCGGGAAATAATCACGGACATAAACTCCCAAGCCATGAATGAGGATTTTAGGGTTCTTTCTAAGGAGATGAAGGTAGCCAGGAATCGAGAAATCAGAGGGAGGCATGGACGAGTTAATGCCAGTCTCACAGAGAGCTAGTATATCAGGAGACTTATCAAAGAGGAACGATTCCACGTTACAGAAGTTGGTACGAATGTCACGGATGTTGGGGAAGGATATTTTAAAGGGTTTAGGTGATTTTTTGAGCTAGTTTAGGCTTATATTTTTGGTTGCTTATGATTATGTTGAGTTACATTGGTAAGGAAAAGGCCTAAAGTAATAGAAACAGTCGGTCATCAAACATGGCATGAGCAGAAAGGAACTGGCGCAGAGTGCAACATAATGTGGCCTCAGAGTTGCCCACCGGAGGTGCATGCAGGCACACCATGCATGCACGACATGGCACTGCAAGAACCCCGATATTATGCAACTGTTGGTCAGAGCAGTCTCTCAAGACGCTACGCAAGAATTTGGGCTCGTAACTACCAGTCAGGAACAGCAACCAGAAAACTTGCCAACACGATACCCTCAGTATGAAGAAACGTTGCTATTAACCGCACACATAACAAGAGATTCACGACAGCAATATTACTAAGATTAGAGAAAAGGAAAGGATTTGGAAACTCTTTCTTAAACAAGACAACAAGGGATGAGCCTCTGTTCCTGTTCAAAAGAAGGAGGAGTATTAACCGGGCGATAGGAACGCCTATCTACTCTTATTAAAAAAAAACACAAGAAACAAACGAAAACAAAGACGACAACAACAACGAGCTTGGAAACACAACTGAAGAGCGAAGCTGGGTGCGACGGCGCGAGTTATGTATGTATAGATTGCTCGCGGGCTAGAGGTCTAAAAGACACATTGGGACGAGAGGGTAAGGGGAGATGTTTGAAGATTCACTACACCCGCCCATATGAATTGTTATAGATGAACAAAGGAGGAGCATATGAGTCGGTGGGGCTATGCATAAGGAATCTGGAATGTAAATTATAAAGTTTTAACTTAGTTAAAGTTCAACATTCACTTCTTGTAAAAGAGATTACTTCAACGGTGTGTG
>OZ038485.1:102999234-103144392 GCA_964036315.1 Acanthosepion esculentum | reverse complement strand
GTGTGTGAGAGAGAGCTTCAGCCCTCACTCATTTTGCTGAAATTTAAATTATTTGATTAATGTTTTTCACGGTTTATCAATCTTTTGCAGGTTATTTAAAGGCAGAAAATATTTTTAGACTGAATTTTTTTGGGAGATAATAATGATTTACTGATACACGTCCTACTACTTAACCCATAGCAGGAAGGAGAAGAGATGGCGTCATACCTTTCCCAAGCGTATATGCGTGTAAATGACTATAACAAACCAAAATGGAATTGGAACTCAGCTCTCCGATTTCCAAATACGATCCGTTATCCATTGCACCTCCCGCGCATTCAAGCTTACTTACTAGGTACTGACCAGGCTCGATGTTGCTTTCGGTGATCGTACGAGTGATGACATTTTTGAACTCAACAAACTACTATTATGTCCTCAGTCTATGACAATGCCATCGAGCTGAGCTGTATCATTTGTCTAAAATCATTGCTGCCATTTATTTTCAAAATAAATCATAAATCTTCGTTTTCCGTTTTTTATTTTTTCCGAAACATTAGCTTCTCAAACTTTTATAGAAATCTCATATGCGAAAAAAATCGATAGGTCTTTTTCTAGAAAATAAGTAAAAACGTACAGCAAAAACTGTATATAAAATCAAAATAAGATATTTACAGTAGATCATGGCTCTAAAAAAATATATTCATTTTATGAAAAAATCAGAAGAAAATATTGATTCAAGAATCTTTATAACGTTAGATTGTGCACTCCCACTTTTAACATATTATTGAGCACACCCTTTTTATTTTGTGGCATCCCACTTGATATATATATATATATATATATATATATATATATATATATATATATACAGGTCATCACCGACTTACGCCAGTATTTAGTTACAACCAACAGGTCGTAAGTAGGCCTGTAATTAATTGTGTAATCTTTTTATTTTTCTACAGGGGCTATTGTAATTTTTAAAAAATAATCTTTACTGTTTCTTTACGTTTGATAACATTTGTATCATCCCTCTACACATTGATTTGTTTGTTATTTTTACAATGGGTCGCCGACTTGATGCAGTTATTGCAAGTTTGCAACCAAATATTATTATTTACTTTAAGACTATCTCTTCCTTTACTTTTGCTCACCTAAAAAGGAGCTGATCTGATACAAAAGGTGGTGTGTCCTAAGTTGTTTAAGACGTCTAAAGGTGAAGATCAGGAAATAAAAGCTGAAATTTTGAACTTTTATCTCATATTCATCTTTTGATTTTAAACCTAAATGTCTTCAGTGAACAACAAAAACACAAGAATTGGACTTGCCGTTCGAATACTTTTTTAAATATATGTGCGTTTCCGTAGCATGACACATACTTGTACTGATTTTTTTCTACGTAGAGAACCTGCAGTATCTGTCTATATTTCTGAGATGAGGCATTATGTACACTATTTACATTATTCGAACTATTGTCCTCATCTTTGTTACCATATTTATCACATTTCGGCCGTTGTACGCTCCGACCTTCTTCAGGTGGTTGGAATGTCGAACTGAACCCTTTATTTCGCTCGCTGGGGTAGACTCTTCTAGTTCCACGTGCCATATCTAATGGATGTCAGTTATCAGTTATCTTCTGTTAATTCACCTTTCTAAGTTCTCCACTGCTTTAACCACGTATTGAACTCACAAGAGTTGGAGCCAAAAACGTTGTGATAAATATAGTAACAAAGATGAGGACTTACAGTCCGAATAATGTAAATAGTGTACAGAAACTTATCGAAGCATATGTCTACGTCTAAAACACAGACACAGACAATAAATTGGCATTAGTGTTACTCCATCACAACAACGTAGACTTGGAAAATGTTATCAGAATATCTACTAACCTCTCGCATGCCTATAATGTACCAAGTCGGTATCATCCTTCAGAAGGTTACAGTTGTCTTACATCAATATATATATTCGTCACGGGTCCCCTAACTCATTGGGGCCGGAAGAGCTACTATATGTGGGCAGTGGTGTATCTTGGGAAGTTAGCTCAACAGAGCACTCTACCGATATATATATATATATATATATATATATATATATATATATATATATGACATAAAATATTTCGAAAATCAACCTTCATGTTAGCATGGTCTCTACCAATCAGGTATCATCTGTTTATAATTCTGAGATGATGTATTGTAACTATTTACATCGTTCAGACTGATTTCCTCATCTTTATTGCCATATTCACGACGTTTCGGGTGTTGTACGCTCCGGCATCGTCACGTAGTAAAATTGGATATTCAATTCCAAGACAATCTTCAATACATAATTATGTCACCGGTAAAGAGGTTAAAGAAAAAATGACGTTTTATCTAAATACTCTTACACGGGTTCATAGAAAATTTGCTTGCATTCTGTCATGATCACCGATCTTTCGTTAATCAGCTTATGCTGTCCAGGGTATACCATAATCGCCAATTTCTCCTCTTGGCATAATTTACAGATTTTATTCCCGATGTTAAATGACCGGGTTTTCTCAACACATCCCATTTCACAATGGGACTTTTTATTATTTGTCCTTTACTTTCCATACATAACTGGCAAGTTTTATGTTTCTGTACCTTGCTACCTTAAAGGAAGATTTGCTCTTTATAGTCTCTACTTTGGCTCTATAAACAAGACCCTCTACTAGGCAGTTACCATTCAGCGGACAATTTGCTGCATAACGGCAATAGCATTTTCCGTTGTGTACTTTCGCAGTCGCTCTCCCCATATCCAAGTTCTTATCATTTTGCCCTTTTATGTTTTACATGTTTCAAATACAACTGTAACTGATTTTACAGCGATTTTATTGAAAAATTTGTGTAACATGGAATTTCTGGGGAAATGCTGTACCTTTTCATTTTTAAAAAAATTCTATTGAGAGCTTTTGCATTAATTTAGCATTTTTGAAAAATATTGTTTTTGTCAAAAGACTTAGATATTTTTAATTGAATTATATATACCTCCGAAAAAAATCGATACTGAAGTTTTAAAATGAATTTTTCAGACTGAAAAATCTTTCTTGAACCTTTTATTTTAATTTCAAAGTAATAGATTAGATTTAATATTTCGAGTAAACGAAATACTTTGCAGTATTTCAAAATGACTTTAAATTGATTGGAATCAGTTTTCTTTTTATTTCTAAATATGGTTGATTTTAGTAATACTTACAAATTACAACGTAATTCTCTTTAAAAATCTTTCAAAAGTAAAATATACTTTTTCTGAAATTTTGAGGCATATTAGCCGATTTAAAATGTAATTAATCTCATTTGAAACAAATATTATTTACTTTTAGTTTAAAATATCGCAGAAAAGCATTTTATAACACGGAAGCGGGTATTTATATGAAGTGTTGAAAACTATCGCGTATGAAATATGTTTAAGATTTTTTCTACGGTGTGAAATATCTGTAAAAATTACTTGACGAATATAACATGAGTGCCTTTCTCATATAATTTTTTTTAACTACTCACTTATCTTAAAAAAGTTTGGGAAATATTTAAAGTAATCTAATGTATTATTGAATTTTAGGTACTTTAGCTTTAAATTTTCTGCTCTTATTTTCTGATTGTCGTGTATGGACGTCCATACACTATATTTGCATGGTTATGCATACACAAAAAATTTAAAATTCTTTGTTAAAATACTGGAAGTCGCTGAATTATAGCAAGCTTTTCCATTTATCATTAGTAAATATAGTTTTTACTTAATGACAATATTATCTAACCACTACAAATTAATACAGAATTTTAAAGCATTTCATTTTTAATTTATTCTAATTAAAAAATTATAAACAATGAAAACATTTCTTGTAAAAATTCATTATTTATCAAAAAATGTTTCCTTAAGACAATAGTGTCCATAATATATCTTATTCATAAAAGCAATTAAAAGCTTTTCTAATTAAATAATCTCTTAGTTTTATTGTCTGTTTTATTTTACGATTCAGAGAAGATTTTCGCTCACTGGGGGTCGTTTTTTTACAAAATAAAATATCTAATAATTTAAATTATCCAACACTAAAATAATTTGCAACCTATATCGTATGTATAATATAAATGCGTTTCAAATTTAGTTGCGAATTATTTTCCTACCGAAATGCGTTCCAAATTATTTTAGTTTTGAAATGAGTTGCAATTTATTATAGCAATAAAATGCATTACAAATCATTTTCTTACTGAAATGCGTTGCTAATGTAGAAAAATGTGGTCACGGGTTGGAAAATTTTGCTGACAGTAAGCGGCGTTTATGTATACTTTTCTCGAATATAAAAGAAGAACTGTAGGGATTTTATGGTGATCCTTTCTTAATAACATTATTTCGAATGCCCTATTTTTTTTCGATGCTTAATTTCTTTCTTCCTGTTTTTGTCCTAGGTTTTTTTCTCCTCCATTTTTTTTTCATTACACCTTTAATTTTTTCTTTTTGTCTCCCTTTCTAAAGCCACTCTCTGTATTTCTTTGCTTTTCTTTTCTTTTCTTGATGTAATTTTCTTATTTCCGCTTGAGTTAGATAATAAAACAGGTCTCAAATCTTTACTTAATTAAAACGTTTACTTTTTGCTACGTGCATCATTTTTTTTAACCCGAATCAACGTATACTCTGTTTAGATGAGCTGAAAGTGAGGTTCGTCATGAACAATGAAACCCGGTCATTTAAAAAAAAAATGGCGTCAGTTCATATCAGCAGACTTCCTGAAAAGGAAGTTTCTTCGAATGCTATTATTTGTCTGACTGTTAACGTCTGTCTATATGTCAACTTTTTCAATGAAGCTCATAACCTATTTTTTTAAATTTTTTTTCACGCAACATATAGTGTCGACCGAAATGTATTTTATCGTAAAATACACTAATTTTCAGGTAAAGAGGTAAGGACGATTTTTCTGTGTCGTGTCCCTTCAGGACGTAGACGATCATGGCTCTCCACAATTTCCTTTCCTTTGTAGCTATTAATAAAGTTTGTCTTTCTGTTATCTCTCCTAAAATTTGTTCTGCTATCCATTTATTCGAGCTCGCTAGGTAGATTACGGGTTGTTTTCTTCTGTCTCTCTTGCCTTAAATCTGTCCTGTGAGTATCAGATTTTCCAAACCCTCTTTTCTCCTTATGTACCCTAGCAATTTCAACTGTACGGACCGAGTTAAATTTCCAGGTAAATCTATTCATGCTTACTCCATATTAATGATATTGAGAAAGGCATGAATCCGTTTCTCCATGGGTTCTCTCTCATCACTATTACCTCGTCAATGGCATGTCAAGATCGTTGATGGAAAGGACAGAGTGAGTTCCTTGCTAAACTCATCACTACAAACTACTTTAGTTGTCAAGATAGTAAAAACAAAATGTTTCTACCATCATTATCAACCTTCACAGGCCCCATTCATATAGATATCAACGTGGCTTAGCTTAGTCTGACACAAAGTCATAATAGTAGTTGGGGGTCTTAATTCTCTGCAGGTGATACAATCAACATATTATAGGCTCCACCAAGGCGGCACCTTTTCTGTTGGAAATTTTTTTAAGGCAATTCACCCCTAGCAAAGCGGGAGTGCCACTAGCACGCAAGGGGTTACAGAGGATTGAGAACAAGAGTAAAGAGGCGTGTTTGAGGAACGAATACAGAGAAGGACGGGAGAGAAGGACGGGGAACAAGCTCAGGGAGTGAGATGTCGATTAACATTACACTTGAATATTTGAAGATTATAGTCATCGGGGAAGCAAGTAAGGGGGAGGGAGTTCCACAGGCAGGAAGTGCGGGACCCTGTCTGCCGGAACTCTTCTACGCAGGTTACCGACATCCAGTCTAGTTGAGACCGATCGTTTGTTAAAATCATTTCATCCCAAGCAAGGCAATAAAGCCACCAAGACACAAAGGATTACTGAGTGTGAAAGAATAAGAAAAACCTTATTAAGCAGCGAGAACAATAAAAGAAAAGCAATCTATGATTGAATTTAAATTTTAGAAGGTCAAAGTTGACTGGAAAGCAAAAAAAAAAAAAAAGTAGAGAAATGCGAGTAAATAGGCGATCATGTATCGTTCGATTCATGACTGACGAGGCAGATTTTTTCCGCAGTAGGTTGCCATTTCTTTCTGCGGTAGACGAGTTGCCATCCAAACCTATAGAACTCGGTCTGTCCTGCTATTTACCCATAGCCGGGGGGAGAGAAGAGGATTCATACCTTTCCCAAGGGCATTAGCACGTAAGTGAATGTAATGGATTTAACTGGTTAAATTCATAAAGTCTATGTATCAAGTTCACCAGAACAATTACCATGAAAGTATTTATTTATAAAAAAGGCGAAAGGAAAGCTTCATTACGGCGGTGGGAGTTTGACTGAAGCCGGGATGCCAGGTTAGCACCAATAACATTGTAGATTCTTCTCTGGATTTTATCAAGAATCTCTAAATATGTAGCAGGAGCACCAAACCATGTGTGACAGCAGTATTCTAAGCATGGACAAACGGTAGACTTATAAATATGTAAGATAGATTCTGGAGAGAGAAATTGTCTAGTACGACACAATGAACCAAATTTCCTAGCAGCAGGCCTAGCAACTGATTCAATATAATCTTTCTACTTCGTCTCAGTAGAGAACGTCGCTCTCTTGGAGGTTAGCATCAGCCATGCTGATGGAAGGCAAAAAGGGGTTTCGCAGATGATTGATAAAAAGCAGTTTTGTTCTGGAGTCGTTAAAATTAACAAGACATTCCTTGCCCCAAGTTAACAGCAGATTTAAGCCACTTTTGAGATCTGCTTCCAGTTATTGAGAAAATAATATTTTGTTACGAGATAAAGAGGCGGTTATCCTGTTGTCGTTGTGGACTCTTGTAATTGTCGTTTTAACATACTATCCCAAAGATTGAACTCACAACTCCAGGTATCAAAACGAATTGATCCTGAACATACATATTTTTTTCTCTGGTCTATTGATATTTACTGAGATTAACTTATGCGAATGCATCAATAAGTCCGTAGCCTGACATTTTTATTATTAGGAGGCATGGGCATGGTAGGGTATTAGTTTGCGGCTCGGATTGAGGAATTGGAGAGCCAGTTGAGTTCATTGCATTCACTTACGTGCTAATACCTACTTGGAAAAGGTATGAATATATCTCTTCTCCTGTAACAGTAAATAGCAGGGCAGACTGGGTTCTATAGCATTGGATGGTAACCAGTCTAGGAGAAGGAAAACTCTGAATTCAAAACTGAATGTAGCCCTAGCGAAGCACATAATATGCAGCTAAGGAAAGGATCGTTCGCATTGACTCGATGATACCCAATACGGTTATTAGTCAAGTTTTACATTAAAGTTTTCTTTGAATAAAATTCAATCTATATGACTAATATTTACCACTAAATTAAGTAAATTGACAAAGGAGATTAAGTTTAAAATAAATGGCTGTTAAGAAATAATGCTTTTTTTTTCAGCAAACTTATCCATTTACCTACGTAATACGGTATAAGATAGTGTTGGATGTAACAAAATCTGCTTAGAAAATCTACGTTAGAAATTCTATCTGCGATCGAACATCGGCCTCTGATAGCAGTAAGAGATGTATAAGTATCTTAACTGCGAAGCAGGTCATTTTTCTAGTTGGCTGTTTAGAGAGAATAATGAAGATTTTTATTCCCTTAACTCTAATATAGGCTGAAGCACAAACCCTCAAAAGCATTTAAGAGACTTGAAGCAACGATAATGAGGTTTCTACAGAAAGATGCTGAGGATACCATGGGCCGAACATGTGAGCAACGACGAAGTTTTATAAAAAAAAAAAATGGAAACAAAAAGAAACTTATACTTAACATCAGGAAGAGACAGTTGAAATTCCTGGGGCACATAATGAGGAAGGAGGGTTATTCACAGAACAGATTGAGGGACAGAGGAAAACAATACAAAACATACTTGACAAGCTTGAGAAAATGGATGGCGGAACAGGGTTTAGAAATAACAGAAAGAGAGAATTGCAAGTGATAAATGTTGTGGAGAGCCATGATTGCTCAAGTCCTGGTCAAAAAGTTCGTTCGCTTGCTTTATTATTTAAAAAGTTTACTTAATAACTGAACGGACATTTTGGCCAACCCAATATGTTATAATAATTTAAATGTTACGGTTTTTTAACTAATAAATAAATAAAGTTTAAAATGAATAAATAAAAGCTCTTTATCTAATCGGGTCAGTTTGTGTCAGACAGGGAGTAGCAGAAATAACAGTCCCGTAGTCTTCTCCAACATTATCTGATTATGTATGTATAAATTCAAAATGGAAGACTATTAGATAAAAAAATGTTTTCACTCAATCTCATGTTCATATTTTTACCAGGATCGGAAATAAACTTAATCCGAAACATGAATGGAAAGTCTATCTGTCAATAACGCACAAAGATTACATTTTTATCTATAAGATGAAAGAACATTACTATTACACGTTCAAATTCTGGCAAAAATGAGAAAAACACAGCAATAATAAAGTGTCCTTTTCATAGAAAAATCACGCACACGCACGTTTCGGCCGTTGTACGCTTGAGCCAAAGTGTTGTGATTTCAATACCTGGCTACTGCACTGGTGAACAAAAACTTGGAGAGTTGAGTTAAAGGGAGACACCTAGAAGAGGCATGGCACGTTGAATTAGAACATTCTACTCCTGTGGACAAAAAAAGGGTTCAGATCGAAATTCTAATCACCTGAAGAAGGCTGCCGCGTACAAAGTCCGAAACGTTGTGAATATAGCAACAAAAATGAGGACAACAGTCCAAACAATGTAAATAGAGTATATATATATATATATATATATATATATATATATATATATAGCTTTTTTATAATAATTTGAACACCTAAACTTTTGCTTTTAATCTCTCCAGGATCTATTTTACATATCTATAAGTCACCCATGTTTGGGATATTGCTGCCATATATGGTCAGATGTTCTTGTTATATATCTTGAGATCCTTGATAAAATCCAAAGAATAATCTGCAATATTATTTGTCCTGATCTTGCGTTTCTGCATCAGTCACTTTCCCACCGACGTAAAGTTGTCTCCCTGTGCCTTTCCTATAAATATTTTCATGGTAATTGTTCGGGTGAGCTCTTCTTTCTGGTACTTCATGAATTTAAGCGCAGTTTAGACTGACTTCGAGACCTCGTCAGTTTACTGTTGAGTTGGCTAGATGCAGCTGTAAGTTCTTTACTAACAGTTTCTTTTCTCGCTCGTGGAACTCCCTTCTGGCTCCATGCTTTCCAGCCAACTTTAATCTACAAAAATTTAAATACAATTCAATCGTTATCTTCTCTCCTCCTGATTACTCTTCTTCTGTACTTGCTCCTTAGTAATGTTTCTGTTTTCTAATTCTTCCACGCCCAGTGACCCCTTGTGTCGTAGTGGCTTTACCGCCTTGCTTGGGGTGAACTTGATTAAAAGAAAAATAATCGATTACTTCTAAGAGTTAAAAACAGGAAAATTACGCAAGAAGAAAACTTTTATTGCAATCAACATAACAAAACAGACATTCCATTATCTTTTGTGGTTCTGAATGCTAAATTCCGGATAATAACATCCTATATATAAAGTACAGTGTGTCGGTGCGTGTGTGTGTGTGTGTCCAAGCAACTCCTCCGCTCCCACTGGTCCGATTTCAATGATTCATAGCTCATTCAAAAGCCCTAAAAAGTTAGACGCAAGGAACGATTTTCGTTGAGCTCAGATTCAGGGTTACCAGATTATGCGAGGTTAAACATATATATTAATATATTATACTAGCCATTATCGTTGCTTTCATGGTTCAAGCGGAGCAACTCCTATTTTCCTTTTGTATCCAAAATTGCAGCTAGATTAAAATTTTAAGCTAGCTTAAAAAACTGCAGCTAGCTTAAAAGCCTCCCTAACTTTAATTTAAAGACTATTTGATGTACGTAGATCCTTTTTTTCCGTACAAACAATTATTTTTATTTCATAGGTGACAGAACAGGGCACAATTTATAAGATAAAATTAATATAGTGTAAAGATGGGAAAACAGAAATTTGAATTAGTTATACATTCAACATTTGAAGAATTAGAGAAACATAATAGCTAATTAAGTAAAACCTATATTATGGAATCTATATGAATAAATGCGAAATTGGAGCTCAATTCTCCAACGAATTCTGAGATTAAAAAGCCTCAGCTCTAATTTATAGTAATTTGGTATTTACTCGACCTCCACGGGGTCGCGTTGTGACACAAGGTCGGTTTAATGTGGGGAGCCCGAGCGCGTACACCTGGGCTAGGAACAAAAATTCCCCGAGCCTCCGCAAGTCAGTAGCCTATAAAATTATTGGGTTAGTGCATAATTATCAGGCGTTTTTAAACAATATTTATTATGAAAAACAAAAAACAATTCAACAATAACATTTTTAAATGATTATTCCAGGGCGTATGATTATTAACACGCATTTTTATAACCTGAAAATAAAATATTTTTTATTAACAAATAGCTCACCTACAAAAATGCCTGATAATTATGCACCAACCCAATACTATCCATACGTATTTGAACAAAAAGAAACTGTATATCTATGGTCTAATTTTAAGAGTTAATAAACAGGAAAAAGTAGTAAGAAAAGTAAGTTTTATTGCAATCAGCCCACGAAGGTGAGCTAAAAAGTTCACCCTAATTAAGTTGATTTTCCACTATATGCAGTAGAAAGAAACAATGCATTTATTAATAAGATTTAAAATTAATGCTTGCAAGAATTCACAGCTCTAGCATCACTCATTCATCATCAGCCTATGAACTTTTCAGCCCACCTTCGTAAGTTGAGAATAACGGGGTGCAGAATTAATTTCAACTTCACCCACCGCGACGCGAATGAGTCCGAACTTTTATTGTTAACTCCAAAACAAAATTTTATCAAAATTTCTTTATTTTCGAATTAAGCATATACATTTACACCTAAATGGAACTATTCTGGAAATTTTTTATTAAAAACTGAGCGCGGGGCTTGAACTGCAAATTACCCTCGAGTTGAAATTACTTCTCACCCAGAATAACGTGACAATAGAAAAAACCTCAAAAAACTAATTAAAATATAATTATTAATTATTAGTTATTTAGTGTGGGCATGTTTATCCTTAGAAATTTTTTTAAAGCTATTTTAGTAAAGTTTGTTTTCCAGTACTGTACCAGAGAGTTTGAATTTGTTATTATAATGCTTCTCTGGGTATAATTTTGCTTCTTGGCAAATTTAAATCTATCAGTCAGTTATGTGCCATGCGTGATACATGACAGACGAGGCAGATTTTTTCCCGCAGTAGGTTGCCATTTCTTTCTGTGTTTGACCAGTTGCCATTCATAGAACCAGATCTGTCCTGCTATTTACCCATAGCTGTCTACAGTTGACAGCCTTACTGCGACTTGTTCCAGCAAGACGGTCGAACTCTGAGCAGAGAGAAACCCGGACGAGGCTCCGCCGAAGGGCAGAGGCTTGTTCAGGGAGGTTGACCAACCCGATTCTGTTTTTACAGTTTCTACGGGCATTTTTTGGACGAGCCTACGGGCTCGGGATTACCCACGTTAAACTCGGCCTTGTGACACATCTTTCCCTTGTGGTGGGGGGGGGGACACTAAATATTGCTATTTACCCATAGCTGGGGGAAGAAAAGGATTCATACCTTTCCAAAGGGTATTAGCAAGTAAGTGAATTTCAGTCAGTTATGTGCCATACACACTTAGGCGATCATGTATCTTTTGATACATGACAGACGATGCAGATATTTTCCCACAGTAGGTTGCCATTTCTTTCTGTGGTATACCAGTTGCCATCCAAGGCCTGTTATTTACATACCTGGGGGGAGAAGAGGATTCATCCCTTTCCCAGGGGTATTAGCTCATAAGTGAATGTAATGGATTCGACTGGAATTCGAACTCGGTTTTACGATTCCTCAATCCGAGCCGCTATCCATTTCTCCCCTGTGCCTCCTCTGTAAGCATATACTTGTTCAATAATATTGAAGGTGACCAGTCCAAAGTGCACTTGTTTCTTTTTTTGCCAAATAATTTCTACACAGATCAGAACTGTATTTTTCATTATTATCTTCTTGACAATAAAAGCCACTGCCAATAAGTCGAAGACTATTTAGTACCAACTGCTTAATCTAAATCTAGTCATATTTTTTAGTATCGATTATATCATTTATTAACTAGATATCTCCAACACATTCAACAGAGAAGCAGTTTCGGATCAACGATGCCATCATCATGTTGAAACACCGGTTCCCGTCAAATCACCGAAGTTAAACAATCTCGAACCTGCTTAGTACCTTGATGGGTGACCGCTTAGGAATACCAGATAGTGTAAGCTTGGATGTGCAGTTGGTGTAATGAATGACTTATAATTGTTAATCGGAGAACCGAGTTCCAGTTGGGTTCGTTATATTCACTTACGCGTAAATACCCTTGGGAAAGGTGTGAATCCACCTCTTCACCTCTATAGATTAATTAGTAAGACTTGTATCACAAAATAATTATCTAAAAAAATCTTACAATCTAAAAATATTTTCTAGTTTTAAGTTGCAAAAGGGTTAAGCCATAAAGAAAAATAAATCAATCAGTCAGCCAATCATTCATCATGATTAAGAAATATCGTAATATCGATCTCCTTTCCTTCTTACTCACTGCCTTTGATTATAAACGAACAGTTCGAATTTTGATTTTCTAGCAAACTGAAACCATTTAATTTTGTCTTTTCTCTTTAGAAAACGTTTTTGACTGCAACCCTTTCATATAATACAATTTTTTATTAATAGTTTAGAAATAGTCAACCAAGATTTCATTGATTCAGTAATTTTAGTATCTGTTACATTTAATTCATGACGTTGTCCTGCTTTACTCCATATTGCAATTTGTCGATTGATTTGAATTGATCTAGGGATAATTTTATAAAACCTTAGCAACTGTTAATATTGTTATTGTCTCAACGTCTACCTCAGCTAAAAGTGGTGGTAACTAAAATTTTTACAAATGAAGAACAAATAAACAACATTTTTTATGTTTTAAATAACAACGTGTTTCCACAAAATTAACATTTTTTTTAAACGGTGACTAAGTGTGTTTGAGTAAGTGCTTGTAAATGCATGATGGTTGAGGTAAAATTACATGCTTTGCAGCGACAGTTCAGGGAAAAGAAAATTAGGAAAAGGGAAATATTTTTAAAGCGCGCTGCTTTTTATTCTAATTACACCTGACCATCGTCACGAGACTACATTTATAAGAGAGGTAATCAACTTCCACCACATATGTTCCTGTTTATTTTATTTTTTCTGGTTTCTACAATAAACACTGAAATTTTCAGTAGGTCCAGCCAACATGATATAATGAACATAATCTATTACTTTTGTAAACAATTATTTGCAATTTGCCATATTTCTAAATTAAAGTAAATATTTTAGCAGCGATACAAAATTTAATCATTTAAAATCTGACTTGTTAAAGCAAGAACAGGAAGCAATAACACAAAAGAGGACTTAGGTGATCGGGACTCTCCACTTCCCTCTACTTCCCTCTATCCCTTGCAGCTCTCAACAAGTTCCGTCACTCTGCCACCTCACCCAGACCACGTTCTGTCATCCACTTGCTTAAGCCCGCTAGGTATGTCATGCGTTGTTTTCCCTTATCTCTCTTTCCCTCTATTCGACTTGTGAGTATTAGATTCTCCAGGCCCTCCTTTCTCATTACATGTCCCAGAAACTTCAGCTGCCTCTTCTTGATGTTAAGTATAAGCCTTCTCCTTGTTTGCGTCCTCTCTAAGACCTCATCGTTGCTCACACGCTCAGTACATGATATCCTTAGCATCCTTCTCTAGAACCACATATCCCGCGCCTCGAGTCTCTTCTTCATCTTTGAAGAGATCGTCCATCATTCGCTGCTGTAAAGAAGGAAGTAGCAAGATAATTTACCGTCAAGCGGTAATAACGAAATACAAAACTCAACAAGAAATGGTCAGCTTAACCGATTTATCAGTTTTCTTTCATCAGAGCTCAATCGAGGGTGTGAAATGCGGACAATGATTAAAATAAGCACCAAAGACCGGATGTTATATGCGACAATTGAATGCTAATTACATTTGAGCTTAACAAGCATGAAATTAAATGAAATTAAGTTGTTAAAATCGTTTGCCTTAAACTAGAATTTATTAAAAAAAAAATATCAATGTCACAAGTTAGTGTGAGCCTTTGGAATTCAGTATTTAAATAAACTTGACCAAAAATATAATTAAAGAAAATTTATTTTCATAAGTATGGAAAATATGACAAGCAACCGAAAAATTGATGTGGAACGGTTGATCTTCAATTTCTTATCATATATTATACGCACACAAACGTGTGTGTGTGTGTGTATATATATATATATATATATATATATATATATACACCCATATACAAACACATATATGTGCATATATGTATATATATATACGCACGCACACACACACACACATATATATATATATATATATATATGTATATACACGCACCGATGAACACACACATATATATATACATACATATACACATATATATATATTTATATATAATATTATCATTATTTTAAAAAAAATGTCTCCATCGCGACACAGAAATTACTGTTTCGAAACCGAAGATTAAAATTTTAAAACCTTATATTTTATTATGCTCTACTTTGTATCGAGCACTGTTTTTTCTAAATAAAAATAAATGCTAAAGAACTCTGGATTATAAATCTGACTGTTCTTTCCTATTATTTAAATATATATATATATATATACACACACACACACACACATATATATATATATATATATATATATATATATATATATATATATATATATATATACCTCCAAATAAACGCGATATCTAAGATTTAAAATGAATTTTTTTTAAATGAAAAATCTTCCATGAATCTTTAGTTTTGCTTTCAAGCTAATAGATTAAATTTAATTTCCAATAAGCAAAATACTTCGCTATATTTCAAAACGAATTTAAATTGATTGGAATGAGTTTTTCTTTTAATTTCTAAAAATGACTGATTTTTGTAAGACTTACAATTCTCTCAGCATAACGCGGTTCCCTTTATTAAAAAAAAACTTCAAAAATATATACTTTTCATATACTTTATTTGAGAAAATTTAGCGGATTTAAAGTTTAATTAATCTGATTTGAAACAAATATTACTTCCATTTTAAAATATCAGAGAAATGCATTTTTTACATGGAGGTAGGTGTTATGTTGACAGCCAGAAATTTAACATTTTTTTTTACGGGATAATATATCTGTAAAAATTACTTGATGAATATAATATGAGCACCTCTTTTATATAATTTTATTAACTACCCAGTTACCTTTTAAAAACTTAGGAAAATATTCTAAGTAATCTAATATTTTATTGAATCTTAGGTATTTTGTCTTTAAATTTACTATCGCTATCACTCTTATTTTCTGTTGTGTGTAGATATCTGTATTTTCAAAAAAACGCACATTTATATACACCCCGCACACACACACAAAATTAAAAAATATTTTTAAAATACTGGGGGTCACTTTTCCATTTGTGATTAGTAAATATGATTTTTACTTAAAAAAAAAAAATATCACCGAATCGGCACAAATTTATACAGAATTTAAAAGATTTAAAATTTTATAATTTATTCTAATGAAATTTTTTTTTTAAATGAAAACAATTCTCGTAAACATTCATTGTCGAATTTTTTTTTCTTAAGACAATAATGTCCATAATTGTTATGGTCCAAGGTAGAACAACACGAACACAAGAGTAGTAAATAACAAAGATATATTACAACAGAAATATAATACAAGAAGTTGAAGGTGTTAGTATTAACTGTCAGTCTGGTTTTAGAGTGAACTAATATGTCTTGACTCGTTAGGTCTCAACTAGTTTCTTTCTTTCTTTCTCTCTCTCTCTCTCTCTCTGAGAGAGGCGCGGTATTTATAGTGTCAGGAAGAGTCCATTATTGTTATAGGCAAGTTCCCATAACAATAATATATCTTATTCATAAAAGCTTTTCTTTTTAAATAATATCTTAGTTTTATTGCATTTTGTATTTTACGATTCAAAGTAGATTTTCGGTAACTAGTGGTCCGGTTTTACAAAAAAAAAAATATATATTTAAATACCCTGAGGACTTCTGGTTAAACGGTACAAAAAAGAATTACTCGAAATTCCATGAAATTAATTAAGTGGGATTTCAAAACTTTTAATCGAAGAGTAGCTGGGGCTGGGAAATTGTGAGATGGAGCTGAAGTAACAGGGAAGAGTTGGCCTTGTTGTTATAGCTAAGATAAAAAGAAAAATGGATGTCGTAGTGACGAATATGGCCACAGAACCGAGTGCAGATCGACAGATCGCCAATGTCACATCGCCGGTTTGACAACGTTTGATTACAAACGAAGACATCTATGAGAAATCTTGTGACCACTCGCAAAAACTTTACAATAGGGATTCCAGGTTGTGAACTGACTTTTGTTGCGTCGAGGTGACTGAAGCAACATATTTCAAGAATCCCATAACAAAGGATGACTTTGTAGTGGACCGGGTGCGTCTGTTGAGTGTTGTTGAATTAGAGACACGTGATGTTTATTCCTGCTAGAAGAAGGTCCAACAACAAGAAAATGGCGGACTCAAATTAAGTCCAACCGAAGATGTAAAGAAAACAAGCACGACCGATATATATATATATGTCAACAAATATATGTATTAAACAATAAATTTACAAATGACAAAGTCATCGACATTTGTGTTTGTGTGTGAACGTAAAGAGTTTATATTTTGGTGAATGTTCGTACGTACGTGTTTGTGTGTTTCATGGCGTTTTCCCATAACTGGGCGAAGACGCTGATCTTTACGAGAGGTCACATTTTTAAATGTGTCCGATGAAATGCAAAGTAAAAAAGAATATTTATTTCTGTAAAAAACAGAAAATGTGGCACAGGGCCGGAAGGGGGAAGGGGGAAGAGGTCGGTCTTCTGTCTTAACTTTAAACTTAGCTAGCCACAAACGCTGATCCAATCATACTAACAATATTCCTTACACCAAAACAACACATTCTTACGTACCTTTCTCACTACATCCACCATAATACATCAATGTCTCCATGAAAATACTAACTAGTCCTCATATGTACAATTTATCGTCGGGGGCGGGGGGAGATAAAACAACAATCTAAAAATTTTAAAAACTAGCCCCAATAAGTATTTACAATATGAAATAAAAACTATTTACAAGAAACTAAACAAAATCATGTTAGTTATAAAACCCCCAACAATCACTAAATGTGGCAGAAACATCAGTTAACCGGACGAAATTTATGCGGGACTATAATAATATAAAACATTCGTTCATCCCAAGCACTCACGCAGACACGAAACAAATACGAACGACATTCACGGTAGAAGGAGCACTCGACTCTGGGTAAACGGTGGGCCTCCTCCTCGCACGAGTGCACACTTCTCAAGGATGGGACGTTCTTACGGGCGTCTTAGTTCCAGAAGGCGCCCTCCTCATCCGATTCGCGACACATTCGATCCAGGAACCCGATGCGAAGCATATATTGACGAATCTCAATGCTAGGCATACCTAGACGGCCTTCAGAAGGATGAAGGCAACAGATCTCCCGTGAGACTCTGGCGGCCTTGCCTCCCCACAAGAAGGAGAACAAGAGCCTTACTAACGCCAGTAAAGTGACCGACGGAAGCGGAAGCACAGAGAGTCGGTAAAGGAGAATCGGGTAGATGTGTGAAACACCTACTTCCGCCCTCCCCTTTAAGAAAAGATTCCTCCGAGACCACAAATTAATTGCGATCTCGGCCTTCCCTTGCACCTCCGACCAATTCCTATCCAACTGGAGATCAGGACCGAACCAGACGCCGAGAATCTTGACCGGCCCATCCGTCCAGAGGAAAGGTCCGGGAAGAGAAACTCCTTTCCACGCACCCAACCGCAAGCCAACAGACTCATCGCGGTTGATCTTGGCCCCTGTCACCATCTCATAACCACTGATTAATGCAAAGTGAAAAAGAGAACGAGGCAAGAAGTTGCCCAGTATTTATAGTGTAGGGAGAGCGCCCCTAGTGGACAATTAGGGAATTAAGAAGGAGTTACCGCCGACAAGTTTTCGGGAAGCGTTAAGAACGGTTAGAATAGAATGGGTATCGTTAGTCTGCCTTACGAATTGTACATGAGCCTTCGCACATGCTTCTCTCCTAACTGGCATTGATCTTCAACAACTAGATGGAGTAACGGAAAATTTGCATGCATCAAGGGCAGTATTCCATGCGTTGGAAATGGCAGAATATAGCAGAAGGAAGATTATGGTAGAGGTTCGCCATCTTTATCGGCACCCCAATTTTGATCACTCTTTTAAAGAAGTAACCTAAAAGTTGGTTCGAATGAATAGCTGTGGCGACTGTACCAGTCATTTCCTAAGCCTTCTTTGGTATCCGTCCATATAATATCGATGCATTTGCTTATAGCAATGTCGTTCGCCACACAATAAGAAACACGGACAGTTGTTCATCGTGATGTCATTGGTTATACAATGGCAACAGTGATTTTCTAGGCGACGCTTAGATATGGCACAAGGCCAAAAGTATGGAGCACCCAGTAAGGATCGAACTCACTACTCAATCGTAATTGATCTAACCAGACAAACTTGCTAACCATTACACCACATCGAGGTGTCCAAATGTTTTTTCTAAGCGTAGCGTAGATATGGCACAATGCCGAAAGTATGGAGCACCCAGTAAGGATTGAACTCGCTGCTCAATCGTAATTGATCTGACCAGACAAACTTGCTAACCATTACACTCCATCAAAGTGCCCAAATACAATGGTAATAACTCGAATCAATACGTGGCGAATTATTACCCGCCACCGACTTTTTTTATGTTTGCTGCTCAAGAGGAAACAGAAAGTAGGTGGAATATGAGATGACAAAAGTAAGTATGTAAATACGAGTGACTTTAAAGCGGCAAAGTTTCACATCAGAGTTGAGGCGGTGGTGAGGGAGGTTTCAGTTTCGATTACCGATATTTTTCCTCGTTGGACTTGCTTTTGGGGTTTCTATTATCATATACGTATATACTGATACTGTGATAATAGCAGCTGTAGTTAACTAAAGAAGACGTAGTAATGGAACAGGTTATCAACCGCACTGGTCTGTCCGTTGGTTAGTTCAACTTCTTTCTGGGAATGCAGCCTTTCCTAATCCACATCTGGTACAGTCGCCACACCTATTCACTCTGACCAACTTTTGTATTTCTTCTTTAGGAGAATAATCGAAAATGGAGTGTCAGTAAATACTGATGAGCCTATACCAGAATCTACCTTCTGCTATTTTCTTCCATCTGTCATTTTTTGTAGGCCTTCCCTGGTATTTTACAAACCTTCTTGACGTTAGCTGAAATTTCTGTCCAGGTGAGTTAGATAAAATTCTTACGGCCTCCTTTTCCACGATACATTTTCTTCACTAACTTCTGTAAGATGGCATTGTATTGATGACAGATTTGAAATGGAAACTGAAAGAATTTAATGCCGGATGAGGAGGGAACAGTTAAAAATTCAAATGTTAAAATAACTGAAAAAAAAAATAGTGATTTTAAAAGTTTTTAATTCATATTGCATTTTTTTTAATAAGCAATTTACAAAAAGTTTGTAAATTTACATTTTTTTGTATTAAATTCAGTTTAAAATATCTCCAAAATTTGTGAATTGAGGAAATCAATTTTATTAAAAAAAAAAAAAAAAAAAAAAGTTAAAGTGAGAGGTTTTGTGATGCCAGGTTTTGAAGCCCCGCAGAGTTTGTGATTTGAAAAACTCAGTTATCGGCCTGAATTGGAAGAACAGCCCAAATCAGAGTTTCGGCTGGAATTAGACTTTATGACCAAATCGGAGTTAACGTGATGTTTTGAAGTTTCCTCTATTCGAGGAATTCAAAGTTATTTCTTCAAAATTATCATTGCTGTTTATTTAAGCTGGAACATAGGTACCTTTACTTTTGGGCTGTAGGACCAATTAGCCCTCGACAAGAGAATATCAGGAAGAGGCAATTGAAATTTCTAGAGCACATCATGAGGAAAAAGGAAAATTGAATACTCACAAGACATGTTGAAGGCAAGGGGAACAGAGAAAAACAACGCATAACCTTCCTGGAATGCTTGAGTGAATGAATAATGGAGCAGATTTTGGGAGAGATAGCAAAAAGGCACATTTATTAATAGCTATAAAGGATAAGAAATTGTGGAGAGCCATGATCGCCAGCGTCGGTAAGGGACACGGCGCATAGAAGAAGAAGAAATACTGACAAAAGATCATTCAAAGAGTCAAATAAAAAGAATAGGAATTTTGCTTATACATTTTTATTTATTTTGAATTAATTAAAGTTAATTAAGACCTATGTACATAAGTACCCATTTTAATTAGATTTAAGAAATATGCAGTATTTTCCTGTAAATATCAATTGCATTACTCAGAAATTAAAAGGAAGGAAATCAACCCGTAAATGACACATTTCTTTCATGTTTGTCGGGCTTCTTTAATTTAATTTAAGATTACTAAGATAATATATGTAAAGATATTTCCGTCTTAAATTGTCAAGCAGCAATGTGTGTGTCAATATGCCTTGCTGTCTAAAACACACACACACACACACACACACACACATATATATATATATATATTAAAGAGAGAGATCATTTTTCTCCTCAGAATCTGTCTCTCAGATTTATAAGTCTACCATTCCCTTTCGTTCATGCATTGAATATTGCTGTCACATCTAGTCTGTTGCTTCTGCTATATATTTAGAGATTCTTGATAAAATACAAAGAACAATCTGTAATATTATCAGTCCTGATCTGCCATCTCGGCTTCATTCACTCTCCCATTGCATTAACGTAGTTGCTCCGTGACTTTTCTATATGTATTTTCAAAACAATTCTTCCGATGAGCCTAGACTATGAATTTAAGCACAGTACTAGATTGGCGGCAAAGTCTCGCCATTTTACAGTTGAAATGGCTAGATGCAACCGTAGGTTCTATGTTAAAAGTTTCTTCTCTCACACTTCTCGCTCGTGGAACTCTCTTCCGGTTTCTTATTTTCCAGTCAACTTTGACCTTCAAAATTTCAAAAGCAATGTCAACCATTATCTTCTGGCTTCTTAACGCCCTTTCCTTTTAGTGTCCTCTTTCCTTTATAATGTTTTCTTTATATCATATCCTTTGACACTTAGTAGCCCTCCTTGCGTCTTAATGGCTTTATTACCTTGCTTGCTGCGAAATTATTATATATTATTATATATATATATATATATATTATAATTATCAAATCCTCCTAACAATTTCTATCATGTGTATATCATTGCTTGATCCGGCTTCTAATGCTTCAATTTGAGCGGCTTGGTGATAGTAGTCGTGGCTCCTGGGGGGGGGGCACAGTCAGATGGTTACAGAGAATTTCAGTTGAGTTCCACCACGGAATATGTGAGCGAGCGGCGCTATATTGAGTCTGATTTTCTACCTCTTCGTCACCGTTGGAACAGTTGGTATGACGTTCGCTTGATAACCTGTCAGGGTTTCAATTCTCGGTAGTGGATGCGCACTGCTGATGAGTCCCAAATATAGGACGAAACGGCCGTCCAGTGCTTTCTGCATTCTGTTGAGGTTTCTTTCAGGCTCAATGATTTACTTAATTATAATTATCAAATCCTCCTAACAATTTCTATCATGTGTGTGTATATATATAATATATATATATAGTCTTAACAGTTCAGTTTTAACGTATAACAGCTTATCCAAACAAAATATTTGAGTATAGCCGGGAATGCTTGTATAGCACAATGTACACTTTTCGGAAGAATTAATAACAAAGTGTGCATTGTGCCCCAGTGTCTACAAACAACCCACCTGATGTTTGAATTAAGAATTTTCCTTCTCCTAGACTGGCTACCATTCACGGTAAGAGAGTCTATTTTCCACTGCTGTTTAACCCATAGCTATGGTGATAATAGATTCCGGTCATTTCTAAAGGCAATAGTGTAAAAGGAACATAATCAACAGGAATCTGAACTTTGTTCTGCGATTTCACTTTCCGCGCCGATAACCATTACGCTACCAGTACACAGATATTTTTAAAAATATTTATACATCTGTGTGAGTGTGTGTCTGTGTGAATGTATGTATGTGTTTATAAAATATGCTTTGCTATCTGAAAAAAATACACACACAGAAATATGTATGTATCAATATATCTTACCCTTGTGTGTGGGTGTATGTATAATCTATAAATATTATTTGCAGTCTGACAATGTTTATATATATATATGTGTACATGCTGGCGTTGTTCTCATGATGAAAATTATTATTTTTGCGTAATATATAAGATCACTGCGTAATTTAATTTTAAAGAACATTTACATCTTTATCTAGATTGATTGACTTATTTTTTACGGTTCATCAACCTTTTGCAGGTTATTTAAAACCAGAAAATATTTTTAGATTTAAAATTTGTTTGGAGATAATAAGCATTTACTGATAAAATCCTACTAATCCATAATTGGAGGTGGAGAAGAAGTGGATTAATAACTTTCCCAAGGGTATTTACGCGTAAGTGAATATAACAAACCTACAGGGGGCCGACACTGTTTTGGGGACACTTTGAAAAGTGTGCTTAAAGGTGTTTTTTGCTGCCGAGAGCTTTTGTGTTGATGAGTAGGTAGTTCAGCAGTAACTGTCCATTAATGGTATGAACATTGATTGATGGGTTTGTCTTTGGTTTCATGTTTTCTTTATTTTTACTTCAACTTAGGCGACACTATTTTTCGGACATGACACAAATTCCGGGTTTTTTAATGATTTAATCGTCGAACGTCTACAATATGCAAATTTTCTGCAGGTAAATTGTACCCTGACCATTACATTTGAGTATCTTTACCATTCACTGCGAAAACGTATTAAAATCCTGAAGAAGAATGCATTCAAAAGAAGTCATCAGTTTGGTCCAAAAGAAGAGAGAAGACGGGCTCAGTATCCGAAAGTTCACCGCTGAGATGAAGCTACCGAAGTCAACAGTTGAATACATGCTATGAGCGGAAGAAGAAGAGAGGACGGAAAAAAACAATTTCCAAGAGAACAGAAAGAAGAATTAAGAGGAGTGTTACGAGGTTGTTATCATCTGGAGAAAAGGTGACAGCGAAGGAAGTAAAGGAGAAGTGTGAACTTGACGTCAGTGTTCGAACTGTACAAAGAAAGCTACACGAAATTGGATTTAAGTATGCTAAAATCAAGAAAAGAATTACACTAACGAGAAAACACAAGGAGGCAAGGCTGAAAAGCGCTAAAAAATGGATAACAAACCATGTCGACTTCAAGAAAGTGATATTTACTGATGAAAAACGTTTTAAGTTCGATGGACCTGACGGGTGGTTTACATGGTCGAGAAAAGGTGAACCTGTTATTCTCAACAAGAGACAGATGGGAGGAGGAGGAGTCATGGTTTGGGGTATGGTATTTCCGATTGGAAACTTGTGGCTCGAGTGGTTAAAAGGACGTCAAAATAGCTTGAGCTACAGAGAACTTTTGGAAAGAGAGCCCTGCCACTCATAGAAAAAGAAATGGGAAGTAATTTTATTTTGCAGCAAGATAACTGCAGCATCCATGTGGCCAAATCAGTGTAAAATTGGATGTGTGAAGCAAATATAACTACTCTGGAATGGCCTGCAAGAAGTCCAGACTTAAATTTAATTGAAAACATATGGTAAATGCTTGCAGAGCTTGTTTACGACGGTCCAGAAATAACCAGAGAGGCTGAACTGTGGCAGCGCATAGAAGATGCTAAAAATAGACTGCTAGAAACACGAAGAGACGTTATTATCAATATGTATGAACATTATGAAGATAGACTGATAGAAGTCATTGATAAAAAAGGGTGCGGCCATAAACTATTAGCATTGTTTCTGCAATGTCCGAAAAATACTGTCGCCTGTGTAATGTGAAAATTTGTAAAAAAAATAAAAATACTTCTAATTTGAATTCTGCTTTTCCTTTTGTAGTATTGAAACAGTTTTTAAATGTTATTGCCATTACACTAAAACAGTACAGACTGCCTGTGCTACCTAAAACTTGAAAAAATAAAGTGTTTGAAAAATAGTGTCAGCCCCCTGTAACTGGAATTGGAACTCTCTCTCCGATTTTTAATTGTCAAGCGTTATTCATTACACCACCCGCACATCCAAACTTACTGCATCTGGTATTCCTAAGCTTTCACCCATTTAGGTGCTGACAAGGCTCGACATTGCTTAACTTCGGTGAATGGACGAGAACCAGTGTTTCAACTTATATGGCTGTAAGCCATCTTTATCTAGAGACACACGCATAGATATGTAGATATGAATACACACACACGCACATAGATACATAACTAACTCAAATAAATGCTAATTTAGATATACATTTGACACTAACGTCACTGATCGCCAGCCGGAGTTTTCTTTCATAGATTAATCGATTGAAAGCGACTAACGAAATATCTCGCGTGATATTTCTTTGACGTCGGTCTTCTTACTCTGGTCGCGAATCAGATAAGGATTCAACATAATTCGTAGAGAGAGTAGAAGGCTATTAATGAATGTCTGAGAGCAGCTGACAATATATCTGACTGATAAGACATCATAAAAAACATTCCGGTTCTAATTGGCTAATCTTATGAATCGATATGAACTGTATTTACACAGGTCCTTGCAGTTGTTTGTTTAGTCGTTCTGGTTCCGTTGTCGATCGATGTATATTTTTAAAAGATGTTTCGTCTTGAAGAAACTCTTCTCCCCACTCGTATTACTGTATATTTCCGCGTATAAGGCGACCTTTAGATAAGACGAGGTAAAAAAATATAGTAAATTTTCATGAATTATTCCTATGCCTGTAGTATAAGACGACTGCTAATTGATTATATAAAGACTAGTGTACCCGTGCCATCAAAATTAACGGCAAGAAGGAATGTATTATAAGTAATATGCATTGTAAGTAATTTTCGTTTAATCCAAGTACAATTTTGTAATTTGAAATAGTTCGTTGTTAACGTTAATAATTGAAGAGTGTACAATTTATAAACACCCCAGGACAGATATCCGTATTTTATCCTCATTGTATGTATGTATGTATGTATGTATGTATGTGTGTGTGTGTGTGAGCGCGCATGCGTGCGCGCAGACACACGCGCGAATAGCTTTTGTATATTTTTGTGATACACCTTAGGTTTTCTTAAGAGTAAAATTTGTTGAAAAATTCGAACATCATCGCTAGTGATAGATGATCCCAAAATCCATGACACCTCGAAGAAAAGTAACCTTATGTGAAGCTTAATTCAAGCTGAAATAAAATATAACCCTCGGCCAAGTTTTGTCTGGCATATATTTATCTCCTCTATCACTTTCTATCTGCCCTTCCTTTCTTTCTTTCTTTGCAGTTGTTTATCTGTTTCTTTTCGTGGCTACTTTCCATCACTCCTTTCGCTCTGACCGTAGTTCGCAGAGAGAGGGAAAGGAGAAGTTTCCTTTGTAGTTTGTCAGAGCGGTAGCTTTTTGCGTGTGGACGTGAATGAGGTCATGACTTCTGTGTGTCTCATGTCAAAATTTTGCACACTGCCCTTCAATTGTTACACACACAAAAGGTACTTATATCTTTCTGTATATATATATATATATATATATATATATATTGTTACGCTCGGGTTTTCGTTGGGACTACGATAGCCGGGATGCAACGAGAAAAAAAAATAAACAATAGTATCCCAGGGTTCAATGGAAGATTGATGAAAAGAACGATGGGAGGGGAATTCTCCAATTCCGGACGTCGGTGAACGCAGTGAGAAAACGAACAATATGCAGACACAGAACAACAGAAGATGACACGAGAATATATAATAGAAATACTTTATTTATAAAATATACAGTGTATTAAATTAAAGAAAAGAAAAGAAAACTAAATAGTAAAAGGGATGAGGGGGCAATTGGTTGGTCAAACATATATCAATGCGACGAAATACAGACAAGAATAGTGACAGCAGATTATAGAATATATATATAAACATGTAAAGACTTACAAATTGTAGAGATCGTCGTCGATCGATTCTTATCAGAAATAAAGTTCGAAAGAAAAGATGTCCATTCAATTCTATGAGCGAAAAAGGTGGAGTTGCTAATGTCCTGATATATGCCCTTGATTAACGCCGTTCAATCCTTGCTGATGGCGAGTAGTATACGCAGATAAACCACAGGAGTATAGATAGGTACCTCCACGAAATCGCTAAAAAAAAAAAGAGCATAGCATGATGAAAAAGACGCCAAACTTGACGAAAACAAAATTTTATCGTCTAAATGTTTGTTATTATTAAGAGGAAAGATCAAAGTAATTTTGGGGTATTTTTTTACATTTTTAATCGTTCCTAACACGTCCGAAAATTTCGTTAAAAATCTTTCTTTTTTTTTGAGTCAGCAAAATTGACAGATGGCAACCATTTTTTTCCGTTTTATAAAATCAATGAAAATCTCAGTTCGAAATTCTTTTAAATATCAATTATCATTTTTTTAAAACTTATTTTAAGAAAATCAGAAATTATGTTTATTGAAAATATTTTGAACCAAGCTTAACTTAGCCTCTGCGCCGAAAAGATGTAATTTGAAAATAAAACAAAGCAGGTCATAAACTTTCGCGTCACTTGACAGGTGATGAATGACATATTGACGGATTCCGTGAGGATAATTTGTTCTACGTGAACAAATTATTTACCTCATTATTTTTAAGGAAATAAAATAAAACTGTTACGAATGAGATTAAATTTCATAAGAAAGGTATCTAATGAATTGATAGGTGCCTTTCTTCTGAAGTTTTATCAGAAGTGTACATAAAATATTATAATTTTGTGTACATTTACTACATTTTACTGTGTTATTTGTATTTCCATTCATTTTATTATTAATTTTGATATTTCATTTATGGAAAAATGCCATAACTGAGATTAATATAAAAATAAAATCATATAAATTTCATAAGATGATACTTTTAAGTACCCTTCTCAGTTGAAATTGAAAAATCAAATAAACGTCTCCACACGTGTTTCGCAAAAGTAAAGGCCATAACAGCGGAGAACAATGCTTAACTCAACGCAACTTAATTGTATTCTGGTTGGTCTTCCGTACTTTATAATTAGAGCCCGATTATAAACACAAAATTACATTTCTTAATTATTGCAGATTTTCTGATTAGTCAAAACGATACAATTTACAACGTACTAAAAAAAGATCTATCTCATAAGGACACTTACAAAACCGGATGCGGCTTTTAACTCATTTTATATTTTAATAACTTAAATGTAAAAATCTATTATAATTAAAAAATAACAAATAATTGTATTAAAAATTCATTTTTCATCGAAAAAATTTTTTGCTTTCAGAAAATATTGTCCATATTCATAAAAACAACTAAAAGCAAATAAAAGCATTTGAAATTAAATAATATGTTTGTTTTATTGAGTTTTGTATGTTACAATTCAGAGCTGATTTTCAGGTAGGGGGGATCCAATTAAAAACAAAAAAAACATGCTTTGCATTCCTCAAAGCCTTGTGCTTTTAACTATTGTAATCACTAAACCTGACGCAATCGAATTTCTAGCGTTTTCATAAAATTAGTTGGGTGGGGGGTAATAAATATAAAAAAAATATTTCTGCCATGACTTTAATAAAAGAAAACATTTATAATAATTTCGATCATCTGTGAATACTTTCTGAAAGTTTCATTAACATCCGACAATTATTTTTATTTTTGCAAGATTTTTCAAATTAATGTGTGTCATACAAAAAAACGTGCTAAAAATTGTATATGTTATTTTACTAGTTCCGGTGATACAAAGAGAAACAAGGATTTTTAAATGAAAATTCAGATTGTTCTAAAAAGAAGGAAAAACTATAAAAAATAATTAAAATAAATCTTGATCTTTCCTAATAATAACATAAATATTTAGACGATAAAATTTTGTTTTTATCATACTATGCTCTTTTTTTAGCGATCTCGTGGAAGTACCGAAGTATAGACGATTTGGGTTTGAGAATACCGATCAGGATTCTTTCGTCGGTCATTCGATTCTTGGTGACGTCCGATTCCTCTGAAGGCAAACAGCTAAGTCCAATTTTGGTGACGTCCGATTCCTCTGAAAGCAAACAGCTAAGTGTTGTTATATCCCAACACGCGCGAAAAAAAGCGTTAGGGGTTAAGTCACGTGTTGGCATATGAAAGTGAGTAGGCGTTATCCATTGAACACTATTAGGGTCACTTGCACTTATCAGACAAGTAGCATTCGTCTGGCCTGCGATCAGAGGCCAGACAGGAGATGGGGGAAATGAAGGTTCTATTCCAAGAACTAGCTTATTTTAACCGGGTACAAAAAATATTCCATAATCTACATATTCAAAGAAATAAAGAGACGTCTATTATTCTCATATCTCGTCGCAAATATGTAAGGTATTAAAAATATACTTGTAAAATCTAAGATTGGGGTACAATTATTGGTCTAACGTAACTATATATATATATATATATATATATATATATATATATATATATATATATATATGGTGTATTATATTTGAGGATAATGTTTTGGGAAATGTTCTTACTGTATCCTTAGAAATTCAAAATAAACGAAATAACAAAACCGACTCTATATCATGTTTTTCCATCACACGTCCCTTAAAAGGGAAACCATTGTTTTGTTTATATTTCATCACGCGATTTCTTGCTAATACTGATTCTTCTTTACCTATATCTACTTTGAATATACGCTCTTTAGCGCTAGAGGGCGTCGTCAGTAATGTTCTAAGATCTAAGCAGTTATAAATCTTATAAAAATGACAATCACAAAATACCGCTAATAACAGTACGATAATAATAGATTCCACTTTCAACATTTTTTAATCTTTCTTTTATTCATTATTGAAATTTTAACGAAAGCTAAAAAAAGTTACTGTGAACGCAATCATAACTCGATGTTTACATTTTCTCAGCTGAGCTTGCATCTATACAAGTTGATTTCATTGATATGAAATTATTCTTCGAATAGGCAATTTATTATGAAGTTATGCCAGTAATATATAAGATAGAAATGTTTTTTGTTTTTTTTACTTTTATTATCAGTTTATTTTATAATGAGAATCTTTTCACGTACGTTATTGGTTATCGCACCAACAAACATCACTCAGAATTTAAGGTTTCTTTTTTAGAATTGTAGTATAAGATGATCCCCAAAATTTAAGGGTGATTTAAAAGACGTCTTATACACGGAAATATACGGTAGTTATCAATAAGCACAAATAAAATGAATATTTAGTTCAGCATTAAGAAATGAAGAAATTGATCCATTCTTTACTACAAAGTTGTTCTTATTTACTCTCGTGTGTTTACTATATATTAGGTTACTCGTGGAGCGACTTTGATGTGTAAAAGCCGAAAGTTACTCTGAAGCCCAAGCCACATCACACATATGAGCGAACAGGCCCGTGTGTTACAATTAGACTACACGAATCGTACGTGACAGCTTTTTATTTATTATTTTGACTGCTTCGTGTTATTAGAAAAATGATGTCGGATGCTGAGTGTTGAGCAAGAGATGAATGACTATAAGCAATCACGCCGGTCCTCGGAAGTTGGCAGGGGGAACCACCTCATCCTTCGCAGCTTGATTGGTAGCTGTCTTCCTGCAATGTGCATCCATGCAACAAATATATATATTAAAAAGAAGAGAAACCGCAAACGTTTTTGGTTGTAATGTGGATTTTTAAAAAATATATATATTATTTGTTTTCCATAATTTTGCACCATGCGTTTCGGGTCCCGTGACCTTCTTCAGGCAAAGAGTGAATATTTCCCTATATTATTAAAATGAATTAATTTTCCTTATGTTTTTCGATGTTAAACATTTTCGATTTTGTGTGTTAGTGACACAAATGTCTTCCTTGGACTTGCAGTGAGAAAGTTCTTCTGTGTGAAGGGTAATAAAACAATTAAAATTGGTCAAAGAAATGGTGAGGACAGATATCTGTATTCTTATCTTTTAATGACCCCTGTGTATTCTTAGATCTATTTCCATTTTTTTTTGTATTGTGTGCGTTTTTGTCAGAGTTTTCTGTTGTCTGTTAATTTTATGTTGCTTTTGGGGAGGGAAACTCTGTTGTTTAGTTGTTGGCTGATACTTATATGTGACTTCTTACATTTTGTGAGTTTATAGTGCATAACTCACATTTTTGGAGTTGCTGTTTAATTGTTTATTTATTATGAATGTCACTTTGGGCTTTTGTGTAGGTGTTTCCTTCTATAATGATGTCACAAACCCCACATCTTTTTTGTTGCATTTTGTGACTCTCTGTATTGTGTGTTGGTTAAATTTGGATGAGGTTAATATGTGTTTCAGGTTTTTAGATTGGCATTTGCTTTTAATTATTTTGGTTGTTTTTAGTATATTTGTCAGTTTGTCATCCTTGCTAAGTAGGTCTAGATTTTTTGTAATTTCTGTAAAAAGTTCTGGATTCTTCTTGTATGTTGAGACATATGCTAGAGTTTGTTTGACGTTACGTTTCTTTGAATTTCGCAAAATTACCAGACAACAGAAAACTCTTTGTATCACAACACATCTATAAATGTAGCGAGGATGAATTTAAAATTATGCCAATATATCAAACAGGCATTTATTCTTACATACAAATACAAGAAAAATCTTCATAAACAAATTAAAACCAGTACTAATTAGATCATAACCCCACACACAAAAATACACATCATGAACACATAATGGCTACAGTGGTCGAACCACTGGCATGCATGAGCACACACTCAAACGCGGGTATCTGTGGATCGCGAATATGTATACACATATTGGCAAAAACAATAGACAACTCACAAGCACACGCATACACACACAAACCCTGCACAACATAGGAAGTGTATGTATGTATGTATATATGTGCGTCTATGTATGTACGCGTGTATATGTGTGTATACTAATTCCTTATAATAAGACAGTATGTATGTATGGAGAGGGAATATACGTATGCATAGGCATACTAATATATATATTTATTTATATATATATATATATATATATATATATATATATTGACAAAAACAAGACTGCTCACAACCAAACACATGAACCCTACACAACATAGGAAGTGTGTATATGTATGCGTATGTATGTAATATATATATATATATATATATATATATATATATATATATGTATGTGTATATATATGTGTATACTAATTCCTTATAATATGACAGTATGTATGTATGTATGGAGAGGGAATATACGTATACATACGCATGCTGACAAAAACACGCACAATACAAAAACAAATGGAAATAGATCTAAGAACACACAGGGGTCATTAAAAGATAAGAATACAGATATCTTTCCTCATCCTTTCTCAGACCAATCTTAATTGTTTTATTACCCTTCACGCAGAAGAACTTTCTTACTGCCAGTTCAAGAAAGACATTTGTGTCACTAACACACAAAAAAAGAAAGTTTAACATCGAAAAACATAAGGAAAATTAATTCATTTTAATAATATGTGTTAATATCCATTCTTTGCATGAAGAAGGTTGCGCGACCCGAAACGCGTGATGCAAAATTATGGAAAATATAGTATAATATATATCTATATTTTTAAATCCACATTACAAACAAAAAACGTTTGCGATCTCTCTCTTCTTTTTAATATATACACTTTTCTCTCGTTGGAACAACTATAAAATCATCATCATATATATATATATAATCATTTTAAACGTTATTTTGGTGGATACTCATATTTGAGTAGAATCTCCGTTTATTTATTAAACAGTGTATTTATTTATTTTCGTCGACCAGACTGACTATTCGTGAGATCTTATTAAAGATAAATATACGATCTCCGATTTTACGAATACTGTGTCCAGCCGACGAAAATAAATAAATACACTGTTTAATAAATAAACGGAGAGTCTATTCAAATATCAGTATCCACTAATATAACGTTTAAAGTAATAAAACCTATCGGATAAATAAAAAATCCATTACTTTATCCGATGCCATGAGAACGAAAGTAATATAAAATTCTAACGTTCAAATAATTATTTCAAAAGAGGGCTCGATACCGATAGTAGAGATATAATTATTTATTATAATTTGATCATATTGACAAAAACAGTTTACTCAACAATTATGTTTATGAACAATTCTTCTTGTCGAGGTACAATTCAAATGCACCGAAACGAAGTTGCAACTTTGTAGTGAGTAAAATGTTTTTGTCTATATGATAAAATTATATATATATATATATATATATATGAAGAAATATAGTCTTAAGATGTGCTATATTTATGGGATAAAGAGCTCAATATCAGAGATAGGGCGTGTGTAAATATAAAAGTGAACATAGAAGTCAACAGTCAGAGGCGACAGTCTGTGGTGCATTGTGGGTAGTCTATTTTGGCGGTTGTTTTACCGGAAGTCGTTTATTTGTTTATTTATTTATTTGGGTTAAATTATTTTGCTTGTTTTTTTTTGTTTTTTTCTTATATATTTATTTATTTTTAATCCAAATAAATACATGAAGTAAGAAACAAATTAAAAACTGTTCCCGACAAAATAATAGTTAGAACAAACATCAATCAACCCCAAAATTGAACAAATAGCTTTATCTTCCCAAACAAAAACATAACTATTAAATAAGCTATATAAACAAATGTTTACTACGTTAATAAAAACACCGGTCAAAATAAAAATAAATAAATATATAAGAAATTAAAAAAAATAAATGAAAACAAGCAAAATAATTTAACCCAAATAAATAAATAAAATAACCGCCAAATAGACTACCCACAATGCACCACTGACCCGTATATATAAATAGCCGAGAAAAATAACAGCACTCGTGGCCTGACGAGTGCATCTAGCATGAAACAGACTGTCGCCTCTAACTGTTGACTTCTATGTTCACTTATATATATATATATATATATATGTGTGTGTGGATGTTAGAAATTATATCTATGTGTTTATCAATTTTACTCTTCAAAGAATAATGCAAAATTACGTTTTATTCAATTGTGTATATATATATATATATATATATATATATATATATATATATATATAATGGTGCAGTATAATTAATATTATAAAGAAGTAGTCATACAAAGAATAACTCAATAAAGTTAATGTAATTAATGGCGAATTCCCTTCGCTAACAGATTAAATAAAACATTAACTTACTAACCACACGTTGAATGACGCAATCCTTGTTTTTAAAAATTGTAAAATTGATTAGATGTTCAGTCTATTTGCAAGTACTTTCGATGAATACTTTCATCATCTTCAGGCATGGATATTATTTTTCGATTTCAGGTATTCCTTGAAAGTGCTTGCAAATGAACTTGAACATCTGATCCAACTTACAACTTTTAAAAACAAAGATCGCATCATTCCACTAGTGGTTAGCAAGTTAATGCTTTATTTAATCTGTTAGCGAAGTGAATTCGCCATTATTTACATTAACTTTACTGATTTATTCTTTTTTTGACTACTACTGTGAAATATATATAATAGAGAGAGTGGAAGTAGAAACTATATTACACATTTAGAAGTTTACAATTCGTCCATGCATTGAATATTGCTGTCACATCTGGTTTGTTATGTATTTAGAGATTCCTGATAAAATACAAAGAAAAATATGTAATGTTATCAGTCCTGACCTGGCATCTAGGCTTCAGTCATTTTCCCTCCGCTTTAACGCGTAGCTTCCTTGCGTCTTTTCTATAAATATTTTCATAGCAATTCTGATGAGCTTTCTTCTATGGTACTTCAACATTATGAATTTAAGCACAGTACTAGATTGGCGGCAAGGTCTCATCATTTTAAAGTTGAAATGGCTAGATGTAACCGTAAGTTCTATGCTAACATTTTCTTCTATAGGACTACTCACTTGTGATTATATACATGGGTCATACATCCTATACAGTCGAACTTTCTTCTATTGTACCTCGACTTTATGAATTCACATTACTAGACTGGCAGCAAAGTCTCATCATTTTACTGTTGAGATGGCTAGATGTCACCGTAAGTTCCATACAGACGGTTTCTTCCCTCACACTTCTTGCTTGTTGAGCTACCTTCTTGCTTTCCAGTCAAGTTTGATCTTCAAAAATTTAAATGCAATGTCAATCGTTATCTTCTGTCTTTGTAATTCCTATAATCTACCTTGTGTCTTTGTTGCTTTATTGCCTTTCATGTGAAATGATAAAAAGTTATATTCACAATTCTTTGCAATAACTTGTTGCCACTTATCCGGCAGATCTTCGTTACCTCTTTGGGTAGAATTCTGCAGGTTTTGATCTGAAAACATTTTCAAAGAAATCTTTAATCTGGTTTTCATTAGAAAAAGTTTTCCTCGTCAAAGCTTTTTACAGTGATCGTAATAATCGTTCGATGCAGGCTCGTGGAAATATGGCGTGTAGGGGCAAAACAGACTAACCGAATTCCCAAATTCTTTTCCTGAGTTACTTTTGCTGTATGCGGCTTTGCATTTTCAGGGTGGACAACAGCATTTTCCTCTTGACCAGCGCAGTCCTTTTATGGACACGTTGTAACTACAAGACATATAAATATTAATCTACTGTTTCATTGCGTAAATGAGTAAGACCCTGATGATCCGACCGCCTGTACAACAGTACCTTTCTTTCATGGAGCCAAGTTTCGTATCCGTTATAGAGATTTTGCGTTGAACATTGTCGTATGTTAGTGTACTCAGATCTTTTATTTTTCCTCATTGACACGTATATTTAGTACTTAGGATGATCTATTCGTTGTTACAATTGCTTTCCTAAATCGGAAATTACTTACTCAACCTCATATGTATGCGTGTCTTCTTTTTTTTCTTTTTGTGTAGAAAGTTTTTTGTTTGATAGTCAATGTAATTTCCAGGTTTTTTCTTACAGCTTCTTGATAGGCTTACAGCCATGTCACATTGAAACATCGGTTCCCGTACGATCAACGTCGAGCCTGATAGGTGACTGCTTGGGAATAACAGATGCAGTAAGCATGGATATGCGGGTGGTGTAATGGATAATAGCTCGGAATTGAAAATCGGAGAGACGAGTTGCAATTCCGGTCGGGTCGTTATATTCATTTACGCACAAATGCCATTGGGGAAATGTATGAATCCACTTTTCTCTCTCCCCCAGCTATGGATTAATTAGTAGGACTTTTATCAGTAAATTCTTATTATCTCTAAAAAAAATTCTTACAATCTAAAAATATTTTCTGTCTTTAAATAACATTCAAAAGGTTGATAAGCCGTAAAAAACAAATCGGTCAATCGAAACTGCTTCTTGATGGTCCTAAAATTATGGCTCCCCATTATAAAATGAGTTACTCTTTACTTTCTTGGCCTTTAAGAATAATATCCAGCACCGAACTAAACGCATTGAATGAGATTATCTCAAAAATATTTGCAGTTTGAAATAGTTTTTAATTCGGTAGTCTACGTACATATTAGTGTAGATGATCTTTTATCGGTGCGCCGTTTCCTGATAATTGTTTTTCTTAATTGTCAGCCAAGTTCGCTTAGCCTGAAATTCATCGTTAGATGCGATTGTGTGTAGCAGAAATCAGTTTCTGAACTCGTGGAATTTACTTGAGCTTGAACACGTTCGAATGACGTTTACTGTAAATACGCAACTGGCAACCAGGTACATGTGGTCAACCATTGATTACTGCACCAGATACAATGTTTAAAATCTTGATGTTAATTCCTTGTGAGATGATCCCACCTTGTCTGCCAATGGACTTCACCTAACGCCGCCAGATGGCGTGGCAATCAGCGGTATAAAAGAAAAGGTCCCTCTTGCACTTTTTGCTCTGGGATGTAGTAGCGACAACACGGATCTCATCCCCTTCAGGGGTAGACTTTCTTCGGATAAACCTACTACTTAATTTCGTCAAACCACGTAGAACACACACACACACACACACACACACTACAGCTAAGCGCATAAGTTTTTTTCTTTCTTTTTTTAAGCTATATACGCGTAAATAGCATTTTCTCTTCGTTTGTGAGCTATATTGTTCCTTATATATTTTTTAAGCGTTTCCCCCCAAGCAAAGAGGGAGTGTCACTAGCACGCAAGGGGTTACAGAGGGTGGGAGCAAGAGTAAAGAGGCGTGATAGAGGAAAGGATGAAGGAAAGGAAGGGGAATAGATCTAGGCATCTGGAGATGTCGATTGACATTGCATTTGAATAGTTGGAGATTATAGCTATCAGGAAAACAAGTAAGAAGGAGGGAGTTCCACAGACGGGAAGTGCGAGATATGAAGCTATTGGAGTAAAAGAGACGGCTATATTTAACCGTTTCGACAGTGAAATTGTGGGACTGAGATGACAACCTAGTAGCACATTTAAATTCATGCAGTTTGGGAACCAGCGAAAGTAGCTGATCGGTGCAGTTACCGTGAAAGTATTTGTAGAAAAGACAGAGGGAAGCGACGGCACGTCTGTGAGAGAGCGACTGTAAACGAAATGCCAGATCAGGGCCAATCACATTGCATATCCGTCTCTGGATTTTGTCGAGGACCTTAAGACGAACAGCGGGGGCTCCAGACTATATTTGAAATTTTCTCAACTTCGTCTCATGATAAATACCAACCATATCCTCAATTCATTCATTTTCTCATATCAAACATCGTTGTTTTAGCTGGTTCGTTTCAATAAACTAGATAACTCGTTTTAACAATTCGCCAGTTGAGTGTCACGGATAACTCTTGTTAAAATTACTCTTGTTATCTTACTACAAGACGAAAGCAATTCCTTCTATATATAAAAGAAATTTGTATACCCAATTTGTTTAATAAGCAACTTCTTTATAAGAAACTGCACTCAAATTTGACTAAATCATCAGTCTCGTAACTCCACTAATTATATTAATGTAACTTAATCAACTGAAATGTTAGTAGATGCGTTATTTTATCATATATTTAAAAAGTGTGTCATCCGTCACTCTCAAGAGACCATTGATCTCACCCAAGAAGTCATGCCTCAGCTGCTGATGGTGGTGCAGCATCTGTTATGGCTGTACAGGGAGTGACAATCTCGATTGCAACGAATGCATGTGAAGACGCTCTCCACCGATGTCGCCGTGTTGTTTTCTTTCCTTCGGGCACGCTTCTCCTCGGTAGCAACCCTCCGTTTCTTCTCCCCTCGCTCCATGTCCCTCATGTTACTTTTGTAGACATCCTTAAAGCGAAGATGAGGGTCACCGCTTTGCCGGTGGCCAGTTTCCCAAAGAGAAGGACCTTCCGAATTCTCTCATCAGTAGATTCTTGCTTCCTGTGTTTTGCCGTCGCAGTAAGGCGAATTAGGTGTTTGTGTACTCCAGGGCGTAGGCCTGGGCGGGGGCTTATGAGAGATTGGCGATTGCCTATACAGCACGTCTCCTTTCTCTACACCATCGATGTTGTCTAAGGGAAAGGTAGAGTCCAATACAAATTTTCACCGGCGTTGCCAGAACGAACTTCAAAAATTATAATTCTGCTTATAAGGAATAAGCAGAATTTATTTAGTTAGAACGCTACGCTCTGCCAATACCTAATAAATGACGGACTATGGAAAGACGGGAAAGACATATTGGAGACGTTGTTTGGTTTCAGTGGAAAAAAAGAGGATAGAGGTTGGTTGATTTTGTTTAGCGGCATATAAACCTCTACGGGTTATTTAATGCCGAAATCTAAATATTTTGAAGACAATTTTATGGCTTCAACTAAATATATTTTGAACGTAGTTGTATGCATTCAGCTAGAGATAAAATGCATTGTTGGTCATTTTGATATAAAATGCATTGTTGGTAATTTCACTATAAATAAGTATTGTAGATAATTTTACTATAAATATGTTGGTAATTTTTTATATAAAATGCATTGGTGGTATTTTTACTATGAAAATGTATTTCTATACTGTCATAGTATTTTGTTTTTGTTTGGGGGGCACTATTTGCTAATAGTTGGGACCCTAACAGTAATATTATGTTAAAATTGTTAAGCTCAAATATTTAACGATGTAAAAGTGAAAATTCCACGGGTGTTTTATAGTTGTGGAACTCGCAAGGACCTTATTGAATCATTCACTTAAGAATAACGATTCTTCAGAAAATTTATATATTGATTGATTTATTTTCTACGGCTTATCATCCCATTGCGGGTTATTTAAAGCTATAAATTTTTTTAGATTGTAAGAACGTTTTTTTTGGGGGGGGGGTAATTATGGTTTAGTGATACAAGTCTTACTAATTAATCCATAGCTGGGGAGAAGTGATGGATTCATGTCTTTTCCAACGGTAGCTGCGCGTAAGTGGATATAACGAACCCAAGTGGAGTTGGAACTCAGCACAACGATTAACAATTCTGAGCCATTATCCATTACACCACTAGCAACCATCTAAGTACTGACCAGACTCGACGCTGCTTAACTTCGGCGATCGTACGGAAACCAGTGTTTCAACGGGATGTGGCCGTAAGCCAGAAAATTCATATAGCAATACTTTGAAATTTTCATGGATATTGTTAGTTCTATTAATTCTAAAAATTTACTTAAATCGAAATGTCTTTTTCTCTTTATTAGGCACATGCATGATTAATTAAACAACAGTTTAAGCTACTTGAGTACTAATTCAAGCACGAAAATTTCCTAACGAGAGTATTGACCGAAATCCTATGCTCTGCATTTTCAAGAAAATCGTGTAGTTACTTTGGAGATCTGACAGCTAATGAATATTTGCAGAGATTTGTGTCTGATGTGTAGAGAACCGCTTTTTAAGATCTTCAACAGTCGTTTAAATTATTTAAATATTTTATTTGAACGCATTTACGTATAGATTACATTTATTATATGTTTTCTTAAACCTATTAGTTGAGTTGCATGAAAATGAAACCGTTTTAAACAAGCAATGAAAACTTTTTTATTTTCAGCATTTTTTTATTTTTGCGAGGAAAAAAAACCTGACGCTGGAGTTACAACGTTGTAAAATATACTTGAGAACGAACAGAATGAATTTAGTAAGATAAATAAGTCAGAGACCACCCTCATAAAGTATTTCTGAGAAGTCGAACCATATTCCTTAATATAATTTCAAACCAGTTTATAATTCACGTTTTCCACTGTCATGAAGTGGAGTGATTATATTGAATCAAATTCTCGGTCTGCTACTAGCAAAGTTGATTCACAGTATCATACCAGATAATTTTTCTTGTCAGAATCCATATTGCGCGTTTATAACTCTACCTTTCGTCCGTGCATTGAATACAGTTGCAGTATCTTGTCTGGTGCTCCAGCTATATATCTCGAGATTCTTGGCAAAATTCAAAATATCTGTAATATAATTGATCCTAACCTGGCATCTCGACTTCAGTCACTTCCCCACCGACATGACGTGGCTTCCCTTTGCTCTACACATATTTTCATGGCAGTTGAGATCTGATGCGATTTCCTCCTTGGGGTCTCGACGGCAAAAGTTTAAGATTAGCAACTAGGTCTTGTCGTTTTACTGTTGAGCTAGCTAACAACCATATGTTCCATTCCTATAATTTCTTTTGTTACACTTCTCACTTGTGGAACTCCCTTCCAATTTCTTGATTTCCTGACACCTACAATCTTCAAAAATGTAAATGCAACGCCAATCGCTATCTTTTGACTTCTTGAATTCAATCCTTTCCCTTCACTTTTCCTCACTAAAATCTTCTCGTGCTTTTACAGTAACCCCATGTGTCATAGTGGCATTATCGCCTTGCTTGGGGTGAAATTATATATATATATATATATATATATATATATATATATATATAGATAAACACACAAAATGTCATGAATGTGACTTTTTGCCACAGTTTAGTTTCTAAATTACAAAATGTCATAAATATGACTTTTTATCATAGTTTAGTTTCTAAAATACAAAATGTCATGAATGTGACTTTTTGCTAAAGTTTAGCAAAATGTCATAAATGTGACTTTTTGCCACAGTTTAGTTTCTAAATTACAAAATGTCAAATGTGCCTTTTTGCCACAGTTTGGTTTCTAAACTGCAAAATGTCATAAATGTGACTTTTTGCCACAGTTTAGTTTCTAAATTACAAAATGTCATAAATGTGACTTTTTGCCACATTTTTTTAATTCTAAAATACAGACACACAGTTTACAATTTTTGAATAAATGAAATTGAAAAAGCAAAGATTTTGATGATTTGTCTTAAAATTTAATGCAAATGAAAGGTTTTGAAAGACGAATGTTACAGATGTCACAAACACATATTGTAAACCTATAAGAATTTTCAAACTTATCTCCCCGGTTTTAGGTTCTACAGATGGTTATTAGCAAAAGGGACTGCTCAACATCGACATTACAAATTAGAGAATCCAACAATTTAAATATCTGGGAAGTTTTTTTAACAGAGGACGAAAAGTGCAACACTGAAATCAAAAGGTGCATTGAAATAGCTAAAGATGCCTTCCAAAAGTTAAAAAAAAAAGTATTAAGAAACAGGTGTAATTTGTTTGAAACAAGAAAGAAAGCGTGCTTAACTGTTATGTAATATCAAGAGTAATTATTTACATTAAGGGGCTGTTGTCCTTATCTTTATTGTCAACAATCCGAATAATGTAAATAATTACAATGCTTCCTCACAGAAATATACACAGATATCAGGAGTTATGTTTGGTGGAATTGTTAGTCTTTTTGTTTTAGTGGAATTCATTTAAACAATCGATAAATCAATTGCAAGAAGACAGAATAAATGGTTGTTAGTAAAAGGAGCAGCCCAACATGCAAACTACATATTGTAGATACCAAAATCAAACTAGTACAACAATTTAAATGTCTGGGAAGCGTTTTAACAGGGGACGGAAAGTGCGACACTGAGATCTGAAGGTGCAATGAAATAGCCAAAGATGACTTTCAAAAGCTAAGCAGAGTATTAAGAAAAAGAAAAACCTTGTTAGAAACAACAAAAAAGAGTATTGAGCTGTTATGTAATATCAGTCCTCCATGGTAGTGAATGCTGAACAATCTCCTCACTGATGAAGAAGAAACTTGAAGCAACAGAAATGTGGTTCTACAGAAGGATACTGAGAATACCATGGACCGAACATAAGAGCAGCGACGAAGTTTTAGAGAAAATGGAAACAAAAAGTACACTTATACTAAACATTAGAAATTTATAAGGCTCATAATGAGGAAAGAGGGTTTAGAAAATGTAATACTGACAGGACAGATTCAAGGCAAGTGGGACAGAGGAAAACAACGCATAATCTGTCTAATGAGAACAATGGATAGCGAAACAAGGTTTAGGAGAGATAACAAAAAGACAAAATTTATTAAGAGCTTCAAACCACAGGAAATTGGGGAGAGCTGTGATCGCTAACATTCTGAAGGGATACAACACATAGAAGAAGAATTCACACATCAAGATCATAAATAGTTCAACTGAATATATTGACAAATATTTATTTTGAATATTACGATAATTTAAATGAAGCGATTATGCTTAATAAATATTTGGAGAAAATTAGTTGTATTTCGTATTCAATAAACTATTTTTTATAAATAGGCCTCAGTCCATGCAATGCAGTAAAGCCACTATGACAGAAGGGGCTACAGGGTGTGGAAGAATTAGGAACAGTAACATTAATAATGAGTAAGAAGATAAAAGAGTAATCAGGAAGACAGCAGATAGCAAGTGACATTGCATTTAAATTTTTGCAGATTAAAGTTGGCTGAAAAGCATGGAACAGGAAGGGGGTTCCACAAGCGAGAAGCGCAAGAAAAGAAACTGTTAGCATATAATTTATCGTTACATCTCGCCAGCTCAACTGTAAATTGATGAAATCTCGGCGCCATTCTAATACTGCGCTTAATTTTTTAAATAAAAGTCTAGGTACCATAGCGAAAAGCTCATCCAAACAATTAACATGAAAGTATTTATAGAATAGGTACAGAGGTAACCTTACGACGGTGGGAAAGTGACTGAAGACGAGATACCACATGAGGACCGATAATATTGCTGATTATTCTTTGGATTTTATCAAGGAACTCAAGGTAAATAGAAGAGGCACCGGACTATATGTGACAGCAATATTCTAAGTATGGACGAATGGTAGAATTATAGATATGTAAGATAGATTCTGAAGAGAAAAATTATCTCACACGACACAGCGAACCGGCTTTATTAACAGCTAACCTAACAATAGATTCAATATAGTCTTTCCACTTCATGTTGGCCAAGAACGTTAGCCCGAGAAGGCACAACAAGTCACTTTTCTGGAGGTTAGCATTAGCCATGCTGATGGAAAGCAGAGTGGTCGCTCAGATGATTAATAGAGAGAAGTTTAGTTTTGGAGGCGCTAAAATTAAGAAGTCATATTTTGCCCTAGTTAACAATGGACTTGAGATCATTTTGGGCATCGGCTGCTATTATGACCTTGTCGAACTGATCTGCCTTACTATCGAGGCATGGGTAAATTGTGTCATCAGCGTAGATACGAAGTTAAGAGATGATGTCAACGGGAAGGTCATTCATGAAAATTAAAAACAGAGTAGGACCAAGGAGACACCTGCGTCAGTACGAAAGGATCTAGATGAGTGGCCATTCAGGATAACTTTCATTTCACTATTTGACTGGAGTCGTTCAAAAATGTGTTTAGAGACATAACTTTTCAGCTTGTGGAGAAGACCTGAATGCCAAACCCTGTCAAAGGCCTTTTGAGAGGTCCAAGGCTACAGCCGGGGCTTCACCGTTTTTATCTAGACACTTTCCGCAATTATCGTCAATACATCAGCGATACTTAGAACCATTTCTGCTATTTTTATTTACTTCAGATTTTCTTTGCATACATTCCTATCAATAACGGAGAAATACTTTGATTAGATAAATATTTTCTGATGCACATGATCGAACAATTTCAGGAGAGATTATGCAAGAAGAATATTTAAAATAAGATGACGAAAAAATAATTAACGCTTTTTAGCGTAACATTTGTAAGCGATATCTGATGCCTATTAATAAATCCAGTTAATTTATCTCTCTTATGAGTTATGAGAAGATTACTTCCATAAAATTTGAAATAGGGAAGATAAGTTTTTGATCTTATTAGTTGTTCGATATTAATGCTATACGTTTTAAAAAATATTTAGCACTGCTTGCCTTAAAAGCGTTATATTCCACAAATAAGCTGGGCGAAATACAATCGTTATATATATATATATATATATATATATATATATATATATATATATATATATATATTAGGTTGGTGCAAAAATAATGTCGTTTTTTGACGTTCAACTTCATGTGAGAAAACGACATTATTTTTGCACCAACCTAATATATATGAAGAAGGACAACTCTGAATTCAAAACCTGCGGAAGGTCGTTTGGGGACCTTGTGGCATTCGCTGCACCAGGTCCCTGTATTCGTCCCTCCAAAAAAGTGTGGATGGCCCTGCACAAAGCCTTCACCACTATAATCAAATCTCATGTGTCGGTGTCGAGCTTTCAGTTTCTGGGAACTGATCTGCCTGACCCTCATACGTCGAGTTCGACGGGAGAGTCCATCATATATATGTATATATATATATATATATATATATATATCAACATTTCTATATTCACACTGACTATATCTAAAAACGCTCCGCCAACGAGTACATTTCCTCCATAAATATAGCAGATTTTATGAATAAAAATTAATTCACTAGTGTGTGTGTGTGTGTGTGTGATATATATATATATATATATATATATATATATATATATATATATATATAGAGAGAGAGAGAGAGAGATTAGTGAATTAAGGAATTTTTATTCATAATCAAACATGATTCCCTTATTACTATATAGATTAAAGTTACTGGATGCACTTATATGAGTAAACGTCTGTTTTTACATTATTTTCGTCTATCGCACTGTGTTTTTCAGGAGTCTTTAATAAGGTGAATGTTACATTTTCCTTATTAACGACATATATAGTAAAATATATATATATATATATATATATATATATATGTGTGTGTGTGTGTGTGTGCAACAGGCCTTTTATGTATGTTCGTTGAATACAACGGGAAGAAAAAAAAATTGTACACTTTTTAATCAGCTTTTCTTTTGAGGGCTGACATTGTGTAGAAATTGTCCGTATGGATTATTTTCTCGCGCGATTTCGGCCAATACTTACAAAAAAAACAATTATTCCTTGTCTGTCATATTCAACGAAATATATATGTGTATATTTTCTTATATTTCTAAATGGAAACTTTAATTCACCGAGCAAAAATTAATTATCTGCTTTGAAAACCGAAAAAAAAACAACCATTTTTTTTTTTTTTTTTTTTTTTTTTTTTTTTTGTATTATTCCGGCGACAATTGTGACACTTGTTATAAAGGGACTTACCGCTGTGTTAAACCCGCACTCCGCTACAGGAAAGTCAAAGCGTGCCAGTGACAGTGGCTTCGTTACATCTACATGACATTTTTTATATATACCACCGACTCGTTCCAGCTTGGGGTGGATCATCTGCCCAGTTTGAAATTACAACGATTCATATTTATCTTGGTGTGTCCTTAATATGCATAGAGGAGCTATGAGGGCGAAGTCGTAATTACCCTGAAACAAGACACTCATTTGCCTGCGATTCAGCAAATTGCCAGTTCTGTTATATACAGGGCGACTGAAAAGTAACTCCCCATTTTAAAATACTTATAATTCATTTATTAACTATAATTTTTTACAAGAAATGGATATGAGAGGAAAGCGTTTAGCATGCGGTTTTATTTAAATTCAGATATGGGCACCAGATTTCGCTGCCAGCTTCTCGAGGCGCACAGGAATCGCGTCAACTTATTTCACCCCAAAACTCTTGTGGCAGAGAAGACATGACTTCTTGTATTCGACCTTCAAGTAGTTCCAAAGTCAGTGTTTGGTATAGTATACTTGCTCCTTTAACCAACCCCAAAGAAAAAAGTCACAGGGTGTTAAGTCAGGACTCCTGGCTGGCTACTTATACATAAAAAGAGTTACTTTTCAATCACCCTGTATATATACTGGGTGCAATTGGGTAAATTGTCCCTATTTTACATTTTTACGTTACGCGTTGTTTGTTTTTTTTTTTTTATTTTGTCGACTGCTCAGTATAGTAGGGTCCATTGGGTACCGGCTGTGAGAAAAAAGAGCACTATGACGCAATTCACTCCGCCAGAAATTTGGAAACAGCATGCTGTACTGCTTGGCATTCGCGCCGGAAGCTCTAATACGAACATTTCAGAGTGTTTAGGTGTCAATCTGAGGACAGTGCGGAGGATTCGGAAAGAGTTGGATGAGTCTAATGGTGATTACAAAGGTACGGCAGCTCGGAAAACACACTCCGATCATACTGATAAAAAAGAATTACCGAATTTGTTGGTGAAGGCCTCAGACTCGGAGGTCTACATCAAGTGCCTTGAATAGGTAATGCCGCCCTGAGTCAAGAGTGTGGCTGCTGGGAGGCCCAATGTCTGGCCACAGGACTCTGCAGCATGCCAGACAAGCAGGAGAACACAGTCATGTCAGTCAGACAATTTCTGCCACCACATCACTCCTAACTCCCCAGACTGCAACCTCCTTGATTATTATGTGTGGGGCGCAGTTGAGCAAGAGTGTGTCCCAGCGTAAGAGTGTGTGTATATATATATATATATATATATATATATATATATATATATATATATATATATATATATGTGTGTGTGTGTCTATACACACACGCACATATATATATATATATATAAAAAGAAAGAACAGTAAGATATAAAATCCGGTGTTCTTATAGATATTTTTATTTTTACACAATAGTGCTCAATGTAAATTTACAGAGCATTAATGTTTTAAATTAATTGATTTAAAATATGGGTTTTTCGCTACACAGTGATAACCATGTTTCAAAAATAGAAGCTAAAGCCCTTGAATTTAATTTATAAAAAATAAAAGTTTACTGAATTAGTGAAATAATTTAGCTATCTTTGCCGTCATTGTCATAAAGTTTACATAAAAATAAAAAATAAAAAATTATTATAATCTGGCAATATACCTACTTATACGCGATAAGAAAAAATAATTTTACATACTGTAAGTAATTCTAATACATTTACTTGGTTTTAAAAAGAAATATAGTATATTAAATATTAAAAGGGAGGAATGCGATGTGTAAATTGTCGCCATTTTATATTTTTAATTTTGCACATGCGCGTTGTTTGTGTTTGACTTTGTCGACTGCACAGGATAGTAGGGTCAGTTGGGTACCGTCTGTGATAAAAAGAGCACCATGACGCAATTCAGTCCTCCAAAAATTTGGAAACGGCATGCTGTCTTGCTAGGCATTCGCGCCGGAAGCTCTAATACAAACATTTCAGAGTGTTTGGGTGTCAGTGTAGAATATTCGGAAAGTGTTGGATGAATCTAATAGTAATTACGAGGATACACCAGTTCGGAAAATTCACTTTTGTAGTTCTGATAAGAAAAGGACACCCGAATTTTGTATCTGGCGACCTAACTCCCAAGACTGCAATCCCTTTGATTATTATATGTGGGCGCAGTTGAGCGAGAGACCAACAAAATTCCTTGGAATACCAAAGATGAACTGAAGGCAAAGATTATGACAGCATTGACCAACTTAAACAAGGAGACCGTCCAGAAGAGTTGCAGGAGATTCTGAAGTTGTCTGGAGGTCGTGGTTGAAGTCAATGGCGATTTTATTGAATAAATTTACTCTTTAGTATTTCAAGATATTTTTGTGTAATTTTGGTAAATATATCTGTTAAAATGAGATTTTTGCGTAATTTATCCATCGCACCCTGTACTTATAGTACTTTTAGTCGTTTTCTTATACATTTGGAATTCATTGACCAAGCAGCTAGTGTTACTGTCGGTTGAAATTTATAAAATATTTCTCTTAAAAACATCTTTTCAAAAAGAAATACATTTTTTAAGACCACTAACTGTTATCGCTCTTTCCAGTATTGATGTAGGCGGCCTCTCTAACCTCTTGTTTGAAATCGTGTCAACATTTTGATGATGTCATTATTTCCTGTTGTAGTTAAATTTGATATTGATTTTAGTTGTTGCCGCTGTTGAAAGTCCTTATGTGATGTAGTTGCTGCTATTTGGTACAATTCTTTATTTGTGATTTTGTAGCACTAGTCCACAAGACACGAATAAGTGTGGTCTTCACCATAACCCACAGGCTCCCCTCGCTTAAAGCCTCTATACCGCTCTCCCTATCGATCTTTTGAACCTGTCGATACATAGATACATATATATATATATATATATATATATATATATATATATATATTACAGTTCAAAAGTTTAAGGAAACCTGGTATTTTTTTAAAATTGGCCCAAGAAGTTGTTGTTTTTGTGTAAGAGAAAATCATGGTTAAAGAAAGTGAGACATTTTTTATTTGAATTTTTATTATAAGAAAAAGAAAAGAAGTATTTTATGATCAAGTTTTGCTCACGCCAAAATATCCTCCTTTTGCTTTGATTACTGCAGCACACATTTTTGGCATTCTTTGAAAAAATTTTCAAATTAAAAGTCTGATAATTGTTTTAATTCTTTTTTTTAATGACTCTAAGAGCTTTTTCATTTTTTTTTTTTTTCACTCTTTTGTCAAGTTCATCCCATCCTAATTGTGGGAATGGTTTCAAATATTTGAACTGTAGAGTGTGTGTGTGTGTATATATATATATATATATATATATATATATATATATATATACCGTTTCCTTATATAGAAACTTTCAGTGTTCATTGACAGAGTAGTTTATACTACTATCAGTTGAAATTTATAAAATATTTCTCTTAAAACAATTTTTCATAAAATACGTTTCTCAAGTCAACTGTTATTGTCCTTTCCAGTATTGACAGGGGCTTTCCTTCCAAACTTTTTTGTCTGAAGTAGTGTGGGATGCCAATATCTTGATTATGTTATTATTTTCTCTTAGCGTTACATATGATATCCGTTTTCGTTATTGCTGCTGTTTCGTCGTGTTTCGCTAATGTCATGAGGTGTTCGTATAACATGGATTGGCTACTTTGTATCTCCTAAATATGTGATTAACCGGTCACCACTACGTTGCACCGCTGAGTGAACATTTGTACCTATCCATGTAAGCAACGTGGAAAATCAACATAGGAGCAACAAAGACATTTTTACTTACAGCTGAAATTTCTGGGACATACAATGAGGAAAAGAACGTCTAGCGAATTTAACACTCACAGGGCATTGACGGCAAAAGAAGCCGAGAGAAACACGCGTAACCAACTAAACGTGCGAATGCACGGCAGAACGTGGACAAAGATAGATGGTTGGTAAAGAGTTAAAAATTAGAGAAACAAAAGATAGGAAATTGTGGAGGGCTATAATCGCCCAAGTCCGGAAGGAATTTGGCACATAAAAGAAGATCAGGTGCTTTGTTACATTCTTAACCTCCTGAAATTTTAATCAGTCTGAAATCTCCAATTCATCTGTGATAACAAGAAGTCACATGGAGTCAGATCTAGACTGAAGGGTTACGTGGGTGGACTGATAGAGCTGGGTGGTAGAGTAACTCGACTCGACACTTTGCTGATTTATTCGCTTGGTCATTATCAATGTTATTGTGTCATAGTACACAAGCTCACTGAATGGTGTCTCACTCCCGGCTTCCGTGTGTAAAAACGTTTGTCGATAACTTTAAAATCCTGGGTATGACGATAAACTACATCTAGCAGCACGGCCTCTGATCGGGAAGATTGGAGGTTTTGAGGAACGTGAAACCACCTCTTAAATGCTGTTGTTCCCGTGTCCATCCTGACCTAGGATGGTTGTATCTGTTAGTCTCCCAGCTATGGGCAAATAGTGAACCCCCAAACAAAAACAAAACACTATGAAAATATATTTGAAAATGTAAAAATACATTTTTATAGTAGAAATACCAGTAATACATTTTTATATAAAATGATACCTATTAATAGAACCCGGTCTGGAGAAGAAGAGGATTCTTACCTTTCCCAAGTAAGTGAATGTAAAGGATTCCTCAATCCGAGCTACTATCCATTACTCCACCGTGCTTCCTACTGTAACACTATTTAGGAACGGAAGGGTTAATTAATCAATTAATTAACCACAGAAGTTAATTACGGGGATACTTAAACCGATAGATATAACGAAAGACATACTGAGCGATTACTTACACCGATAGATATAACGAAAGACATACTGAGCGATTACTTACACCGATAGATATAACGAAAGACATACTGAGCGATTACTTACACCGATAGATATAACGAAAGACATACTGAGCGATTACTTACACCGATAGATATAACGAAAGACATACTGAGCGATTACTTACACCGATAGATATAACGAAAGACATACTGAGCGATTTTCTTTTTGTTTTTTTATTTTCCCAAACAGAGTATCGGTGAAAAAAAAAAGATTTTTTTTTTGTTTTGTTATTTTCAAGTGCGAATTCAAGATAACCACTTTACTTTCTCGCTGAAGTTTGATGCTGAGATATGCCAAATTCTCTTCGAGGACAAAGGAAGGAAAAAGAGAAAGAAACAGACGGACAGGGCTTAACAACTTAGATGATAAGAGAAGGAAAGAATGCCACCCACGAAAATTTTGATGGTCATTGTCGTGAAAATTAGTTGATGGACACCAGAGCTCTGGGCAGATAAAACATTGGCTGTGGCGAACTTGTGTTATCAGTAGTTGATGGGCCGTCTGCCGACCGCCTGGACAGGACATCTGCATTTTGTTTTGGGTTCGTTTGTGATAACGAAGGCTATTTTAATTAACCCAATTTCGCCAAAAAAGAATCTTCCACTTAATGTTGACGGATAAACCTGGTTGAAAAAAAACATATCCCGTGAAGTTGGATAAAAATTATCAGTTGACGCCTATTGGCCGAATAGCCAGGCGGAGATGATCATGTGACGCAGAGAGGAGGCCGCCACCGCCCATTGAGAGGATAGGTATGAGATGTTACTGCGAGGAAGTGGGAAAACCGTTGACGCCCTCTAAAGTATGGTGAGATACCCATATGAGAGCAGAAGAGGGTGGGAGTGGAATAAGATTTCCAAATACGGAAAATGATAATTATTTTTGGCCGAAAACAAAGAAAATCCTTATTGGGGATTTGAAATCAACGTGGTGGCCACACCACGTCCGACCCCACGCCAGGTTTTGATCGGCGTCCATATAAGCAAACATCTACGGGTGTTTCAGTAGAGTTCGTCGAGAGAGTTCGCAGAGTTCGTCGAGAGAGTTCGCAGAGAAGAGTACAGCCAGTACAGTAAGAGAGAGACGCGCCTCGCACAGGTGACCGCACGATTCCATGCCTTCCGACTTAGACTTCTAACCAAGAACAGATTTGTTGAAGACCGACTTTAGATTTCCCATCAAAACAAGTTTCCGACTAGACTTCTAACCAAGAACAAATTATAGAAGTCTGACTTATATTCGCCATCTCGATATCCAGACCTAGTTAAGGAACGCAAAAGTGTTACAATCCACATTTTTTTTTCTTCGGGCTGGGAGAGAGAGAGACGCACTCCTGTAACTCAACAAACCGACATAAAATTAATCACTATTCCTAACCAGTCGCTCGCCTTGAAGTTGTTGTTTGTGCTTTTGTTTTTTTGTCTACATTATTGTGCAGTATCACCTTGACCCGGATTCGGCTGGCACTACGGCCCGACGTCTGACTGATCTCGTCAACCTAAGATCAAATCACAACGTGGGTAGGTTGAATCGAGATCAAAGCAGTTGCTTCGGTGACCAGGCGTTGGAAGCGAGCCGAGTACGACAAGTTGGTGCTAGAACCCAACCAGACTTCAACCGATGTCCCAGGGTTAGCCCGTCACAAAGGACCGACGTCACAAGTGCGCCGCGACCAGTACGGGTGTCACAAACGGTGCCCTGACTAGGACAGAGGAGGGTTGGGTGTCACACTACGATTTCTTAAAGAAATCAAACTGTATTCTGAAATATAACTTCAAAAAACCTACAGCATAAAACGCACATATCACTGCCTCTAGTAATTATGTTCACACAAATATGTATACGCACAAAAGATCTACCATGTATTCAATTTGTGAAAGCAAAGTATTATATTTTTATTGCCTCAAAACTCCCAAGAAAATTGAATTTCGGCATTGAATGACGTATAAGAAGTTGATATCCCGTTAAACAATCAAATCGACCATTATTATGAATTATCAAAGCATAAAGAATACTAAATAAATAAATATTCTTTTTCTGTGCTGTGTCCATTCAGGATGTGGCGATCATGGCACTTCACAACTTCCTGTCCTATGTATCTCTTAGTAATTTTTCTGTCTCTTAATACCTGTTCTGCCAACCATTTACACAAGCTCGTTAGGTAGGTTACGTGTTGCTTTCCTCTGCACCTATTGCATTCAATATGTCCTGTGAGTATCAGATTTTCCAAGCCTTCTTTCCTTATTATGTTTCCTAAAAATTTTTAATTGTCTTTTTCTGATTCTTAGTGTCCTTTTTGTATCCATTTTCTCATCATCCTTCTGCAGTACAAAGTAAAAACCGCTCTCCTTTTTCTTCATTGTTTTCCTTGAAGGAGGCAATAAAAGAATAATCTTGTTTTTGGTGCTCGTACAACCACCGAAGTTAAGCAATGTCGAGCCTAGTCAGTACCAAGATGGGTGACTGCTTGGAAATATTAGGTGCTGTAAGTATGAATGTGTAATACTGTAATGGATAACGGCTCGGAACTGGAAGTCGGATAGCCGAGTCCTGATTCCAATCGGCTATGTTATATTTACTTATACATAAATACCCTTGAGAAAAGTATAAATTCACATAATCTACCCCCCCTACTCAGAGGCCTCGTGAATTTAAACGTCCCACGAGGCTGGCATCCCGCTCCCACCCCTACACCGTGGAAACTGTTAGATGTAGACGTCTCTTCTACTCCAATAGCTTCATGTCTCGCACATCTCGCCTATGGAACTCCATTCCCTATTACTGTTTCCCTGACAAATACAATCTCCAACGGTTTAAGTGTAGCGTCAATCGACATCTCCAGTTGCCTTGATCTATCCACTTCCCTTCTCCACATCCTTTCACCTTTCATTCCTCCAACCCTTCTTTAACCCCATGCGTAATAGTGGCCTCCGGCCTTGCTTGGGGTGATACGATTAAAAAAAAAAAATTAATAGAACTTGTACCAGTAAATCATGATTATCTCTAAAAGGAAAATTCTTACAGTGTAAAAATAGTTTTCCGGTTTTCAACCAACCTGCAAAAGGTTGTTAAGCATATCAATATATAACCTTGTTAGGCATATTCTTTTTCACACTTATTGGTTGCTAAATTATACCAAAAACATACAACCAGTTTTCGAGATATTTAAAATGGCTGAATAATTTCCTGGCGTCATATTTTTTGTTCTTTTATCTGCAACCAAAATCAAAGTCCGGTGACATTTCGGCGGACTTTATCTCCTGTAATAATTATAGTCATCTTTCACTGCTGTCATTTAAAAAACAAATGACTACATTAATAGCACTACTTTCAAAGGTTGGCATTAATTTACATTTTGGAAATTTTGATGCATTTGAAAACAATATCTATTTGTAGCTTCATAACTTTAAAAACTCATATCTTACAAATCCTTAGTGTTATAGTTAAAATATACCCATTAATTTCAAACACAAAATTTGCGAAAGGAAAATGCTGACGTGAATTAAATTTAACAGATGACATACGACGTCTAATACAAAAATTATCGGGACTTGTTGCTATGGTAACAGCTTAAGTAAGCAGAATGGAGCCGCTTAGCACAAATTGACCTTGAACTCTGTTGCGCATGCTCACTTATAACGTTATATAAAGTTATAACGTTCTCGTTCACTTCAGTTGTTTATAACAGTGTTTGGAAGGAAAGTGTGTAGAGTGTGGTTGTCTCACCACACCACAGAGGCTCTATCAGTAAAGCAGTTTTTTTTTACCAAGCCTAAAATTTCCCAGGTTCGACAACCGCCATATTCCCCAGATCTCGTCCCTTGCAACTTTTTCCTCTCCAAAAATTAAATCCCACTTGAAAGGAACAAGATTTCATGATGACGAGGAAATCCAAGAGAATAGAAATGATCCTGAGTAAAGTGTGTGGCTTTAGAAGCGGACTACTTCGAAGAAGATTAAATACTGAATTTATATATGTTGTAGTTTTCTTTTTATAGTACCAATCCCGATACTTTTTGATCAGACGTTGTCCATGCTGACAGTCTAAAAGTAGTTACATCACATACGGAATGGTTTGCACATAACCATTCAAAGTCCATTAATCCTCTATTAATAGCAAAACTGCGTATCCATCCGCCCCCACCCCAAATACTGACATTGTCTGCTTTAACGTTTCAATTTTAAGTGAAATTTCATCTCATATCACTTTATGAATTTTATATTTGTAGAAAGGCATTAAAAAGAAACGACAAAAGAGGTTTTCTTGACTTGAATCCAAATGTATCCTAGAAACTTTTTCGAGTATTATTTATTCACTTGAAACATTTTCCTTCAATAAATGAAAATAAAATAAAAAATCATATAACTGAAAAGCTAACAAATGATATTCAGAAAAGAACATTGCTTTAGGCAACTTACATACGATCGATGAGAAACATTGACATTACATACCGGCCATAATTGATTATTTTATTATCATAAGCGCAGAGTAATAAAAAGATTTCATGTTTTCTCTGCTCTGAATATTTATCCAAAGGCCCTAAGAGATTACTTTAAAAAAAAACGCGATGATATTATTGAATTAATGAAAGAAAAAACTTATATAAATTATTGGTTAACGACTTAGTTTATTTCATAAGGTTTCCGATGTTCATATTGACATTAGAATTACTGGAACGAAATGGTTATTCCTATTTTTACAATATAAAATGCCTCATAAAAATATAATGTTGATAGTCAAACTTGAAAGCTGGTCTGTGGAACAATCTCTTAATTGCTGTTGTTCTCAGGTCTAACCTGACCCCGGTGATAGCACTAGTTATGGTATCAGCTATTGGAAAATAGTGACCCCTCCCAAAAAAATCAAAACACTAGGAAAGTATAAAATACATTTTCATAGTAAAAATACTAGCTATACAGTTTTATAAATTACCTACAATACATTTTTATAGTAAAAATACTATCTATACAGTTTTATAAAATACCTACAATACATTTTTATAGTAAAAATACCTACAATACATTTTTATAGTAAAAATACCTACAATACATTTTTATAGTAAAAATACTAGCTATACAGTTTTATAAAATACCTACAATACATTTTTATAGTAAAAATACCTACAATACATTTTTATAAAAATATTAGAAATAATACAATTTTATAAAAATAAATTTCCCAACAATACACTCTTATAACAAAATATACAGGAATACATTTTTATAGTAAAATTACCAACATTAATTTCTTCTTAATTTTGCTTCTTATAGCAAAGTAACCAGTAATACTTTTTTAAAGTAAAATGACCATCGGCACATTTTATAGCAAAATAGCCAACAATACATTTTTATAGCAAAACTGAAGATCTGGCATGCACTGTCAAAGAATTAAAAAAAATATATTTTTAAAATTTTAGAATTTTCTACGGAAATACTTGTAAAAAAAACAACAGGTAGATTACTAGCATGCATACTGTTAAAAAAAAAACAGCATTATTTTCCTATCTTCTTCTATGTGCCGTGTCACTTCAGGAAGTGAACGATCATGGCTCTCCACAATTTCCTGTCATTTGTAACCCTTAGTAAAGTTTCTCTTTTTTCTATATCTCCTAATCATTGTTCTGCCAACCGTTTACACAAACTCGTTGGGTACGTTATGCACTGCTTTCTTCTGGCCTTTTTACCTTCAATATGTTTTGTGAGTGTCAAATTTTCCAATACCTCTTACCTTATTATGTACCCAAGGAATCTCGTTCTGATGCTACGTATAATTGTTCTTTTTTGTTTCCATTTTTCCTAAAACTTCGTCGTTGCTCAGATGTTCACTCCATGGTATTCTCAGCATGTTTCAGTGTAACCACATTTCTGTTGCTTCAAGCCTCTTTATCTGTGGGGAGATTGTCCAGCATTCACTGCTGTATAGGAGAACTATTACGTAACAATTCAGTAATGTTTTCATTGTTCATTTTCCTGTTTCTTAATACTTTGCTTGACTTTAAAATTTGCTATATTTATGTAGAAAAATGTTTTGTAGCTCTTTATAACTTTTTTCTTTTTGCCATCTCTCCCAAACCCTGCTCTGTCATACATTTGCTCAATCTCGCCAGGTAGGTTGTGTGTTGCTTTTCTCTGGCCCTCTGTCCCGTGGGTGTCAAATTTTACAAGCCGTCTCTCCTCGTTATGTGCCCCAGAAATTTCAGTTGTTTCTTCCTGATGTTAACCATAAGTATCCTTTTCGTTGCCATTGTCTTTTGAACTTGCTAACATGTTTGGTTCATGGTATTCTCAACGTTTTTCTGGATTACTTCAAGTCTCTTCTTTATCTGTGAGGAGATTGCCCGGCATTCACTGCTGTATATGAGGACTGATATTACGTAACAGTTCAGTAGTCTTTTCATTGTTCATAACGAAAATTTCCTGTTTCTTAATACTTTGCTTGGCTTTCCAGAACCTCTCATCTTTTGAGTGGTCTTAGTAATATTTGTCTTTTACTACCACCCCCACTCTCTGTTCTGCCATCTTTACACAAACTCGTTAAGTGGGTTATTCGCTGTTTTCCTCATTCTCTCTTACCTTAAATATATCCTGTGAGTGTCAAATTCTCTAAGCCCTCCTTCATCATTAAGTTTCTCGGAAATTTCAATTCTCATTCTAAGTTTAAGTGTTGTTTTTGTTTCCATTTTCTCTAAAACATTCTCGTTGCTCACATGTTCAGTCCATGGTATTCACAGTACACTTCTGTAAAACCACATTTCTGTTACCTTAAGTCTCTTCTCCATCTGTGATGAGATTGTCTAGCATTCACTGCCTTATAGGACGACCGATATTATATAGAAGAACAGTACGCTTTTCTTTGTTTCCAATGAAATGTAAAATAATCCAGCGAACAAAAATAAAAATAAATGAATAGAAATTAGGAAAAAAAAAAAAAATGAATAAAAAAAAACTTGATTTGGTGACAGTTTACAGGCCAATGTTATCGCGATTATGAGATAAATGCGGACGAACAGTCATTTCCTCTAAAGACAATTGTTTCTAATTGTTTCTGTCCGGTCACATGACTAAACAAAAAAAAAATCAGAAAGAGAAAAATGTTCTTTTGTTCGTTTCTGTCCAAACGCGCACGAAAATAATAATAATAATATTCTAAAAGAAGTCAATACTTTGGACATTACAAAGAATTAAAAAATTAAAATTGATAATGCTAATAATAGTCGTTTCCTTGTGAAACATTTGGCATTCACTGACAGAGAAGCCAGTTATACTGTCGGTTGAAATTTATAAAATACAGGGCGCTCCCACAAAAATAGCATAATTTAAAATGTGAATATCCGAGTTACTACATGCCTCAGGTATACGAAATTAAATAGCTCCATGTTGAACAATAAAAGATTTATTTATCAAAATTAGATATTCAAAGGGATATAAATTTTATAATAGATTTCACAAAGTTTAACAAATGTTCAATATGCGCACCACCTGTGGCACGACACATGTCAAGTCAGTAGTCCAGCTCCTGCCAAACATGCTGTAGCGTGCCTTGCGTAACATTATAGAGCGCCTCAGTGATTCTCTGCTTAAGTTCCTCTAGGAAGAGGGGGATATAGACATGTCCTTTCATATAGTCCCATAGAAAAAGGTTACAAGGTGTGGTGGCTATTTCAACAGCACTTTGTTATTATCACTTTATTATTATCATCCTGGTAAATTCTCATTACGATAAGTCCGTGCAGTCAACTTAGTCAATTTTCGCTCAAACGATCTCAAATTGTAACAAAATATGTAAAAACGATGTTATTAGACTAAAGAATTTTGTCAATTTCTGGGGACATCCAGTATTTCTCTTAAAACAATTTTGCAGGAAAATAGGTTTCTCAAGTCTAGCAACTGTTATTGCACTTTTCAGTATTAACGAGGGTTTCCTTCCTAAACTTTTATTTGAAGTACTGTGGAATGTCAACATCTTGATTATGTTATTTTTTCCTCTTCGAGTTACATGGGTTATCTATTTTAGTTGTTGTCGCTGTTGGGAGTCCTCAAGTGATGTGGTTTCTATTATCTAGTTCTGTTCTTTGTTTGTGATTCTGTGGCGCTAGTCCATAAGTTTCGTAGAAGGATGGTCTTCGCCCAAACCCACAGGTTTCATTCGCTCAAAACTATTTTTAACCATTGATCTGAGAAAACTGTTGTAAGCAGCTGACAATCTAGATATTTTTGAACGGGTTCAGCGCCATGCCTGACATCCACATGAAAGTCTCGATCTGATGAGGCATTTCAAGGACAGAACATGACGCGGGAAACGGAAAATATTTTCCGATTATTAAAAAAATACTTGTGATTGATTAAAGGTGTTTGATCAAAGGGGATTGATTGACTTATTCGTTTTTTACGGCTTAGCAACCCTTTATTTATTGTTTATTTTCTTTTACTAATTTCGTAGGTAAAGTTAAGGACAGAAGCATCATTTCACAGATCCCAACACCTATTTACCAGTCAAATAATAAACTACTATTCTTAGACGTTCTTGTAGAATATAGTAATAACACATTTACTACTTTGTTTTACCAACAAAAAAAAAACTACAAGTAGAAAAACTCATGCCACCTTAATTTTAAGAGTGAATGTCCACTTTACTTTAGCTATCAAAAACTTTGCTCAAAAGAGGGCACGAGAATTCATCCTCTCGTCCGTTATTCTTTAAAGAACTCAACAGCGTGAAGCAGACGCTAGTTAATAACGGTTTTCCGAACTACCTCATACATAAGCAAATTAGATTATTTCTAAAGTAGGCAACAACAAGACTGAACACACAGATAAATCAACAATGTCAAGATTTTCTATAAAAATCAAATACACGCTAATTATAAGAAACACTATAAAGAAATACACAATCCCAGTTGGCCAGAACAAGAAAGAAAATTGTATAAAAGAGGGATTGCTTCCCAAATACACAATTATGGTCTACTTAGTAGCAATCTTTTGTCTAGATAATTTTGGTTAAAAACCAACAAAAGCTCTTTATGAAGGATTTTTTTTAGTTAGTCCCGATAAAAATAAAATATAAAAATAATATATATAAACCAAAAAAAGAATTAAGATTAAAATAATGCATTTTCGCTTTCCTTTAAAACTCTCTCTCTCTCTCTTTCTGTTTAAACTTCTCTCTATCTATTTCTCTCTCAGCTAATAAGAAAGCAACCCTCAAAAATAAAAATAAAAAGAGGAATAAGAAGAAAAGACTGAACCTGACCGAAAAACGTCGGATGTTTGCAGGACCAGAATCTGTGGCTGAAAACTAAATGTCAGGGAGGCTTCATGCATAACTTCTGCTATATATATAAAAAAAAGAAAGGAAAATAAACACAAAGAGCCTTTTGATGTTAGCCGAAACCAAGGTTCGCCAACAGTCTGGGAGCCAGTTCGAAAGAACATAAGCTCGCAGCTCTGAGCTAGATGAGGAGAAGGAACAGCGAGAGAAACCACGGAGCAAGAGACACAATCACCAGAGAAACCAGCCATGTGTGACGCGTGAAGAAATTTAAGAGGTCATTTGCTAATGATATTTCTTCCTTTCTTAGGACCGAGAAAAACACAGTTGATTGACGCTGACATATATGAATACTACTACTACTTCTACCAGGTAAACTGTCGAATACCGTGCCGAAACGGACTTTATCCCGACTGCTACCAAGATCGGACTTATAACGAACTTTTGTTACCCCGAATATCAAAGGACTTACTCCAGTCTAAATCAAATAAAAATATATTATTTGTTTATAACCCTTGGTCCAGTTGGTTTTAATTCCAAAGTTTCCTGTAAATAAACACTAAGAATTCCTCGCTCAAATTACCACAATTTCTTGTTTATTTTTTCTATATTTTAGACTATTTTCCTAGCTTCCGGTCAAAAATTAAATATAAATTGTCCAATGTTTGCGTACTTGCGGTTTCTACAAGCCATTATCAAAGAGTTAATGTTTGTGCCATATCATCGCTTTTCAAGTATTATATATATATATATATATATATATATATATATATATATATATATATATCCTCAAGGACACATGGCACAGTGGATAAAGGCGTTGGTTAGATCCAGTGACAGACCCAAAGAGTGTGAGTTCAATACCCGGTTAAGGCAGTGGAGAACTTTCAGAGGGAAAAATTAGCAGGAGATAACTGATAACTGACATCCATCAAACATGGCTCGTGGATCTAGAACAGTCTACCCCAGTGATCGAAATAAAGGGTTCGGTTCGAAATTCCAACCACCTGAAGAAGGCCGGAGTGTACAACGGTCGAAACGTTGTGACAAATATGGCGACAATAGTCCGACTAATGTAAATACTATATATATATAATATAATGTGTGTGTGTGTGTTTCGTTAACACGAATGACAAAATACTGCGGTTATGTTTTTTATTTAATTTTTCTTGTGTTCATATATATATTTTTTTTCTTTTCTGAACAAAAAATATTTAGAAATTGTCCGAATGTTCTGTATGTCCGAGCGCTTTTGTCTATTCCTTTAATCATTATCAAGGATGACTTTATTTTTACTTTTAAGTAAATGTATCGATTTTTTATGTATGTATCTAGAGTTATGGGAATTTTGTTATTTTCCAAACAAGGCCAGTACATTGTGGCCGTGCTCATCGTTGTAGTTATATTTTACTTTTTTTTATTAATAATGCTTCCATTATCTTAGCCTTGTTCTTTTTACATGCGGATGATTATATTTGTATTTTCTACGAGTATGTTGCGGACAACACTCAGACATACAGAACATTTGGACAATTTTTACATACTTTGTGTCCAGAAATAAATAAAAATTATAAGAACACAAGAAAAACTAAATAAAATACTTATCGCAGTACCTTGCCAGTCGTTTTTAACGAAACTTGTATAAAAGAGGGATTGCTGCCCAAATACACACACACACACACACATATATATATATATGGACAAGAGGAAAACTATTCTTAGCCGACTCATTTCGTCCTCGTCAAGGCAATGTAGGATTTATTTTGCTGCACTTGTTTATATACAAAGGCGACGATGTCATTGGTTTATCTAGGCTTATAAATTTGAGAACATTTATGAATGTTCATCAGGTAGTTGAAAGGTCAATCAAAAAATATCGAGGACACAAAGTGTCATAATTCAAAGTCTGACAAAAAAAGTAAAGTGAGAGAGTAATATTCAAGAGTTTTTTTTTTTTAAATGAATTTTGTTTAGATTGTGAATCATTTAAGAAAACTTATTTATATTCTTTTGTCATTTTGTCTATATTTCCCCTATTTAAATTTAAAATTAAATTCAATCCACTGTTTAATATTTTTCCATATTTTTTTCAATAAAAAATGTAATGCCTCTAAAAAAAAAAATGATGATCTCATTTCACGCATTTACTGCTTTTAATTGGCGGAAATGTTGACCCTTGTCTGAGGTCGGGTCAGTGCTGTCGGAAATATCAGAGTATAAAGAGGCAGTGACTCATTTCATTTTATGCGCTTGAGAGCTCCGTTTTGAAAGGAGATACTTGAGGAATTGGATGTTAACTTTGCGAGAAGACACTGTAGTGTACACGTGGTCAAGTGAATTGTACCAATTCATATCAGTAGCTTTGTGCCTTTTAAATTTTTAATTAAAAATATTATGATATAGGCGTAAGAAAATCGGCATTTGGAGATAATGGTACGGTTTCAAACCTGACAATCAGCTGGGAGAGTTATTCAGAGCCTCTCTTAGAAGAAGAATATGCAAAATCTCCTAGTTGCAAATATATCTTACATATTTATATGTCTGCATTCGTCCTTGCTTTGAATATTGCTGGCACATCTGGTCTGGTCATCCTGCTATATATTTAGAGATTCTTAGTAAAATCCAAAGAAGAATTTGAAATGTTATTCGTCCTGACCTGGCATCTCGGCTTCAGTCCCCTTTCCACCGCCATAACGTAGTTTTCCTGTACCTTTTCTATAAATACTTTCATGGTAATTACTCGGATGAACTCTTTGCTATGGTAGAATTTATGGGTTTAAGTACAGTACTAGATTGGCAGCAATGTCTCATCATTTTACAGTTGAAATGTCTAGATATAACCGTCAGTTCTATGCTAACAGTTCCTTCTATTGCACTTCTCGCTTGTGGAACTCTCTTCCGGCTTCTTGCTTCCCAATCAACTTTGATCTTCAAAAATGTAAATGTAATGTCAATCGTTATCTTCTTGTGTCTTAATTCTTATTCTTGTCCTCTCTCCTTAATAGTAGATTTTTCTCATATTCTCTAACCTCTTGTCTTAGTGGCTTTATTGCCTTGCTTGGGGTAAAAGGATTAAAAAAATAGGATGATTTGGTGAGATTTGTTTGTAAATTCAAATTTTCCAAAGTGCATAATAACAAAAATGTTTTCCTTTTGTATTTATTTATATTGTCTTTTTACGGATATATTTTATTTATATCTGAATTTTTACATATATATTAATGTCATGCTCTTTCAGGACATAAGCAATCATGACTTCAGATTTGATTTGATTTTTTATATGTAATTGTCATGACTCTTTGGGAAAGATAAGTGGAGTAGTTTTTCGTTGCCTTCTCTACGGCTTCGTATTCAGAGTTTTCTTTCTAAACATCAACATACGTACTTGTTAAAATCACAGAAAACCACATCGTGGAGCTCCATAGACAACAACAGTTGTGTTGTCTTTCCTTGGCTACGCTAAACAGCGACAGTAATGTTTTTTTTCTGTACGACTGTTGCTCTAACCCGATTTAGTGTTCAAAATTTGAACTTATAGACATTTTCATATATTTGGAAATTCACAATGTTATAAAGGGGCATCTTTAATTAAAAACTTTAACACACAAACACCCTTTTTTATGTGCGGTTTCAAGGCATTTTCGACCATGTCTCTGCAAAACTTCCTTTCCAATGTTGCTTTAAATAAGTCTTTTGCCACCCTTTCTCTTTGTGGACCATGTTTTGCTACCTGTTTACTCAGACACGTCAGTTGAGTTATTTACTGTTCACCTGTTTTAGTTCACGTCAAGTAGATTATTCACTGTTCACCTGCTTTAGTATGTCCGGTGAATGCTTTATTCTCCAAACCTTCTTTCCTCATTTCGTGTCCTCAAGATTTTTCTGATCACCATCTTTGTTATGGGGGAGTAATCTACCCAATAGATTAAAGGGTTCAATTCGAAATTCCCTGAAGGTTACCGCGATCTACGTGGACCTGATGAAAGCCGGAGGATACAACAGTCGAAAAACTGTGATAACAACAACAAAGATAAGGACAAAAGCCCGAGTGTAAATAATGATAACCACGCCTCCCAGAAATCCAAACAAAGATTTGTAATTCTTTTTATCGGTAATTTGCCGAAAAATACTCATATTTTAGAATAACTTCGTCTGCAGATCGTTCAATTTTATTAGGAGGATGTATAAATGACACGCATAATTGCAAAAAATAAAAATGTATTAAACCTAATTTCATACTATCGGATAAGGCCACGTGTCCTGCTTGAGGTTTAGTAGTCGAATTACCCAATGGGCTACTTTATAATTTATGTATATCTTTTAGCAATTTATTTATGCGTCACTCGAAATAAATGAAAATGGGATTATTTAACAGGAAGTAATTAAATTACTAGTACCTCTTCGCTTGTTTTTCTTTTTTTGTTTGCTTGATGTCGTGAGTTCAATCCTCACTGATGGCTTTTGAATAATTCAGAAACTACCCCCACTACTACTACAGCTGCTGCTGACGACATCTTCCCGCGATCTTCACCATTTCACACCTGAATGTGTATAAAACGAGTAACACGCGTGTATTAAGCGAATTAGGTGTCCAATGCGTCATGCGTGATTCCCTACTAGATTTCCCCACCAGCCACTGACAAGTTTAACATTGGGATAAAGTCGGTATGAACATTTTACAAGCTCAACAATGGAATGTATTTGAAGTACAAAGAATTACAGCAGTACGAACACGTCTTAGTATCAAACAGATACGAAATATTCAGAAAACAACCGAAATATCTCTCTCTCTCTCTCTCTCTCTCTCTCTCTCTCTCTCTCTCTCGTTACCATGACTATTATGTAAATGACTTTAATTCTGAGTAATAAAAAGAAAAATTGAACAAGGTTAGTTAATGTCGTAAATTAACCATCTCTTCCTTGAGAATGACTAAATAGTTAAATTGATACTAACTGGATGCCTAATACAAAATTCGACATTTAATAGCCCAAAAACTTTTCAACTATACGGTCGAACGCTCTGTCTTCGGGCAGAGAGGAACCCGGACGATGCTATGCCGAAGGGCAGAGTCTCGTTCGGGGTGGTAGATCAACCCGATACCGGTTCTACGGGGAATTTTTGGCCGAGCCTAAGAGCTCGGATGTCCCACGTTAAACTCGGCCTTCTGCCACACCTACCCTGGGGGTGGGGGCTAGTAAATACCAACATTTAATAGCCCAGCAAGGGTTGATATGTGGTACAATTAGCTATCGCTCTCTCGATAGCGACTGAATAGTGACATTGATCCTAATTGGGTGTCTAATTCGAAATTCTTCTGCTCATGCAATAACTCACAGTAACACTCTGCCTCGAGTAGCTCCTGGGCATTAAAGAGAGAGAGAGAGAGAGAGAGAGAGAGAGAGAGAGAGAGAGAGAGAGAGAGAGAGAGAGAGAGAGAGAGAGAGAGATCATTAAACATGGACAGTGGAACAAGAACAATCCATTTCTGTAGATTAAATAAAAGGTTCAGTTCGAAATTCCATAAAGGTTACCCGGATCGACATGCACTTGTAGGTCGGAGAGCACAGCGGCCCAAATGTTATTATAATAAAGGTGAGGACAATAGTTCGGATGTAGATAATGCAAATAAGGGATGACAATGTTTTTATGTTGATTCCAACGTGAAATTTGTTTAAAGTTGGTTAATTGTTTTCAGATTTCTGACTTAATGGAAGTACTTCTAAGGACGTTAAAACAGTTTATAAAACGTAGGAAATGAAAACCCTAATAAATTCTTGACATAGTGTCACTCCTGCGAACCAAGCTGCCTTCTTTTATGGTATTTGTTAATTAATGGCATTTCCAGATAAATTCTAGCTTGTCAGATTGCAGTGTTCCATGATAGCGGGAAAATAGTACAGGCCAATTAACATGAACAATTTTTTTTCTCTTCTTTGAAGGGCAACAAATCATCTTCGGTCATACAAATATTATCTTAGGAAAATTGTAAAGATCCAGCATATTAGTATTTTTTTTCTTTTTTGAAAGTTCCTTTTTAAGTCTATAAGTCAAGGGACGGGGTACTGGGTAAATAGTTTCAGTTTGGCTTCTTGGAGTCAGTCTCCAGTATTTTGATTTGAGACGAACGCTCAAGAAATACGAGCAAGTATCCGAATGCTTGGTGAATTTAAATGCATTCACCAGTCTATTCACTTGTCAACTTACCCAAGCGCCTCTCGTGTCTTGCTGGACATTGAACACATTCCCTAAAAATCGATCCCCTGTATTATTATTATTATTATTATTATTATTATTTAGAATAATTTATATCTTTCTTTGACGAAGTAATTTCGCTCTTTAAATTCCTCTCACTTTTGATACGTACCTTCGCACATGTGCGTGATTAGAGAAACATCCTTGTGCAGGCACGAACACACAGACACAGGGCTTTTCATATATGATTCATGTTAAAATTAAATATCCTAACAAGGATTGATATGCCGTACAATTAACCATCTCTAAAATCGATAGTAACAGAATAGTGACATTGATCCTAACTGTGTGCCTAATACAAAGTTCGACATTGACTAGATCACGACTCTCGTAACCCATTAGAGTCGTAAGGGCACCACATGTACTGCGGCCGTTGCAGCAATGGTGTAGTTTGGGCAAGATAACATGATGGAGCCCAACCCTCTCCAGGCTGACTTGAATTCCTTTTCCTAGACTGGTTGCTAGCCAAGGCTACTAAACCATGTCTGTTGTTTATCGATAGCTAGGTGAGAAGTGATGGATTCATGTTTTTCCAGTGGTGTTTGTGCGTAAGTGAATGCAACTAACTCAATTGGAATTCGAAATCTGCCGCTATCCATTACACCTCATGCACATCCGATCATAGTGAAACGCTTTTATTATTGAAAAGCAGACGAGCGTGTTTATCAATAGTCACGTGATGGGAGCCTACAAAAGCGTGGTGGCTAACAGCCTAATTTTTGTGGACTTGTGTCAGACTGAGTTAATCGAATAGCCATTCTTAGTCACGTGATAGATATCTAATGAGCACACCCACACGTAAACGGTCAAGTATTTTTCAATTGCGTATTTACAAAGGCATACACAAATTAGTCATTTTCTATTTTAGCCTAACTTAGTATCGAACTCAGGATAGCTGCTTACTAACCACTAATCCACGATAATATTCTCAATCATATACGCAAATAAATGCGTGCTCTCTCTCTCTCTCTCTCTCTCTCTCTCTCTCTCTCTCTCGTATAATCCACCTCCTTTAAGCTAGGCCCTTCCCGTTAAAATAATACTACACCCTCACCTTGCCAGGTGTTGCTGCTCTGGTTTCTTTAGTTTAGCGTTTTATCACAGCACATCAGTTTGACTAGATATCCGATCGCTTCAGACCGGGAACGAAACCCAATGGATTTGGTATCAGTCGGAGATTCTAACCACTATACCATCGAGGCGAATTTTTGCGTATTTATTTTTTTCATAAATACACCAGTCACTCAGATAACTCAATCGCTAGTAGAGTCTTGCATTATCAGCAGTAATAGTGACTGTTTACAAATTCGTTCCTTACTCCCCACAATCCTCGACCGATTAAAGGATTTTATCGAGAGCTTATATATATATATATATATATATATATATATATATATATATATGATACGATAAAGAACAATTAGGAAACAGATATCAATCTGACATGTTTCACTTTATTAACGCTTCGTTAGAAATCAAGATAGAAATAATATAAAATGACAAAAATTAAAGAGATGCAGATGTATGTTGAGTTTGGTTATTTCTTATTCGTTGGATACGTGTAATAAAGTAACACATAATATTCAAATCTTCTTTTCATATATATATATATATATAATAGGTGTTATAAAAACATGATTTATTGTATGAAATAATTTCCGTTTCCGACACACTGTTGTATAGATGATTAAGCTATATATATATAAGGTCGGTCAAAAATCAATAGTTGTTTTAATTTAATTTTAAATATATTAGAATTTTTTTCTTTTCTTTATATATATATATATATATATATATATATATATATATATATATATATATATACAGGGTGAGAGGGATAAATTGACATCTAAATTGCGCAAAAATGAAATTAACAATGACATCTCATTTTAACAGACATATTTACCAAAATTATACAAAAATATCTTGAAATACTAAAGAGTAAATTTATTCAATAAAATCACCATTGGCTTCAACCACTGCCTCTAGCAACTCTTCTGGACGGTTTTCTTGTTTCAGTTGGTGAATGCTGCCATAATCTTTGTCTTCAGTTCATCTTTGGTGACAAGGAGTTTTGTTGATCTCTCGCTCAACTGCGCCCACACGTAATAATCAAGTGGGTTGCAATCTGGAGAGTTAGGTGGCCAGATGTTTACTGTGATGTGGTCGCAGAAATTGCCTGACATCCATGACTGCGTTCTCCTGCTTGTGTGCCATGGTGCAGTCCTGTTGCTAGACATAAGGACTTCCAGCTGCTACTCTCTTGACACTAGGGCTGCACTACTTCCTCAAGGCACTTGATGTAGGCCTCCGTGTTGAGTCTGACACCCTGATCAACAAATTCAGGAGTTCTTTTCTTATCAAAACGATCGGAGTGATTTTTTTTCGAACTGTCGTACCTTCGTAATCACCATTAGATTATTTCTGACAGAGTAAATTGCGTTATGGTTGGTTTTTTTTCTCGCAGACGGTACCCAACTCACCCTGCAATACTGTGCAGTCGACAAAATCAAAAAGAAACAACAAGCATGTGCGAAAGTACAAATTTAAAATGGCGGCAATTTACCCATAGCACGATATATGTGTGTGTATATATATATATATATATATACTCTAGCAGATCTGGAAGTTTTTTCGAAACAAAGTGCCTATATACAGCTTCTGTAAGACGTACTGGAAGCCACACCCAAAGGTTTGTAAAAGTATTTTTGATACACTTCGTGGGGCGGCTCCTCACACCAAAAGAAGGACAAAAGTCCATATAAACTTATGTCCGCAAAACCTTCGTTTTTGAGTTATGTTTAGGATAGATGACGCTGTATTGCCATGTAGACTAGTTTACATTTGTCATTCGTGCACAATTGTGGCAGGTCTGTCTTCAACATTTAACGTGTATATTAGTGAGTAGACTGAGAAGTGTTACGTTTAACAATGACAGGATATTCATATCATGAGCAGGCAGATATGATTTTTACATAGGGTCGCGCGAATGTTAATGGACGCGAGGCTGCACACTTCCAGACCTGCTAGTGGATGTACCCCTGCTAATACGAAGACGCATATAGTTCATGCATGATGTTGGCTCCAGCATATTTTAGTCACATTGTTCGCGATACACTGTCTGACATCTACCATGAAAGCTGTATAGGTAGGGGAAGACCGGTTCCATGGCCTGCACGTTCCCACAAACTCACTCCTTTGGATTTTTATCTGTGGGGGCCACCTAAAACAATTGGTTTATGCCACAGGCATTAATAACGCAGAGACGCGTCATCAACGTGTCAAGAGGGCTTGCGAAACCATTCGAGACCGTGTGGAAGTATTTAAAAGGGTCCGCCACTCAATGATTCGACGAGTGCATTCGTGTGTAGAAGCAAGCGGAGGACATTTTGCTGTGTTGAGGTACAACGATGGCCTTTTGGACATATTTTTATATGAGCATTCTACCTTCTTTTGGTGTCAGGACCCCCCCCCCCCAAAAGTGTGTATTTTTGCATTGTAGATTGGATTGTACATTTAACAGTGTCTACCGTAAACTTTAAACTTAAAAATTAAGGATTTGCGGACATACATTTATATGGACTTTTGTCCTTGTTTTGGTGCGAGGAATCCGACTTCAAAGTTTGTAAAAGTATTTTTGACACACCATATACATATATATACATATATATATATATATATATATATATACATATATATATATATAATGTATAATGTGTGTGTATGTCTATGTATATAAGTGTTTAGAAGCTCAGGGTAAAAAATGCAGGAATCTCTTCTTTTCTTATCTATAATTCTTTTTCAAAATGACTGTCTCTCTGGACATACATGGAAGGCTATCAAGTATTACTGTTTTGTATGAAGTAAGTTCTACAAACATTCACAGGAGGTTTGTGAATATTTATCGAAAAGCTTCACTTGACTTAATCGCAGTAAAGAGGAGGATCAGAAACGTTAATGTCAATTCTAGTGAGAAAAGAGTAATTAATCTTAGTGATAGGCTCCGCAGTGGCAGACAAGCGGTTTCTGTGAATGTGGATAAAGCTATACATCCTTATGCTCTCATTACAGCTGAAAGAAGAATCACTATTGCAAAATTGTGTAAAAGCCTTCAGACTAGCCATGACAGTGCTGGCAGTTTAGTACAGTCTCCTGGCTGCTGCAAGATCTGTGCAAAGTGTGTTCCCAGAATATTAACAGAATACATGAAAGAGCAGCGAGTGATTTTGCTCAAAAGCTTCTGGAGCCGCATAACACCGATAGTACCTTCCTAAGCAGGAGAGTCACAATGATGCACATGCAGTAAGTTCCATTTGATTGGTAGGCAAGATTACGGGGGTTACTCTGAGTGGAAGAGAATGAGAAGTGAGGAGAAAGGACAATAAAATAATAGGCTTCCTGGAGGCACAAGATTTCAATTGACGGTGCATTTCAATTTTTGAAGCTTGTAGGTGGCAGGCACGGCAATGGTTAACTATTCGGACTGAGGAATCGGAGAGCCGATTTTGAATTTCAGTCGAGTTTATTACATTTTCTTACGTGGGAAAGGTATGAATCCATCTCTTTTCACCCAGCAAGACAGACTGCGTCCTACAGCAACCAGTCTAAGAGAAGGAAACTCTGAATTCAAATCGAATTGCACTATTTTAAAAGTGTGTATACATGAATCCAAATTCCCACTGAAACTCCTACTATAAATTTGCACGTCTGACTGAATGCAACTTCTGTTACGTTTGGTTAGCTTTCGTTCGGATGCGGCGGGTTCGTTTAACAGAACTGGCCGAACCGGCCGAGTGAATGCCACAACAAGTACAAGTAAGTAAAAAGTGAGTTCCACAAGTGAGAAGTTACGGTTAGGTCTAGATAGTTCAACAGCAAAACGTTGAGATCTAATTACCAATTTAGTAGTACGTTTAAATTCATGCGGTCGAGAAGAAGAGCTCTTTAGAACTACCATGATAATACAGAGCAACCTCAGTTTTAGAAGGTCTCTCATGTCGAACAAATCGGTTTTCGAACAGAAAATTCAAGATGAAAAAGCATCGGTTCTCGAACAAAATTACCGAACCGAGTTAACCCGAACAGAATCATTTCTGCATCGACCGCCATGTTGTATACATTCGGGTGTTGTGCTGTGCTTTTCTTTTCCAATTTTATTGCACTGTGCCTTTTTTTTTTCTCTTCATTAGTCCCCAGTCATGGCTCCAAAGAAAGCTAGCAGTGATACTGGTAAAGGAAAAAGAAAAATTAAGAGAAAAACAATTGTTGATTATATTGTCTCTTCCTACTCAGTTTCATATGGCAAAATCAACAATTTATACTATTCTTATAAATAAAGAGACAATCATGTCTTTCCTTCCCCTTTCCAAACAATAACATCTCTTTCCTTCCCCATCCACTTACGCCATCAACTCTCCTACTTGCAGGTATGGTAAAATTAAATAGTTCGTCTATATTTTATCTGCTTAGTATTGTGTTTATTTATTTTTTTATTAGATTTAATAATTTTTATTGGTTTATTATATAAACTTGTGTGCAAAGTACTGTTGTAAAAGTTTAAATAAGCAATCATCTTGGGACCAGGACGGATTACTCCATTTTATATTGATTTCTATTGGAAGAATAGTTTCGATTTACGAACATTTCGGGTTCCGAACGGGCTTCAGGAACGAATTAAATTCGTGAACCGAGGTTTCACTGTATTTATAGAATAAAGAGTGAGGCCACGAAACGGTGCTTTGTTTGTTTGTTTGTTTAGTGGCATATCAACTCCTTATGGGTCATTTAATGCCGACATTTAATTTTCTTGGGCGCTTGAGTAGTTATTTCATTTTACAAAAATCTATTGCTGGTAATTTATTCTTTTCTTTTTTTTTTTTTTTAAATTTATAATTACATTTTTTTTTACTCCAGTTTGGGGGTTCACTATTTGCACATAACTGGGACCCTAACAGATGCTACTACTCCGGGTGAAGGTGAACCTGATAACAACACCAATTAAGAGGTGGTTCCACACTCCTCAATACCTCCTAGTCAGAGGTCTTGCTGCTGGATGTAGCTTATCGTCATAGCCAGGACGATCGTCACGGCGGTGGGAGTTTGTGTCTGAAGTCGAGATACCATGTGAACCAGGTTCGCTCTGATTATTGTTATGTCTTTAACGAATGTTCTTACTGTTCTGCATATTTTCTCTCTGTTTGGGTCTGCAACACCAGTTTCTTGAAATATTTCTTTACTGGTCAATCCACTTTTCTTGCTTTTTATTCTTTTTAATCTTTCTCATATCTATTTTTCTAACATTCTTCCGCCCAGTTCTGAGATCTCTGTTCGGCGTTTATTTTTTTCTTTTTCTTTTTTTTTTTCTGTTATCTGCCTATATTTCTGAAATTAAATCTTGTAACTATTTACATCATTCGGACTGTTGTCCTTTATCTTTATTGCCACACTCACGACGTTTCGACCGCTGTACGCTCCGACCTTCTTCAGGTAATATGCGTTGGAATTTCGAACCGAAACCTTTTTTAGTCTATAGAGGTAGATTGTTCTAATTCCACATACCATTTTGGATATTTCAGTTTTTACTCCAGTTTGGGGGTTCACTATTTGCACATAACTGGGACCCTAACAGATGCTACTACTCCGGGTGAAGGTGAACCTGATAACAACACTAATTAAGAGGTGGTTCCACACTCGCGTCAGAAGTCATCGTTCACATTTAGAAATCTACTATTCGTTCGTGTATTGAATACTGTTGCCATATCTGATCTGGTGCTCCTACTGTGCATCTCAATTCTTGACAAAATCCAGAGAAGGGTCCGCAATATAATAGATCCTGACCAGGCATCTCATCTCCCGTCACTTTCTCGCCGACCTGACGTGGCTTCTCTTTGTCTCTTCTGCAAATATTTTTATGGCAACTGCAGTTTTTTTCTTGGTGCTCCGACTACATGAATTTAAGCGTGCTACTAGAATGGCAATTAGGTCCCACCGCATTACTGTTGAACTAGCTAGATGTAACTGCCAACTTCCCGCCTGCGAAACTCCCTTCCGATTTCTTGCTTCCCTGATAACTACAATCTTCAAAAATGTAAATGCAACATCAATCACCATCTTCTGTCTTCTTGATCCCTATTCCTTTTTTGTCATTTCCTCAATCCTCTCCATTTTCAATCTTCTGATTCTCTTTCATTTTTAACTTCCTGTTACTCCCTGCGTTCTAGTGGTATTGTCACCTTGTCTGAGATGAAACTATCAAAATATATATTTTTTTATTTACAATATAATATACAACGCTCAAGAAAATTTCTCACTACCAAAAAAATTGCTGTAAATATTTCTAATAAAAAAATATTATAAGACTCTTAGAAAAAATTAAGCAAATTGCTTCGCGACTGTAAATATAAACGTATTCAATGGACACGTGGTTATAACGTTAGAATTCTGACCATAAGACTCAGGTTCAAGTTTGAATCCCACCCCAGTCGATTTATCAAGGAGGTGACTTCTTCATGATATCTGACTGGGAAGACACCTCCAGCGTGCGGCACTATTGAAAAGTACTTCAAAACTAGTCCAAGCCTTGTCAGTGAAAATAGACGAAACTGTTCGGAAGCCTCTGATGGTTATGCTAGCCCGAAAATCACAAGTCATCGTGACCGAGAGTTTGAACGTACTGTTGTTGTTCAACTACTAATCACACCAGATTATACACTTTCTTGCAGAAACATAGTTGCAGTATAAATCACAGGTTTAATCTGTGGGCATTGAAGAAACACAAATATACCCGAGAAGGCGATTGCAATAGGGAGTAGCTAGCTACCATCGTAAACAAGCTAACTTAAAACAAGCCGCAATTATTATTATTATTATTATAAAAATGTATCCTTATTGATGACAATCTTATTTTGGAACTATTTATTTGCCTAAAATTTGCAAGCTTTTTTACAGTATCTTCGCAAAGTTCAAATTCGTGATTTATTTTCGAAATATTTGGTTTAGGAAAGTCCCACCTGCATTTAAAAAAAAATTTTTTTTTAAGATAATCAATTTTACACGGTCTGTATCGATTCATGATATAAAGTGCCTGAAGTTATTGAGACGAGGCAAAATAGATAAAATTACTTAATTCCGAAGCTATCTGTCTGCAGGTCTTAATACAATTTCTAAGAACAGCATAGAACTGTTTTTTTAATTTCCTCTAGGAAAGAAAACAAAATGTGAAATTGTCTGTTAGGTTTTATCAAGATGCAACCATCTGGAGCTTCACCATTGAGCAATGATAACTTTACTAGTCTCATAGATCATTCTTCTTATTTGTAGCGTGTCCCTTCAGAACGTTGACGATCAAGGCTCTCCACAATTTCTTGTCCTTTGCAGTTCTTAATAAATTTTCTCTTATCCTAAACTCTGTTCTACCATTCATTTACACAAGCTCTCCAGGTAAGTTACGCGTTGTTTTCCTCTGTCCCCATTGCCTTTAATCTGTCCTGTGAGTATCAAATTTTACAAGCACTCTTTACTCATTAATATGCCCTAGAAATTTAAATTCTCTCTTTCTGGTGTTAGATATAAGTGTCTTTTTTTCTTTCTATTATCTCTTAAACTTTGTCGTTGCTCACATATTCGGTTCATAGTATTCTCATCCTCCTCCTGTAGAACCACATTTCTGTGACTTCAAGTCTTTTTGAATCCTCGCTCACTACTCAGTTATTGTAAACATGCCAAAATAAGATAAGATTATTTCTGATTGAATTTCTGGAATATACTTACCTATGCTGTTATTATCACATCGTCTCGGCTGTTGTACCCACTGGCTTTTTCAGGTGTCTGTCGATCCTAGTCACCTTTAGAGATTTTCGAATTGAATAGTTTATTTAATCTTCAGGGGTTCATAATGCTTGTTCCACTGTCCATATCTAGGGATATCTTATTTTCTTCTTTTTAGCACTACTTAGTTATTGCTTGACCTGTTTCTACTAAGTCTAAGTTTCTACTACCCGTGCAAGGGATTGAACTCACAATTACTCTTTTTTTATCATTTAACCCCAAGAAAGGCAATAAAGCCACTAAGATACAAGGTGTTACTAAGTGTTGGAGAATAGTAAAAAGAAAAACATTAAGGAATGAAAAAAATAAAAGAAGAGGAATCAAGAAGACAGTAGATAACTATTGACATCGCATTTATATTTTTGAAGATTGAAGTTGGCTGAAAAGCAAGAAGCCAGAAGAGAGTACTACAGGCGAGAAAAGAAATTATTAACAAAGAACATACAATTACATCTAACCAATTCAACTTTAAAATTATGAGACTTTGTTGTCAATCTAGTACTACGCTTAAATTATAAGCTCTAGGTACTATAGAGGAAAGTTCATTAGAACAATTACCATGAAAGTATTTATAGAAAAGACACAGGGAAGCTACATTATGGTGGTGGGAAAGTGACTGAAGCCGGGATGTCAGGTCAGGACCAGTAACATTGCAGATTCTTCTTTGAATTTTATCAAGAATCTCCAATTATATCGCAGGAGCATCAAACCATATGTGGTTGCAATAATCAAAGCATGGATGAATGGTAGACTTATAAATATGTAAAATACATTCAGGAGAGAAAAATTGTCTAGCACGACAGTGAACCAACGTTCTTAGCAGCTGACCTAGCAGTTGATTTAATATCATCTTTCTGCTTCATGTCAGCAGAGAATGTTAACCTAAGAAGGCGCAACGAGTCACTCTTCTGGAGTTCCACGGGTTTCTATTTGAATTTTCTGATGAATCTTTATTTAATTACTGAATAAGATCCTTGTGAGTTCCACGACTTTAAAATATCTGCATCGTTGTTGCAGCGTTAAATATTTTAGCTTAACAACTTTAACCAATTATTGCAATAACAATCATAAGTATAAATACGGGTCATTATTTAGGTAAGAGGGTACAAATAAAAAGATTTGAAGATTTTACATTTCACTGAAATACGCGTTAAACACATACATCTTGGGTGTGCATGTTAACAAGTTTATGGGTTTTGTGTGTATTTTTAGGTTTTATTTCATTTTCCCACAAAATATCAGTCGTCCAGGGTTTTTTTTATATTAAATATCCGAATGTCCGAATTCCAAACAAAAATAAAGAAAACATGGTCTCATGCCTGTTAAATAAATCATTCAATATATAAACAAATAAGATAGAAGTATACAAAAAACTGGAGTTTCTGCTACAGACGTTTATTTCTTATATGTTGACTGTATTGAAACAAAGTTAAATGTCTCTTGAGTATGTCCGTTTTCCTTTTTGGTTTAGAAATAATTTATGGTAAGTAAAGATAAGAACGGGTAAAGATGGTCAAGCTCAAGTCAGCCTCGCGCTGAGTTGGGATGGCCGAATTTCTACTCCGTGGCTGATGAAAACACGTCTGATAGATCTCGTTGGAAAGAGAAAGCTTCTCTCCTTTCCAAAAGTGGGTGTCGTAAAATCGCACACGTGACCAGAAACCCTTTCCGGTTTCTTTATAACTTGCATCATGAGAAAATGAATTTTTTTCATTCTTTATTATTATTTTATTTATTGGTTTTATTTCATTTTCCCACATAAAAAAATCAGTCGTCCGGGGTTTTTTTTTTATATTAAATATCCGAATGTCCGAATTCCAAACAAAAATAAAGAAAATATGGTCTCATGCCTGTTAAATAAATCATTTGTATTTACAAACATATGTACAAAAATTCAAGAGAGTCAAAAAGGAGTAAAAATAGTCTTTAGTTAAGTTTAAGTCTGGGATTTTATAAGAATTTTTTTCCGAAAGTGGGCTGGAGAAAAATAGGCTTTTAGATTTCTCTGATTGGTCAGATATTTCACAAAGTGATGTTATTTTCTAACCAATAGACACTTTGACTTAAATAGTGTGTGTTGTATTGTGGAATCGTTTTGGCATGTTTGTTTGCTATATTGTCTGCTACTAAGTACAAAATAAAGTTTGGGCCTGTTTGGATATGGTATATATGTGGGTATGCAATTGTGTTGAAAATCGGGTTTATTTCCTATACGTGTTATTGTCTCCGCTGTCTCCCTTTTCTTTCTTTTTTTCTTTCTTTTTTCTTTCTTTCTTTCCTCTAAAACCAAACATATCTTTTTCTTCCGTCTTTCCTCGCAATCAAAACGGAATAGTCAATTATTTACATCTTCTCGCTACAACACACCCACCCAGTGTTGCATACAGAGCCTTGCCTGTAGTGTTATGGTTTCAAGGACGTTATGTATGCATGAATCTTCAAGACTGGGGCAATCTAGAAGATGCTCCATAGTTTCTAAATGCTCGTATTGGCAGTTTGGATCATCCCCATTTCTGAAGGTTGGCTCTACAGGCCAACAGTTGTTCGGAGGCGACACAGGCAGGACCAGAAGGGCCGAGCATCACTGAAGCCAGAGGGGAAATTAGGTAGTGCTGAGAGAGAGAGAGAGAGATTGTATTCCATGTTATTAAGGTGGCTGCACCACAAGAACAGATACCGACTAGAAGTTCTGTTGTTCAGTGGCTCGACTGAATGTAAAAAGCTATGTCTTTACTTGAGCCTCTTTCTTATTATTTATATGAGGTAATGTTAGGGCGTAACATACACGCTAAAGAACGAAGAGGCAATTATATGATGAGTCTTCCAAATTTCGACACATTCAGGATATGATCCCCAATAAGTACTAGAACGGTCTTTTCCTCTTTCGGTCTGTTTATTTATTCTTAAGCATAAGACTCTAAGAAACTTTAACAAATATTATATCAACTAGCTTAAAAGCCGTCTTATCGGGCAGCATTAAGCTAGCCGCTGAGGGCTTTTGATTGGGCTTTCATCGCAATAGGTAGGTAGGGGTAGATGCGATAGGCAACAATAAACTACAGAAGAACTCAAAATTGATCGCCGGATTTAAGTATTGCATTAATATTTAAGCTTACCTTTTAAAAGTTCAACGATAATTCTTCTGCCGCCACTTAATTTAAAGACAATTTGATGTACGTAGGTCCTTACTTTCTGTACACACAATTATTTTTATTTCATGGGTGACTTTCGCTGGATTTCGCAATTAATTTTGACTATTCTCAAATTTATTTCCAAGTAATAAAAATTGTTATTGTATAAAAAAACTTTGTCGCAAAAAATTACGTACAAAAATCGCCGAAAACAATTGCAATAATGAAAACTTGGGAATTCAAAATTTCAGGATTACGGATCCGGATCCGGCCTAGAATATTTTTAATTTGCTCACGGAGTCGGTCTGATTCCAAAATGGTATGATATGTTGGGCTACGGTCTCTAGGAATAAAGTTGAAAAGGTGTGACACAGTGACACACTGACATTCGCATTTATTATATAGATGTCTCACTTAGTTGTTATTCCGGATCCGGTCCGGAATGTTTTTAATTTGCTTACGGAGTCGGCCTGATTCCAAAATGGTATGATATGTTGGGCTACGGGATCTAGGGGTAAAGTTGAAAAAGTATGACACAGTGACACACTGACATCCGCATTGATTATATAGATAAAGCACCGAACCAAACTTCATCGTGATAGAGTTGTGTTAGTGTCTACTGTTTGATTTTTCTACCGTTAATAATGGTGACTATTTTGTAATTTGCTTTTGTCCAGCCTTGCCCTGAATCGGAGTTTGAAATGTTATTAAAAAACAAATAGGAGGTTAGTTTTTAACTATATTACCATGACAGTAATTGCTACGTTACTTTTGACGCCCCTTAATATCGCATCTCTAGTATAGATAATGTATTTTGAGTAATGCGCGCACACGCGGACACAAAAATGTGTTGTCTCACATCCATGTGGATGTGCCACTCTGTAACATTCCCTTGTTTGTTTTTCATTTATTTTTCTTTATTTCGTCTTGTTTTCTCTCTCACTCTCTCTCTCTCACACACACACACAAATATTTATGAAGAGGACAGACAATTCATAGTTTTGTATAGTTTTTTTTATAAAACATAATTAGTTCGTTAGTACACTACTTCTCTTTGTAATACTTTTTGAGTTTTAACTAACATGAAAAACTGATGGTCTGTCGGCAGTCATCTCCTATCTAAGCACGAAAAGAGAGAGAAAGAAAGAAAAGCATACATGTTCTTGACTCTCTCTTTCCCGATTCCTTCCTTCCTTCCTATCTCTATTTTTCTATCTTTCTCTCTTCCGCACATACACTCATACGCAGATGAAGACATGATTTGTAACACACATATGTATACACATACACACACACATATATGAAAGACTGGTGTATTCTCCCTCCTTAAATAAAAAAAATACACAAGCACACATCACTCTAGTACCTACATAAAGAGACAAATAACCTATCGTCCATATCGTAAAATATTCTCGTTTTATCGCCGATTTCTGGCCATGAGACGCGTGTTCGAATCTCACCATAGTCGATTTGTGAGGGAGTTGACTACTTGATTATATCGGCCCGGGTAGGCGATCCCTGTTATATATATATATATAGTGAGAGAGGATGCGATGGGTAAATTGTCGCCATTTTATATTTTTAATTTCGCGCATACTCGGTGTTTGTGTTTGACTTTCTCGACTGAAAAGTATAGTAGGATCAGTTGGGCCCCGTCTGTGATAAAAAGAGCACCATGACGCAATTCAATCCTCCAAAAATTTGGAAACGGTATGCTGTACTGCTAGGCATTCGCGCCGGAAGTCCCAATGCAAACATTTCAAAGTGTTTGGGTGTCAGCGCAGTAATTACGAGGATACAGCATCTCGGAAAAACTCACTTTGATCGTTCTGATAGGAAAAGGACTCCCGAATTTTGTATCTGGCGACCTAAGTCCCCAGACTGCAACCCCTTTGATTATTATGTGTGGGCGTAGACCAACAAAACTCCTTGTAACACCAAAGATCAACTGAAGGCAAGGATTATGGCAGCATTCACCAACTTAAAGAAGGGGACCGTCCAGAACAGTTGCTGGAGGTTCCTTAGTTGTCTGAAGGCCGTGGTTGAAGCCAATGGCGCTTTTATTGAATAGATTTACTCTTTAGTATTTCAAGATATTTTTTTTAAAATGAGATGTCAGTGTTACTGTCATTTTTGCGTAATTTAGACGACAAATTATTCATCGCACCCTGTACAAATATATATATATATATATATATATATATATATATATATATGCAGAAATATAGTCTTAAAGTGTGCTATATTTATGGGATAAAGTGCTCAATATCAGAGATAGAGCATGTGTAAATATAAAAGTGGACATGTAAGTCAGCACTTAGAGGCGACAGTCTGTTTCATGCTAGTGCAATCGTCAGGCGATTCTTTATATATATATATATATATATATATATATATATATACTTTAAAAATCAGGAGGTCAGTTGAATCATCTACCTTGGTTTCAACCTTACGGTATTTTCAGGCGATTTTTTATCAAATGACCACATAACGGTTTTTGGGTTTTTTTGTTTTTTTTTTAAATAAATAAATAAAGAACGCTACATATTGTTTGCAAAAACAAATAAACAAACGCACGACGAAATGGAGGAGGAGGAGGATATGAAACAGAAGAAGCGGGAAGGGAAGAAAAGCAAGTGTATTGTAAATTCATCAGTGGGAGGTTAAATTACTTTGTTTTTATGCAGCCTCATATGCACTTAAGGAAATTTTCTATAAAAATAGTAAATACTATTTTTACCCGTGAAAATTTTACGATTTTCCTTTTGTAATATTCTGATAAATCTTCGTTCTTCAGTTGATTGAATAAGCTCACGGCGAATTCTACGAAAATAAAATATCTGTAGAAATTCCCCTATCGCATCGTTAAATATTTGAGCTTAACACCTTTAACAAAATATTGCAATAACAATCACAACTCTGAATGCTGGTCGTTATTTAAAGAATTAAGGTCATACAAATGAAAAGAATGTTAATTGACAACTTTATTCATTTCATTGAAACAGACGTTAAACACTTCTATCTTCCTCTCTTCCTTTCATTTTCTGATTGAAACCAAGTAGCGTCTTTGATATTTATTTTGCCTTCTCACCCGATCAAAACGGAATAGGCCATTATTTATGAGGTACTAGCAGAGCGTAACGGGCGTTCGAACTAAAGAACTAATGGACAAGCACAATTATTATATGATACTAGTTGTTACCATTGAAAAAAAATCAAGGGTATATTGTAAAATTTCTGCAATGTTTATTTTTAATAGACGAATCAAAATACGGATGTTTTCGAAAGAGTTAAATTAAAATGTAATTATTTTCTGGATCTTAACAATGCTTTATTTATTTCTAAAATTTCATGTGCACATAATTGTTTGTACTCGTTGTTTTCAATAGACAGTGTAACCCGGATATAAGAGAGTTGTCGGGACCCGAGAAGACGTCTCTTATATCCGGGTTTCTCTTATATCCGGGTTTGGTCTATTATGTTTAGGTAAGTATGGCTCTAATTTGGGACCAGAGAAAATCTCTCTTATATCAGGGTTACACTGTATACATTTTTTTATTGTTGAATGCAAATTGATTTCTTGTTTTTCCTTGAGTTATGCAAATTTAAATGTAAAGAGGTGCTCTTACAAAAACGCAGCCACATTGACAATCTCAACACATAGTAAATAGCACCACATTGCAGAGCAATCATACACACACACACACACATATATATATATAACTGTAAATGTTATTTAGTGGATACATGTGTACCGTAAATTGTCTACTCAGACACATGTATGCCGAGATCGATAGACGTAAATTATTTACGTCTATTGATCTCGGCATTCGAGAGACTTGATAAAGAAAATGAGCCTTTTGAGAAGCTTCGAAATTACGCCCACCATATTGGGAAAACAATGTGTGCTTTAGAATGCTCAGCCACTAAAATTTTCACAGGAGATCAAAAATAGTTTTACAAACTTTGGGGCGTGTTCTTCATGCCAAAACAAGGGCAAAAGTCCATATATCCGCAAATCCTTCGTTCATGTTACATCCATGGTCTTCTCAGCTGTCTTTTTTGTTCTTGAAAATTTACAACAAAAACATTAAACGCTATTGTTTATTTACTTGTTTACAAAGTTTCCTCAATAAAGGTTACGGATTACATGAATATCTTTCCTGTGTAATACAAGCTTTTCTAGCATTTCAAGTAGCTCTTCGAGTTAGATTGCACAAAAGCATTTGATATGATCAATGACAGATGCCAGATCGTAATTCCATATCATAGTATAGGAATGTCAGATGTTCTAACCTCTTCATATCCCCCCACTTTCCGATACAGATATACCAAGTTTCAACCAAGTATACTGAAGTCGAATTAATGATAAAATCTTTGCAGTTCACTTCGTTTCCTGTTAGTCGTGTCTTTACATTATTTTATGTATATTCACCTTTTCCAGATTAACAGACCTGATGACAGCTTAAAGATCGCTGAGCTGTTAATGTGTCTCGGCGTGAAAGGTAATACAGCGTTCTACATCTACTACAGTGTAACCCGGATATAAGAGAGATTTTCTCTGGTCCCAAATTAGAGCCTGTGTTAATGTATATATAATAGACAAAACCCGGATATAAGAGAAACCCGGATATAAGAGACTTCTTCTCTGGTCCCAACAACTCTCTTGTATCCGGGTTACACTGTACTATTCTGTATAACCAGTCTTCTTTTTAATTTTATGTGCATTCAACACGTAAGCGATCATGGTTCTCCCCAGTTTCCTTTTCTTTGTCATCTGTGAATTGCTTGTCTTTATTATCTGTGAATTACTGTTGAAAGAGATTGTGGGGAGATTATCGGTTCCCTTCTCTCCGGTTTGGAATTAATTTGTCCTTCTCTGGTCACCAAGGACTAGAAAAAACCAGTCTACTCTGTTATTTAACCGAGGGTTCGAGGAAGAAGAGACGGGTTAATGCATTTGTGGCATTTGTGCGAAAATGAACGCAACAGACTGGCCCGGAATTTGAATTCGGTTTGTCGATTCTACTTTTTGTGCCAATATCCACTACACAACCCGTACATGTAGAACCAGCTTACTGCAATGGTTCGTGTTTTTTATGAATTAATATATATATATATATATATATATATATATATATATATATATATATAATTTCACTCCAAACAAGGCAATAAAGCCACTAAGACGCAATAAAAAAATACTATTAAGGAGAGATAGCAATAATAGAATAAGAATAAAAAAAGACAGTAGACAACGATTAATTTTGCATTTTTGAAGATCAAAGTTGACTAGGAAGCAAGAAGCCGGAAGAGAGTTCCACAAGTGCGAGAGAAGAAACTGTTAGCATAGAACTTACGGTTACACCTAGCCATTTCAACTGTAAAATGATGAGAGCTTGCCACCAATCAAGTACTGCGCTTAAATTCATAAGGCCTAGGTACCACAGAAGGTAGTTCATCAGAACAATTAGCATGAAAGTACTTACCGAAAAGGCTCAGAGACGCTACATTACGGTGGTGGAAAAGTGACTGAAGGTGAGATGCTACGTCAGGACCAGTAACATTGCAGATTCTTAGTTTTTTGTCAAGAATCTCTAAATGTATAGCAAGAACATCAGACCAGATGTGGCAGCAATATTGAAAGCATGGACGAATGGCAGACTTATAAATATGTAAGACAGATTCGGAGAAGAAAAATTGTCTAGCACGACACAGGAAACCAACTTTTCTAGCTGCAGTAATTGATTCAATATAATCTTCACATTTCATATCAGCCAACAATGTTAATCCGAGATGGCGCAGTGAGTCATTCTCCAGGAGGTTAGCATCAGCCATGTTGATGGAAGGTAGAAAGAGGTCTCTCAGGTTTTTGATAGGAATCAATTTCGTTTTTGGAAGTGTTAAATTAACAAGCTATTCTTTACTCCAGTTAGCAGCATTTTTTTTTTAGATCAGCTGCCAATTTGACCGTATCGAAATGATCAGACTTACTATCAAGACAGGAGTAAATATATACCGGGTTGAGAACTGATTCCATCAGGCAGATCATTGATTAAAATTAGGAACAGCATAGGTCCAAGGATAGAGCCAAGAGGGTGGGAGACACCTGCATCAATGCAGAAAGATCTATTCGGGTGGACGTTCAGTAAAACTCGCATTTCTCGATTCGGTAAGAAAGACTGAATCAGTTCAAAAATTCACTGCATACAGGTAGCGATATGCATGACCAGTTTGTTAACCACGACGAGACACTGTGAAGCGGAAAAAAAAAAACTTTTTGTAATAGCAATAACAAGACTTCTTTTGTGAGAATTCGAGATCTTATATTGGGAAGGAGATACTAAAGAGAGTCCTCGAAGAAAATAAGACAGGGATTGTCCGTCAGCTCCCCGAGACTCAAAAGTTGATTTTGTAGGAGCGGCAAAGATATATACAGTGTTGAAGCGTCTCTTTCACACAATGGTAGTTAAGCGGGGGGGGGGGGGTGCAGGGATGGGCACAGAAGGATTCTCTTCGAAGTGCAGGCCTAGAACAAATAACTCACTCTCTCTGTTTTTGTCATCATAAAGAGAGAAGGTTCCTTATTAATCGATTTGAATCATTGCCTGAGTCAATTCAAGCAAACAACGTCACACAACAAATAAAAACTGATGATAAAGTGTATATAGAGAATTTATAAAAAAGACTAATGCTGGTCATGTTGACATGCATTGTTCCTCAAATTATTTTATTATTATTAAGATCTATTTGCTAGAGGCATTGAGTACTTTGGGTTATTGCCTCGATAGGAATCTGACTTCTTTTCTGGTTACCATTCTTTTGTCTTTTTATTTTTTCTTCGTTTTTGTTTTTTTTTTCTTTTGGCGTTTGAAGTTTCATTTTTCATTTTTCAGGCTTTGTATTAATAGATTTGTCTTTGGAAGGTTTACCAATAGTTTGTTAGCTTTTAGATAGATAGATTTGAATCCGAAACAGAATTCATTTCTGTCTTTTATTCCAAATTTACATACTGAAATTTACATACTTTCGAGTTAGAATTGCCAAATAAAAGTGGAAGTAATTATATTTCTTGTAATTATAAACCCAGGCTTCACGTAGACATAATGAAGGCATCCTGAGTCAGAGTGTGGATAAAACGTACATCCCTGAATCTGCCGCAGAGGATTTAGCGCAATTAGAAAAAGCAAAGCCTTTGAACTTCCAGATTCAAATTCCCCGCCTGAATCTGTTCACCTAAACTTAGCAAACAAGACAAAAAAATAATCCACGTCAACAGACCACGGTGAAGGTATGTAAGAAAGAAAGAAGATATCTCGACCTTGCCAGACAATTGAAGAAGTTGTGGATCATGATGGTAATAGTTGCGTCAGTAATTATGAGAAAGCTGTGATCGCAGAAGCCTGGGACAAAAGACTGGAAGAGCAGGAAATTAGGAGAAAAGATGGAACCGCCTGGATGATAACATTATTGAAAACATCTTCGATACTGAGAAGATTGTCAAAGTGTTAAGGAGACTTGTTGTCACTTAACCTCCAGTATACGCTACTAGTTACTACTGATGTGGTCATTCACTAAGTGTATTGAATAGTAAGAGTAAATTGCGAAACAACAGACAGATTTTCCAAAAGATTCGTAGATTTTTAAAAAAAAACTGCTGGATTCTTTGGCACATTTTCTTATTTAAAGCTTAAATTTTCCTCTGACCAAGAGAAATGCTGCTCAGAAAATAGTTTTATCATGATTGTATTCCATAACTTTTTATCTGATTTCACTATTCAACCGAACTTTGAAAATTGTCAGAAAGGCTGGATGGTAAGAAAACTTCTGGAGTCATCCCAGTAAGGTTGGAAATGAAAAAATACAGAAATACCGGTGTTTCTGCTTCTAGTAAGCTTGGAAATGAAAAAATACTGAAATACCGTGTTTCTGCTTCTAGTACTCTAACGTGTGGTGAACTTGCAAGACAGTTCAACGTTTCCGATTAAACAGTTAGACTTCACCTGCACCGCCTAGGTAAGACGTACAAACTGAGCAAATGGGTTCCGCAAACGCTGTTGGAGGTCCACAAGGGACAACGAGTGGCAGCCTGCGTATCGCTGCTTTCTCGCCACCGTACCGCATCCTTATTCAATCGGGTGCTTACCAGTGATGAAAAGTGGGTTCTGTACGAAACTCCCAAGCATTCCAGACATTGGTTATCTCCTCAGGGTGCTGTCCCTCACACCGCCTATGCACCCATGCAAGATTATGCTTTGTGTCTGGTGGACAGGTCGTCAAGTGGTTCATTATGAACTGCTACCAACGGGCCAAACGGTCACTGGAGACCTATACTCGCAGCAATTGAAACGTGTGCAACAGGCATTGCGCCAGAAGGAGCCAGCACTGGTGAATCGCAAAGGTGTGCTTTTCCTCCATGACAACGCCAGGCCGCATGTCGCGCGAGTGGTCAGGGATACCATACAGCAACTTGGGTGGGAGACTTTGTGTCATCCACCTTATTCATCTGACATTGCGCCATCCGATTACCACCTCTTCCACTCCCTGGATAATCATCTTCGTGGGAAATCCTTCACGAATGAAGCAGACTTGCGCAAGGTCTTCACGGACTTCTTTGCGTCAAAACCCACCGAGTTCTACCGCAAGGGCATTGAACAGCTGGAGACACGTTGGGAGAAGGTGCTGGATGCCGATGGCGATTACTTCGAAGACTAAATATAAGTTACACATACTGTGAAGTGTTTTCTTTTTTTTCCTTTAAAAATGGTCAGAACTTTTTGGTTACCTTGTAGTAAGGTTGGAAATGAAAAAATACAGAAATACCGGAGTTTCTGTTTCTAGTAAGGTTGGAAATGAAAAAATACAGAAATACCGGGGTTTCTGTTTCTAGTAAGGTTGGAAATGAAAAAATACAGAAATAACGAGGTTTCTGTTTCTAGTAAGGTTGGAAATGAAAAAATACAGAAATAACGAGGTTTCTGTTTCTAGTAAGGTTGGAAATGAAAAATTACAGAAATAACGAGGTTTCTGTTTCTAGTAAGGTTGGAAATGAAAAAATACAGAAATAACGAGGTTTCTGTTTCTAGTAAGGTTTGGTTTGAAAAAATACAGAAATAACGAGGTTTCTGCTTCTAGTAAGGTTAGAAATGAAAAAATACAAAAATACTGGGGTTTCTGCTTCTTCTTTATGCGCTATGTCCCTTCAGGATGTAGGCGATCATGGCTCTCCACAATTTCCTGTCTTTCGTAACTCTTAATAAATTTTGTATATTTGTTAGTTCTTCTAATCCCTGTTCCGCTATCTATTTACTCAAGCTCACTAATACGCTGTTTTCTTCTGTTCCTCTTGCCTTCAATCTGCCCTGTGACTATCATAGTTTCCAATCCCTCTTTTCTTATTATGTGCCCAAGAAGTTTCAACTGTCTCTTCCTGATGCTAAGTATAAGTTTCCTTTTTGTTTCGAATTTCTCTAAAACTTCATTGTTGCTCACATAATTGGTGCAAGTTATCCTTAGCATCTTTATGTAGTACTGTATTTCTGTTGCTTTGTCTAGGATAAATAACGGTTGACCGTAAGCTTGAATCGGAGAAATAGGAAATTTATTATAAGAATATGTAGGATAGACAACGGTTAACCGTACACTTGAAGAGGGGGATGTAAGAAGTGTATATTACGAGGATATGTTTGATAGCGGTTGATCCTAGTCGTGAAGAGATTAAATTTGTTGTTTTCGAGAAAGCATCCTTTTGGGAAGCTGTTCTACAACTTAACAGTTGTGAGGAAGAAGCTGTCTAGTGTCCAATAAATTTCAGCTGTCTCTTTCTGATTTTGAGTCCTTTATGTTTCTATTTTCTTCATTGCTTACACGCCCCGTTCATGGTATTCTCAGCATCCTTCTGTAGAACCACATTTTTCTTGTTCCCAGTTTTTCTTCATCTGTGAGGAGATTAGCCAGCATTCACTGCCATATAAGAGGATTAATATTATGTAGCAGTTCAGTACTCGTTTCTTTGTTTCTGTGTTATACTTGTAAGGGGAGGGGGTCAAAATCTTGGCATGTTTAATAGCTAACGTAGTGTGAAAGTTAGCTCGATACCACCCTACTTATAGGTTTATTACCAAACTAATCAGAGAGAGAGAGAGAGAGAGAGAGAGAGAAAGAGAGAGAAAATTAGAGTTATTACTTTTTCCCTCGCCTACTACGCCACAGATATTTACAAGATCGACCAGTATCAAGCAGCTGACTTAAATTCAGCTCGGGTCGGCATTCTCCTACTTGGAAAATTGGCGCATCACTTCTAGTTCTATTTTCTTTATCTGGATTTGGGCCCAACTTATATATATACAAGACAATTGGCAAAGGTTTTTAAAAAATTTTGACCCTGAAGATGAACAATGATGTTCGAAAGTACTAGGTTATCGTACAGACAATATTTATTTCGATATCATTTTCAAATAAAAAGTCTCATTAGAAAATATGAGAAAATTCAAAAGAAAATATGCAGGACGATGTTGTCTTTAACATTCAACACAACATGTTTAATATATATATATATACATATATATATATACATATATATATATATATATATATATATATGAGCGAGAGATTTTCTAAGCGTAGTTTATATGTAGCACAATGTCGAAAGTATGCAGAGAACCCACTGAAGATAGAATTCACTACTCAGTCGTGATTGATCTAGTGAGACGGGCTTGCTAACCATTACCCACGTTGAAATGCCTCATAGTTAAGAAATAAATCATTTGAAGTACGAGACAAAGTGAATATATATATATATATATATATATATATATATATATATATATATATATATATAATGTGAGGCAATCAGATGTCTAGCCACACTGATGAGCAGTCTGTCTGTGGATGACTATATATATATATATATATATATATATATATATATATATATATATATATGTATATATATAATTTCTGACCGAGGGTTTGAGCGTGCTAGCCTTGTTCGGACAGTTCATCACGCTAGATAACGCGCTCTCTCCCAGAAACTATAACTAAGGTCAGCTCAGCATAGTTGCAGTAAACCACATGTGGACTCTGTGGGTGTTGAACAAACAAAAATGTGCCTGAGCAGGCGTCCACAATGGGGATTAGCTAGTTGCCCTAGTAGACTGGCATCCTCGGATTCGAGTGGATATATATAATATATATATATATATATATATATATATATATATATATATATATATATATATATATATATAGTCATGGTTAGTAAGTTTGTCTCGCTAGATCAATTACGACTGAGGAGTGAGTTCGATCCTCACTGGAAGCTCCATGCTTTAACCTTTGTTTCATATCTAAGCTGCGCTTAGTAAATCGCTAATTAATGAATGGAGTATTGCTGGCATATATGGTCTGGAGCCCCATCTGTTTGCCTCGGGGTTCTTGATAAGATCCAGAAACGGGTATGCAACGTAATTGGCCCTGATCTGTCATCTCGTCTGCAGTCGCTCTCTCACAGACGCGCCGTTGCCTCGTCTTTTTTACAAATACTTCCACGGTAATTGCTCCGAAGAGCTGCTTTCGCTGGTTCCCAGGCTTCATGAATTCAAGCGTCCTACGAGGCTGGCATCCCGCTCCCACCCTTTCACTGTTGAAACTGTTAAATGTAGACGTCTCTTCTACTCCAATAGCTTCATATCTCGCACCTCTCGCCTGTGGAACTCCCTTCCTTATTCCTGTTTCCCTGGCAACTATAATCTCCAACTATTCAAATGTAACGTCAATCGACATCTCCAGTTGCCTTGATCTATCCAATATACTTCTCCACATCCTTTCCTCTTTCACTCCTATCTGCTCTCGCTCCAAATCTTCTGTAACCCCTTGCCTTGATCTATCCACTATCCTTCTCCACATCCTTTTCTCTAACACTCCTATCTGCTCTCGCTCCAAATCTTCTGTAACCACCTCCGACTTGGAAAACTGATGCTGCACAATCTTTTTTTTTTTCCATTTTTCTCCTCATTTCGACATGTACTTTAACTTTAAGTTTTATTTTATTTTTAATCATTAAATTTGCCTCGTGATCGAAAACTAGTTTTTATTCTCCACTAGTCCTAGTGTTCGTGCCCGGTTCAAACGTCAGCATTTTTGAATAATAATACTGATTTATTTTCGCGGCAAACAGGCCCTCCCCCATTCAGAAACTTGGCGCAGCACAATCATGTTCCAATTTGGTCTTGTACCGAGCTAAGCTTATTCGAGGGCCGAATAGGAAGAAGCGGCTGTGAGTATTTGTAGTCGAGAGAGAGAAAAAAGGCTATGATAATCGACGCACCCAATTCATCCTATAAGAAGAAGTGGTTCACCCTAGCAACTGGCAGCAGTAGGAATAAGTAAAACGTTAGAGTAGTATCGCCGTTCGATGTAGCGTGTACATGCGCGGATATTTATTTAGTCACTTAGAATACAGCGAATGGATCTATGTTTCCTCTCCTCTACTGTTCTCTTTCTCATCTTCCTAGGTAAGTCTTCCATTCATCTTTTTTGCAACAGCATCATCACATATTGTCACGTCAGAGGTTGGATGTACTATTAAAAAAAATCGTTTCTTTTTATTTGGCCTCAGTATTTTATTATTGTATTCAGGCCGTAGCTTGAGAATTAATTATTTCTCTCTGTCTGTCTGTCTCTCCACCAACTCTCCCTTATTTCTAAATTTTTAGTTATCACGTTTTGTTTTTATAATTCGTTCGTTATTTAATGTAAAAATCCATGTTCTTGCGTTGCATGTCCTCTTGAGGCAAATTTCGGCAGTAAAACTAATAGGTGTACTAAACTGGTTATTACGAATGTTTTTTGTTGTTTTGTAGTAAGTAAAAGCTACTAAGTCGTACAGTTTTTGAGTGTTAGTTGTTATTCTGCCTCTTGACTTCATCGTGAGACAGCTTTACTTATTTGTAGTGTATATAAATAATCCTACAGTTCGTTTCGTAGAGAAAAACGTTTTCGTTGTTGTTTTTATTGTGTATTGCTTTCTTTATAGCAAAGCACAAAGCATCATGTTCTAAAATTTAAGTTTATAACTTTTTTTCCTTTACGGACAAGGTATCCCGTTTTTTTTGTTTTTTTTTTTTTATTCTATCTTTTTTTCTTTCGCAAAGCTGCTTTCTATTTGCTTTATTTTTTTAAAGCATTCTCTCCTATTACTCAAGTTTTTTTTTTTTTCTTAAAACTAAAAGAAAATATTCTTGTATCATACATTGTTTTGGCAGGATTACATATCAACAGAAGTGATACCGATAAAAAAATATCTGAAAGTGAATACTCTGATTTCAACACCCCGCAAAAACCTAGCTAGAAACAGAATAATTATATAAATAAATATTCATGAAAGAAAAACATAGCATCCGAATAGCAAAAAATCCAAAAATTGTAAATTAATCGTTATTTAACAAACAAAAAAAAACCTTAATCGGCTAAATTTTTTTTTTTTTTTTTTTTTTTTTTTAAATATTTTCCTTTTATTTATTTTTAAATCGATTAATTTTTTTCACTTCTCATGGTATTTTTGTCTTATGGATTCACTAAGGTAAGGTTTTTTTTAATTTTAAGAACAAAAAAAATCACATACTAAAAACAACAAAAAACCATTGATTCCAATAAAAGAAAAAAAATTACGAAATATCTATAAAACGATTACATTCCTGTCTTTGTAATTATTTATTTCTCTTATTCCTTGAACTACTGGGCCAATCTTCTCATGTGGCAAACCCTTACCTTGTTTGCTGGAGAAATATCAGCATGTGTGCGATTTATTCAAAGATAATGCATGGCTCTGTTTCTAATGTTTTCTCTCACATTCTCATCATTTTATTTGAAGCTCAGAGTGTCGATTGGAATTAAAAAGCTATTTAGATTCCTCTATAGTGTCAAACGAGGCGGCAGGAATAAAGATTTTTCATTCTACTGTTTGGAACCGTATCCCCTCAGTCACCCCTTCTTAAATCCTTTTTTTTGGGTGGGGGGGTAATTAAACATGTTTTTGACACTTCGAGACGCACAATAAAAACTTCTATAGGAATTTATTTGCTGCTTTGTGTTAAAATAAGGATTGCAGTAAGATTTTAAAATTTTTTAAATTTTTATATTTTTTAACGAAATATATACAGAAACATTAAAGTTTTTTAAATAAATGGATATTATTGTGTGGCGAATTTAAATGTTGGATCTTTTTGTCTTTTAATTCCAATACAGAAGAAAAAATTAATTAATAATGAAATAATTGGAATTTAAAGTTTAAATTCCAATTATTTCATTTTTATTTTTTATTTTTAGTCTATTTATTGTTTACTCAACTCAACTGTTTTCCAAAGGAAATTTTCGTTGCCTACATGAAGGAAAAATAAAAAAAAGTACAAGAAATTCTTGGGATCCGAAAATAAAATAGTTAAATTTTTTTTTTTTTTTTTCTCAGGATGTAATTTTTCTTTTAAATTTTAATTTTGAAGTGACGAGCAAAAGGAAAAAAAATACCCAGTGTTAGTTAATAAATTCACTATGAATTTTGTTTCGCGAAATCGCTTCTTTCAAAAACAAAAAAAAAATCATGTACAATGTTTTGTTACGAACGGGAAGATTACATACATTTGAATTGAAAGTTTACAATAATTACAAATTATTTAATTCTAATTCAATATGTTAAGTTTTTCTTTTTTATAATGACTGCGAGTGACGAAGCAATAACTTGTGGTGTGCATCATTTTCATCCAGTAGCTCACCTAATCCAGGTAAATTCAATATTTCACTTTAATTTTTTTCACCTTTATCCTCATCTTCTTATAGTTTTTTACACTTATATTTGGTAGTTAATGTTTCGTAAAAAAAAAAAAAAAATTAAAGTTCATTCTAACTTCTAAGTTAGCAAAAAGAAGAGGCAACAAATCGAATGCGGCTGTTTCGACAGTTGTTGCATCATCATACCCAACGAAAATAAGGTTTCGTTTTTAAATAACTGCTGCGCTTTTCAAGCAGAAATACTCGGATGTCCTAGTAACATCTCTCAGGGTCCAACAAGTCTTGTAGATTTTTAAAATCCTAAGAATAGACTGAATCGCTTTAAAAATGTCAACAGCTTCCTTCTCACACTATTTGTTGTGAGTTTTCTGTCTACTACCACGAACTAAATCTTCTTGTTTGTTCACATTATGCGAATGCAGGAGATGGAGTTATATCGCATTTCCCGGTGTCGAAGATGCACCCCCCCCCCCCGCCAATTTTGTCAGGCAAATTTTTTTTAAAAAGTACAATTTAAGTTGTGTGTGTATGATATATATATGTATATATGGAGAGAAATATCTTTCGGACTGCACTCGCACAGTAAATTTTTCGACTGGGTTGGGGGGAATAAGTGTTTTGTTTTCCGTGCCGGCAATGCAGTGTATGGATGCTCTGCTGAACTGAACACTATAGCCATCACGCCTTAAATAAAAACGAATAATAATTTAAAAAATCACATAGGTTGATGTTATATTTTTTTTCTTTCTGTTTTGTAGTGTCGATTTTACTAACGAATTTCAACCGTATTCTGATTCATCTCGTCACAATGAATTTAATAACGTTCGGTTACTCCTCCTCCTTACTCCATTTCACTCCTTCTTTTGGAAGGATGAACAATTCAAATAACACTCGACCACTATCCTAACGATCCTTACTCACTTTTTTTTTGTTCTGGTAAATACCGTGAGTAATTGTAACTTCTAACTAGCATACTGGGTGGCAAAAATTCTGATCACCAGCAAGAAAGGGTTTGGGAATTCATCTCCAGGTGCGAGATCGGCGAATCTCGCTGCCCCCACCCCCGAAAAAAAAAGAAGCAAAAAGTCTTCTTTCCTTTCTTCATCGATACTTATTTGTGAAACCTGTGTACCTCAAAGAAACAGAACATTGTAGTTTTCGGAAGATATTTTTTAGTAGATAACGGTAGCCTGTGATTCGTTACAATATACACATTTTAAAAAACGCTTTCTTTTTACTTTTACTTTCTTTTTTACTTTCTTTTATTTTATTTATACGTTATTAAAAAAAAAAGATAGATAGTCGTGTTGACTTTCCAATTTCATTTCCGATAAAGAAACCGCGTTAATTTTTATTTACTTTATTTTTCTCGTTTTATTTTATTTTGTGTGTGGGGAAAAACATTTCTTGATGCAGTTGTTTGTATGTATTTTAAAGACTTAACTAATTTTAATTTTGATCGCTAAGATGAGTTTTTTTTTTTTTTTTGTACTAGAAGAATCTACTAAATTTAGGCACAATGACAATGGAATAAGGAAGATTGGGGCAACAGTCTGTGTCTGTTAGTGTTGTTTGTTTGTTTTGGGGGTTTTTGTGTGTGGGGAGTGTAATTAATCGAAATCTTTAATTTAAATTTTAAATATAGATCACTGTTTGTAGGAAATATTTGCTCGGGTGCAATCCTGACTAAAAACCCTACCCCACTTGTTTTTCACTTTCCTAGTCGGGAAAACTGACCACTGGTGCCAATAAATAAGGAAATATTGCGTCCACTCTACTTCAGCTGAATCAATCTCCTTTTCTTCATCCTCTCGTTCTGCTTTTAGATCCTTGCATAAACGGATTTACCAAGCACAATTTAGTTGTGGTACAAGACCGAAAGTATAGGGCACCTAGTAACTGATCTATCGAGACGAGCATGCTAACAATACACCACCTCCAAGTGTCCACCTTCTTTTCTTGTCTATTCCGTATATCGAGGTCTCGCGTGCGAGTGTGTGTATCCTTTCGGAAAAGAGGGGAATATTAATGATAATTTTTAAATCTTTAGTTTTTAGCAGTGTTTCACATTGTTTGTTGAACAAATGCGAAAGTGGTTAAGGCGTGGGACGCTATGGTTGAAGAAACTAAAAGGCAGGCTCTTTAAGATGCGGGAAAAGAGGCTTTTCACTTTTTCTTTCGATCTTTGAGTTTTTTGTATTGATCCGGATTATGTTGAGTTGAAGGCAGCAATAAAGACTGTGTAAAACACTTACTAAAATAACAGTACATTTGCTTGCACTTTTACTCATTTTTAACGGCCGGCTACTCGTTAGCTTCTCGATCCTTGTTGCAGACGCCCGCTCAGGCGCATTTGCGTTTTTTGTTCAACTCCTAGAGAGCCTACCTGTGGTTTATACTGCTACTATGTTGGAAAGACCTTAATTACCGTTTCTGGGAGAGAGCGCATGATCAGCAGTTTGACCAAGACCAGGTATATTTACCTGGCCTCCCCGCCAAGTCTGGCAGTGACACTAGATCGTTTTAACGTGGGGAGCGCTTTATGTATCTGGCAAGGACAAAAACTGATTTTTGTCCAGCCCCTGTGACCACTGTCACGCTGGCATCGGTATTACACCGACCCAACCCCTCGAGTGCCATGAGGAAGGTGCTACTACAGAGTTGGAATCCCCAGGGCTGAACAACTTCTCTCATCTAAAATGAGGTGAACATAGCTCCACTTAGAGCACAAGAACAATAACCACAACTCGGTAAACCCTCATTGGCTAAATGGTTAAGTCCTGTGCCACCAAGGCCAGTACGCACTAACCCTCAGTCCTGATGACTTGGGCTTTGCACTAGCTCAACCACTGTTGGCTTCTGAATACTTCCATCCACCCAATTTTGCTTGCAGAGCTTGGGTCAATCCATGGTAAGGTTTTCTCATTTAACATCAAGAAGTCACCTTCCTGACAAATTTACCAGCCAGTTTTGAACTCTGGATTCAAGGAGAAGTCAACAGGAAACCAGTTTGTGAACCTGGGTTTCACGCTTTTTGCAATCGTCGGGCAAACTGATAAATTTTGAATTTATTTAAAGTGGTTTTCTGACAACAATTTTTCCTCCCACTACCATAAAACACTGATATATGCAACCATAAATAAATCCAAAATTTCAAAATTAATCAGTTTGTCTGATGATTGCAAAGGGCGTGAAACCCAGTGTCACAAACTCACATCAATCCAACTAATATATATTTCACTATGAAGCAAAATACCCTTTGAAAAATTATGAGTCCACATCTTCTCCCTATGGGTTAAATAGTAATACTTGTCTCACTAAAACACTATCTCCCCACTCCCCACACAAAATTCTTACAATCTAAAAAAGATATTTTCTGGCTTTTAAATGACCTGCAGAGAGTTGATTGGTCATAGAAAGTGCATCAATTGATGAAAATCATTTTGTTTGTTTATTTGCATTGTTTACAAAGTTAGGAATATATATATATATATATATATATATATATATATATGTCATTCACAGACAGTACTGTTTCGCTGTATCACAGCTCCTCAGTGTGACTAGACTTCTGAATGCCTCAAGCGAGGATTGAAACTCAAATAATTTGGTGTCAGCCAAAGCTATCTTCACTCGGTAGAGTTACACAACTAAATCTAGGTGTGTGTGTGTTAGTAATCTTGTTTCCAGTTCATGATCAAGTCTTACTTTACCAGTTTGGGTAACAAGAGAATGTTGACTATAATAATAAACATTATCATTCTTCTGTCTGTGTCCCAAATGTGATGAAAAAAAAAAATAATGCAGGCCGTATTTGCTTTCTGATAACTGTTGTTCTTTTGAGAAATCTTGTACAAGCCTGATAAAGCAGATTTTAAACTGAAATGGAATATTACTAAATTGTTACTTTTTTGATATTTTTTTTTATTATCTTTATTTCATTATTAATGTCTTTTCTGAAGATGATGAAAATAAACATTGAAATATTGTCATAACTAACAAAGACTCTCTTGTCAGTCAAGTACTGATTATTCGCAAATCAGTTTTTCATTCTTATTGCTGTCTTATATATCTTAAACTTTCTCATGGCTCTATTTTGAGTATGTGCAACCAGGAACGGTTATGTTCATCTTGGTCAAAATGGGTGGGTTAAATCTACGAAACATTTTGTTGTCTCTTGTGTTAAGTCTGCTCAAAGTGTTCATGTCCAGACCTCATGGGAAGCTGTCATTTAAGATCATTATAAATTGTGTAAGTCCATTACCCAAATGACTGTTCCCAACCAGAATGATCTTCAATTCAAGCTGTTCTTAAAATAGTTTGGATTTAACTGTGTTCAGTTATCATTACTTCAAGGTTTGAATTTTTCAAAATTTTCGAGAATAGTTAAACTATTTTTTTAAGTGATTCTGATATCTGTATCTCCACATCTAGGTTAAGTCGTAAGTAATTTCCGTTTATGGGAACTAGTTGTAAGACTATTATATCATCCTGACTAATAGTTAATTAATTTGAAGTATTTATTTGGTAGTTAATGAATTCAAAGTATACTAACATACCTTACCTTTTGCATGACAATGGCAGCATACACAGTGAATTAAAGAAAAAAAAATGTTGTTCTCCTCCATGACAATGCAATGCTACATACAATAACAACACAAGAAAAAAGTTTGGAACTCTGTTAGTCTGTTTTAACCCACCTGACCAAACTTTATATCATGAAAAGCAGATACAAGCATTTGTTGAATACGTTTTCTCATCAAACCCTGAAGAATTTTACTCAAAGGTATCAAAAAGCTGCCTGATAAGTAGCAACAAGTCATTGCAAATAATGATGACTAGAGAATTGAATGAAATTTAATTCTTCTTTATTTCTTAAAGAACAAAGTTGATGAGCAAAAACAAATTATTTACAACTCAAACTGATGGTTTAAATCATTTCTAGATGTGAAATTGTTACCAATACAGACCATAGCAAAATGGGAGTGATGGAACTTAGTTGAACAGATAAGCAGTTGCAGTAGAAGTAATCTTTCTTGCCAGATAATATCTCCTAAACATCTAATTTTGCAGCCTCCTGAAATTTCAGATAAAAAAAAAATCCAAACAGGAAATCTAGAAAATAATGCATGATGCCTTTTTGTTATTGGGTGGGGATGAACAAATTCATCTGAAAGTTTACGGATCTAAGCACCTTCATTGCCAATATATAGAAAACACATGTAGACACAAGATAGAAAAATGGAGTTTCCTTAGAAACTTAAAAGTAATATTAACCATTTCCCTTTTGGAAATTTAATTCAGAATTCATTGACTGAGCAGCATGTACTACGAGTAGGTTGAAAGTTCTAAAATCTTTCTCTTAAGACCGTTTTTCAGAGAAAATATATTTCTCGATTCCAGTAATTGTTATTGCTCTTTCAAACATTGATAGGGGCTTCCTTACTAATTTTGTGTTTGTAGTGTAGAACATCAACATCTTGATTATGTCATTATTTTCTCTTTGAGTTACATGTGCTATCCATTTTGGTTGTTGCTGTTGTTGAAAGTCTTTAAGTCGTATGGTTTCTGTTATTTGGTACAGTATTTTTGTTTGTGATTCTATAGTTCCAGTCCATGAGCTTCAAAGAAGGATGGTTCTCACTAAGACTTACAGGCTTCATTCACTGGAAACCAGTTTTAATCCTTGATCTGAGAAATCAATTGTATACATAGTTTAAATATTTTCTGAACGAGTCTGGTGCTATGCATGACATCCATATGAAAGTCTTAATCTGATACAAGTTCTTAGGTTAATGTTTCGGTTTAGTAGCAACTTGCAGTTTTGTGTGAAACTACTACTGCAGCCTATTCAATGTTCAAATAGCATTGGTTGAAAGCAAATATTAGTCAATAGATTCACCTTGACATGATCCTTTTATATATATATACAATGGGTTGGTGTTCTTTTAGGAGGACAAGCCTTCTGGATTTAAGCATATTTATTTTTCTAATATGAGCCCACCAAAAAAAAAAAAAAAAGCATTGAAAGTGAAGAAAAAGCTATTTGAAACTTGTGCTATGCAATATAAGAAATGCCTACAAAAACTTGCAGTTCAAAAAGTCTCCTATTTCTTGAAGATTGTTTTTTTTTTTTTTTTGTTTTTTGTTAATTTTTGTTGCCTATTTTCTGTTAATCTTTTGTCGTTATCTTTTCTATGACATCCCATGGGAAGTAGGCCAACTACTGTCTTTATTAGGGTTTTTTTCCTCCTCCTGCTGCTGCTACTGTCTTCTACCCCAGCAACTGTAGGTATTCCGGGTGAAACACAGTTGGTATCACTTTATTTATTTTTGACATTTATCTCTTTTCACTATTCTTTTAGTAGCATGTTCATTGTTACAAAGAAATTATGGATGGCATATTTAACCCATATCCTCCTGGTGTTAGTTTAAACTGACACATTTTTTTCCCCCTCCCTTTTTACTATTTTGGTATCTGTTGTTTCACTGACAGCATGTTCATCAGATTTCAAATCTAAATTGTTTGTCTCTTAAAATATTTATTAGAAAATATATTCTGTTCTAAATACAAGAGCCATAAAAATAAAAATGACTTCAAAGTGCCCTCTCACACACCTCACATTTCAGCTTAAATGTTGAAGACAGACTAACCATAAATGTACACGAATGACAAATGTAACCTAGTCTGTGGCATATATGTAGTCTGTTATCCAAGAGTTGTTGCCTGACAGGGAAATTAGTCCTTGCAATACAGATGGTTCCATTTCAATTTGATTCAAATTGTGCACGTACTTTTTGTGTGTGCATATCTATATTTCAACATATATAATTCAATTGCAAAACTAAAAAAAAAAAAAAAAAAAAAAATATATGCTTAAAAAAATTAATTCTATGCTGTATAATTTCTAAAAAGTTCAGTAAAATCTTATAATTATTTTATTCTCACCAACTAATTTTATTGCTCTGTCTAGAGTAAGGAGGGTCCAGACTGAGTGGGAGGGGAAGGCATCATTCCAGTGTTTTATTTCAAACTTAGTCAAATTTTGTGTGTGCATATACATTAAATGGCACAAGCACATCTAAGTTACTTGTGTGCAACACACATGCATATACATTATATATGTGCATGCACATGCAGTCAGTGTGTGACACAGACAATCGGATCCTTTTATTATATAGACTATGAACATGTTTTCTCTACTTCAGATGAAAATTTCTGTTTGAATTTCTCTGAGGCGTTATCATTATTTATACTATTTACATTTGGACTATTGTCCTCCACTTTATCACATTTCGGCTATTGTGCACTCCAGCCTTCATCAGGTGTATATCCGGATAACCTACAGGAATTCTGAACTGAAGCTTTTATTTAATCTATGGGGGTAGATTGTTCTCGTTCCACTACTCATATTTAGGACAAGTCTGAATTCAAAACTACAGAGGATGTATTGGGGAACCACAATGTTATCTTTCCCAAAACGTATAGCAATTTGCAGATAATAAACAAAAGGAATGTCTGGAGAGTCCTGATTTCTTTTGTCATTCAAAGACCTAACATTAATAAGAATTTGGAAACAACGTGGTACTTAGTATTCAAAATTGGCATACAAACCCTGTACATTAAGTGGCTCTCGAGCTTTGTATTTGGTAAACTTTAGTGTGTGTGAGCATGTGCACACACACACACACACACACACACTATATATATATATATATATATATATATATATATATATATATATATATAATATAAACTTTGGGGGCAGGTTCCTCTCACCAAAACAAGGTCAAACATTTCCAAGTTATTTAGTTTAAAGATAGTGTACAGTAGATGGCATTGTGTTGCCGCATAGACTAGGTTACATTTGTCATTCGTGTACATTTATGGCTAGTCTGTCTTCAACATTTAATGTTTGTAGTAGTGAGTTAACTAAGAAGTGTTCTGTTTAACAATGGCAGGACAGTCATATCATGAGCAGGCAGATATGATTTTTACATTTTTACGAGGCAGCATGGCTGTATCAGATTGTATTTGCACACCAAAGGCAGCCGAGTTACCAAGCTATGGTAATAAGTATTTTGGGGATTGTACATTTAACAGCATCTACTTTAAACTTAACTAAAAAGATGAAGGATTTGTGGACATAAATTAATAGACTTTTGTCCTTGTTTTGATGTAAGGAACATGTTCCGAAAGTTTGAAGAAGTATTCTTGATACACTGTGTGTGTAATATATATATATATATATATATATAAAGTTACTGCTCGAGTTTCATGCACAGATGATCTTCAGGCAACTAGACCATGAGTCTTCTAGTTGATTTTGTGAAGCATTTTCTGCTCTGTCTAGATCGTTTAGGCATTGAGCTTTTTAATTTACAGCATAGGTAGGTGTTTGCTTGCCTTTTGGTCACTCTTTCTTCTCTCACTTGTTTTTATTTTTGAATTAGTTCTTTTGGCAAGTTTTGCATTTTAGCTGGAAAGTGCTCAAATAATTCCCGCTAATGCTTTTCTTAAAAAGGCATGATTGTTTTTCCTATCACTGACACACCACAAAAGATGGCAGAAAAGTCTGTGAGTTACCACTTAAGCACACTACCTATTCAGTTGCAACAAAAAAGATATAGCTTTTGTCAGTTTTAACAGACTAAACACTATATATAAAACGGTAAGTAACTGAATAATAAAGAAAATGACAAAAAATAAATGTGACAAGGAAAGTAAATGGGTTTGCCTATCATCCAGTTCACATTCCTCCCTGGACAGGAGTAGAGGCATATCACTTGCTTCTTGTTTAGGATTTGGTTTCTGGTTCCTTTTTAAAGATTTTTTATTTCTCTGTGTGCTATTAGTTCATCCAGAAAGCCAGCTGATTTTAGTTTTATTCCATTGTGAACTGGATCAATGCTCTTGCTATGTTTACAATATCCAGCCATATTTGTATCACCTTCTGGTGAGGCCATAGTATGAAGGGAACCACTATATACAGGGTGCGATGGATAAATTGTCATCTGAATTAAAAAAAAAAAATGAAAATAACACTGACATCTAATTTTAACAGATATATTCACCAAAATTACACAAAAATATCTTGAAATACTAAAGAGTAAATTTATTCAATAAAATCATTTTCTTCAATCATGGCCTCCAGATGATTTTGGGATCTCCTGCAACTCTTTTGGATGGTCTCCTTGTTTAAGTTGATGAATGCTGCCATAATTCTTGCCTTCAGTTCATCTTTGGTGTTACAAGGAGATTTTTTGGTCTCTCACTCAATTGCACCCCCACACATAGTAACCAAGGGGGTTGCAGTCTGGGGAGTAAGGTGGCCAGATGTAAAGGGTGCTGTGGTTACAGAAATTGTTTGACAGCCATAACTGTTCTTCTGCCTGTGAGACCCGGTGCCAGACATAGTGTCTTCCAGAAACTACCATCTTGACCCGGGGTAGCACTACTTCCTCAAGGCACATGATGTAGGTATCCGTGTTGAAACTGACACCCTGTATGAAAATGAATGGAGGCATAATGTCACCATCATTGGTGATCGCTGCAAACACCTTCATAATCACCATTTGACTCATCCAGCTCTTTCTGAATCCTCTGCACTGTCCTCAGATTGACACCTAAACACCCTGAAATGTTCGCATTGGAGATTCCAGTGTGAATGCCAAGCAGTACAGCATGCCGTTTCCAAATTTCTGGCAGGATGAATTGCATCATGGTGTTCTTTTTCTCACAGACAGTGTCCAATTGACCCTGCTATACTGTGTATTTAACAACATCAAAAACAAACAATGGATATGCGTGAAATTAAAAATATAAAATGGCGACAATTTACCCATCGCACCCTGTATCTCTGCCATACTGTTTTGGTAAAAATAAGTACAAGTCATCAGAAGTTTGTAAATATATTATTTAGTTTATGCTTAAAATATAGTGAACAATAGTTGAACACAACAAGGTATATTCCATGTGTCAACAAAAGTGCAGTACTAGATTGGCAATTAGGTCTCATCACTTTACAGTTGAATTGGCTCGATGTAACTGTATGCTCCTTGCTAAGTTTCTTTTCTTGCACAATCTGCAAAAATTTAAATGCAATGTCAATTGCTATCTGTTGTCCTCCTGATTACTCTTTTATCTTCCCGCTCATTATCAATGTTCTGTTTCTAATTCTTTCACACCCAGTAACCCTCTACTTCCTTACATGGGGTGAAATTGATTAAAAAAAAAAAATAAATAAATAAAAAATAAGAATGCTTCTCATCTGTAGAACTCTTTTCCGGTTCTTGCTTTCCAGCTAACTTTGCATTTAAATTTTTGAAGATTAATATCAGTTGTTATCTACTGTTATCTTGATTCCTCCTCTTTTATTGTTCTCGCTTAATGTTTTTCTTTGTATTCTTCTTTCACACTCAATAACCCCTTGTATCTTAGTGGCTTTATTGTTTTGCTTTGGGTGAATTGATTTAAAAATAAAATGTGTCAGTGAAACATGTAGGAATTTAAATAAGAGAATATATGAACAGAAAAGGGATCTTTTTGAAAAATATTCTCAATGGATTTGGGGTTCGTCATAAGTCTGACCATAATTTTGACTTAAAGAATGCAGTTTTAATTAAAGTGTAAAAGTAATTTATTGCAGCAAATTTAAATAGAAATTAGAATACATTCTGAGTCTTGCATGATAAATTTATATCCAAGTACATACAGCATATCACCTCGACAAAATTCCTGCTATGGCAATGTGAGATATTTAAAAACAGTGACCCACATTTATTTCATTTAACTTTTTTTAAATTTTTTTTTTTTTTTTTTTTTTTTTTTTCTTTCTTTCTCTCTTTCTCTTTTTTCTCTCTTTCTCTTTTTTCTCTCTTTCTCTTTTTTCTCTCTTTCTTTTTTTTCTCTTTCTTCTTTTTTTTCTCTTTCTTCTTTTTTTTCTCTTTCTTCTTTTTTTTCTCTTTCTTCTTTTTTCTCTCTTTCTTTTTTTCTTTCTTTTTTTCTCTCTTTCTTTTTTTTCTCTCTTTCTTTTTTTTCTCTTTCTTTTTTTTCTCTCTTTCTTTTTTTTCTCTCTTTCTTTTTTTTCTCTCTTTCTTTTTTTTCTCTCTTTCTTTTTTTTCTCTCTTTCTTTTTTTTCTCTCTTTCTTTTTTTTCTCTCTTTCTTTTTTTTCTCTCTTTCTTTTTTTTCTCTCTCTTCTCCTAGTGGTTGAAAAGGAAAATCTCAAAATCAAACTGGTACAAAAATTTAAATATCTGGGAAGTGAATGGAGGCATAATGTCACCCTCATTAGTGATTGCTGCAAACACCTTCATAATCACCATTTGACTCATCCAGTTCTTTCTGAATCCTCTGCACTGTCCTCAGATTGACACCTGAACACCCTGAAATGTTCGTATTGGAGATTCCAGTGTGAATGCCAAGCAGCATGACTTTCCAAATTTCTGAAATCCAAGGACGTGTTCAGATAGCCAAAGACGCCTTCCAAAAGCTAAGCAAACTATTAAGAAACAAATGTAGAAGGATGTATGCCTGTGCTTTATAGATTATCCAAAGGTGTTCGATAAGATACCCAACAGAGATTTGTTATAACTGCTCAGCAGTTATTTATGGGCCATGTGTGATACATGCGTAGGCAATCATATATCTCTTGATACATGACTGATGAGGCAGATTTTTTCCCACAGTAGGTTGCCATTTCTTTCTGCAGTAGACCAGTTGCCATCCTGGTCTATAAAACCTGGTCTGTTCTGCTATTTACCCATAGCTGGGGGGAGAAGAGGATTCATAACCTTTCCCAAGGGTATTAGCACGTAAGTGAATGTAATGGATTTGACTGGAATTTGAACTCGGTGCTCTGATTCTGCTATCCATTACTCCAGCGAACTGCTCAGCAACCTTGACATATTTAGGAAGGATATTAGAATAATCAAGAACCTATACTGGCAGCAAACCGCCTGCATATGGATAGAAAATGAGTTTGAGATATACAAAAATAGGAAGGGTGTAAGACAAGGATGTATCTTCTCACTGGACTTATTTAAGCTATACAGCAAGGCAATTCTGAGAGAACTAGAAGTCCTACCAGGATTCATTATTGGTGGCCAAAATCTTAACATGATATGCTGATGACAGTGTTGATAGTAGATACAGAAACAGAACTACAAAAGCTCCTTCAGAAGGTAGTGAAAGAAATTGAGAACAAAGTACTAAAACTGGAAGACAGAGGAATGTGTGATTATTAGCAAAAGGATGAGCCCAAAAATGTGACTTATAAATCGGAGGTACCAAAAACAAGCAAGCAAAAAAATTTAAATATCTGAGAAGTGTTTTAACGGAGCATGGAAAGTGCACCATCCAAATCTCAAGGCACATTGGGATAGCCAGAGGCATTCCAAAAGTTTTAAGAGACAGGAAAACTTTGTTAAAACTGCTATGTGATATATCTCCTCATGTATAGCAGTGAGTGCTGGACGATCTCATCAAAGATGAAGAAGAGACTTGAAGCAACAGAAATGTCCTTCTGCAGAAGGACGCTGAGGATACCGTGAACCAAAGATGTGAGCAACGACGAAGTTTTAGAGAAAATGGAAACAGAGAGGAAATTTATACATAACATCAGGAGGAGATAGTTGAAATTTCTAGGGAGTACCTAATGAGGAAAGAGAGCTTTGAAAATCTGATACTCACAGAATATAGTGAAGGCAAGAGGGACAAAGGAAAATAATGCATAAGTTAGCTTTTGAAAATGGATGGCAGAGCAGGGTTTGGGAGAAATAACAAAGAAAATTAAGAGCTACAAAGGACAGGAAATTGTGTCGAGCCATGATCACCTACATGCTGAAGGAACACTGCATATAAAGAAGCTGAAAGGTAGATAGTGCATCTCAACACATTGGATGCCAGAAATTTAAACTTAAAGCTAAGTGTTCCTGTATTTTCAGTTTTTATCTCTATGTATAAGTATAACAAGTTTATTTTTTTTGTATCTTCCTTCCTCCCTATGCATATATACGATGCCATCAATAAAAAAACATTTATCCTTCAGAAGTCTAAACTGTCATACAGGATTTTTCTCCATTTTTATCATTCATATACCCACTATTCGGACATATCTGGTTTTTGTATTATATTCTCTTATATAAATTCCTATTTTTTCTTTTTTCATCCACCATATACATTAATTTACAGTGTTAATTTAACCTGGCCCATATGAATAACTTCTGGCATAAAAAGTTCACTAAATTTTGGACATGTAAGATTTCACTAACAGCCAAGCCTCAGACAGCCAGTCCTTAAACTGTTTATATATTTTTTGCTACCTACCCTCAAACACTCCTCTGACTGTGTCATCACTTTACGCAGTCATTCCTCTGTATCCAATAGATTTCCGTCCTTGAAAATTCCTGTTAATGATGAATATGCAAGTGCTTGCTTAATAATTTTTATCATGGATAGGTTAGGTTTCCAGATCTCATGATTTAACACTTGAGGCTATTAGTTTTTGGTTGCACAATAAAGAAGGCTACCGACACATTGTATCAATTTCTCAATAATAGAGAACAATATTATTTATTTATTCATTTATTATTATTTATTTATTATTTATTTATTTATTTATTAAGATATTTATCTTTGTCCTTCCCAACTATTTCTCTCAATATCGCTTGTATTTTAAGAGTATATTCTAACTTTTGATCACATTGGTGTGAAAGAAGCACATGGCCAAGCCTAAGATAGCAACTATTACTGCTGCAGTTAATTTGATCCTCATTGCGTTCCTCTGATTTTGGCCTTGTGCCAGATTGAACTAGTATTAGTAAATATACTGATACTAACTCGACCAGATATGCAACAATGCTTGTTGAAAGACCGATCCTTAAATCATGAGTTTGTTTCCATCGTGACTTCCAAGAATATCAAATACTATGTGTGTCTAAATCTGGGAACCTAAGGTAGAACATTGATTTAAGAAAAAAAAAAATGATCTGAAAATCATTACTGCTGTAGTGAGTATGATTTTCATTGAGTACCCAGTATTAAGGTTTGAGGCCTTATTAACCTCTATCAAATGTCTATATAAAAACTGAATAGTTCTTAACCTAACTAACAATAACATACTCTTTCAGAATCGATTTCTGATGTTTGATCATGTTCTTTGGCAGTGGATAAGCACAAGAATATTTCAGCAATATCCTTGGCTCTCATAAAAATTTACAAATTTAGATACAAGGTCTGTCTGGAATGTATCCAGCCATTTTGAATATCTTAATCATTTATGTAGATTAGATGTAACTAGTCATAGGAAAGATTACTGTGCATGTGTAAATACTCTCTGATTGGGTTAATCAGTTTGTAGCGAGTGAACTGTCATTGTTGCATTCACAACAACTGAGTGTATATTCTTCATATCTATTTTTTTATAATTCCCCACCCCCACAAAGAAAAACTAATCTTTTCTCACAACATGACCTCCTCAGTCTCGATTTTTACTTCCTGTAACTTTTTGGTATTTCCCAAAGCTAAAATGCTAGCTGATCTCAAAACATGAAATAGATGATGGATAAATGTATAAAGTACCAGTGACAGTACTTTAAAGGGGGCTAAGATGCCACTACCCTAGGTAGACTTTTTTTATGTAATATTTGGATGATTTTCTGAATTTAAAAATTTAAATTTGTTGCTACTCAAGTTTTTTTTATTTTTTAGTTTTTTTTATTAGTTGTGATTTATTTATTGTATATATTTTTCTTTTCTCTATATTTTTCTTTTCTCTATATTTTTCTTTTCTCTATATTTTTCTTTTCTTTCCTATTTGCAGTATTTTTGATATTTTGGTTTTGTTCTTTTCATTTTTTTTGTTTGGTGTTTTCTTTCATTTACTGTAAGTAGCTTGTGAATGACATAAATAAATAGTGATCTACATTTATAGCTACTACTTCTGTGTTTTAATTTTTTTTATCTCCTATAATAATATTCATAACATATTCACATTGTCTTTGTCAAATGAGCGTAGTTTTTGGACATTATATTTAATTTTATTTTTCAGGTGGATATTGTATTTGGTTGTCAGAATTCATTTAATGTTTCTCTTTTTTCCTCTTTCTTTTCAACAAAAATATCTACTTAAGCAAAACTGAAGAATGCATCATCCAAAAGGTTGTGATCTAATAATGAAGATATCGGCCCATATAATGTATGAATTGCTTTTCTTTCTTGATATTTTTGGCTGTGTCGGACTTAAAATTTACCAAAAAATGAGTCAATATTGATAGTGAAAGAATGATCAATTGAGTCGTGATAAAAAGCAAGAGAAATTAAATAAGAAATGCTAGTAAAAAAAAAAAAAAAAAAAAAAAAAAAATTAATATTTGAGAATGCTTCATTGAAGAAAATCAATGATACAAATACAATTCGTGTACATAAACAAAGATGGCAGAATCTTGGGTGCTTGGGAGTAGGGAAATGAAGACTATTAGCTGTATGGTTAGTTATGAGCTCTTGTACAACTTGTTGGCCCTTGTAGTTTAACCAGTAAAGCAGCAGCCTTGTGCAGGCACACTTTCTGAGGAAAAAGATTTGAAGTTGAATCTTACTAAAGGTTTATTTGTTTTTGATCAACATTATTTCTTAATGACTGAAGATGAAAACAATATTGCTCAAAAATTAATAACTGACATGGCCTCCTGTAAGAAACCAACCAACCAACCTAAGATTTGTGATTATAATGCAATCTCCATTAACTTTTTGATTTAACGCTGTTTGCCTCACACATAAGGCCGTGTAGTCCAGTTCCTGGTTGTACACCATATTAGATTGTTGTGCATTCACTCTTTCATTTGTGTTGCATTTGTGAAAACCTATTGCCTTTCATTATGTTTCTTATGGTAGTCTAACCTCTTCTGATGGTGGTGCTTTGAAGTAAAGATAAGCCATTGCTATCGAAGTAAAATTAGACATTGTTAATCATTCTGAAAAGAGAGAAACAGTGATGAACATCTGACCAGTTGCTTGGCTTAAGTGGCTTGACTGTTGCTTAAAATATGTACATATGTTTATACATCTTGAATTTCCTTGTAAGAGATAAGGACATTTTGTTAACCTCCCAATAAAAAAGAAAAACAAACAGGAGTTTGTTTTTCTTTCTTCCCCAGATTGGCTGCTTCCAAGTACTGCAAGATAGACAAGATCTTCATCTTTGTCATCCCATCTACTGAGAGCCAATGGCATCATTGGCAATAAATACACAAGCTGCTTAAAATAATTTAAACACATTACATATAATGAAATGATGGCTGCCATGTGTTTTTGTTTTTAAGTCTTAATTATGTTAACATATGTCAAAGAAATGTTATGTCCTAGATTATTACTTCATTATTGCATTAGCATAGCTGAGTGATGTAAATGTTTATTCACAGAAAATCATGATATATTGTGTTATAATTTAATCAGGAGTAATCGCCTTTGTTTTATGATTACCTCCCTTTGGAGAACTCTTTCGTTTGTAGAGAATTATAAACTATGCTGGTATCAATTATTCTAAGCAGAATAAAGATTCCTTAAGCATACTCTTGCTCTCTTTTTTTTTTTTATTACATGTTGTATCATAAGAACGGAAAACTGTCATAAGTTGAGAACTGACTATAATAGTCTTTTGACCACAAGTTTTAGTTTGTATTTACTTAAACCCCCACGAGGTCAAGTTGTGACACAAGGTCAGTTTAATGTGGGGAGCCCAAGCGCATACACCCAGGCAAGGAACAAAAATGCACCGAACCCCGCAACCATTGGTTGCGCTGGCCTCTGTGCGTGCACTGAACCCTCTCTCTAGTGCAATGAGAAGGTGTGGCACCCCTCTCGGGATAATTTTCCTCAGTTGCAACTCTGTCCTGAGTGCACTCTGCCCAAGGACAGACGCAACTGAGAGACGATTAAATAGGGTGTTACAAACCACGAGAGAGTAGTTTATCTTAAAGTGACTTTAAAATTAACAAATTTCTTTTAGCAACAAACATAGTAATTGTGAGTTCAATCCCTGGACTGTGCAATGTGTACTTTGACTCTGTGGAAGCAATAACTTAGCAGTACAAAAATAAAAACTAGACAAGATGCCCCTAAACATGGACAGTGGAACGAGAAAAGCTAACCCCTTTAAATTTAAGGTTTCAGCTTGAAATTCTTTGTAGGTTATCCAGATCGATATACACTTGAAGGCCGGTGGGTATAATGGTTAAAATGTAATAACAAAAATAACTATAGTCTGAATCTTTTTGTTACTATTGTATCAGATGACCCTCTTTTATTTTGTTGAGAGAATTTCTTTTTTAAGATTTAAAGGTTGCCTTATACAAGGAAATATACAGTAATCTAGTAATAAGTATTGCAAGTCCTTTGCTGGCTTCACAAGCCATTGTCTTTCACACAAGAGCTGAAGGCATTGGTCAAATTTGTCAGTGATGATCACTCATTTAATGAGTTGACAACCATTATGCACAGTCAGCCTCCAGTTGTCTTTACTAGTTGATGTCATTGGAATTAAGGCAGCCTGATGCTGTGAGTCCTCTTGGTGTGGTGCAAGCTGTGTGTGACTGTGAACAATTACACAGGAACAATCTGTTTTGTAAAAATTGGACCAGAAACCACTTAATCCAACTATCACTTGTTGATGGCATCTTCAATCACTCATTCATTGTCTTTTGAACAGGAATAGAGGTTTATCCCTTGTTTCCTGTTTAGGATTGGGTTTCAGATTCCTTCTAAAGTCTTCTCATTCTCTTTCACACCCAGTAACCCCTTGTGTCTTAGTGGTATTACCTTGCTTGAGATGAAACGATTTAAAAAACAAAAAAAAATGTCTCTGGCTGGGTATTTTGAGAAACTTCCTACATATAAGGTGAGAATGGAATTTTTTTTATTTTATTTTTTTCCCAGTACTTCAAAAGGCTTGCATACTTCAGCTAGAGAAACTATGGATGATATTAACAGAATTCAGACATTTAGGGTTGGGCCAATATAATAAATTCCATTTTGACTATTGTTCCAGATCTTTGTAAATCTAGTGTTACTGAAGGTGGGTCCAGAAAATATTCAATTTACTTTTTACCTCCTACAGTTAGGTTGATTTATAAAAAAAATCACAAGATATAATAATATGAGTAGTTGCTAAAAAGTTCCCAGCTCAACCAAAAATCGATTTAAAAACAAGTTTTGTTTGATCAGATTTTGGGAAGTAGTCTGGACTGAGAACTTTTCACCATGTGTTTTTTTTTTTGTGTGCGTGTAATATTTGCTATATTTAAAGAGGAAGAGTTTCAATCTTGAGCATAATGCTTACAGATGTAGACATAGGAATCAACACTGCATAATGAGTGCCAGTTTCATGCTTCATTATGTTCTTCAGGACCATTTTGTTTTGCAGTAAATCCTCTAAGACACAAGGTGTTACTGGGTGTGAAAGAATTAGAAAATGGAATTATTATGAAGGAGCAAGAACAATAGAAGAGTAAACAGAAAGACAGTAGATAATGATTGACATTGCATTTAAATTTTTGAAGATCAAAGTTTAACTGGAGAACATGGAGCTGGAAGAGAGTTCCACAAGCGAGAAGTGCGAGAAAAGAAACTTAGCATAGAACTTATGGTTATATCTTGCCAATTCAACTGTAAATTGATGAGACCTTGTTGCCAATCTTGTAGTTCATTTAAATTCATGTACCATAATGAAGAGCTCATCTGAATAATTACCACAAAAGTATTTAGAGAAATGGTACAGGAAAACAACTTTACGATGATTGGGTAAGTGACTAAAGTTAAGGTACCAGGTCAGGACCAATAATATTGCTGATTCTTTGAATTTTATCAAGAATCTCTAAATATATAGCAGGAGCACAGCACCATATGTGGCAGCAATATTCTAAACAAGAACAAATGCTAGACTTATAGATATGTAAGATTCTGGAGCGAAAATTTGTCTAGCATGACACAGTGAATCAATTTAGCAACTGACCTAGCAATATAGTCTTTCCACTTCATGTCAACCAAGAATGTTAGCCTGAGAAGGTGCAATGAATCACTCACCTAGAGGTTAGCATCAGCCATGTTGATGGAAGATAGAAACTTGTCTCTCAGTTGATTACAAGTTTGGTTAAAATCCAATTATTTAATTGTTTTACCGCTTCATTTGCTGAAATGTTTTCCTTTGCTTCTCTTGCCTTTGATATGTCCTGTGATCGTTCAGTTCTTTAAGCCGTCTTTAAACTGTTTCTTTCTGACTGCTAGCAATAGTTTGCTGGTAGTCCCTATTCTCTTTAAAACTTCTTTATATACTGTTTGAAATTTATAATGAACTAAGCCAAGGAAGTGCTTGCTGTGGAGTAATGATTAGTTTGTTAATCTGACAGACCTTAGTATTATAGAAATGAGTTTGGTACTCTACAATTGTGGCCTTATGCCAAGCTAAGCTTAGTTAATATCTGTCACCAATCATGCCTCTCCTGAAAGATCTCAACATTGAAATATGTTGCAGATTTTTTTTTTTTGAAAACATTGGGTGGCAACCACATGCCAAGGTAGAATTACTTGCTCCATATCCAACCCTTAACCTTTTGAATTGATTTTTGACAAGAAACAGTCTTTTACTGGGAAGTGAAATTGGTACACTATAGTTTAATTAAATTTTCCTTGACTGTCATTTAACAGAAGATATACAAGTGGGCAACTGAATGCCAAAAATCTCCTACATTATGCCTTTCATCCCTGGAAAAGACATTTTCACAGTAATCATGGTCTTCTATTGATGTAGTGGGAAAATAAAATACAACTGCCAATTAATATTTTACATTGTGAAACACTGAAGGGTAGACCAAGTTCTGCAATTGGCAACCAGTTTGAATCATGGTAATGTACAGTATCCAGATTTTAAAAGAATAGGAAGCTGTGAAGAGCTCAGATTACCTAGATCCTAAATGGACATGGCACTTTAAGAGGAGAACTTTTTTTTTTTTCTTTTGATAATTTCTATCAGACTGCAGCATTTAAATAACTTTGAGTATCCAATAGACAATCCGGGAAGATATTTGGAGAAAATCCTTCCTGATTATCTTGATTCTAACCACTCCTTTTATAAATATTCAGGAAATCCCTCCCCATCTCCACATCCTTAATTTAAACTACAGTATTCCCTAACAACATTACTATTACAATCCATATAATTTAAAAAGGTTTTCTTTTCTCTCTTTTTCTTTTCTTTTCTCTCTTTTTCTTTTCTTTTCTCTCTTTTTCTTTTCTTTTCTCTCTTTTTCTTTTCTTTTCTCTCTTTTTCTTTTCTCTCTTTTTCTTTTCTCTCTTTTTCTTTTCTCTTTCTCTTTTCTCTCTTTCTCTTTTCTCTCTTTCTCTTTTCTCTCTCTCTCTTTTCTCTCTCTCTCTTTTCTCTTCTCTCTCTTTTCTCTTCTCTCTCTTTTCTCTTCTCTCTCTTTTCTCTTCTCTCTCTTTTCTCTTCTCTCTCTTTTCTCTTCTCTCTCTTTTCTCTTCTCTCTCCTTTCTCTTCTCTCTCCTTTCTCTTCTCTCTCCTCTCTCTCTCTCTCTTCTCTCTCCTCTCTCTCTCTCTTCCCTCCTCTCTCTCTCTCTTCCCTCCTCTCTCTCTCTCTTCCCTCCTCTCTCTCTCTCTTCCCTCCTCTCTCTCTCTCTTCCCTCCTCTCTCTCTCTCTTCCCTCCTCTCTCCCTTCCCTCCTCCTCTCTCTCTCTTTCTTTTCTTTTCTCTCCAGCTACCCCTTTTGAGTTACACCATCTATTTGAAACTTGAGTGTACTCACTTAATTTTAATAATTTTGATACCTATATCCTAATACGTATTCCCCCCCCCCCACTGCTCGGGGGGCACCACCTAAAGCCCTATAACAATAAATATTTTTTTCTTTTTGTCTATTAATTGTATTTTTTTTTCTATTGATAACATCAATATAAAATAACATCTGGTGAGATCATTTTTTTTTCCCCAACTAATTTTGGTAAATTAAAATAATTGCTTTTTGTTTGTTGCCACCCACGCAACTATACTGTCTGCCTCTGATATCAATAAGCTAAGAGATTCCTACATCAAATAGGAAAACATTAAACGTCTGAAAGAGTTTAGATTATTTTGATTAAAACATTTAAACAATAACTGGATTTTGATCAGACATTTTTATTATAAACTATTTGAGTGGATACATGTGTTTGGGTAGACAGCTCTTGAGGGTGGGAGTTTCAAATAATGAAATTAATGCCTAGCAGTCTAGATAAAAAAAAAAATTAAAAAAAAACTTATGTATCATCATCATCATCAATAATAACAATAATAATGTAAATTTGCTTAAATTACTTAATTCAAGTCACAAAAATAAATATTGAAAAGCCCCAAGTGATGAATATTTTTTTTTTTTTTTTAATAAAACTTTTTATAGTTCATCTGAAGTTATTATGCAAATCACATAAACCTCAAAAACTCAAATTTGCTGTGAACAATTTTTATCAAATTTTCAACAATTTAGATGCCAAAACAAATCTTAACTTTTTAGTTATTTTCAACATATTTTATTCAAGTTATTGGATTTATTATAATAACTGCCATCTGGTGTTATTATGCAAAACCAGAAAATCACTTTTTACTTCAATGACAAGGTATTAAAATCAACAACTAATCAACACCTATAATAGAAGAAATAACAAACATGTGTCTTTGAAGCATTTGCATCTTAATATAGTGAACCTTCTTGATAACAATCAGTAACCTATTACACCGGTCAACCATTTTTTTGTTTTTTTTGTTTTTTTTTTGTACCCAAATATTGTTGTGCAATGGACACCTGTTTCTGGGCTATTTTTTCACACTGAATCTGAAAATAAAGTCCCTTTTTTTCCAATCATTTTTTCTCAGTACAGATAATTACTATTTTTCTTAAAATAGGCCATAATACCCATTTAACATCGATATACCAGGGCCAAGTAAAACCAACCTTAAATGTTTTCAGGTTAGAATAACTTATTATAAAAGAAAAAGTATCCCAATAATTTAAAGAATGTATTTCAGCATTTTCAGTTCAGAAAAAGTTTTCAGAAAAATCTCACATAAGATTAAATTAAGGCAAACATGTGTCATAAATTTTTGAATCAAAACGGACAATGAAGATACAAAGGAATGAAAAATACATTCATTTTTTTGTCCATCCAAAGGTATAAATATTCTCTTGGAAACTCTATGGTGCTTTTGAAAAAGTTGATCTCTTTTGATGCTTCAGCAGAAATCGGCCATCATGTTAACATCCCATCTGCCTTTGTATCTTTCCTCCATTACCTTGAGATCCTGATGAAACCTCTCTCTCCCTGTTCATCACTATAACCACCAAGATGATTAAGAAACTGATTGAGGTCACTAAACAGACCTTCTTGATCCAAGAAAATTGTGGACAACATCTACAAATGCTTCCCATGCCACTTTTTCTCAAATACACTCGCCTAACACCCTAACAACCCTCATTTATCGACATTTCTATGCATGTCATATAGAGACTGCATGACAATACCAGTCCTCCATCAATTCAAGTGATATGATAAAATCTTATGAAGGTTTCAGGCTAAATCTGAAAATCAAGTCCAAGTTTCTTCCTTTCTTGTGGGCCTTCCTTCAGTAAACCTTTTCTTAACTAATAAAAACTAAAATTGCTGTTCTTGAATGACTTCTAAAGAGCTTCTATGAAAAGTAGAGAAGAAACACAAATCATACAGTTTTAACAAGCTATGAACATTGAGGGCACAAGGACATTTTACAGTGAGGTATCTATCATAAAATCAAACATTTTCAGGTCAGCTTATCTGAACTGAAATAGTTTAGAATTCATTTTAAAAGTTATACTTTTTCTTGAATGATAAATCAATTTTAATATGAAACAATGTTTCAACTATGTCACTCGCATATTTAATCTGTGGCATATCCCTGTAAATTAGGCATTTTGGCCTATTTTAAGCAAAAGAGAAATTATCTGTACTGAGAAAACGTGATGTGATGGGGCAAAATGGACTTGATTTTCAGATTTAGTGTGAAAAAATAGCCCAGAAACATGTGCCCATTGCCCAACAACATTCAGGGTAAAAAAAAAAAAAAAAAAAAAAAGAAAACAAAGTCAACTGGTGTTATTCATTGATTTTAAATATTTTTTTTTTCCCAGCAAGTTCAATTTCCAACATGATAGTTTTAATTGCTTCCCAAAGGTCTGCTTTGCTGTCATATTGTTTGCCCCCTTCATATATTTTCATCTTTACACTTGACTATAGATTTTTGATCCAATTCAGATTGGGGGACTTGATGGTGGCTATTTCTCTTCTATAAAACATTTTATATTAAAAAAATCTTCACTGGTAACCTTGGATACATGAGAAGGAGCATTGTCATGTATAAATGCTGTTAAGTCACTCCTTGCAGTCAAATCTTGCTGTGACGTCTGTTAGAAATTCTCCTGACTGACTCTGACTTCTTTATTTAAGGCATCTTGCCTAGTTCATTTGTATTACTGGGGTGTCTTATTTACTCCACAACATCCACACTTTTGAGAGATTTTTTTATTAGTAAATATTTTTTCATTTCTTCACATCCACCCTATCCTCTTTCTGGCAAGTTCACAGATGCACTGAATTTTGTATTTCATTCATTTTGGGTCAATCTCTAACTTTTCCATACATTTCCTTTTTCTGGTAATCATACTTGTATGTTTGATGAATTCTTGGTGTTGGTATGTCAAAAATATCATCCTGTACTTGCATAGTTTCTTCCTTTCTTGTGGGCGTTCCGTCAGTAAACCTTTTCTTAACTGTTTCCAATTCCTTTCATGTTCTCAGATTTTTCTTTTTACCATTATATATCATTTTTCCAATTTGTGACCTTATTACACCATCTTCCCACATTAATTTTCCATTTTGTATATTCTAAAAAAACACTTTTCCATCAATTCTGAAAAATTTTGTGTCCTTTTTGTTATCTGTTCTTTATTCTTTTGGTCCACTATACATAGCTTCTCATAAGAGATTTCATCCTTGAAATTCCCAGATGTTCACTATGAAATTCATTTAATATCTGCTTTTGTAATATGATAGGTATTACTACTCTTTGTGCAAACATCAGTACCCCCGTAGTATAGTGAGTAAACGTTCAAGTCTGAATTGTGTTCTAAAAATTGTGGTGGTTGTTGTTGTTTTGTTTTTCTCGGTCATTTTCATTTTTTTATTTTTGAAATAAACCTGTCTTGTTCAGCTTTTACTTTTATTTCTTCTAGGGTAACTACATTACATAATGTATTTTTAATTTTTATTTGATTTGTAATGCTGCAATAACAATGTCCTTTTAACAGTTCTTTTTTTTTTTTTTTTTTTTTTTTTTTTTTGTATCAATTTTGATAAAGCATACCCATGTCTTAATTTTTGGGATAGTTGGTATTGCATCCTGAAATTGTAATAAGATTCTACCCCAGCACTGTAATCTATTCATTGTATGCATAGGGATTCCTTTTCTTGAGCCATAAATTGATAATAGAGGTCGATGCTCTGTCTGCAAATGAAAATTCCTTTTGTGTATAAATTTGAAATTTTTTTATTTTTTTTTATTTATTTATTTTTTTTTATTTATTTTTTTTTTTTTATTTATTTTTTTTTATTTATTTTTTTTTATTTATTTTTTTTTTTTATTTATTTATTTTTTTTTTATTTATTTATTTTTTTTTTATTTATTTATTTATTTTTATTTTTTTTTTTTATTTATTTTTTTTTTTTTATTTTTTATTTTTTTTTTTTTTTATTTATTTTTTTTTTATTTATTTATTTTTTTATTTTTTATTTATTTTATTTTTTATTTATTTTATTTTTTATTTATTTTATTTTATTTTTTTTTATTTATTTTTTACTGCATATATTATTGCTAATGCCTCTTTTTTGAGTTAGATATAGTTTTTTATACTTGTAGTAGTGAATGCAAAGCATGTGAGATGACTTTCATGCTACTGTCATCATATTTATGTAGAATTGTTACTTGTATACCATAGTCACTAACATCTGAAGACAAAAAATTTCTGCCTTTAGATTATATGATTTGTCTTAGGTACTTGATTTTAGGCAAAAACAATTCGCACTTTTCCTCACAGAGATTGTTTTTTCGAAAACTCTTTGCATGTGCCCAATATGTTGTTCTTTAGATACACTTTTAAATAACATATCATCCAGATAAGCAACTGCGAAATCACAATCTGTAAACATAGTATCCATAGTTTATCGAAATATAGCTGGAGCCACTTTTATCCTAAAAGGAAGTCAGTTGAACTTGTGCATATATACAGTTATTAACCCTAAACATTCTTCTTTAACAAATACACTTCAGAAAGATCCAGCTTAGAAAAAAAGTTTTCAACTGTTTAAATTAGCAAAAATTTCCTCCACACTTAGTAATGGGTAGTTATAGGATTCTAAACATTTGTTTAACTCCGTTGAAAAATCGGCACAAACACAAATTTCATTATTTTTTTTCTTTATATACACTGCTGGTGCTGACAATTTTGAATGGTCAATCTTTTCAATTGCAACTATTTTTTTAAATTTTTTTTTTTTTCCAAGTCTCTCTAATTCTTTCTGTGACTTTTTATGTTCTACTTTTCCACACTTGTAGCACTTTGAATTCTTAAAGGGGCAGTCAACTCTTTGGCTTGTATGTATGCACATTTTTTTTCTTCAATTTCTTTGGTATCATGTCTCAGATTTAGGATTCTCTGATATTCTTTTGATATTTCTTAAAGCATTAATTTTTCTCTTCTCGCACATATTTCTGCATCTTTTTTGCTGTTATCCCTTGAACAAAAGTGAATCTTTTGTACATATCCAGAGTCAGTTCATTAATTTGAATATTTCATATTCCTTGTTAACAATTGTAGCATATGTGACAAAATCTTCATTCTTTTTGTCAGGTTCATAGACTTCCAATGAGTATTAAATAAGCTTTTCTCGCTAAAAATTTTAGACAGAATATTTACTGTTTCTTCAAAGCAAATTTCTCCTTTTTTTCTTTTTTTTTCTTTTTTCTCAGTAGTACAAAATTATGGTATTTTTCATGTTCTACCAGTGCTAATTCTTTTGACAAAACTCTTTTTTTTTCCTCTCCTTTTTCACTGAAAATTTTCTCATATCTTATAACATAAGCAGGAAAGGTAATTCTATCATCTGAATTGTATGTAAATTCAGATATGGCATTTGCCATCACATCAGGAGTGAAAGAACTTGTGGAATTTTTTATTTTTCTTCCGTATTATTTTAATTAAACTTTGTTTCTGGAGTCCTAGCAACAACAACAACTACTGCTGCTGTTGTATTTTTTACCACTTGCCTAACAATTCTTACAGATTTGACTTTGTTTTTCCTCTTTTCTTATCTTTTTTTTTTTTTTTTTTTTTTTTTTTACTTTTAAATTTAAACCAGCATAATTCTAATTTCTTGCCATTGTTATCAGTCACGTTTAGTGGTTATTATGACTTTCTTAGGCTACTCACCATGATGTCTGTTAGAAATTTTCCTGACTGATTGAAAGAAAGGCTTTACCATGAAATCACAATAGTTAGCACTGTTCAGTTCAACTCCTTCAATTGTTCAATAATGGTTTGGTCAACAATTCCAGCTTACTCAAAGATCTGAGCACTGGTCAAAAGTGGTTGTTTCACTGTAACTCACTTAGTTTATGTTCCCCTTGAGAAGACAAGTTCCTAATACCTTTTCATTTGCTTCTGCCTCTCAACTCCGTTATATATTCAACAGCCCTCTTTATTGTTCGATAATCTCTGTGAAGCTCCTTTGATATTTCCAATGTGAACATTCTCTCACTCAATAACATTATTTTCCATTTTTCAGCATTTGTAGATCCTTTCCATCACCATGTTTCAACATATATTACGGTGGAATGATACTTTTGGAGATCTTAAACTAATATTAATTTATGTGCATATGTTGAGACTGCAGTTCTTATAATAAAACTAATAAAAATTGTAAAACTATCTAAAAATCTAATTCCAGCCTTGTTTTGATATCTAAATTAATCATTTAAAATTTGACACTTGTTCAAAGCAAATTTGAGCTTTTGAGGTTTGGGATGAACTGTAGAAAGTTTTATTTAAAAAAAAAAAAAAAAAAAAAAAAAACTTCTCTCGGCAAGGATCAAACCAGCATTCCCTTATCCTGGGGAAGACATTGTCTAGCTAGGTGTGCTTTACTATTCAGCTATGGAGATCTCTGCAGCAAAAGGTTTTTTTTTGCTTTTTTTTTTCCCCTTTTTTTCCTTTTTTTTTTTTTTTTTTTTTTTTTTCACTTTTTTCACTTTTTTCTTTTTTTTCCCCCTTTTTTTTTTTTTTTTTTTTTCAGACAATGAAAATAATCCCCACCAGCCTACACAGTTACATTTTCTTTAATAAGATTTTCTATTACACTGTTAGTTAAAAAAAAAAAAAAGAAAGTGTATCCAATAAAATCTTATATAGAAATTAGTTTTTGTCTGTATTTCTGAGATGAAGTATTATGTACATTATATACATTGATCCACATCTTTGTTGCCATATTTATCACAATGTTTAGGGCGTTGTACACTCCGGCCTTCTTCAGGTGGTTGGAATGTCGAACTCAACCCTTTATTTCACTCGCTGGAGTAGACTGTTCTAGTTACACATGCAATGTCTAATGGATGTCAGTTATCAGTTATCTCCTGTTAATCCCCCTCTCCAAGTTCTCCGCTGTCACACTATTGGATCTACCTAACACCTTTATCCACTGTGCCATGTGTCCTTGAAGACATCTGTGTAAGAATTTCTGGGAATTATGAACCTAATGTCTTCAGTAACCCTTATTTTTACCAGTGCTCGTATTGTAATTTTCGTTGTTGTTGAAATCATAGACAAAGAACATTATTGGAAAATTTGTAAACTTAAGAAATCATCACAAAAATTTCCTGAGCTGACCAAGCATAGAAATGAATATGATATGGGAACCAGTAATAAGGTGTGCCAGAGAAAAGCAATAATAACAATGAAAATTGCAATATGAGCTCTGGTTTAAAAAAAAAATGTAATGATTACAGCAAAAAATTGCAATATGAGCACTGGTAAAAAATGTTGCTGAAGACATTAGGTTTATAATTCCCAGAAATTTATACACAAATGTCCTCAAGGACACATGGCACAGTGGATAAAGGTGTTAGATCAAGTGACAGGAGTTCAATACCTGGTTAAAGTGGTAGAGAACTTGGAGAGAGGAATTAATAGGAGATAACTGATAACTAACATCCATTAGACATGGCACCACAGTGAGTGAAATAAAGGGTTCAGTTCACCTTCCAACCACCTGAAGACGGCCAAAACATTGTGATAAATATAACAACAAAAATAGGGATGCTAGTCCAAACAATGTAAATAGAAAATTAGTTTTATTTCTGGATGATTGGTTTCAATATACAGTGGAACCTCGACTTATGAACACCTCTACTTACAAATAACTTGTCAGAAAATTTGTTTCCACTTATGAATTAATTTTAACTTATGAAATTAAGAATGGGCTTCCCGCCACTGCATTTCAAACTAGATACTTGATATATTAGGTTGGTGCAAAAATAATGTCGTTTTTTGACATGATCTTGAACGTCAAAAAATGACATTATTTTTGCACCAACCTAATAAATGTACCATAATACTTATTCTTATCTAAATATACTATATTTTATATTTTTATGTTTTATATATTATTATATATTTTATACATAATAATATAATACTGTAGTATTAGACAGTATTACAATATTTTTTTATACTGTATTTTTTGTACTAATATTTTTATGTTTTATATACAGTGTACATTATTATATTATATTTTATATACAGTACTGTATTGTATTGTACAGTTTCATCACACTAGATGCAGTATGATGCTACAAGCATTGCATCATCGCATTCGGTCCTCTTTATTACCTCGTAGGATAAACATTTGTAGTGTATGCATATTTGTGATTATATTAGTGTAAATGTAAAAATAATAATGTGCAAAAATTTATGTACAGTAATAAATACAGTACATGTACATTACTGTACAATACAGTAACTTGTAAATTTGATTAAAATTTCTTGAATTAAAAGTAGGTAAAATTTGACAATGCTGAGTTCATGTCATTTAATCTCTATGTAATATAAAGTGTATTTTTTATCTAATATACAGTGTATAATCATTGAATTTTAAATTGATATCAATACAGTACAGTAGAAAAATCTAAAAAAAATTATAAAGTTCAATTAGAGTAAAATAAAATGTATAAAATGCAGGTACAGCACGTAAACTACGCAGTAAAATAAACTACGCATCCAGTTCAGTTTGATTTGTATTGTACATTTCATCACCGCACTTTGTTCCTTTACATTTTTCCATACAGTTACTGTAATGTACTGCACTGTACAGTTTAATGTGTTACTATAAACATTACTGTACATGTATAATGAATTTTAAATTTTAGTAGGTAATTTTTTGATACTCTTTCCCTCTTCTTAGCAACCAGCTTCTTTGGTGACATCATGGGCTACAAAAATCATCTGTGCAAATGAAGGAGATCATTCAGATGCACAAGGAATTGTACCTGTGTTTCTGACCATGCCAATTTATACGGATGTTCACCATCAACAATTTGCAATATCCTAAAGAACAAGATAGAAATGAAAAAAAAAAAAAATGCTTGATGTGGGCAAGGGAGTTAGCATAATTACCAACCATTGTCCAAAAGCCTTAGAAGATGTTGAAGATGTTGTTGGTGTGGATGAGTGAGAGGCAGCTACAAGGTGATTCTATGTCTGAAGATGTTGCATTCATAGTGTAGTGAGACATGGAGAGGTTGCAAACTCTGATAAAGTTGCCTTGTTTCAGAAGTGTCTTGAAGTGTCCGAAAATACAAACCTGACCCTAAGAATTTTGGAAGGATCACTTCAATATCTTAAATTGCTTAAATCTCATTGATAAAGTCTGGGAAGGAATAACTATGATATTTACATTATTTGTGTATAATTTTTAAAAAGTTCTTTAATTTTGCATAAAATACAATTTTTATTGGGGGGGGGGCATTTGGTTTTTTGTTTAATTTTTTTTCTGTTTTCGTTATTTTTTTTGGTGGGGGGTTGTTTTTTTTGTGGGTGTGTTGTGGTGTTTTGTTGGGGTTTTGGTGTTGTTTTTTTAGTCAAAGTGTATAGAGATTCAGTGCCTTGATAAAATGGCCTAGTAACGAATAATAATAATAATATTGTAAAAAAAAGTAACAATAACAGCAGTTCTGATAGCACGTATGGCTTGACCCCCAGAATAACAAATCATGAGGTCAAATATGCAAGTAATTGTCAGAAAGAAATTTTTTAGATTTTACTTGTCATTAAAAAAGAATTTGGCATAATAATAATGTTTCTAGTCTTTGAATTAAAAACTTATATCATTGTATTTAATTCAACGTGTCTTACTAATTCCTTTGGGAACATTGCATGCTTGAACAAATACAAAGAGTGTAACGGAGAATCGGCTCAACCCGACAAGAGACTTGGTGTTGGTTGTGTGTAAGCACCGGGAGTTACGTCCTCTTCCACAATTGGCTGTTGAGAGAGGACATTCTACTTAGAGTAGGTGGTACTGACAAAATTTGTATACAAACAATACTGGGCAGGTATAGTCAATGTGGGTCTGGGACCAAAAGAGCTATATAACACCAGCTTTTTCTCAGTCAAGAAAGAAGCACTCTCAACATGCAGACAGTTGGCATGTTGAGTTGGAGGTTTGTGCTGGCGTGTTGAGTTTACATTTACTTAGAAAACCAGACAAGATGAACGCAGAGAGAAAAAAGAAATTGTTGTTGTTGTGTGTGTATTTTTATTTTTTTTTCCTTAAATTTCATCCCCTAAAGTAAGTCAAGGAACATTTTATTTTTTTTGCTTGATGCTTTTATGTTTTCAATTAGAGGGTCGTCACTCTAGTGACGAAAATAGCTGTTGGTTCCATCTATGGGTTAGATAGTTGGGCAGTCTTAACAGTGTTTCTCAACTTTTACAACTGTACTGACTTGCTACGACTGTGTACATAACTATTACTTCCTTGCTTGTTGTACTGGTTTCTACAATAAACCTGTTACTATTTATCCACTGTGTTTGTCCATTCCATATTCCTATTAGCACAGAATATAACATAGAATAACTAAAAGTCTAGGATGCGCTTTAAAATTCGATAAAGATAAACTAGTCATGAAATTTGAAAACGGGGGAGGGAATAATAAAGAAGTCTTCTGAAACAAGCATTTATTTGTAAGACGTTACATTGTATATTTAAGTTGCTTGTGTGAAACACGTGTTTGATGTACTTTAGCAATTTTTTGATTGTTAGGCCTTATGTGAAGATTAGTGGTACAGTTTGTTTTTTTGTTTTTTTTTTTCCTTTTTTTTTCTTTTTTTTTCTTTTTTCTCTCTTTTCTTTTTTTCTCTCTTTTCTTTTTTCTCTCTTTTCTTTTTTCTCTCTTTTCTTTTTTCTCTCTTTTCTTTTTTCTCTCTTTTCTTTTTTCTCTCTTTTCTTTTTTCTCTCTTTTCTTTTTTCTCTCTTTTCTTTTTTCTCTCTTTTCTTTTTTCTCTCTTTTCTTTTTTCTCTCTTTTCTTTTTTCTCTCTTTTCTTTTTTCTCTCTTTTCTTTTTTTCTCTCTTTTCTTTTCATTTAAAGGGATTTATGAAGAATCTACTTTTTTTCTTTTCTTTTTTATATAGAGGTTGATAATGACATTTAAATCTGTTAAAGAAGGTAAAAGTGAAAGGATTATCGACTCCTTAAAAATTAAGAAATTTAGCATCCAGTTTAAAATATCAAATGACAAATATGACTTAGAGACACCAAGCACATAGCTTCCATGTCTATCTTTTGAAAAATAAAGATTTTTTTTTTTTTTTAAAAATAAAAATAATAAATTACTCTTTTGTTAACTTGGGGTGAACCTGATTACTTTTCAGGGTGCATTAGTGTGCTCAAGCACACTAGTTGAGAAATGCTGGTTTAGCTGAAGGACAACCTTGAATTCAAAACCAGCTCAATTAGGCTTACCTATTGAGTGATCATCCTCCACTAAAAGAAAACAAAGTGGGTACTGCTTCATTGTGTGCTATAATGAATATCTTTGGCTAGAAGGATTGAATCGAGATAATAGACAGCTGAGGAAAAAGAACGAACTTCCTGTTAAAGGTTATTGTAAAACCCTACCAGTACTCTAAAGAATTGATTTTTTTTTAAAAATAAGTAGCTACTGATAGCATAGAAAAAAGCAGAAATGTGGTTCTACAGAAAGATTCAGAGAATTCTATAGATGAAGTGAACAAGCAATGAGAAAGTTTTATAGAAAATGGCAATAGGAAAAACACTTGGAATCAGATCGAGATAGCTGAAATAAATTTCTTCAATACATGAGGAAGGAGGTCTTGGAAAACTTAACTCTCACAGGGCATATCGAGGGCAAGAGATAGGGAAAGTCATCAGGTTATCTACTTGACAAACTTGTGTGAAAAAATGGCAGATTGGGGTGCAGGAAGGTTGGCAAACAGAGAAAGGCTGCTAAAGGCCACAAGGGATAGGAAGCTGTGGAGAGTTCACATCCTGAAGGGACACTGCACATAGAAGACATACAAAAATAGAGTCCAATATCTGATTCTTTAGGTTGGTCTGCTTTCTTTTTTTTATTTTTCTCTCTCTCCACAGTTCTTTTATCATTTTCATCTGTAAATTATTTGAATTACAAATCATAGTTACTCTCTATTTTTATTATTCTTGGATTGCTTGTGTTTCCAAATGTGCTCAAGGATTATATTACATACATTAATCTTGCATAAAATCACTAGACTGAAAGTTTGTAAATGCAGTTCAAAAATCAGTTTCTGCCTATTTGCACAAACATACTTGCATTTCATTCCTATAGTCCATCTAAATATGTTTAATATACCAAGTTCTTTATGTAAAATTTTGTTTTTATTTACTCTTATAAAAAAAAAAAAATTATAAATTAAGGAGGTTTTATACCTTTTGTTTTATTTCAACAAAAGCCACCACTAAGATGCAAGGAGCTACTGCGAGTGAAAGAAATAGAGAACCATAAAAGAACAGGGTTCAAGGAGACAAAAGATAACAATTGAACTTGAATTTAAATTTTTGAAGATCATAGTTGACAAGAAATTGTCAGCATAGAAGTTATGGTTACAACTATCAGTTTCAACAGTCAAATTATGAGACCTAGCTACCAATCTAGTACTGTGTTTAAATTCATGAAGTTGAGTCACCAAGGAGGAAAGCTCGTCAGAACAATTACCATGAAAATATTTATAGAAGAGGCAAAGGGAAACAACTATGGCAGTGGAAATGTGACTGAAGCCAAGATGCCAGGTTAAGACTGATAACATTGTCAATTCTTCTTTGCATTTTGTCAAAAATCTCTAAATACATAGTACAGCAATATTTGTTGCATGGACAAATGATAGACTTATAAATGTGCCAGATAGATCCTGGTAAGAAAGATTGTCTAATATAACATGATTTTCCTAGCAGCAAACTTGGCAATTTCTTCAATATTAGACTCTATTAATACTACAAAGGCACAGTGAGTTATTTTCCTGAAGGTAAGCATCAGCCATGCTGACAGAAGGCAAAGAAAATATTCTTTAAGATGATTAATAGAGAGCAGTTTAATTTTAGACTCATTAAAATTAATAAGCCATTTCTTGCTCCAGTTAACAACTGATTGTACGTCATTTCAGAGATTTGCTACCAATTTGATTTTATTGAACCTCTAAGAATTGCTATTAAGACAAGAAAACGTTTGAGCTGAATTTTTAAGACGGAAACTTAACTTGAGGATCAACAGATTAAAATAGAAATCTGTGCTTGATGAGAAACAGTAGGAATGACTTAGCTTCAAACATGAAAGGGATACTTACCAATAAGCAAAATCATGCTGTTTTATTACACTAATATTAAGTTTTAATTTGTGTAGCCGTCATGCCAAAAAGGACCCGCTGGAACAGGACAGTCGTCGCTCGTACAGGGCAGTCATCCTCATCAGCTCCCTCACCCCCAACTGCCAAAGCCTTCAGACATGCTCATTTTATAGACCATGACAAAGCAGCCGATTGGTTGAGTGGGAGTTTTACATATGCATAGGCACACTCTACCAATTCTCCCTCCCTCCAACTGCTCTGTGACACCATACACATGCAATGCGGGGGCGTTTTCGGGCATGATGTCCTGTATCTTGCTCATGACAATCACAATTTGAATAAATACTTGATTAGAAAATTATGACTAGCTTTATAAGAACAAATAGAAGTATAATGAGAAAAGATGCTAAAAATTGTATTTTTGTTCAGACCTGCTTGTGTTCATTCTCAACAAGAAATAAAATGAAGTTGCACTTTTTTTTTTGTGAATTTAAAAAAATTTCTTTTGCGCATGTTATACTCTGATGAAATCTGGTAGTTTGGGCTTGTTGTTTATATATATATATATATATATATATATATATATATATATATAAATTATTTTTGTTATAATAAATTACAATAAAAACATTTTACATCGTTATACACAAGCTTTCATGTTTCAATAATATGATTGTACTTCGTCAGGTGATGGTAGATAACTTGTGATAAAAAATTTATTAGGGAATTTATAACCAAATTGTTACCTCTTTTTGGAAGTTAAAGTTGGGTGGGGGGCATAAGGTCATAATTAAAAATATACTTGTGGGTATGTCTAGAGTAACCAATTAAATGTCAGATCTATGCTAAAATAGAAAAATAAGGTCAGAGGGTGGAGTTGGGTGGGTTATTTTTTTCATGTCATGAACAACAGACGTGTCATAGAACAATTCTATACAACATGGCAATGACAAATGTGTCATGTGGATGTAGCCAAGTATTTTGTTCTGATTTCTTGAAGTAGACATAGTTATCGGAAACATGTTATTTAAAAAATTTTTTTCATATTTAGTAAGCTTCTTAAAGAGACCAATTACCATCACCTGACGAAGTATAATCATAGTATTGAAATATAAAAGCTTTTCTGTAGTGATGTAAAATGTTTTTATTGTAATTTATTATAATCAAAATATATTAATGTTTTGCTCTACTTTGTATCTTTTTAAAATATAATGCTACAAACTGGATTTTTACTCCATCTGGTCTTTTTCTCATATATATATATATATATATATAGTCTTATTCCATTCAGTAGAAGTTGTTGTACTATTTTTCATTGCTTAATTTTTTTCCTTCAAGATTTTCCCTGCATAACATGTAGACTCTGCTAAAACTTGCATCAAATGAATTTTTGATCAAGTTTGGCCTACTTATACGGCAGTCAATTGCAGTTTGTCCTAAAATATGACCTTTTTTTTCTTTTTTTTTTTTTCCTATCCCCTACTAGAATCTGATATGTCACCGTGTAATTATTAGAGTAAATCAAAATGAAATAATTGGGCATGTTTCACTAATTCCAACACCTAATATCATTGGTTACATAATCAGCTGGTAATATAAATTTCTTAGACATTATTTTGGATGAATTATTATGTCAAATTATAATTTTTCCAGCAGAACAGTGATAAGTATTAAATCAACTGGATGCCTTAACATTATATGAATTATATTCATGCATATATTAAATGCTTCCTTCCTATATATGCTTTTAGTATTTGTTTTTATCACTCTATATGGAATCGTTAGAGAGAATGAAAGGAAATGTCCTATGGAAATATTGGCATCTGCTTCTTTCCTATATATGCTTTTCAATACATAGCAACACATGTATGCCTTTTAGTATGCATACATGTGTTGCTATGTATTGAAATTGTGGCTGGCCTAACCATTGACAGTACAAAAATGAATCTGAAAATTCAGTTCAAATTCAATTAAAAGCAATGTTCACTTTGTACTAATACTTCTCCCCAACACAATAATGGTTAAAAACAGCTGGTGGGTTGGGATTTTTAACTCTAACCAGTTACACCCAACTCAACATTTATTCATATAAAATTTAAGGGTTTGATATGCCCACTTCTGATAACACTGGGGGATAAAGATTATTACTCCTGGGATTAAGTGTTTTAGACTAAATTGAATATACTGATCCCAATTCTGTATTCAGAATTCTTCTTCTTCTACATATGAAGATCTTGCATTATTTGTGTTTACAGAGACTTTGATTTTTTTTATTTGTTTTAAGGGGTGGGGAGACATTTTTGTTTGCTCTCCAGTTAAAAGATGCTAGATGAAATAGAGGATGCTAATTCCAAATTGATGTGCAGAACTTTCCTAGCATGTCAGGTTTAGGACATTTATGTTCAAGGCAAATATTGTATAGAGAGTACTAATTTAAGTACTATTAGTAAATAGTATCTTAATGTTCATGAAAAATTTATATGATGGTGAGAAATAATGTAGATAATTTGAAGTAATATCTCAAGTTCAAAGCAAGACGAAATATTTGAATAGTCCTAACACTGTAAATCTGGAGTTGGGGTGTCAGAAGAAATGTCGTAACCAAGAATCGTATGTCCAATATCGATAAATCTCAGCACATATCGAGCCACACTGTTCCACTTTATTTCTGATATCAGGAGACACTTGCTTTTTTGCTTGTTTATTTAGCTGGTTTTGTACTGTAGGAACATGGAATAATCAGCACCATTCTTTGATTGATATTTCCCAGTAGAACTTCTTATCAGGCTCATCACTTATGGCACCCAGGTCTGTTTGAAAAAAAGAAAAAGAAAATCGAGATGAGAATGCATATTCTTAAACATCTGGCATTCTATTCTTCAATATACATGTTTGCATGTTGCTTGTTAAATCGGCCTAGTTTTCAGCTCCATGAGACCCAAGGAAATTTTGTATGACTGAATCTCGAGCTACCATATTGAGTAGATACTAATAGTAATAAACTGTTAATATAATATTTACTTTCAACATGATTTTACTTTGCACATATGTAAAAGTGGGGGGGGGAGAAAATTATTATTATACATGGTTTAAAAAAAGTGAGACATGATTTTGTATTAGAAATTTTATTATGACAAAAAGAATAAAAGCATTTTATTAAATTTTGCTCTCATCAAAATATCCTTCTTTAACCTTGATTATTGCAGCACAAATTATTGGCATTTGTTGCAAAAGTTTCTCAAGTACAAGTTTAATAATTGATTCCATTCTTTTAATTTGTTTTTCTCACTCTATTCTCAAGTCCATCCTAATTCAGGTGGCTTCATTTTTGTGTGTGTGTAATATATATAGAATAGGAGGAATCATTTTTGACTTGCATAATAAAATTGTATACTACCAAAGAAATTATTGCAAATATTTCTAGCAAAAAACCATGTAAACTGAAATTCACATGGTATATTTGTCATGTAAATAGAATTATATCCTGAATATTTTAATATCATTTAGTTAATGCCAATTTTATTTTAAAAACAAACTTGTACACTATAGCAGATTTTATTGTGTGCAATTTAATACCTATTTACTTGTGCTAGAGTTTAAGCATCTATATTTTAGTTATTTTAAAAATATACATAATTAATGTCCAACATTTATTGAAAAGAAAATAACACGTTGATATTAAAACACTTGTATCCACTAAAATAACACTTATAGTAATAATTGTATATATTAGTTCAATCCTGTTTTAATAGCATATACAGGATTATCATACATGTGTAAACAATTTTTGACTACAGTGTTGGATACCATGTGTGAGTAATTTAGCTTTTCTTTTTTTTTCTCCCCGTTCTTCAAAAATATGACTAAGAAATATAATTTCTAGGTCTTTTATTTTAAATTGAGGATGATCAGTGCTTGTACCTAAGCTAACTCTGTAATACTGTCATATTAAGTTTAGTCATAATTTCTTAATCATTTCACTGCAAGCAAGGCAATAAGGCCATTAAGATGCAAGGGGTTACTGAGTGTGACAATATATAAAAATAAAAAAATTAAGGTGCAAGAACAATAAAAGAATGGAATTAAGTTTAAAGATTGACATTAGATTTAAGCTTTTGAAGAGCAGTTGACTGGGAAGCAAGAAGCCGAAAGAGACTTCCACAAGCTAGAAGTGCAAGAGAAGAAACTGTTAGCATGTAACTTGGGGTTACATCTAGCCATTTCAGCTGTAAGATGATGAGACTTTGCTGCCAATCAAGTACTGCACTTAAATACATATGGTCTAGGTATCATAGAGGAAAATTCATCGGAACAATTATCATGATAGTATTTATAGAAAAGGCACAGGGAAGCTACATTGAAGCAATGGGAAAGTGACTGATGCCAGGTCAGGACCAATAGTATTGCAGATTCTTTGTATTTTATTAGAATCTCTAAATATGTAAGAGAAGCACTAGTCAAGATGTCAGCAATATTCAATCTATGAATGTATAGTATACTTACAAATGTGTATTGTTTTGTAAAAGGTCTCTTTTGTGTTCATAATCTTTTATTTAAATTCCTTTTCCTGGATTTATATTTGTCATTGAATGCTTGCAGGATTGTCCCTCGTTTCAATACAGGGTCTTTGATCTTTCACTTATCCAAGTATCTGGTTTCAGAAACAAAGTTTGCTGATTGATCTGTTCTTAATAATACCAGTGTTAATTTTAATTAGGTGATACCTTTTAAGGTATTTAAGAAATATTTTTATTTTATTTTATTTATTAAACTTTGCCTATGACATAAATACAGTATTTCTTGGCATCAAAAATGTACCTCTTTCAAATATATCTGACATTTACCCCATTTCCTACAAATGACACTTTATTTTTATTTTTTTTTAATCACTCTGTACAAAGTCCAAGAGCCACTCAAGGTAGAGGCTTACTGAATGAGATCACTATAAGAGTGTAAAGGGAGGAAGAATTGCATATCATGAGGATATAAAGGATAGATAACAGAAAAGGTTAAGATCGGAGTGATTGACAATGCATCCTCTTGGGATTCTGTTTTACAAAGTAACAGTTCTTGTGAAAAAAGATGTCTGAGAAACTTCCTCCTTACCAATAGAATCTAAAGGAGTCAACTCTGTGTAAATGGCATGGTGTCCTTGCTGTGAAACTCTGAACTGATGGAAATGAGGAATGTAGCTCATCTGACTATTTGCCATAAAAATAGTGATAGAAAAGCAAAAAGCTATCAATGTTTTATCTGGGTGTGGGGGGGAGAAATGGTTGTTTGGTGGAAAATAATTGCCCACAAAACTGCATAAACAAGGCTGGAAAGTGAGGATTGGGCAGCCCCAGCTCAGATATAGCAGCAATCTGTTCTTCTAAAGATAGGACCTGGCTGGAGGAGTCTGGTACTTTCTTGAGCAGCACAAGGACCTGCCCGTTTTCCTAGCATCTTTTTAGTGATGCCCCCCCCCACACACACACACATACACACACATATACATAGATATATATCTGACTGAATGAATTACATTGTCTGCTAATTTTTAATAAAATAACAATGCACATATTTGTATAAATACTTATACTAATGAACAACACATAGTTTTGTACCACTTGCATCCCTGAAGATGATCTTGGAAGAAGAGCAAGAGTACTTGGGAAATGAAAATAAAAGAAATTTAAACAGTTATAGCACATTTCTCTCCTCCTTTAACATCATGACTTACTAGGGTAGTAGATTTTCCATGGTAGACTGCCATTTTTTTCTGTGGTAGACTGGTTGCCAACCAAGGCTATAGAACAGTCTGTCCTGCTATTCAACTCATAGCTGGGGGGGGGAGAAGGAATGGATGACGGGTGAGCACATTTTTTTAATATATTTTTTAAGTACTCAATAATCTTAAAAATGTTGGAAAATATTCTTTGTAAGCTATACAGAGCGTAGATGACTATTTACTATAGTCCTCTACGCTCCGTGTATCATATGTGATGAACAGGTTTTTACTGTGTGGAACTCTATATATATCAGCATATGGAAGGTTATTTGTGAGTATGAACAGATTTTGTTAAAAATTAACAGACATAATGTCTGTAATTTATTCAACCAGACATGCCTAAAAGAATTTGCTGCCTAAATACACAAAAATATATATAATTCCACTTGAGGTCTGGAGTGACCTTTAGTCCCAACCGCTCTTCAAAACAGGCTGTATCTTTGACAGTACAACCGTTCATCAGGACTGGAGAAAATTTAGTGTCTACTTGGTGACGATGAAACATAACTAGCTTGGTTTTAGACATATAAAATGTTACAAGCCAGTTTCTCTCCCCCCCCCATTGAGCTAGATCAGAGGCAAGATCAGTTGGCAGGATCTTATTTAGATTTTTGTATGTTTACTCATGAACCATGCTATCATCCATATATATATATATATATATATATATATATATATATATATATATATATAAAAAGTGGATCATGTAGTTCTCATTTGACTCAATTTGATGGATCATCTTGATGTTAAGTAACCCAGTATGTGCCCTCTAGCAGGATACAAACATTTTTTCCCCTTGGCAGGAAAAACTGTCATTAGATCTGATGTGCTTATACCGACTTGGCCACAAAGAATATTTGCTGATTAAGCAAGACTGAAAAATGCCTTTTGAGTGAAATCCTTCTCATCACAGATTCTCAATTTCATATCAGCTCAGTTTCGTATCCAAACATAAACACAGCAGTTTCTAAAGAACTAATGGATTCTTTTGTTTATTAATCCGATAGATTTTATCACTTAAACGTTATTTTTAATGGATAATTATATTTGAGTAGACACTTGGTTTAGTTATTAAATAGTAAATTCATTTTCATCTACTGGTTCAAATATTTGAGAAATCTTATTAAAGATTGACATCCAGGCCAGTAGATGTCGGTAACTTAGTATAAACCTTGAATGTGGATAACTTTTAGATGCTTTAAAAAAGGGGATGAGAGGTAATTGTTTCTACAGTGTAACCCAGATATAAGAGAGTTGTTGGGACCGGAGAAGTCTCTTATATCAGGGTTTCTCTTATATCAGGGTTTCTCTTATATCAGGGTTTGGTCTATTTTGTTTTTATTAACACAGGCTCTAATTTGGGACCAGATAAAATCTCTCTTATATCCGGGTTTTTCTTATATCCGGGTTACACTGTATTACAAAAACATCATCTTGTCCATATAATCTGTATATTAGTGATATCATAAAACAAATATGTCAAAATATTCTTGTATATTTTCTTTTTTGCCACCCATTTTGACCTTAGATTTTGATAGTTTCTTTCGGTAGGTGTGATAGCAACACAAACTGAAAATAAGGCCAGAACAAGTTATATGGAAGGGTGAAAATCCTTAGGGATCACATAACTATAAAATAACACTCTCACCTCCTTGCTTTCATTTGCATTTTCTTAAATGATACCCTGTATATAATTTCAGGCTTTTATGGCTAATTTATTTTAAGATCTATTTTGCACATGTCAAATTTTTTTTTTTTGCCTTTTTTTCTATTTTTTATTATTTCTATATATTCTTGTATTTATTTATTTTTATTTAGAAAAGTGATAAGTGGGTGAAATTTGATCATCTGTACCTACAATCCTCAGATTAGTGTAAAATATGCATATATCTTGTCATTCACATGTGCCTGTGATAAATTTATAATTATGCTGGTTTCAGACATAGATTGGTGTGTTTGACAATTACCTTGACCCATTGTATCTAGATTGTACTAAAAAGTACAAATGACCTGACACATGATAGTATCACCCTTACAAATGGGCCCTGCTTCAAGGCTAAGTCCTCCTGATGCCAGTTGTTGGCTTTTTAGGCTCAAGTAAATTTGCATACTTTTTTGTTTTGCTTTTTGTTGTTGTTTTTTTTTTTTTGTTATTTCTCGACAGCCAGACCTTCCGTACTTGAAAAATTGATGTAATAATCTTCCTGATTTCATTTGACCTGGTGCCATATTACTTAGCTTAGCAAATATCAAAATTAATTAATCTTCTGGTTTTCACAAATATTTTCATCTTTATTATGGTGGGGATTAAGGAGACATAAGATTTTTGCCCTCTTTCGCTCTTTTTTCTCATTTCTCCTTTTCTTTCGCTCTTTTTTCTCATTTCTCCTTCTTCCGCTCTTTTTTTCTCATTTCTCCTCTTCTTTCGCTCTTTTTTCTCATTTCTCCTCTTCTTTCGCTCTTTTTTCTCATTTCTCCTCTTCTTTCGCTCTTTTTTCTCATTTCTCCTCTTCTTTCGCTCTTTCTCATTTCTCCTCTTCTTTCGCTCTTTTTTCTCATTTCTCCTCTTCTTTCGCTCTTTTTTCTCATTTCTCCTCTTCTTTCGCTCTTTTTTCTCATTTCTCCTCTTCTTTCGCTCTTTTTTCTCATTTCTCCTCTTCTTTCGCTCTTTTTTCTCATTTCTCCTCTTCTTTCGCTCTTTTTTCTCATTTCTCCTCTTCTTTCGCTCTTTTTTCTCATTTCTCCTCTTCTTTCGCTCTTTTTTCTCATTTCTCCTCTTCTTTCGCTCTTTTTTCTCATTTCTCCTCTTCTTTCGCTCTTTTTTCTCATTTCTCCTCTTCTTTCGCTCTTTTTTCTCATTTCTCCTCTTCTTTCGCTCTTTTTTCTCATTTCTCCTCTTCTTTCGCTCTTTTTTCTCATTTCTCCTCTTCTTTCGCTCTTTTTTCTCATTTCTCCTCTTCTTTCGCTCTTTTTTCTCATTTCTCCTCTTCTTCCTCTTTTCTTTCTTCTCATTCCCTTTTTCTGTTTCTTTTTCTTTTTTTCCCCCAACTTTCCTTTACATCCCCCCCCCCGTTACCTTTGTCTCCACATGAAATGACTGAATATTGTGAAGGTAAAATTTCATTGCAAATACCTTACTAGGTCATGACTTTTTAGTCTTTTGTCCATGTTGCTTCAGGACATGGGCAATCATGACTCTCCACAACTTACTCTCCTTTGTCACTCTTAGAAATGTTGGTCTCTTTACTATACCTCTTACTCCCTGTTCTGCCATCCATTTACACAAACTCATCAGGTAGGATACTCGCTGTTTCTTTCTGCCCTCCTTACCTTCAGTATGTCCTGTGACTAACAAATTTTCCAGTCCTTTCTTCCTCATGTGTCCCAGAAATGTCAACTGTCTCTTTCTGATTCATGGTATTCTTTGTATCCTTTTTGAGTAAATTGTTCAGCATTCACTGTCTTATAGCAGGATTGATATTACATAGCAGCTCAGCACTCTTTAATTTGTTTCTAACAAAATTTTCCTGTTTCTTAATCCTTTTCTTAGCTTTTGGAAGGCATTTTTCACTATTCCAATGCACCTTATTCCTGTGTTACACTTTGTCATCTGTTAAAACACTTCTCAGACAGTTAAGTTTCTGTACTTGTTTAATTTTGACATCTCCAATTCGTAGCTTGGATCTTGGTCTGTTCCTCTTGCTAACAGCCATACATTGTTTTCTTATAATTGAGGGTTAGTCCTTTCTTCCTGCTTTCCTTCACTACCTTATTTAGAAGTTTCTGCAAATTTCTTTGTGTCTGCCATCAACACGGTCATTTGCATGTCTTATGTCATTAAGAGTCTGCCCACTAATAATAAATCCTAGTAGGACTTGTAGTTCTTAGAATTGCCTCACCTTAAAAGTTAAATAAATCTGGTGAGTAGATGCATCTTTGTCTTATGCTCCTTTCTATTTTTTTATGTATTTGCTCAATTAATTTTTATCCGTGTGCCAGTTGTTTTGGTCTCAGTAAATCTTCTGGATTATTGTAATAATTTTCAACCTAATTCTGATATGCACTCTGTCCATCAAAATCTTAAGAGAATTAATTGAAAACAATCCGTATTTGACCTAGAATGGCAAATTCAAAGATCTTATTACAGTTAATAGTTAATGAAGAATAAAACCAAAGTATTTTAGTGTCAACTACCGTATATGCTTGCGCATAGGTCACACTTTTCTTTTCTTTTTTTTTCCTCTTTTCTTTTTTTTCCTCTTTTCTTTTCTTTTTTCTTTTCTTTCTCTTTTCTTTTTTCTTTTTTTTCTTTTTTCTTTTCTTTTTTTCTTTTTTCTTTTCTTTTTTTCTTTTTTCTTTTTTTTTTTCTTTTCTTTTTTTTCTCTTTTTTTCTTTCTCTTTTTTTCTTTCTCTTTTTTTCTTTCTCTTTTTTTCTTTCTCTTTTTTTCCTTTCTCTTTTTTTCCTTTCTCTTTTTTTCCTTTCTCTTTTTTTCCTTTCTCTTTTTTTCCTTTCTCTTTTTTTCCTTTCTCTTTTTTTCCTTTCTCTTTTTTTCCTTTCTCTTTTTTTCCTTTCTCTTTTTTTCCTTTCGCTTTTTTTCCTTTCTCTTTTTTTCCTTTCGCTTTTTTTCCTTTCGCTTTTTTTCCTTTCGCTTTTTTTCCTTTCTCTTTTTTTCCTTTCGCTTTTTTTCCTTTCGCTTTTTTTCCTTTCGCTTTCTCTTTTCCTTTTTCTCTTTACCAAAACTTTCAGAAAATATTAGGGGTGCAACCTATCAAATCAACATAAATCTAAAACAACACTACCTTGCCATCATGATTTCTGAGAAATTGGAAATGATACCCATAAACACTAAAGCTGTGTCTTTTTTTTTCTCTGTATAGAAACGATTTATCTATCATATATACTGACTCACTGCTTTAAACTTATCTCATGTTTCTAGATTCACATATCCATCACAATAAATAAAATTATAAAATATTCATTGATCCATCATTGACCGTTCAGTTGGGGCCCTCGCACTAGACTGACATAGAAACCCTGGACATGCATACATAAGTTAAGGAACCACGTGTAGATGATTATTGACAAAGAAAAAATAGTCCCATGGTTCATTCTGCAAAATATATATATTTTGCCAAAAATACATTGGAAAATATGACTTAAGGAAATGAAATATATTCTTTATGAGATAATTTTCTTTAATGGTTGTTTCATATAACATTAAAAGGCGTTCTTAAGTATTTTTTACAAATAACAAAGCACATGAATGTAGTACTCAAAACATTTGCACTATTTTGCATTGGGCATTGATATAGTTGGTAGCCAAATTTATAGTTTATAATGTTAATTGTTATGGTAGATATCTGATAATTCTTATGTTTAAAAAGGGCTGTGTAACTCCCCAGATTACAGTGTGACCTATCTGCAAGTCAACAATAAACCATCAATTATGAAGTAGGGCTGCCACCTATCCAATGGGGTGATCTATCCGCGAGTATATACAATAATATTAAATATTGATACTAAAGTTTTTTTAAGGTCTGTATATAACACAGCAGATAGAGGGAAAGAGAGATAAGTGAAAGCAACGTGTGACATACCTAGCAGGCTTAAGCAAGTAGATGACAAAACAGGGTTTGGGAGAAGTAGCAAATGGTGGAAAAATTGAGAACTACTAGGGAGAAGTGGAGAGCCATGATCACCTATGTCCTGAAAGGACACAGCGCATAAAAGAAGTCTTCCACACACGCCACTGATGTTCTCAGTCAGTAATAAAGTTTCTCTCGTCCACTTTGAGAACAATGCAAAGGCAGAGCTGGTGGGAGCTCTCATTAGGCATAAGTGATGCTGGTATATGACCCAAGATTCGGCTTCCTATAAAAGGATGGAAGTACAATGGATTTAAAAACACTTGTTTTTATATCTACCCTTAAGTAGGTTCTTGTTTCTTCAGGCAAGTTTACATTAACCAGTCAGCTGTATCTGTCTTTCTTTACTGATGTTTCAGTATGTGATGCGATCTCGGTATCTGATGTACTCGACTACTTACAGCTTCGTCTGTTGCAGTTCCACTGACTTATAATTACCAGGAAGAGGCAGCTGAAATTTCTGAGACTTGTAATGACAAAGGGTGGCTTGAAGAATCTGGCAGGGCGAATAGCAGGAAAGAGACAAGGGAAAGCAACGTGTGACATCTTTAGCGTATTAAGCAAGTAGATGACAGAACAGGGTTTGGAAGAAGTAGCAAAAGGTGGAAACATATTGACAACTACAAGGGATAGGGTGAAGTGGAGAGCCATGATCACCTATATCTTAAAGGGACAAGGAGGCACGGTGGAGTAATGGATAACGGCTCGGATTGAGGAATCGTAGAGCCGAGTTCGAATTCCAGTCGAATCCGTTACATTCACTTACGTGCTAACACCCTTGGGAAAGGTGTGAATCCTCTTCTTCTCCCTCCAACTATGGGTAAATAGCAGGACAGACTGGGTTCTATAGCCTTGGATGGCAACTGGTCTAGGAGAAGGTCAACTCTGAATTCAAAACCATTCGGCGTCTGCACCGGCATCCGGCGGCCTCTTGGTTACTTCTGCCTCTGCGTCTGTGGAAATTCTGCGGCAAGTAAGAGCATATTCCTCCCTCCACTGGGATAGCACGCGAGGTGTGGGGACCGCGTGTGAAGTTCAAACTCCCTTGTTACTCCGTTTCAAGAATTCACCGCCGTTGGAATCGGGAATGGCTGTCGCTCGTTTCAGCATTGGCGACGGATCGCCGTGCTTGGTCGGCCTTCGTTCCGGACGCGGTGAATTCCTTGCAAGGAGCCAGTTTAACCGATCCAGGGTGAATGCCGCAACATACAACAACATATAAAGGGACACGGCACATAAAAGAAGATATAAAGTCTAAGCAGCCAAAATGGTGCACTCTGGCCAGAGGTACCGAACTAAATCATCCCATAAATCATCACCATCAGTCCAATGACCAAGTGTCGTTGCTACTCAGTTGAATGCTTGACTAGTTCCCTACACACATCTGTACTTGAAAGGCAGACATTTATTCATTTATGCCTAATGTGCATTGAGCACAGAGACCCTTTTGGAACCTATACCTCTATAGATCAAACCACAGCCAAAGTCTGCCAACTTGAAGGCTCACCTTGGTCCCCAACATGTGGCTGTTGATTCCATCAGGAGAAACCCCTGGCCATTGACTTCAGTCACAGGAACTAACAAATTTTCTCCAGTTGTTTCTTTGTTTTAAAATTGTCTAATGAACAAGGTTTTTGATGAGAAATATAACCAGTTAGAAGATAAGGAATTATTTTTTAAAATTGCTGATTGCTAAGCGAACTGTTAATCAGGTAATTTCAGTGACTTGTTAGTTTTTGTAATATTTCCTCACCCCACCCACTGGCGTGATTAATATATAAAATCATTGAGATGTCTGGCTGGATGAATGACACAAAGATTTGTCACAAATGTCTAATTACTCATATGTCACCAAATAATTGGTCTGCAAAAGTCAGGTTAAATGTTTTGAATCTTTATTTTTATTATGAGTGGGTGGTGAAAAGTCAAGAAGGGGTTAAAAAAAAAATTTATAATGCATAGTCATTTTGTCAGATTTTTGCAAGTGAGTTGCCATCCCCCTCCCACATGAAAACCTTTAAGCACCCTCTTTAACTGTCCATTTTAATGACCCCCCCCTAAAAAAAACCTTGTTTTGGAGAGTATGGAAGTAGCTGCCCACTTTGAAAAAAACAGTCTTATTCTTTGTTCTTTCAATGATTTGCTGAAATTTTCATTATGAACCAGCCAAATAGATGTTCTATGAAGAGAGAGAAAAGTTGTCACAAGTTTTTACTACTCCAAAAATGTCTGTGTAAACATTTTTAGCAAGACATCAATTTTCTAAAGTTCTTTTTGTCATTATGTAAAGTCTACTTGAATTTGCTATTCTGGAGAGAGATAGAGAGAGCTGACCAAGAGAGAAAAATTTGAATAATTCTGTTTATATTCATAATATTTCCATTTGTTTAAATAATTCTGTTGAGTTTTAAGAAAATCTGACTAAACAGGGTATTATGACTTGTTTAGATAATTACATAAATTTTCTTTTTGGCTCCCTTTGACTAATTTGTAGTGATGTGAAATATCAGATAGCAACAATGCATATTATGAATGCTGTACGTTTACAGTCTGAGCACCTGAATGCACCTGCAATTGGGTAGCCTTGTATTTCAAGGCACACAATGTTAACCCTTAATATGATCAGCTAAAGCAGTGCTTAAACTTTTTTCATTCATAACCCCGTTTTTCATCATGAAATTTTTCATGACCCCAGGTATTAACCAACTTCCCTAGAAATTCACATGTTGACATTGCATTGGTTGCAATGGCTCCACATGGGCATTTTATTACTGCATCACTTGTGTGGTGCATCATGTTAAATATTGTATGTTTATGAAATAACATATAAACTAAAATTCAAAGGTCACCTTGAGGTAGTGTAATGGTTAGCAAGCTTGTCTCCCTAGAACAGTTACGACTGAGTAGTGAGTTCAATCCTCACTGGGTGCACCACACTTTCGGCCTTGTGCCACATCTAAGCTACAATTGGAAAATCACTATAAACTGAAATTCAAATGTTTGAATTTAATTTTTGTGACCCCAGCATTTCACTTTGCAATACCAAATGGGGTTGCAACCCATAGCTTAAGAGGCATTGATCTAAAGGGTCACTTCAATCTTTTGTTCTGATGTTTTTGGTTGATGATGTTTCTTTGCTGCTATACACCAATTCAAATTATTAGTTCATAATACTGTGCATACTGTATCAACCCCCACTGTTAATATGGCATTCCCTCACTTGCCGGTTAATTTTGCATTGCCAACCCACAATCTTTCTTTCATCTTTCTTGTCTAACTTTTGTAGTTGTCTGGTTTTCCTTGCACTTAAAACACTTCCAGTAGTAGCAAAAATCTTTTGGATGATTTGAACACTTTCTGAAAATTCCCAGATGTCTGGCTATCTCTTGTTGAATAATCTTCCCCTTCAAAGTTACAACTTACATCTTTGTTTCAACATAGATTTTAGCCATGATTATAATGCAAAAAAGCAAGCTAATGTTCTACTACAATGATTTGCCAAACACCTTACACTCTCATTAATAGTATGGAACAATTTATACTGAGGAATTTGCATATTATCATGACTTTATAATCTTAAACCTTTCATTGGCCCAATAGTTTTGCATGGCCTTATTTTTTTCATTTTAAAGCTGCTTAAAGTAGTGTATATTTTTTTTTTTTTTTTACACAGTACCTACAGAAATGTAACCTATTTTTTCTAATCCTGATAAAAGTGTACTGCTAAACAAAGTTGAACCTACAATAGAATTTACATATGAAATGGAAGAAAACTTTACCTTTCGTAGATATTATGCGACACCGCATTAACAGCAGCTTAAAACTTAGTATCCATCAAAAATAAACTAATAAAGATGATCTAATAAATTTCTACTTGTGTGTGTGTATATATATATATATATATATATATATATATATATTTATTTAGTGTGTGCATACATATACTCAGATATCTTCTATCTTTCAAAAGTTTACTGTGCTTTTCCATAATATCTACATCAGAAGAGGTTTCCTCTCCCACTATCCAAATAGCATAAAATGGAGTAGCAGTAACCATGGCACGGGGTGAGAAATTTGAGTATTCCCAAACTCCAAAATTAAGCTCCCTATCTACATCAGTGCTGGAGATCATAGTTCATAGTCTATTGTGGCTGATATGGAAAAACTTGAAATTTGATAGTATGTTTTGCTGCTTTGTCTCTCGCATTTTTTTAGATAGATACATCTTTGTTGGCACTCAAAAATCTGATAAACCTGCATACCATTTTAAAAAATAAGTCCTACTTTTTGACAATCATTGCAGTACTCACAATAATCATTAAAAAAAAATAATAAAAAGATTATTTGGGGGTTGCGAATGCTCAAAAACTTTCCCTACATAAGGTAGCAATTTCTTCATGCCAATTTGGCATCTAAAATGTTTTCTAAAAGCCCTCAACAGAGGGAATCTCTCCTCCTATCTGTCTCTCCTCCTATCTCTCTCTCTCTCTCCTATCTCTCTCTCTCTCTCCTATCTCTCTCTCTCTCTCTCCTATCTCTCTCTCTCCTCTCTCTCTCTCCTCTCTCTCTCTCTCTCTTCTCTCTCTCTCTCTCTCCTATCTCTCTCTCTCTCTCCTATCTCTCTCTCTCTCTCTCCTATCTCTCTCTCTCTCTCTCTCCTATCTCTCTCTCTCTCTCTCTCCTATCTCTCTCTCTCTCTCTCCTATCTCTCTCTCTCCTATCTCTCTCTCTCTCTCTCTCCTATCTCTCTCTCTCTCTCTCTCCTATCTCTCTCTCTCTCTCTCCTATCTCTCTCTCTCTCTCTCTCCTATCTCTCTCTCTCTCTCTCCTATCTCTCTCTCTCTCTCTGTCTCTCCTCCTCCTCCTAGTCACTAAATAGCCATGATAGATGTGGTGACAGAATCACTCCCATCAACTCCTAGTAGCCCAACGGTACCTGTACATTTGTTTTACATAGTTATTCATAGCTTACAACACTGTGGACTCTCAGCATCAGACAGGCTTGATGGTAAGACACCCAGTAGTTCTTAACCTTGTTGGAGGTACTGACCCCTGCAAGTTTCATCTGTGCATTCACCAGACACTCTGTAATTGGAAAAATAAAATAATCTCTTCAAAACAGGTATACATTTTATTAGTGTACAAATGAACCATGCAGTATTTGCACTCAGTCACTATATTAAAAGAACAAAACTGACAAAACATAACTTTTACACAAAATCAAAAACCTGATTCAATGAATATTTACTTCAAATCAATGTGACTTTTGCCATTGTCTTTCAGAGACAAGTTCAGAAATGTGCGGTTTCACCATGGAAAATGTCGCTCATATCATTTTTACAACAAAATCTGTTCCTTTCTTCATTTTCATGTCTACCATCCTCAAATAATTGCTCACAAAGATACAATGTAATAAATTGTATGAGTAACTTGAGGGCTTTCTAAGCAATAATAGGCTACACTACAATTTGGTGACACCAAAACATTGAGAGCATTGTTGTTCTGAAGAGTTGCTGTTGAACCTGGCTCTGCTGAAGTTCAATGATTTTCTTAAGGTACTTATCATTGACATCTGTTGTTGCAATACTAAATGTGAACAGTTGTTGTCTCACCCATGCTGGATATAACTCTCTGGTGGCAAAGTATTCATTGAGAGACTTTGTGAGCTCGTCTCAGTGCATGGCAATTGCTTGCTTCAGATCCCCAGGTACAGAAATGTCTCTGATTCCAGACATGTCTTTGATCTTTCTTACAGTCATCCAACACGGGGAAAGTTTGTGAAGTTATTCTCTGATTGCCCCTTTCCATAATGATAAATTTTATTCAGGTTTTCTTCCGCTTTGATGATGTTGACAACATTGCCCTAGATCTGTCTATTGAGATGATTGACAGCATCGAAGATATTGACCATGTACACCAAAATAATAATGAACTCTGAATTTTTGAAGCAATCTACATGACAATGTTGGTTTTCTTGCAAAAACAGGGCTAATTCCACATGCATGGTAAAAACATGATTCAGCACCTTTCCTCTGGATAAACACTAAATGTTAGAATGGTACAGAAGTACCTAAAATTCATAGCTCATTTCATTACATAGCTCTTTGAAGATGCAGTGCTTCATAACATTATTTTGCATGTAGTTCACACATACCACTACAAAGTTTAGTACTTCTGCCAGTTTTAGAGGGACGGTTTTTGTTGCCAACGCATGCCTGTGCAGAACGATGATATGTGGTGCATTGGCTTTCACCAGCACTCTAAAACCAGGATTTCACCCCAGCATGTCCAAACAAACTGCAGAAACCATATTTTATGAAAGAATGTTGACTTTGAAGACATCATCCACAAGTTTTTTTATGTTGGGTGCCTTTCATTTTGTAAGAGGCTTACAAAATAAAAATTCTTCCTTTTTTTTTATCACATCTTTCATTTAACACATGAATACAATAAGCTGGCTTAGATTGGAAATGTTGGTGGTCTCATCTAGTTGGAGGCTGAATTTTGCTGAGCTTGAAATCAGATTTGATGATGTCATTTGAAAGAGGAATTTGGGTTAACTTTTCCAGTATATTTGCCATCTTCAATGCAGCTGGTTTTATGAGTGTGCCGCCAATTGTGTATCATTTGCTTTGTTCTGTGATCAGGTATGCAACTTCATACAATGATGTGAGGAAGGTGTCGTCGATGGGTACAAAGCTAAGAACAGACAGTCACCATTTCATTGAATCTGGCTGTCTTCAGCGAGTGTCGTGTTCTTGTATTTCCCATCTCCATGCAGCTTTAGGAAATGTTCCCTTAGTTTTGTCGGTGCTAGACTAGAATTACTCAACTTGGCATTGCAAGTCCTGCATTGAGGATGCCGATTCCCATAATGTTCTATTCTACACATAAATCCATATTATACATATTTGTCTGACCATTTTCTTTGTTTGCTTGACATAGAATAAAGGAATTGCAAGATTAGGCAGGAAGTCGCAAATGACATGCAATCACGACAGTCATAAGTCAACTACTGAGCAAACCAAGTTCTCTGTAGCACAGATATTAAAGCCAAGCAATGTGGTGAGATCAGCTGCAGCCGACAATGGCCAAGCAGAGTGTGACGTCATGAATCCTACAAGTGGGTGAATGGAATGGACACACACACACACACACACACACACACACACACACACACACAGAGTATGTGTCTTGACCTCTACCAAACTCTTAGGAATGACTCACCAAAGCCATGGGGTTTGATTGAACCCAGGTTAAAAACCACTGGCCTAGATGATATCACTATGACTGTACCATTTGTTCCCGAGTGGTGGCCCTCTCTATGTACTGATCAGTTTTCATGCTGCTTAACTTTGATAATCATACAGGAATTGCTGTATTCAACATGGTTTGACTGTATGCACATAAATAATGCAAGTTTATGCTTATTTTTTTCTTTTCATTCTGAAATAAAAACACACATGTTTTCAACAATTGTTATTTCGTACAATATCTCCTCCCTCCACACTCTGAAACCTCATGTCTACCCTTTCAAATGCATTTATGACCAAGTTAAAGAACTTGTCCCAGACCTTAATCTTTTATAAAGGGAAACACCATCTACATGTACTTATAAAGTGTGCCAGTACATTTTGGCTGGGAAGGGAAAGGATTTGTTTTTTTTGCTCTGGTGAGATTTTAGTTAAGAATATGACTAAATCTTAATAAGTAACATGTTAATTTTTTTTTTTTCCATTTAAATAGGTCATGACCTTCAAAATATGTGATCATGGCTCTCTACATTAATTTTTTCTTTCCTTTTTATTTCTTCTTCTCTCTGTTGGCCCTGTGTAAATTTGGTTGTATCCTAAGTCACAGTGATAATATAAATAACAATTATAGATGTGCATTTTATCCGTACATGTATTTGCATGTTACAAATGGATGAGAAATTAGTTTAATATTTTGATGTATTTTTACTGTTAATGAGAAAAAAAATGCAAAAGGACATTGGTCACTCCAGAATACTATTCCTAGTTGGAAGCCCTCTTTAAC
>OZ038485.1:102938041-102993041 GCA_964036315.1 Acanthosepion esculentum | reverse complement strand
ATGACCCACAATTGCATGAATGACACTCATTTATAGTCTGGAATATTTCTATATCGTATTAATATTTCAAATGGCCACTGTTTGTTTCCTATTGCACAGAACAATACAGCTTGTGCATATACCTATTCCCATTATACTGTGAAAATTTTAAAATTCCAACTGGTCGGTTTTGGACAAAATGAAAAATAAAAATGTCACCTCATTAATAATTTGGAATGTTGTGTGTGTGTGTGTGTGTATATATATATATATATATATATATATGTGTGTGCATCTTATATATTATATCATAAACAATTTATACAAAGAATTAAATAGCAATTTTAATGTGGTTAATGGCAAAATCACTTCACTAACAACACTTAATGAAACATTACTCTCAATTCCTTGAATGATAAGATCCTTATATTTGATTTGTTGTCAGGTGGAAGACACATGCCAACTATTTTTGACAATTTCATCTTTCGGTTTACACATATTTCATCTTAGTATTTGCCTATGTATGATCTTAATTGAGATTGTAATGGCTATAATTATTGGACCATTGAGAAGATTTCCTTGAAATGTTCAGATGTGAAACAACAAAATAAATGTTGATCTTAAGAACCAAGATGATTCAAACTAAATAAATTTACTAAAATAAAATTTTGATAAATGCATCTTCATGAAAGCAGATTCTACATTTTGATCTTTGCCATTAGTCGGACACTTTTGTAGAATGAATACAAGGTAATTATTGGACTGATAAATAGCGACAAAACTGAGGGGGTCAGTTGATGATAGTATTTATGTTAAATGAGTCCTGGTTTTTGTGGGTCAAGAGGCTTAATGATAGCATCTTTAGGTTGAATAAGACCACTTATACAAATTTAAAAAAAAAATACTCGTATTTATCACACCCATTTAGTAAGTAGTAAGGGAGAGAGAAATAAGGAATGACATATCATTTAACTAATAAGTGGCTATCATGCAAAGATCAAATTGCTTTTCTCTAATAATCTCCAAACTGACTTGAGCTGAAACTTTTTAAAACTAATTTATTTTAATTATATATTTACATTGTTTTTTGTACAAGAAATAAGAAATGATACTTTCACTGGATTTCAACTCCTGAGAAATTAGGTTTGCTATATAATGACCTGAACTGTCAACAATAGGAGTTAGTTTTTTTATTACCAATAGGAGTTATGGCCTTTGTTTTACTTCTGAAACTTTTGTTGGTGTTGTTAAGTCCTCAAGTGATGTGGTTTCTGTTATTTGGCATAGTTCTTTATAATTCTGTAGTGCCAGATAGTCGATCTCATATGATATCCCCACTAAGTGTATAAATATACCAGTTACCTGTATGTATGTATGTTGTATGTATGTACACACTATATGGGTGTGTGGCCGAGTGGTTAGAATGTTGGCTCTGTGGGTGTTGACAAGACACAAATGTGCCTGAGTGAGCGTCTGCAATAGGGATTGGCTAGCCACCCTAATAGATGGATATCCAGCTATTATGTGGATGACTCTCTTTCTCTCTCTCGCTTTCTGACCATGAGACCTGGGTTCGAATCTCAGCACAGTTGATTTGTCAGGAAGGAGACTTCTTAATGTTATCGGTCTGGAGGTGGATGATATCAGCATGTGGCACCTTAGGAAAGTGTCTGAAAACCATACCACAGGTTGACCCAGGCCTTGTGAGTGAAATTGGGTAGACGGAACATGGGGGCCATTGATAGCCATGCTAGCACAAAGGCACAAGTCATCATGACCAAGGATTTGAGTGTGCTGGTCTTGTTCAGATTGTTGATCATACTAGATAACATGCATAATTGCAGTATAAACTGCAGGTGGGCTCTGTGGATGTTGAACAAACATACAAATGTGCTTGAGCAAGCATCTGCAATAGGGATTGTCTAGCTGCCCTAATAGACAGGTATTCTCAAATACGAGTGGCCAGCTATTATATGCACACACACACACACACATACACACACACACAGGAAAATAAGATTTTTTTATTTAGTTACTGCATTTGACAAGGTATAGTACAAAGATCTATTTGGAAAAGATATTAGAATAATCCAGAACTTATAGTAAGTAATTTTTATTTTTTAATAATTTAATTTATATTATTTTAATTTTGGATGAATTTGTTTTGTAGATTCTAAATAGCTCAAACTATTTTCTTTAGAATTAACATTTTTATAGCCATGTATGTTGGCTTAATAAAGGAGTAATTCTTTCAGTAATTAATCCAAAAGTAAAATAATATAGATATTAATTACATTATTTAAAAAAATTACTCACTTTTGTTTAGTAGACATTAAATTATATCACTTTGTATCCTCCATAACTTATTTAGACTTTTCAGTTTGCCTGATAAATAGTTATAAATGTTCTTAAATGTAAAAAAATTTTATTTTAATACTTTTATTTGTCTTGATAAATTTCATCAAAGGACAAAATGCTTCAGATAAGTTTTTATTTTTTTTAAATTTTTATTTATTTATTCACACACACATGATCTTGTAGAAATGTAGTTATTTATGTCTTATAATGATTAACAAGATGGCTGAGGCTATGTCACTCGGACAACAGCTCCATAAGGGCCCAATTAAACCAGCATGAAAAACTAAACCATCATACATAATTTATTAAGATCACAAATGTGATAAACACTTGCAACAGCAAAAAATTGTTAAAATATAATTGAAACCCTTTTCATAAAAAACAGAACCAACTCTGAACATTAGCACAATGGCTATATTAATAATATATATATATACCTTTTTCAGTAATTTATGCATCATTTACAATATTACAATGAAAATCTTTGAGAATGACTGATAGATTAGCCAAAAACTCTAGGAACAAACAATAATTTAGACAATTCTTACACACAAGCCATGATGTCTTCTCACCAGACTTATTACATTGAAGCAATTCTGAGAGAATTAGAGTTCTATTTTGATTTATTATTGGGTTGTCAGTCTTAACATGAGACTGCAGATGACACAGTGTTGATAGCAGACATAGAAAGGAAATTAGAAAAACTCCTACAGAAGGTAGTGAAGGAAAACAAGAAGAAAGGTTTAAGTATCAATTGCAAGAAGATAGAATGCATGGTTGTCAGCAAAAAGAACAGCCTAACATGCAAATTACAAATTGGAGATACCAAAAGCAAATGAGTACAACAATGAAAATATCTGGGAAGTGTTTTAACAGAGAACAGAAAGTGTGACAGAAAACTGATGGCACATATTGGGATAGCAAAAGATACCTTCCAAAAGTTAAGCAAAGTATTAAGAAACATGAAAATTTCATTAGAAACCAAAAAAAAAAAGAGCCCTGTACTGAGTTGTTACATAATATCAGTCCTACATAGCAGTGAATGCTGGATATCCTCATCAAAGATGAAGAGACTTAAAGTAATTAAAATGTGGTTCAACAGAAGGATATTGAGAATACCATAGACTAAACATGTGAGTAACTATGAAATTTTAGAGAAAGGACACTTAACATCAGAAAAAGATAGTTGGAATTTCTAGGGTACATAATGAGGAAAGAAGGCTTGGAAAATTTGATCCTCACAGGGCATATTGAAGGCAAGAGAGACAGAGGAAAACAATGTATAACCTACTTAATGAGCTTGAGTAAATGGTTGGCTGAATAAGTTTTAGGAGAAATTACAAAAACAAAATTTATTAAGAGCTACAAAGGACAGGAAATTGTGGAGAGCAACGACCTGAAGGATATAGAAAATGTCCACAAAAGAAATCTCTTGTTCACTTACAAGAAAGATACAATAAAAAAAAAAAAATGATCAAATACCTTGTTGATCATTTTTAATGAAAAATGTATACTGATAATGTATTGATTGATTTCTTATGGCTTACCAACCTTTTGCTGGTTATTTAAAACCAGAAAATATTTTTGGATTGTAAGAATTTTTCAAAGATAAGTCCTACTTATTAACCCATAGCTGGGGAAAGAAGAGGATTCATACCTTTCCAAAGCATATTTGCATAAAAATGAATATAACAAACTTGACTGGAATTAGAATTCAAATTCTGAGCTGTTATCCATTACACCACCCACACATTCAAGTTTACAGTGCTTGATATTTTCAAGTGGTCACTCATCTAGGTGCTGACCAAGCTTGCTCTTGCTTAACTTTGGTGATCATATGAGCATTGGTATTTCAGTAGATATGACCATTTTATTTATTATATATATATATATATATGGTGACCCCAAAAAACGGGAATTTTTGAAGTGCGTATTGCCAGACATGACCAAGTGGCAACACTGCGAGACAGTGACCTTGAGCAAGTAAACATTTCACCATTTTAGTAACGAGAATGAAATTCACGGTATCCCAGCTGAGATGTTGCAACAGTCAATGAGGAATCTCAACAGCAGATTTCAAGAGTGCATTCGTACAGGAGGACGCCATCTACAGGACGTAATTTTTAAAAAATGAAAATTCCATCATTGTTTCTTAAATGGCATGTTTTAAGGTTTCAATTACTATGAATTAAATATTTTTCTTCCATCACTCTTGGTTTTATTGGATTGTTAAAAAGTACCCTTTTTTTTTTTGGTTACCCTGTGTGTGTGTGTGTTATATATATATATACGAAGAAGAAAAAAAGAAAAATACTAAATTCTAAAATTAGACACATAAACTAGGGGTAAACAAACACATGAATATTTTAAATCTACATAAATATTTTAACAGTTAAAAATATTTTAAGAAATATTTCTTGAGTTATGGTCAAAAAACCTTTTAAACAACATTTAAGACACTATCATCAGTCTTCCGCCAAAAATTCAAACAAAGTTGCATTGCACATCACGTGACATGCGCACGCTTCACGACAAACGCTGTAAACAAACGCTGTAAACAAACACACAAACACAGTTTCTAATTTGATTTCTGAGGAAAGACCTAGGTGGTCTGAAATATTAAATAATTAAATATATACAAAAACACAGAAATAAATACTTTCATAAAAAAAACACCCAATTTTGTTTTCATTTTATCCAGATATTATATACATATCAAGAAAGTATACGTGGCCTCTCATTATGCTATTTGGACCCTACTTAGAAGGAAAAAAACTCCACGATAGAAGAACACTAGAAAAAACACTCTACAAACTGGCACAGATACACTCGGACATTATATTTCTCGGACTCTGCAAAAAAATGGATGTAGTACCAAAAGGATTCAGATTCAAATACAATTTCCAACACAGCTTTAGTACACTGCATAAAGAAAAAGCTCAGCACATATACAACAGAACCTCCACGCAATTAAGAAATCTTGCGCACAACACTGCTTACACTAAGAAATCTTTCTACATGAACTTATCCAAAAAAATCAGTTATTCGCTCTACCTAACACTTTCTCCCTCGCAATACTCTCAGGTAAAACAAACACTCAATTTCCTATACCAAAAAAAACTGACAGAATGTATATCCTTAAAAAACCAAAAACTCAATAGACTAATTGCTGAGGACCCACTTTTGCAACACATACCATACCTGAACAACTACTTAATGCAACAAACCTCACGAAGATCTCATTATGCCCACCACACCCATACTAACTCTGCTGACAACCACATCGCCAACCTATCCAAATATACTCTTACCCAAGAAGAAACCGCTTTACTAAATAAAGGATTATCATTCTGCCCCTCACAACCACTAAAACCTCTAAACCTCTGCTATGATATGGAAAATTACATTCGTAGACTGAGACTAAAAGAATATTTCTCGGACAACAAATCTACCTCCAGTACGGACAACACCACTAAACAATCATGCTCCAAACTACCTCCAACGAAGAATAACTCTCTATGGACCCCACCAACCGGACGAAATCAACACTTAGACCAATATGCCATCAAAGCCAGACAACACATGGATAACTTCCTAGCAAACAAAGGACACCACACAAAAAAATACAACTTATCCAAAATAGAACACCAAGCCATCTATAATCTTAAAAACAACCAAGACATAATTATCACACCAGCCGACAAGGGCGGAGCTATAACCATCTTAGACACTAATAACTACATAAAAGAAGCAGAATCACAACTTCAAAATAACCAGTTCTATGCACCCTTACCTCTAGACCCAACTAACACATTCAAGACAGAACTATCATCTCTCACTCAGAACCTGAACCACAACATAAGGGGCACCATAAATTCTCTTATCCCTGAGAACCCTAAAACAGCAACATTCTACACTATCCCAAAACTACACAAACTCCCTAAAATCATTTCAGAAAAACACTCTAACACTCTCTCATCCAACGAACACCAAATTACACAACAACACAATGCAGGGAATATATATGAAATTTCAAAATCCCTCAAAATCATACCACCTGGTAGACCCATAATATCAGGCATTGGTACCCTCACAGAACTTATATCCGGGTACATAGACAACATCCTAAAACCTTTACTGCCTGACATACCCAGTTATATTAGAGACACCACCGACTTTCTCAACAAATTAAAAAACCTCAACTCAGTCAACCCGGATACAATCCTAGTAACGATGGATGTTTCATCTCTTTATACGAACATTCCACACACTGAAGGAGTTTCAGCTTGCCGTGAGTTCCTTAGTAAAAAATTACCCAACAACCAAGTTATAGATATATGTCAATTAATAAATTTCATTCTTACACATAACAACTTTAAATTCAACAACAAACACTATTTACAAATTAGTGGCACAGCAATGGGCACGAAAATGGCACCTAGCTATGCTAATATCTTTATGCACATTCTAGAAAGGAAAATACTAGACAATTCAGAATTTAAACCATTACACTACTTTAGATATATTGACGACATTTTCTTGCTATGGACTCATGGATCAGAAAAACTAAAAAGTTTTTTCACTTTCTGCAACAACTTCCACAACACAATTAAATTTACCATGGAACATTCAAACACATCCGTCTCTTTCTTAGACGTTGTGATAAAATTAAACAAACACACACTTTCCACCAGTTTATACAACAAACCCACAAACCATCACAAATTCCTTCACTTCAAAAGCTGTCATCCTCTTAAATTAAAAAAATCTATCGTATACAGCTCATTTCTAAGAATCAAACGCATATGCTCAGACCATCTAGATTTTCTACACAACATTAATAACTTAACAGAACAATTCCTAAAATGTAAATACCCAATAAATATAATAAAAGAAGCACTTAATAAAACTATCCACATAAACCGTAACACACTTCTCACATACAAAAAAAGTAAAAACAACAATCGGATTCCCATGGTTTTTAACCACAATCAATATTCCCACACACTTACTCACAAATTAAAAAATGACTACAAGATCCTCCAATTAAACAAAAATATCCAACACATTTTCGCCAAACCACCCATCAACGCAAAAAAACAAACACCTAACTTATCAGCTATCCTCACCTCCACCAAATATCTAAATAATACAAACCAAACAGGTAATTACAAATGTAACAAAACTCGTTGTCTAATTTGCAAACACATAATAACAGACAGTGAATTTCTAGCACCCAACTCCAAAATCACAATACATCCACCCCGCCTCACTTGTGATAGCAATAATATAATTTACTACCTATTCTGCACAATATGTCCTAATAGTGGATATATTGGCGAATCTGGAACTAACTTTAGGCTTCGTTTCAACAACCATAAACAAGATATACGACAAAATAACTCATATTCCCCAGTAGCAGAACACTTCAATAGACCACGACATTCGATAGATAATTGCAAATGTATATTGATAGACTCAAATTTTAGCACGACATACATACGAAGAAAAAAAGAGAAATACTGGATTTTAAAATTAAACACATATAAACTAGGGTTAAACAAAGACTTGGGTATTCTAAATCAGTATAAATATTTCAATAGTTAAAATATTTCTTAAAAAAATTTCTTTAGATATGGTAAAAAATCCTTTTTAAACAATAACCAAAACACCAGATGTCCGTTAAAGAATCAAACACAATCGCGTTCCACACCACGTGTCGTCCAAGTCTAAAAACAAACACACAAACACAGTAATTTAAGTACAACACACATACGAAGAAGAAAAAAAGAAAAATACTAAATTCTAAAATTAGACACATAAACTAGGGGTAAACAAACACATGAATATTTTAAATCTACATAAATATTTTAACAGTTAAAAATATTTTAAGAAATATTTCTTGAGTTATGGTCAAAAAACCTTTTAAACAACATTTAAGACACTATCATCAGTCTTCCGCCAAAAATTCAAACAAAGTTGCATTGCACATCACGTGACATGCGCACGCTTCACGACAAACGCTGTAAACAAACGCTGTAAACAAACACACAAACACAGTTTCTAATTTGATTTCTGAGGAAAGACCTAGGTGGTCTGAAATATTAAATAATTAAATATATACAAAAACACAGAAATAAATACTTTCATAAAAAAAACACCCAATTTTGTTTTCATTTTATCCAGATATTATATATATATATATATATATATATAGCAATTTGTGTATGTAATCTGCTAAAGATACCCCCAATAGTAAATGATTGTCCCCAAGAACAAACACCTATACCTCGTAACACGGGTAGGAGGTAAGACAGAAATTATCTTTTTTCAAATCATATGCTTAAAGAATAGGTAGAGGTAAGATAAGATTGCCAATGAATATATCAACAAAACCTTGACAGTTGAATTACATGCATTGTGATTCTTTTAGCAATGGGGACTTTGTTTACAAAAAGTATATTATGTCTGCATCTTTCCCTTGACTTTTGCTTCCTTTTTAACATTCCATTTGAAGAATTGGCTCTAAAATGACAACAACAACCACCCAGGAAAAAATTGTTTGTCAAAATGTTCTTGTCTCTAAATATAATTAGAAAAAGTTTGTCTGTTCACAATACTTAGCGAAACCTTTTAATGTACAGCTCTCAAATTTAGTTTACATACTTGTTGGACCCAAGCGAAGGTTTTAACATGAAAAATGCTTTGTTCACCCAGGCAAACCAAATTCACGAGATGAAGTAATCAAACTTCAAAGCTAACTTTGTAAGGAACCAATTTATTTTTTTATATTATATTTATAAGTTTTTGCTGCCTCATTTTCTTGCTGCTTTTTTCTTTCTTTTTTTCTATTATTATTAGTAGTAGTAGCAGTATTACTAGTAGTATTAGTAGATTATGCAAGTTTTAAGTCATTAATGGCCACTATAAAATTAACTGATATTATAAAAATCTGAAACTGATAATACAACTAATCATAATTATAATAATTTGGTATTAATTAGGTTTCTATTTATAGGTTTCATACGCCAACAAAATTGGTATTATAAGTTTATACCAAATTTACATTATCACTTCATTGTAAATGAAGTCTTTAGAACTGATTTGATTTTTATTTAATATCTTGGCTTAATTATCAGTGAAGAAGAATCCAGAATCGAAATAATTTCAAGTGAAGAATAATGGTAGTTGTTGCAAATCTAAAAATTATCTGGAAAGACAAGAGCATCTACCTGAAAATAAAGATTCAACTATTACAAGCCTTCTTGATTTTTCTGTATATCTGTGAGGTTCTTGTACAATGACTGAAGTTAAGAAACATTGAGCTTAGTCAGTACTTAGGTGACTGCTTGAGAATATCAGGTGCTGTGAGCTTGGATGTGCAGGTGGTGTAATGGATAACATCTTGGAATTGGAGAGCCAAGTTCCAATTCCAGTCAGGTTTGTTATATTCACTTACACACAAATACCTTTCAGGAAAAGTATGAATCCAACTATTCTCCCCCAGCTATGGATTAATTAGTAAGACTTGTATCAGTAAATCATTATTTTTTTCAATGAATTCTTACAATGTAAAAATATTTTCTCATTTTAAATAACCTGCAAAAAATTGATAGTCCATAAAAAACAAATCCATCAATGTATGTCTGCAGATCTTGGACATTAACAGCAAAATTACAGTGAAGAATCCAAGCAAGAGAAATGAGATGCTATACAACCATCTACTACATTGTGTCATGCAATGTATCATCTTTCATGCAATCTATCAGACAGGCTCATTGGAAGATCTCCTAAACATTGGTAAAGAGAAAGTTGAAATGGTATGGCCATGTTGTAAGAAATCAACAATCTTTCCATTGTCATCCTACAAGCTGGCAAAAGAAGACCTGGACCTGAAGAGGTCTGGGGTAAACCTTAGTCCCAATAGATATTTCATTTGCAATGTTAGCTTTTGGGGAAAACCCTAAAGTTACAGTGTACTAATTCTGAATTTTAGGCGTCTTGAAAGACCTAGGGAATATATTTTATAAAAAAAAACATCACAATATATATTTTCATAAAGAATATGATGGTTGCACAGTACACAAGCTCACACAGTGGCATTTTATATGGAAGTGTGTTCTGTTCAGTAAGGGAGCCTTTGATTAGTTGTCAATTTATAGCAAAGCTAGACAACCAGTTCTCAAGATGTTTAAATTGGCTGGATAATTGTAAATACTTAAATATTAACGAGTTGCTCCCCTTGGAAACTCTCCTATATAGGAAGGGACAATATTACCCTGAAATGCTAAGCAGCCATCTTTACCTGGGAACCAACATGGAGAATGAAACGGTTCAAATAAATTATTCTCTCTCCATCATTTGTTCCTAAATTTAAATTTACATACTTGTTTCCATTTTTATTCATGTATATCTGAACTTCTTGTTGAAACAAATCTTGCCTAAAAGAATGAATTCATCAACAGAAATGATTTGTGCTTTTTTTGCTGATGCTCTTGTCTAACATTTTGGGTTCAAGGGGTCATAATTCTTTTACTTAATCTAAAATTGTTATGGTGTCTTTTTAAACATTTATTCTGTGTAAAACAATATTTACACATGAGAAAGATAGATGCAGTTTCAGGAGGAGATAAAAGATTTCTCTCTTTTAGTTCTTGGCTTCCCTCTTTGTTTTTTTTCTTTCTGTCTACATTGGAGAATGGCTTTTGGAAATTATTTTTGTTTTTATGATCTTAACTTCTTGAATAGTTTTATCTTTATCTAATAAAATTGACTTATAATCTATCATGCAAGAGAAGGTCACTGTGTTATGATTTTTTTTTTTATTACTTGGAACCTGACTTTGTAGAAAGTTATAATTTTGATTTTTTAAAGAAAAAGAAAACATTACCAAATTCTTCAGAAAACTACAAAAACTGCTTTCCAATTGGTAATTTTATTCCTTTTCATGGCTTAGTTATCAAATTATCAAAAGATGACTCTTCAAAAAATATAAGCCATGTAGAATGATAAGGGAAAAAAATAAATACTTTGCACATATATGCAAAAGAAAAAATCCTGAACATAAGGCATACTTAATATCAGGATTGTTTTGACTGACTTTGAGAATAAAGTCTGGTACAAGGTCATGTTTTAAGTGTATTCAAATTTTCCTTCTCTTAAACACAAAATGCTGGTTAGAAAATCCTGCTAAAATAGAAAGTGCAAGGACAATCAGAGAAATTAGATTGTTTAAATAGCAGAGTAGACTGGGCTCTGAAGCCTTAATTGAGAGTCTAGAAGGACAATTCTGAATGCAAAACCATGGAGAAGGCAACTAGAAATCAATTCACTATCTTAAGAAGACATGATAATTCAGAGAGGAAAGCTGTGGAGAATCATGAACTGCTTACTTTCTGAAGAAAAAAAAAATTGTACCAGGTTTCTTATCTGTCTTTTCCCTATGATTCTATTGATCTATGTGTCATATCCCCTCAGCAGGTGAGCAATCATAGATCTCCACAGCTTCCTGTCTTTTGTGATCCTTAGTATGTATTTTTTCTCTCCTAATCCTGATTAGAACTAAGGAAGCCTTGTTAAACTTAACCTTTCACACTTCACATTTGAATAAAATGAGTGTTGCTTTCTATAATAGAATACTAATTGTTGCAACATTCATTTGAGATTGGTTGAGCTGACGCTGTCAAACAAATTTGCTGCATCTGGACGTGCAAATTCATAATAGGAGTTCAAGTGGGAATTTGAATTCACAAGCAGTCTACAGTCATGTGTATATGTTAGGATAGTGTGATCTGAGTAGTGATTCGATTGGAGCCCCAAAATATTCACTTTCCACACTTAATCCAATTCAGTAGTGCCAGGGTCATGATGGCAAAAAATGGGGTCATGAGGTGATCATGTTGCACAGACTATTTTGAGCCACTCTATAGGTCAGCAGGAGCTTGTCCCAACTGCCCAGCTCAAGCATGCCACCCCTTTGATCCCCACCAATAGAACATTAAGTTATATTGTGCTTTTCTAATACCACAATCATGACAGAAGATCACTGGCCATCAATGTTAAGCTTTTGCAATCATTGTTACAGATCAGATATAGGAATCATTTGCAGTACTGCAAATTACAGAACCAACAAACCTGTTTATATTACATATGGCACTTTGCCTGTTTAGCTCATATTACAAGCTAATAGCAGCAGAAATACTTGCAAAACTCTTGGTAATAGCAATTCCTTGTTAAAATGAGAACAAACACAAAATAGTCCATGGGAAAAGTACAGTAGAAAGATTGATGTAAAGTCTTAAGAAAGTTAATATCTGCAGAAGAATTACCTTTGCAAAATTCTTAACACTTCAGTGCCAACTCTGGAATTTGGATTGAAGGCATACAGAGAATATGAAGGGGACATGTTAGGATACACTGGGGCTGGGGTTTTAACAGGAAATAATTTTGATTGCATTAGAGGAAATTAATTAGTCTGGGAGGTTTTGCAGTGAAAATTCTTTTGGCATCAATATAAAATTTTTCATACATGCACAAGCCTCATTTTTATATATATAATATATATGTGCACACACACACACACACATACATACATACAGAGGCCACTAAAAATGTATACACACTTCAGGAAAGGAAAAACTTGTATAGATATTGTAATATAAATTTATTCACACATCATGAGATTAATACAAGTTGACTTTGTACTCTACAATCACAAGAGATGCTTAAAATGGTGGCCTTTAGCTTGCAGCCATTTATTAGTACAGCAAACGAATGCTTGGACAACTGTTGCACATGCATTTTCAATTTCTTATCTAAGAGTCGCCAATATAATACCATTTGTTTAGTACAATATTTTCTCAAGTAGGCAGCTTTATTGCAATTTGATAAAACTACAAATGACAAGTTTTTCCTGTCTTGAAATGTGTATACATTTTTGGGCAGACTCTATCATATATATGAACAAATGAATAAGAAAAAAATCAACAATAACATTTACTCATTTTTATTTGGCATTAAATTACATCACTTAGCATCCTCCATAGTTTACCTTGACTTTAGCCATAAGAATATCTATAACTGTTCTTAAATTTTAAAATTCAGAATACTTAATGATATTTTTACTTCTTTTTACATGTCGTAAAATAAAATCCTTGCATTTACCTTGATAAAATTCATGACAGGACAAAAATTTTTTCGGAAAGACTAATTTCCCTTTTGTATTTATTCATATTGTCCTTTTACAAATATATTTTATTTATATCTGAATTTTTACACACACACACACACACGGTATTTTTTTTCCTTGTGTAACAGCAAAATTGTCTAATTGTTATATCTTAGAAATGATTAAAGATATCTTACTGGAATTCTCTGAGGTTTTTATAACACTATTGGACTCTTTGAGCAATAAGAATGTATAATTACTCTCTAAGCTTAACAGAAGTTTCATGATGAAATTGATCATAAATGAAAATGACATGTTCATCATTCCTTAATCATAGGTAAGGCCTGGAAGCTGATGAAGTATTGAAATAAAGTTCAAATATAAATATATATTTTCCAGGATCATTTTCCAACTTATTCAAGATGATCTTCATCTTCTCTAACTTTCTGCCCTGGAGTAACAAGGTGCCTCACAGGTTTCATGTATGATTTCATTTTCAATTTTCTTTTTTTTTTCACTGCTCTTTGGACTTTCATAGCTGAAATTCCTCTTTCATGTGCCAAACATATTATGAATTGAGTTGGATCTTTTCTAATTGATCTCATTAGCTTTAAGTTGAAATGATGATCCCTCTTGCTGTTGTGGCCTCCTGATCCAGTTTTCCTCTCTACTGTTTCCTCTTTTTTAAACTTATTCACCGTTCTCTTGATGGTTCTTGAATAAACTCTGAAGATGGAAGTCAGAGTATCAATGTTGGTACCATTACTGAAAGCCTGGATGAACTTTTTCCTCTCACCATTTCTCAGTTGGGAAGACAGTGGGTCTGACACAAGACAATTTTAACCTACTTTCTTTTTAGCTGAGTAACTCAAAGGGTTTTTCAGTGATTCTTATGAAAAATGGTGTCAATATGGCTAAATGTCTTATCTGAAAACCTGGAGAAAAGAAACCCAATTAATTTAGTTATATATATATATATATATATAAAACATGTTGTGGGATGGACAATTTTGGTGTTACACCCGGTATGTTTTATATATATATATATATATATATATATATATATAAAGTACAAATGTTATTTTTAGTAGACACAAGTTTGACATGTTATCCCTGTTTTATTTTCTTAAACTGTGAAATTAGTAACAATTGGCTTCAATTGAGAAGTCTTACTAAAGAAAAATTCTGCCTCCAACAGGAATTGAACATACATCCCATTTTTTACCTTAGAGAAACCACTTAAGCCAAAGCATGCCTCTACCAGCTCAGCCATGAAGCCAGACTGAGAAGACAGTCATTACCTGTCATGAGGCAGAATTTTTCTTTAGTAGGACTTCCCAATTTAAGTTGGTTGTTAATAACAAAAAAAAAAGAGGGTAAAAACTTGTACATGTGTACCCACTAAAAATAATGTTTGTAGTAATAATGTCAGATAAAAAAAATCCTTTTAAAAAGTTACTTATATACAGTCCACTCCAAAAGTATTGGAACAGCAAGGTCAATTTTTTTGTTGTTCACTGTAGACATCTGGGTTTAAGATCCAAAGACAAGAGTTCAGAATTTCAGCTTTTATTTCCTGGTAGTTAGATTTAGATATATTAAACAACTTAGGACATACCACCCATTTTTCAAGTGAGCAAAACTATTGGAACATGTGACTGACAAGTGTTTCATGTTGCCTTTTAGATTTATTGTTTAAACATTAAATAGATCTGAATGACTACCCTTGGTTTTAGCTTTGGGTTTCACCTGTAAATACTGTTTCTTGTTAAAAAGATTAAACCAACATGAAGACGAACAAACTATAGGAGAAAAACAGGCTATTTTGAAATTGAGAAAAGAAGGAAAACCAATCAAAGCCATTGGACAAACATTGGGCATAGCCAACACAATTAAGATTTCTTGAAATACTAAAGAGTAAATTTGTTCACTAGAATTGCCATTGGCTTCAACCACGCCCTCCAGATGACTTCAGAATCTCCTTCAAATCTTTTGGATGGTCTCCTTGTCCAAGTTGATGAATGCTGCCATAATTCTTGCCTTCAGTTCATCTTTGGTATTACAAGAAGTTTTGTAGTTACTCAACTGTGCCCCACACATAATAATCAAGGGGGGTTTCAGTTTGGAGAGTTAGGTTGTCTCAGAAATAGCCATGACTGGGTTCTCCTGCTTGTGTGGCATAGTGCAGTCATGTTGCCAGACATATGCTCTTCCAGCAGCCACCCTCTTGACACAGGGCAGCACCATCTCTTCAAGGTACCTGATGTAGGCCTCCATATTGAGTATAAAGTCCATAGGGAAGATGAATGGAAGCATAACATCACCATCACTTGTGTTCACTCTAAACACCTTCGTAATCACCATTAGACTTGTCCAATTCTTTCCTAATCCTCTGCACTGTCTTCAGATTGACACCTAAACACTCTGAAATGTTTGTATTGGAACTTCTGATGCAAATGCCAAGCAGTATAGCATGCAGTTTCCAAATTTCCAGTGGCTTGAATTGTGTCATGGTACTCTTTTTCTAATAGACAGTACTCATCTAACCTTACTCAAAAACAAACAATGCGCATGCATAAAATTAGAAATATAAAATGGCGACAATTTACTTGTCACACCCTGTATAATGTGAGTGACTTTTATATGTAATTTAAGTACTCGGTGGTCTTAAAAATTTAAGAAAATATTCTCTGTAATCTAATGTTTTATTGAATTTTATATACTTTGGCTTTAAATTTACTATAGTTATTGCTCTTATTTTCTGATGTCATGTATAGGGGTTTGTATCCTCAAAAATGGGTATACAAAAAAAAAAATTCAAAATTCTTTTAAAAATATTGGTGTTTGATTTGTACTAAGATTTTCCATTTATGATTAGTAAATATAGTTTTTACTTATTAATAATAGGATGGAATTAATAACAGTATCTTAAATATACAGAGTGTCCATAAAGTTCATGTGCACTTTAAAAAATTTATTTGTATTTGCGATAGAAATAATTTGTAAAAAGGATTAGAAAGAAGTAAATCTATATTTTTTAAGGTTTTATTGAAATTTTATTTAAGTTTCCACATGTCCTCCATCATTAGCAATACAAAGGGTAATACGATTTTGCAGTTCACGGAAAACATTTGCCAACTGATTTACAGTAATGCCTGAAATCACATTAGTTATTTTAGCTATACTTAAAACTAGGTACATTATTTCTATCGCAAATACAAATAAAGTTATAAATTTTTTAAAGTGCACATGAACTTTATGGACACCCTGTATTTAAAACTTAAATTATTCCAATTAAAATTAAAATGATTCTTGTAAAAATTCATTATTCATCCAAGAAAAAAAAAATTTCTTTAGACAATAGTATCCTCATTATAAAAAGCAATTAAAAGCTTTTCTAATTAAATAATATAGTTTATTACATTTTTTATTTTACAATTCAAAGATTTTCAGTAAATGGTGTTTCACAAATTGATGATTTAAATTATCCAAGGAATCCTGCTTTTAAATGATATAAATATGAAGAGCATAGAATTTTAATTTCATAAAATTATGTGGGTGTAGCAGATAAAAAAAAAAAAAAATAATAATAATAATTTCATTCATTTGAGAATAAATCCTAAAAATTTAATTAAAATTCAACAACTATTTCATTTTTGCAAGAATTTCCAAAACTACATGTTTTTAATACCAAAAAAGATGCTAAAATTTCCCATACTAATCTTTGGCCCACTCACTGACAAGAAAAACAAGATTTTAAATCAAAAAACCGAACCTGTTAGAAAGATTAAAAAATTTAATAAAATAATAAAAAAAACTTTGGTCTTTCCTTTTAATAATAACAAACATTTTGATGATGAAACCTGTTTTTATCAAGTTTGTGGCATTTTTTTGTTTTTTTTTTTCCATCTCACCGAGATGAGATTGAAAGTACTTGGGGGAAAATAAAAATTATTTGAAAAATTTTCGTATTTTTCTTGATCAATTTTCTGCAGCCACCAAGAAATTAATTCATGGACTTGACAGGATTAAAACTAAAATAGACATAATACATCTAAATTATTTAAACAAACCTGCTTGAATGAAAATATTCTGCCTTATATATAACAACCACTATTGTTTCACTTAGATACTTTATGTATATTTTGTAAGTACATTTTTCTTCTCAAAAAATGGAAAATAGGAAGTGACGTTTTACATCCGGGCTTGCCTACAAACAGGATCGTTCATAACCATTTTCGACCCTCACCCGTAGATGTGCAGTTAAAATGCACTGAAACCAAGTTGCATCTTTGTTGTGAGTAAAATGGTTTTGTCTATATGATAAAATTATAATAAATATATATATATAATTAATGCAAATATAAAAGTTTGTCACTTAGCTGATTGATGTTATATTCAGCACATCTTCTCCAGAGTTTCACAGACAAACCTTTGTGCAATCATTCAGTTCACTTGTTGGGAGATAATTGTCTGTGGATTTTCTCATTTTCGTTATTTTTATATCAAACTAGAAGAAAATAAATTATGCATTTTTTTTTTTTTGTATGTGCATGATATCATGGTATTCTGCAATGACTAAAATGTGTAGCACATGTAATTTCTATATGCCATGTCCCTTCATCATGTTGATGATCAGGCTCTCCATAATTTCCTATCATTTGTAGCTCTTACTAAATTTTGTCTTTTTGCTATCTCTCCTAATTCCTGTTCTGCCATCCATTTACATAAACTTGTTAGTTATACATTGTTTTCCTCTGTCTCTCTTGCCTTCCGTATTTCCTGTGAGTGTCAAATTTTCTAAATCCTTTTCCCTCATTATATATCCTAGAAATTTCAACTTATGTTAAGTATGAATATCCTTTTTGTTTCCATTTTCTCCAAGACTTCCTCGTTACTCACATGTTCAGTCCATGGTATTCTCAGCATCCTTTTGTTAAACCACATTTGCTTAAAAGTTTCTTAATCTGTGAGGAGAGTAGCCAGCATTCACTGCCATATAGTTCAGTATTCTTTTCTTTGTTCCTAATAAAAATTTTCTTGTTTCTTAATACTTTGCTTAGCTTATATATAATTGATGGGTGGATGCACATCACATTTATTATAAAAAAAAACAAAATTTGATTTAATGTACCCTGTAGACAATTTTTTAAATGAAAAAAATATTGTGGAACTGTTCTTGTATTTATAGTATCAAATTGCAAGGCCCATAAAATTGTTAGTTTAAATTTAAAAAAAAAAAAAGGGTAGAATTATTTTATATAGAAACTTTGAAAATAAAGTAAAAACTTCAAGTGAGATTTATGTATGTGCTGTATTTTTATAACCCCCGCCCCCGCGGCATGCTTTTTTTTTTTTTTCCCCTTAATTTGTTTTTTTAATGCTCATTAATGAGGAATGCTGAAAATTTCTTGGCCCAAACAAAAAAAAAATATACCATCTACTCATATAGTCATGTTTTAGGAAGTGGGTTGGACTGAGAACTTTTCAGCACCTTCAGTCATATTAGCAAAGTGGTTTCTATTTGAAAGCCCTACACTAATATTTTTTTTAAACTTAAGCTTATTTTCAAATTGGGTCCGAAATTTAACAAGTAAGAAATTTCAAGATTCAATAGCACTAAGCCTTCAAAAGTAGCCCAGCATGGCAACCTTGGTCAGAGATATTTTGTTTCTAGACTCAACATACTAATTCATCTTAATTTTTTGAGATGGGAAAGTTTTTGTTATTATATGCCTCACAATTCAAACCAAAATGTTTATCTTCGTTGTTATGCTTATAATCCTTTCAGTCGTCGTATTCTCCATCCTTTTTAAAATTAAGAAACTATTCATTTATTCTATCGACAAGGGTTGGGTGTTCTCATACTTTTCAAGCTTAGGTCATATATCCTATTAGGTAATAATTGCCAGTTTTATTCACCTTTGCATGTGGAAACAGTGCTGAACAGAGGTTTCAAATTAGCAACCACCATCTCAAGTGGATCCCATACGAGTCCTGTAAGCCCCCACTGATGCACTAGAGCCGCTACCTCACGCACCATGCTCACTGTTGACACCACACTAGCCATGTCCAACCAGCATGTACTGAAAGAAGATGCATGTAGCAGATGTATGTGTAACCAAGACGGGCACTGCCTCTGTGAATCCAAGTTAAGATGGAAAATGACACACACCACAAAAGAGAAGATAAAACCATGCAGAGTGATAATGATAAATTGATTTGTTTTTTTTTTTTATGACCTATCAACCTTTTACAGGTTATTTAAAGCCAGCTATTTTTATTTAGATTGTAAGAATTTTTTGGGACATAATAATGACCTACAACAAGATTTACTAATTAACCAATAGCTGGAGGGAGAATGGGTGGATTCATACCTTTCCCAAGGGTATTTGCACGTAAGTGAATATAATGAACCTGACTGGAATTGGAACTCAGTTCTTTGATTTCCAATTCCGTAGCTGTTATCCTTTACACCACCTGCACATTTAAGCTTATAGCATCTGGTATTCACAAGTAGTCACCCATCTAGGTTCTGACCAGGCTTGATGTTGCTTAACTTTGGTGATTGTACAATTCAAAATGAGTGATAATGAAATCTTCATACTTCCATCAGGCTAGATCAATGCAACAGTAGTAATGGACAAGTTGGAATATTCCGGGAAATTAGCTAACCTGGTTGTAGATGTAGCGAAAGAATCTATTCACAAAGCAATGTCAAGCCGGATCAGTTCCTCGATGGGTGATTTGAGCCAAGTTCAAATTACCATTGGGTTTGTTATATTCACTTATGCACATATACCCTTGGGAAAGGCATGAATCCATCTCTTCTCCTTCCCCAGATATGAGTTAATGATTTAATGATAAAAGTCTTACTAATTATCTCAAAATTCTTACAATCTAAAATATACGAGGGTCATTCAATAAATAAGGTGAATTTTTCTGTATAAGGACTTCTAATACAGATAGAATAAAATAAAGATTTTTATTTTTTTTCAATGTAGTCTCCCACCACTGTCACACAATTTTCCCATCTGTGCACAAGCTTCCGTATTCCCTCAGTGTAAAAATCTTTGGATTGATGTCTCAACCAGTCGCTCACAACACTTTTGACTTTGTCACTTTTAAACTTCGTGCTTTTCGTGGACGCTTTCAAGGGACCAAAGAGGTGAATGTCTGAAGGGGCAAGGTCTGGGCTGTAAGGGGGATGAGGGAGAAGTTCCCAGCTCAGCTCGTTGATGATCTGCACCGTTTGGTCTGCTGTGTGAGGCCTTGCGTTGTCATGATGCAATATGACTCCTTCTGACTGATGACCCCTGCGTTTGTCCCAGCAGATAAGCTCAAAGTCCTTGCAATGTCATCCACAGTCACCCTTCTGTCAGACTGAATGAGGTCATTGACTGATTCGATCACCTCAGGAGACCTCACTTCTGTAGGCCTCCCAGGCCTGTCTTCATCCTCAACACTGCTCCATCCTTCTTTAAACAATTTAGCCCACTTGTAGACATTTTTTGGCTGAAACATGTGGCACCATACACAGTTGACATTCTCCTATGAATTTCAACTGGTTTGCACCCTTCAGCATCAAAAAACTTGATAACTGACCGCTGTTCAATCCTGGAGCATGGTTCTTGGTCGACCATCTTTGTTAGTCACCAAAACTCTCAAAGTTTTTTTTTTAATCTGCAAATGAAATTAAATCCATGTGAAAAAGAAGTAAAACAAAAAAAAAATTTTAAAAAAGAGTAAGCTTCTATCTGTATTAGAAGTCCTTATACCGAAAAATTCACCTTATTTATTGAATGACCCTCGTATTTCTAGCTTAGATAATCTGCAAACAGTTAAGCCATAAAAATGAGTGAATCAAACAATCAATTCACAAAGATAGTGTTTCATTGAAGCCCACAGTCAGTTGTTAGAGTTTGGCCTGTCACCTGCTGAGCAGATTCATCAACTTCTTGACAAGTTTCTATCCTTTGTAAAGAATCCTGCTCAGTTTGGGAACATAACTGATGGTATCCAGTCATACCAATTAGGTGGTGCACTTGGATGTTATTAGCCTGTTCAATAAGGTTCCCACTGATGAGTTTCTATCTGTGGTTTGAGAAAAAATTGACAAGAGATGGCTTCAATTCTAATACACAAAGCTCTCAATAGCTAAATTCATGAAGATGTTGTCCTTCTGTCTGCAAACAACATATTTACAATTAGGTTCCAACATATACAAATGGAAATAAGGCTTAGTTAAAGAATTGCCATTATCTCCAGTAATGGCAAGCAAGCACACACACACACACACACATTATATATATATATAACAAGCAAAATAATTTGACACAAATAAATAAACGACTAAATAACTGCCAAAATAGACTACCCACAATGCACCACTGACCCGTATATATAAATAGCCAAGAAAAATAACAGCACTAGATGCCTGACGATTGCATCTAGCATGAAACAGACTGTCGCCTCTAAGTGTTGACTTCTATGTTCACTTTTATATTTACACACGCTCTATCTCTGATATAGAGCACTTTATCCCATAAATATAGCACACTTTAAGACTATGTTCACTTATATATATATATATGGAATACTTTAAGGAAATGTTTATAGAAACCTTACCAGAAATCTAAACATATAGTTTAGATAAATAAGGGACACCTTACTGTTTTGATTTTATCATCACTACCTCTAGAAAAACCTTTTCAACCTAAAATAATGTTCCAGTTAAATAAAGCGAATGATCTCCTGCAGTTATCTGTAATTAGACCTCACAAACGAATTTTCAACCTGGGATAAAAGATGTCTGAAATGTGTTTCAACACCAATTCTTTGAATTTTCATCATACTTGTTCTTAACTCCTTGTCTGCTGTCACCACACAAAATGACCTTTATGAGCATATTTTAAATGTATTGCGCCAGATTTCTTTTAAAACGTACTCGAATATTCCTTTGAAATTTGTCTTTGTAACATCATTAATTTTCAATTGTTCACGCAAAATTTTCTGTCTGTTATCATTTCAGTTTTTCTATGTGATGCAGTAACGGCAGCTACAGAATGTAGATACGTTGATAGAAAAGCTCTTCAATGTGTTCAAAAACCACAAATTATTCTAGAAGGAGATGTAGAACTGGCCAAGAAATATTGTCAGTAAGTATTGTTTTTATGTATTTTCTATCATCATAGCTGTGTTATTTTTGTTGAGGCAGGACTGGGATTAATTTTGCACAAAGCAAGGTTGGTCCTACTTAACAGAGAATTGCCAAAATGATTTGAAGCAAGGTTTCACCAGACCAGCTACTATTCATGGTACCCAATTAAGACACTCATGGTAGTCAAAGTACACTGAATGTTTTTATCAAGACCCCATCTCTAAGAAGGTCACCATTCAAGGTTTGAGACCCACATACTAGCCTTTTCATATATATATAGTAGGTATATGTTTATCTCATGAGATAAAGATAGCAACCTGTTTGGTCAAAATTCAGTCCTTTGGTAATGAAAATGGAGTGACCTCTCCAGGGTGCAGGCATGACCAATGGTATATGAAGGCTGTGCATTGCCCAGACTACATGAACACCCCTCTTGGCTGTTCCAACAAGATCATGATAATATTAGTGGTCAATATATATATATATATATATATATATATATATATATATATATATAAATAAAAAGGAAAGAACAGTAAGATATAAAATCCGGTGTTCTTATAGATATTTTTATTTTTACACAATAGTGCTCTATGTAAATTTAAGTTTACAGAGCATTAATATTATAAATTAATAGATTTAAAATATGGTTTTACCGCTACACAGTGATGACCATGTTTCAGAAATGGAAGCTAAAGCCCCTGAATTTAATTTTGTTATTAAACCAAAGACATTAGTTCCATTTCCTCATCAAGCGAATTTTGGAGTAACTTACTTTTTAAAATTTACGGTTGTTAACGGCACAGGAAAGATTCATAGTTTGAGGGTTTCCAAGGTTACCGATAAATCCATTCATCTAGACAAGGGGTGGTAGAGGGTTCAATTTTTAATTTTCATTGTCTCAGTTAATAGTTACATTTGAAAGCGGGGTTATGTTTAGGGATGGGTAGGGATGTATCTTTTAACGAATTCTGACATCCGCTAAATTCATGTCATCTGGGTTTATTTCTAACGGCAAAAATTCTTATGGTATTATTTCTATTTGTATATTTAAAGATTTTGAGGGACTGTTTAGGTTAGAATATGTTTTATCCACCTTTCTAAAAAGTTATTTTTAATATTTAATATACTATACTCCTAGTTAAAAACCAAGTAAATGTATTAGGATTACTTACAGTATTTAAAATTATTTATTCTTATCGAGTATAAGTAAATATTATTTTATTTTATTTTATGTAAACTTTATGACAATGACGGCAAAGGTGGTTAAATTATTTCACTAATTCAATAAACTTTTATTTATAAATTTAGTATTATAAATGTATATATGTATGTATAAAGGACATTTAATGTTCAATATTATATTCTAACTTATTAATTTCATATGACTTTCGGTGTTCACTTGGATTCTTTTCAGTGTTTGAATTGCTTTTGAGAGAGGTGTTATGGTTAGAGTACGTTTTATTTAATTACAATTTTAAAAGATATTTAGGTTAGAATCTGTTTTATTTAATTTCAATTTTAAAACATTTTTAAAATTCTACTTTCAAATTTAACTTTTTAATTTTAATTGGCTATATTTTATTATAAACCAAGTAAATGTAATATAATTATCTACATTATTTAAAATTATTTATACCCATCAAATATGAGTATGCATAATAATCAAGTAATTTTTTTTTTTTTTTTTATAGATTATTTAAAGATTATTTAAAGAAAACTTTTGGCAATGACGACATAAAATAGCTATTTCATTTCTCTGATTCAGTAAATTTTTATTTTTTATAAACTTAGTAATATATAGTTTCTCATGTATGCATAAAGGACATGGGTCATTTAATGACCTACATATTCTAGCCCTTCTTATTAACTTCCATTTTACTGTAGGTGTTTTAGTGGATTCTTTTAGGTGCCAAAAGTACTTCGAAAGAGATGTTTGACTTTTATACTTATTTATCCTAAACGAGGATTGATGTTGGTAGAACCTCTTTTTGAACTCATGGCTAGTGCAACCTATATAAATTTTTATGTTTTCAGGGTTTTCAACAGAAGATATATTACATTGGTATACTACTGATTCTATGCAACATTTATTTTGTAAAGGACAGTTTTGAGGGTTTCTACAATTACATAATTTTTGTTCACCCTCATTAGTTGTTGTTTGTATTTTTCCCTTGTCTACAATTTTTTGGTTCTGGTATAAGTGTTTGATGGATGTCAGTTATCAGTTATCTCTTGCTAATTTTCCCTCTGAAAGTTCTCCACTGCCTTAACCGGGTATTGAACTCACACTCTTTGGGTCTGTCACTGGATCTGATAACTGACATCCATCAAACATGGCACGTGGAACTAGAACAGTCTACCCCAGTAGTATAAATAAAGGGTTCAGTTCGAAATTCCAACCACCTGAAGAAAGCCGGAGCATACAACGGCCGAAACGTTGTGACAAATATGGCGACAAAAATGAGGACAATAGTCCAACTAATGTAAATACTGTACATAATACCTCATCTCAGAAATATAGACAGACTCTAGTAATAATAAATATTAAAATAATGATAAAAATAATAAAGCGTATAACAACTTAATATTGTGATAAAAAGCACCAATAATAAAGATTAGAAAATAAATAAAAAAATTATTTCATTCCAATCAAGGCAATAAAGCCACTAAAATGCAAGGCAATTACTGAGTGATGAGAAAAAGAAAAAGAAAACATTAAGGTGAGAGAATAATAAAAGAACAGGAATTAAGACAACAGATAATAACAATTGACAGTGATCTTCAAAAATTTTAAATGCAAAGTTGACTGGAAAGCATGATGCATTGCTAGAGAAGAAACTGTTAGCATAGAACTTACAGTTGCATGTAAACATTTCAACTATAAAATCACTTTGTTGCTAATTTAGTACTGTGCTTAAATTCATAATGTTTAGGTACCATTGAGGAAAGTTCATAAGAAGAATTACCTTGAAAGTATTAATAGAAAAGACACAGGGAAGCTACATTATGGTGGTGGGGAAGTGACTGAAGCTGAAATGCCTGGTTGGGACCATTAACATTGCAGATTCTTTTTATTTTATTAAGAATCCTTAAATACATAGCAGAAGCACCAGACTGCATGTAGCAGAAATATTCAATGCATGTAGACTTATAAATATGTTGATTCTGTTGAGAAAAATTGTGTAGCACAACACAGTGAACCAACTTTCCTAGCAGTAGACCTAGAAATTGATTCATTATAATATTTCAGCTTCACGTCAGCAGAAAACGTTAACCTGAGAAGGTGCAGAGTCACTTTCCTGGAGCTTAGCATCAGCTATGCTAATGGAAAGCAAAAAAAAAAATGTTCTCACAGGTGATTAAAAGAGAGCAGTTTTGTTGTGGAGGGGGTGAAATTAACAAGCCATTTCTTGCCCCAGTTAACAACAGATTGTAGGCCATTTTTTTTAGATCAGCTGCTAATTTGACCTTATCAAATTGATCAGACTTTAAGACCTAAGTAAATAGCTGTCATCCATGTAGATACCAAATCGATTAGTCTTCAATAACACCACCGTTCTGAGTCTTATGTTTTTTTTCAGTTTTGTTTTATAGCATCCCACCAGTTGTGTAACTAACTACATTATTTTTGCTATTTAGCACTAACATAAAAGGGATAATACATATATACAGTGTAACCCGGATATAAGAGAGACTGTCTCTGGTCCCAAATTAGAGCCTGTGTTAATGTATATATAATAGACCAATCCCGGATATAAGAGAAACCCGGATATAAGAGACTTCTTCTCCGGTCCCGACAACTCTCTTATATCCGGGTTACACTGTATAATATTATTTATCTGAACAAGATTGTACAATTTTGTTAAAATTTTCTTTGATTTCAGTGACAATTCATGGCACCGAGCTGTTGACTGCCTCCAAGACCTCATGGACGCCTGCCCTTTTGACACTTCAGAAGGCCAAAGACTACGAAAATACGTAAATGTGGATAATACAAGAAAAAGTGTCAATTATTTATGCGAGAACCTGGGTGGTATGTGTTTACTGTTTTCCTTTTGCCCCATCCACTCTCCCTCCATCTCCTTTCGTTTTTAACCAAGAAATCATTAATTTATCATACGTCATGTGTATCCCAACGCAAAGGAGTCAAAGCATAACATTTAATAGCTTCTAAGAAACTCTTGTAGGGATACAAAAGGTGATTATCTCCCTTTGATTGAGATGAAGTCGTATGGGTCACATGATGGCTGCTTAGTGACATCACTTATATATATGTATGTAAGAATCTTCCAGGCAGCTCAAATTCCCATTAGGATTTATTACAAATAACTCTCTCTCTTTTCGTCTCCTTTTCACACCGCTTGTTGCTACATACATGTGTTCTGACTTCTCTGCATGGGATGTGTAAATATGTGTATATAATTTTGTGTAGGACTTAGCGGTATAAAACTCTCTCTGAGAACAAAGCATGTTTATCATTCCTTTTCCTTTCAGCCATTCCATCCATGAATTATGGATATAATAATATAAAACTCTCTCTGAGAACAATGCATGTTTATCATTCCTTTTCTTTCAGCTTTACTGTTCCATGAGTGAAATAAGGTGTTATTATATCATGGATAATGCCCATAAGAGGGGAAATGCAAACTGTGAGAATATTCCTTTCTTCCATAGCTCACCCATTAACTGATCACCTCACCTATGTGACATATTAACCTCCATTACTTTTACTATAAATACCCCAAGTCAGATAAATTGAGAGAAAACCTAAAGTACAGAATACCAAAAGCAAAGCCCCTAAAATGTTTGGTATTTAATGGTATTGCACATTTTTTAGGTAGCAGTGATTTATGTATAACATCTGACATGAAGGGTAGAATTTATTAAAACTAATACAACTCTAGTAAAACAAAAAAATTTCTTCTTTGCTTTTGTTTCTTTACTGAGGTAGGATTTTGAATTAAAGCTTTCCCAACATTAGAGGCGACATAAAGACTTTCTGGTCTCCACCATTATATTTCCACCTAATGCTGAGCAATTTATGTCTTTTAATAATGGACTTTTTTTTTTTTTGTCTTTCCACAACAGCTTTTGACAAGCATTCAGGCTGCATCAAAGAGGGTCACAAGGAGATCTCAGTGTGCACAGAAAGAGAAATGAAACGATACGATAGGCAACACAATTCAAAAGAATTGGATAAAATGGAGAGCCTTTGTCAGTAAGTCAATTGAACACTTGGTACTAAATGTCTTTTGGAAATTGGATATATTTTTGCTTACATGTATTTCGGACTGAATATTTTAGGTGATTAATAGGAATAATATTATTCAAGAGTAAACGACCTTGTACCATACTAGTTATTTGATTGAAGGTGTCAACATGTACCTTTTTTTAGTGATGGTGAATTAAGATGGGCAACAGTAAATCTCCTATAGTGGTGTGGGGCTTTGGGGGTTAAAATGAACAGTTGATTTACCCATAGCAAGAAGATTAATGGAAGCTGATAAAGATGAGGAAACAAATAGGTAAGTTTAACAAAAAAAAAAAGAATTTATTTAAAGGTTTGAAAGTTGTGTCAGTAGCTCATTTCAGGAAAATAAATCAGAAATTTTGAAAATTATTAGTTTTAACAAATTGTCATGAAGAGGAAATGTTCATACAACAGATGAAATGATCTAACAAAAAATAATATTAAAAAATGCTTAAAGCAAAGGTAAGAGTTTGTCACTCACAGAAGGAATATACACTTGCATACTTTCATAAATGGACAAAGACTTTTGAAGGAAAATTTTTTCATGTGCTTGATAAGGTCAATAATATAATTGGTGACTCATCTGACACTGGCAAAAATTTCAATGCTGGATGCAATGAACACAAATGAAACTTGTCTCATCAATCTTTTCTCATTAAGGTAATTTTTCTCATAGACAAAGGAATTTTGAATAGGCTCACTACAATCATTTAATAGTCAATTTCTGTGGAGACAAGGTTTTCACTGGTCAAAAAGCAATTTCATATAGGCTCTCGGAATTTCTTGATGTCTTTTTCCTCACCTCACATGAATTTAGAAGTGGGTAAAGAGGGTTATTATTTCATTCTCACCATGAACACAGTTTTTCTTGCCAATAGTGTGGCCTTAACAAATAACACATGCACATGTCAAGGACTAATCAATGAATAGTAATAGCTTGAAAGGGATTTCTTTTTCTTTAGTTTAATGGATGACACGGACAAGGTGACTTAGGTATCACATTTACATATTTGGAACTATAGTCAATTGGAGTGAGAGATCTTAACCCAATTTAAGATATTTTTGACTGAGTTTGTTTTGCAAGGTTATTCACTGCTTTAAAGCTTCTAACTACTTAGATTAGGCTTCATCTGATATTATCAACTACTGCTACAGAATCATTACATATATATATATATATATATATATGTGTGTGTGTGTGCGTGGGGGGGTATATAAATACATACACACACAACTGCATGTATGTGTGTATATATATATATATTTTTTTTTTTTTAAGCTTTTCACCCCAAGCAAGGCTGGAAGCCACTAGCACGCAAGGGGTTACAGAAGGTTTGGAGGAAGAGCAGATAGGAGTGGTAAAGGAGAGGATGTGGAGAAAGATAGTGGATCGATCAAAGCAAGGGGGTTACAGAAGATTTGGAGCGAGAACAATGAAAGGGGAAAGGATGTGGAGAAGCGAAGTGGATAGATCAAGGCAACTGGAGATGTTGATTGACGTTACACTTAAATAGTTGGAGATTATATTTGTCAGGGAAACAGGAATAAGGAAGGGAGTTCCACAGGCGAAATGTGCAAGACATGAAGCTATTGGAGTAGAAGAGACGTCTACATCTAACAGTTTCAACAGTGAAGGGGTGGGAACGAGATGCCAGCCTCGTAGGACACTTAAATTCATGAGGCCTGGGAACCAGCAAAAGCAGCTCATCAGAGCAATTTCTGTGAGAGTATTTGTAAAAAAGACAGAGCGAGGCAACGGCATGTCTGTGAGAGAGCGACTGCAGATGAGATGACAGATCAGGGCCAATTACATTGCATATCCGTCTCTGGATCTTAATCAAGAACCCTGGCTCCAGACCATATATGGCAGCAATACTCCATGCAAGGGCGAATGGTCGATTTATAGATTTGGAGGATCGATTCCGGGGAGAAAAATTTCCTGGCCCGGCACAGGGAGCCAACTTTCCTTGCGGTGGATGAAGCAATTGACTCGATGTATTTGTTCCATCTCAGGTCAGCGGACAGTGTGAGACCGAGCAGCCGCAGAGAGGAGCTCTCGAGAAGTTGGTCTTCAGACATTCTAATGGGATGGATCCTTGTGGTGGTTAATAGAGAGCAGTTTTGTTTTAGAGGCGTTAAAGTTAACCAACCATTTCTTGCCCCAGTTAAAAACCGATTTTAGGTCCTTTTTGAGACGAACTGCCAGGTTAACTTTGTCAGCATCAGTAGATTTGTTTTTGAGGCAGGAGTAAATTGTGGTGTCATCCACGTAGATGCCGACTTGGGAATCTATGGCGTCAGGAAGATCATTTATGAATATAAGGAACAGAGTAGGGCCTAGGATGGAGTCTTGAGGAACACCTGTGTTAGTGGGATAGGAGCTGGAGATGAATCCATTGAGAACGACCTTCAATTCATGGTTTGACAGGAATGATTGTAGTAGGTCAAACACTCTACCTGTAATACCATAACCCCGAAGCTTGCGAAGAAGGCCGGCATGCCAAACCCTATCAAACGCTTTGGAGATGTCTAGGGCCACGGCACGAGCTTCACCGTTATTATGAATAGCTTCGTAGACAAATTCAGTGATGGCCGTAAGCACATCGGCTGTAGATCAGGCAAAGCTGAAACCTTACTGCTTGTCTGAGAGCAGATCATGGGATATAAGGTGATTAATCACTTCAGTGTTGATAAGGGCTTCGAAGACTTTGCCGAAGAGGTGTACGAGACTGATAGGACAGTAATTAGAAGGGTCGGAGGGGTCACCAGAGTTCTTAAAGACAGGAACAATGGATGAAGACTTCCAGCAGTCAGGAAAACAAGACTACTTGAGGCAGTAGTTGTATAATTTAGAGAGGGCAGGCGCCAATTCAGGTGCGCATTTCTTCAGGACAATGGCTGGTATCCCATCACCACCAGTAGCCTTGTGGTGATCTAAGTTAGAGATAATGCCCAATACCAATGACGGGGATATGTGCAATCCGCTCAAAAGGGCCTCAGTTCTGGGAGGAAAATCGGGCATGGGTACCCCGGAACAGTCAAGCGTTAAATTGGAAGAAAACGTCCGAGCAAAGCATTCAGCCTTGTCGGCAGAGGTGGTCAGGACCTCAAACTGATTGAACAGGGGAGGAATGGAGGGTTTGCTATTGTTCAGAACACTCTTGCAGAGATGCCAATAATCCTTGGAGCTGAATTTGTCATCCAAGCAGCAAATAGTGACTTAGCTTCATTGAGGACATGCTTACACTCGTTACAGGTGGAGACAAATAGGCGTCTATTGCAGTCGGACATATCGCTACGAAATAGGTGGAAGAGGTGGTTCCTATGGGCAATGGCGGCTGAGCAAACAGCTGAGAACCAAGGGGAGAAGCGCGGTTTGACCTTAAATTTCCTTGAGGGGATGAAAGTGTCAATTCCAGCTTTAACCCAGGAAGAGACCTCTAAAGCACATTCTTGAATGGGGAGCTTAAATACAGCATCCCAGAGGACATCGCGGAGGAAATCACGAAACGAGTCCCAGTCAGCTCGTTGGTAGCAGAATGAGGTTCTGGTGGTAGGAGGCTCTTTGCAGGTGGTGGGGTTGAAGGAGATACTAACAGACACTACAGCATGATCGGAGTTACCAAGAGTACAGAGCTGCTTGGCAGTACAAGACTCAGGGATGGAGGTAAAACACAGGTTGAGGAGAGAGGCCTTACCGTCCCGGTTGTAAGCAGTATGGTAGTAGCATTCTTAAGCCACTTGTGATGGGCGTTAAAATCGCCAAACACAAATATGTGAGCGAACGGATGGAGAGAGAGAGAGCTTTGTCTATGCTGTCAGAAATGACATCGAGTATTCCACAGTCCTGAGAGGATGGAGAGTGATAGAGGAAGAAGAGATAGCCGGAGACACAAGTACGAATGGTCCGGGCATTCGAGAGAGCATTCTCTAGCCAGAGGGAGATGGTCCTTGACGTGGACACCAATGCCACGCATGTGGGTTAGAGAGTCTTTTCTGAGGAGAGGAAGGTAGCCAGGGATCGAGAGATCAGAGGAAGGGATAGAGGAGTCAAGATTGGTCTCAAACAGAGCCAGTATATCCGGGCACTTTGCAATGAGGAAAGATTCCACACTGCAGAAATTGGTTCTAATGCCACGGGTGTTGGAGAACGAAATGTTTAAAGGGTTAGGTGATTTTTGGAGGGCTGGAGAGATATCTATCTATATATATATATATATATATATATATAAATAAATTTGTGTATTTAGGCAGCAATCCTTCTTTCATTCCCATTTCATTAAAAACGACAGACAAGATGCTTTTATTTAGTTTTTTTTATACAATTTCTCATGTGATCTAAAATTTTTTTTCTTTTCGGATGATAATTTATATAAAAACTGTCCGAATGTTCTTTTTATCTGAGCACTTTCAGCTATACATTTAGCCATTTTCAAGGATTAAATATTTTAACTGTTAAAATTAGAAATAGTTTGTTGTATGTATGTTTTATAAAATATTTTCATTTTTTGTTTCAAAACACAGTCAAGATATTATGTCCATGTTCAAAGTTAATATTATTAAGTGTTGGTTTGTTTGTTTTTATTAATAAGGCTTCCATTATTTTTAGCCTTTTTTTGCATGTAGATGATGCTATTATATTTAAATGAGATCTAATTGAGCTATTGTCTATGTTATAAAACATACATACAACAAACTATTTATTTCTAATTTTAACAGTTAAAATATTTAATCCTTGAAAATGGCTAAATGTATAGCCAAAAGCGTTCGGATAAAAAGAACATTTGGACAGTTTTTATATAATTTATCACCTGAAAAGAAAATTATTAGATCGCATGAGAAATTGTATAAAAAACTAAATAAAAGCACCTTGTCTGTCGTTTTTAATGAAATGTGCATATATATATATATATATATATATATATATATATATATATATATATATATATATATACTCATTATTCTATATTCAATACCATCACTTGATAGGACACCAGAAGTGTTGAAACAAAATAGCTATTTTTGTAGGGATTTTATTTATTTTTGTATTTGTTATAATGTTCAAATAAATTATATATATATATATATATATATGAAAAATTTCTCGGTTGTCCTGTAGAAAAAGACAAACAAAAATGATCTGATCAGTTTCTTCTAAAATTAAATCTGGAATTATTATAGGTTTTTATCTGAGAGCATCAAGAATCTGCAGTCCCCAATATTTACCTAAAGAAGAAACTAACATAGAAAACACATTTTAAAAACCTACAATACCCATATCATTTCACCCACTCCACAAGAACAAAAATAATATAATCCACAATAATAAATTACATGAAAACATATGCATATTACTACAGACCAACTCCATCACATCCACTATCCAGAACAACCTATCCCATCTAAATAATCTTAAAATAGTCACAAACACTTCCAAAACCATTATTGATATATACTCAGATCCTCAAACATTAACATCAATATTTCTGAAGCAGGCATTTATAAAATAAATTGCCAAAACTGTTCCTCCCAATATATTGGAGAAACTTATAAAAACGCATCTATGAGCAGAAAAGAGACCTCACAAAAAACAACTAATGCACTAATCGTACATAGAAATAAATTCAACCACGATTTTGATTTTAAAAATGTTACACTCATAAAAAAAGAAAATAACTCACTCAGAAGGGAAATCATCGAGAGTGCTGCCATTGAATATTATCCAAATATTAATCTACACCCAGGCCTTTTCTCTATATCACCTTTCCTAACAGAATTACTACTCTCCCAAGCAAACCTACTGTATCAAGAAATGAAAAGAAAATGGTTGAATCCGTCAACATAACAATAAAAACTATTTCCACACGTGACAGTAGTTGACGTAATTTTCAGTTGACAATATTAATACAATAGCATTTTCTAAATTTCTTCCAGTTGCTAAGGACATTTTGCTTTGTGGTTAACAGTTACTTTGTTTTAATATATTCATTTCGTTTTTGCCTTGAAAAAGTACACATTGGACAAAATGTATCAGCTATGTATACAGTTTTCCTATTGTCTTTTTATATATATATATATATATATATGTAAGCAAATGTGTGGATGTAGATCCGACGGTATGATGAAAATGTGGAAAAGACAAAGCAAAATCCAAATATGTGAGTTTACTGTTTTTATTTTTTTAATAACAAAAACAAAAACAAAATAAAAACAGTAAACTCACATATTCGGATTTTGCTTTGTCTTTTCCACATTTTCATCATATATATATATATATATATTTTAAACATGTTGTGTTGAATGTTAAAGACAACATCATCCTGCATATTTTCTTTTGAATTTTCTCATATTTTTTAATGAGACTTTTTATTTGAAAATGATATCAAAATAAATATTTCTTTTGAAATTAAAAGGATTTTAACGTTTATTTAGTTTATAAAAAATGTAGCAACATGATTCCGCTACAAGACAATTGGCAAATGTTTTAAAAAAAGTTTTGACTAAAAAATTTTGACCCTGAAGATAAACAATGATGTTTGAAAGTACTAGGTTATCTTACGGAAAATATTTATTTCGATATCATTTTCAAATAAAAAGTCTCATTAGAAAATATGAGAAAATTCAAAAGAAAATATGCAGGACGATGTTGTCTTTAACATTCAACACAACATGTTTAAAAGAAAAGTTGCTGCCAAATTACACACACACACACACAATTATATATCACACACACACACACACACACACACACTGGATCTTGTAAATATGGCTGAGAGTGCTGAGCTATGTCGCCACTGCCTCTACATACCATTGACTAGGCCTGCATCCTGGTGAGGTGACTCCAGTTTCACCACAATAGCACTGAATTTTTAACCAAAGGAGGCACTACCTTTTATCTTGCATGACAAAAAGCTGCCTACAAATACATATAAGTCATGACCAAATTGCAGCCTGATTAGCATTTTGAATGGCCCACCTAAATTCATGAATAATGTAACATTATTAAAATGTTTTTTGTATCTTCTCATTCTCACTTGTTCACTCACATACTCTCATGTAGTCACATACATAAACAATGATTAAGTATTATGCTTCTTGCATTTTGGATATTTTCACTAAGGAATATCATAAGTTTAAACACCTTTCCCCCCAAAAAAAAACAGAAAAGCTTAATGCTAACTTATTTTTTTCTCTGGGGAATAAATATACTTGTTTTAAAATGTTTTTGTTCTAATTCATTTGACGATGCAAACCACAGAAACAAGCAGTGTGTGTTAATCCCTCTCTGTTATCAGTGATATTATAGAAAGAATCCTTTCTCTAAAAAAATAATTAATCAACTTAGTTCCATTTCTCTTTAGAAAAATAATTAATCGACTTAGTTCCATTTCTTTTTAGTAGTGTGGCCGACTTTATGATGAACCGTTTCATGGGGCCCACTGTTTGAAAATGGTTGCCCATGTCTGATAAGCACTTTGATTTTAGTACTTATAAAATTGTAATTGTTTATTTTTTTCTTTTCAGGTTCACCAAAATTGCCTTTGAGTGTTTAGAGAAAGTTTTAGAATACAGATGTGGACCAGAAGCTAATAATTTTCTTTTCAATGTGATGACTGGTCTTTTGCCCACTGAGTGTCAGGAAACTGGGAGTGCCACCATTCATCTGCCATCAGGGTGGACTTTGCTTCTCATTTCCCTGGCTAATGTGTTCCTCTATGTTGCAGAGCAATCCTGAAAGTAATAAGGTCCAAACAGATAACGGCATTCTTAGCAATGCTATGATAACAGCATCTCATTATATAGCAAGTTAGTTATCCTTGTTATATATGTCCAAAATGCTAGGTTTGGAAATTTTTCACATTCTTCATTATTGTCATCATTAAACACAAAAAAAGGATCTTCATATTCTTCATTCTCTCCTGTTTCTCTCTGTATTTTTTGTTTTATTCATGTTTCCCTATTTATTTTGTTTTCATCTTTTGTTTCTTGTTTTTAAAGAAAAAAACCAACAAAAATATTTCCAAATCTTCAAAATGAGAAAATTAAAGAAAAAAAAAAAAAAAAAGGGTGCCTCGAGTTTTTTTTAGTTACTATTTTATGAACATATTCCACCCCAAGATGAGTGAAAGATATTATCACATATGCAAAAGAAATAAATTGTTACTAATCAATATCGTTATCTACACTTAGTGAATGAAAATTAAGATATAACTTTCAGGTAGAGCTCTTTGAAAAGAACTGCAGTAAATCTCTTTTAAAATATTTTCTTTAAAATCTGACAAAATGATCAGAATTTTTTAAAAGAAAGATTTTAAATGATTAAAAAGAAATTTATTTATTGTAACTTCTGAATTTGCCATCAATATTTATACAAAAATGTATCATGATGATTAAATTAAATAAATGTCATTTTATCTTACCTTGTTAGAATTAAAGTAATTATTTTCTCCCAATCTGTATTATTTATTTGATTTCCTTTATCTTTTTTATTTAATATTGATTTTTTTTACAAATATTTTATTTAATTTATGTATTCAAAAGTGATTTTTTTACTCAAATTTATTTATTTTTGTTGGAGGAATATAAATGATCACTATTCTTATTAAAAATCATATTTGTATTTTTTCTTAATATTCATTAAGGATATAGATATAATCCTTGATCGATATTGTCTCCTATGGTTTATCTCACCAATATCTTGCCATTTCCAAGACGAACCAAAAGAAACAAACATTTTTTTTTTTTTTTTTCAACTAGCCTTTTCGAACAATATTTTAGTTACTGAAGGAGTTATCTCCCTTATTTAATTTTTTTTTTTTTAATCCTTACACCCACATTTAAAAAAAGAAAATTTAATTAAATAAAATAATTGTAAGAGTTTGTTTTGACTTGGGGATTTTATTCTAAAATGTTCATTCCAATTCTCTCTGTTTCCATAGAATCAAGAGAAACTTATTCTTTTTGTTTGGGGGGGGGGGAAAAATTAAAAAAAACGTTGTTTGATTTCATCATTAGTTTCTCTGCTTGCTTCATTGTGTTTAATGATTGGTCTAGTAAATTAAATACTACCTTCGTCCTGTTATATATGCAAATGTAACAACTATATTTTATGTAATAATTAGCGGACAGAGGTTGTATATATTTCTTCATAGAACTGCTTTTTCTGTTTTTGAAAGAACATCTGCCCATTTGAACCTATTGTTGGGTGTTATTTTTATTTATTGATATTACTTATTGTAAAATACCTCTCCTGAAATTAATGCATCTCCTTGTGCTAACCTCATATTTACATGATAGTGTATCTTTTTTTTTCTGTCTGTAAACCCATGTGAAATGAAAATAAATATTGATGAATACATTCTTTCATTTTACTAGTCTGTACAATGTGCATATTTAACAGTTGCTTGGATTTTTGCATATGTAATGATATATTTTGACATTATTCTGATTATAAAGGTTGTAAGGCTGTTAAGGAAATTTTTTTTTTTTTTGTGAAACAGTGTGGATAATTTTGTAAGAGTTATCTCCCATGTAGTTTTTTTTTTTAAGAAAAACAGATGATAGATTTTTTTAAAAATAGTAATTATTAACAAATATATTTATTTAAAATTCAGAGAATATAAATTATTTATACTCATAGTATAACGTCACCAATTGTTTAATATTAATGCTTCAGTCATAGAATTTATACAGTCAGATGACTTACAAGTTGCTGCTTTTTTTTCTTTCTTACAACAATCTTTTTATTCCTAGAGCAAATGGTATGAAATCAGAGCTACAAATCTGATTCTCACAGACAGAACATTACAAGCCTATTGTTACTCTATCACTTGCTTTTTTTTTTCTTCTATAGCACATTCAAATAAGCTTCTTTCTTTACAACTAGGACATGCTATGCCACTTCCACAGACTCAAATCACCCTCATTTCCTCCATATTCTAATTGTATAGAGAAAGTTCCACTCCTCCCACAGTAGGACCTAGAATCTCATTTCAGACACTTTACCCACCACTATAACATAGCTACCCTGTCCCTTTTTCTATAACAATTTTCATGGTAATTGTTCTGATGAACTTTCCTCTCTGGTACAAAGATTTTATGAATTTAAAAACAGTACTAGATTGGCGGCAAGGTCTCATCATTTTACAGTTGAAATGGCTAGATGTAACCGTAGGTTCTATGCTAACAGTTTCTTCTCTCGCACTTCTCACTTGTGGAACTCTCTTCCAACTGTCTTAATTCTAGTTCTTTTATTGTTCTCTCTCCTTAATAATGTTTTCTTTTTCTCCTATTCTCTCACACTCATTAACTCCTTGCACCTTAGTGTCCAGGAAAGTACTTGTGTAGCAATCTTAACCTTTTCAAATCAAGGGTCAATTCTTATCTATCCTCTTTATCCTCACTTTCTACTACCTTCTTTTTCATTCATGTCACATTCATTATTACTATTTTAACAGTAACCCTCTACCTTCAGTGGCTATAGAGCCTTGTATTCGGTGAATTTTAGCATGAAAAATACCTCACAAATTTGTCTTTCATGGTTGATAGATTTCACTTAAACACTTCTGCAGAAGATTCATTGATTTAACACAACAGAAATATATGATCAATATTTCATCCATTTCTCTCCAGTATTAATAGGGGTACTAGGCTAGAAAAAATATTCCAAGTTTCCATTTCCCCATTATAGGCATTAATATATCTGTGATATATGAAGAACTTAATGCAACAGACTTTTATATCAATATATACATAGTTGTCACAAATTTGTTCCACAGAGAAATTATAGCATGTATACAACAAGCAGTGTGAAAAGGGTTAAAAAATGAGAGGGTCTTACTTGTAATATTCCCCAAAGGGAAAATGAGCAAGCTGGTAGTATTCTCTGAAACAATGTGGGTTACTCTGAACTTCAACAAGCATTCACAATGATAAATAGCAATTGGTGTTAAATATTATGAACTGGCATCACTCTCCTGCTGTATGTAACTGTGTCTCAACCAAAGGGAGATAATCATCCTTTGCATTCCTACACAGTCTTTGAATAAAATAATCTCTATTGATGTGTAGGATATGATTTCATTTATCTTCAAAATTTATACTATTTCCAACTACTCCCTGTTTGCTCTGACTTCTGATTCACTCAACTCAGACTGTTGTTATAAAAAGCTAAAATAATGGTAATATTAACTATTTCCTTATAAGGAAACATTCAGCATCCATTCACTGAGTAACTAGTGCTACTCTAGTTACACTTCATTCTTTGGCCATCAGGCTGGGATCAAAGTGTAGTATCTGTTCACAGATCGCTCGCTTTGTCAGCCTTTTGGCTGAGAGCGTCACTTGATACCGACCTGGTGTAGGGATTCATCCCTGCACTGGTAGTATCACGGCTATGACTAGCTTGGACCGGCTCCGGCCTGGACCAGCTATGACAAGCCAAGACTAGCTCTGACCAGCTTGGACAAGCTATGACCAACCAAACCAGCAGCCCGGGTGAAAACACTTAGGTTGTGACACAAGATCGGTTTTTAACATAGGGACCTGACTCAGTGTGGGGGGGGGGGGGGTCAAGTAAATACCAAGTGTAGTATCTGTTCTCATTTCACATAGTAATATGAACCGTTTCCTTATGAGGAGACATTTGGCATTCATTGACTGAGCAGCCAGTGCTACCGTCAGATGAAATTGATAAAATCTTTCTATTAAAACAATTCTTCAGGAAAATACATTTCTCGAGTTCGGTAACTGCTGTTGCTATTTCCAGTATTGATGAGGCTTTCTTTCCCAACCTTTTGTTTGAAATAATATGGAACATCAACATCTTGTCATTATTTTCTCTTCAAGTTACATGTGCTATCCATTTTAGTTGGTGCTGCTGTTGAAAGCCCTTAACTAAAGCTCTAAATAATGAAGAATGTACCAATGCAGCCTTGTGATAAAACAATTTCGTTTTTAATCAACACTCCTCACCCCAGCAAGGGGATAATGTCACTCTAGACGCAACTGGCTACTGAGAATAAGGATACTTTAGAAGGAACTAGAAACCCAATCCTGAATATGAAACAAGGGATAAACCTCTACTCCTGTTCAAAGGACCTGGGAGGAGTGTTAACCAGGTGAAATATTTGCTTATCTAAACCCATAAGGAAAAAAAAATAGCAAATTAAAATTCCTGAGTTTTGGCAGAGACATTGGAAGTATAGGCAAAGTAGATTTTAGAAGGCTCCTAAATAAGGGATAAAGCTCTACTCCTGTTCAAAAAAAAAAAAAAACCTGAGGTAGAGATTGAACCAGATAGTGTAAATAATAACATAAGACTCACTTTAGTAACTTCAAATTTTTCTGTTACACAATATATAAATTATTCACCAAAATGTAAGATGAACTCATTAGTTGTGATAGAAATATTCAAGATTAAGGTTTGTATGATCTAACACTGGTTTCCCTCTGCCCAAATGGACACAGATTTCTCAAATATTCAGGTTGGTAGACAAAAATACATAAAGCATCTACTCAAATAAGATAACATTTAAAGTGAGATTATATATATATATATTATAAAATATAGTCTTACGGTATGCGATATTTATGGGTTAAAGTGCTCAATATCATGGATAGAGTGTATGTAAATATAAAAAGTGGACATTGAAGTCAACACACAGAGGCAAGTCTGTTTCATGCTAAATGCAATCATCAAGCCATGTGTGTTGTTTTTGCCCAACTTTATATGTAAGTCAGTGATGAATTATGGGTAGTTTATTGTATTATTCTAATGGTTATTTTGGTGGGCATGGTTTGTTAACTTGTTTATTATTTACTTATTTGTTTCCATTATTTTATTTGCTTTTGTCTATTTTTTTTATTTAGTTTCATTATTATTGTTTGTTTTCAGTTTTCAATTTTTAAATAGTGTAGTAAAAAAAAATTTTTTTTTTGTCTGAATTTTGAGATGAGTTTATAACAAAAACTAAAAACATAATATGGCATAGCTACAAATAAGTGCATTTGGATTCACAATTATTCCTACTCAATAACCTATAGAATAATTTAAAATGTAGCCATTACTGTCTACCTGATAACTATTAGGAAAATACAAAAAACCTTACTACCCATAATGCACCACTGACCAGCATATATAAATAGTTGAGCCAAAACAAAACACACATACCCTGAAAATTGTGTGTGTGTTTGAAATAAGTGTCGGATTAAATTAAATCCTTTAATTTATTGGAAATTGCTTTGTTTAAATTTTAGATGCAAAAATGAGTAGATTTCTCTTAAGAAAAATAATCTAAATGAAGTGGAGTTCCTTTTTCCTTAAAAAAGGAAAATAAAGCTTTACTTACTGTGTTCTTCTTTGTGGCTATGCAGTAAAGCAGGCCGAAACAAATGGGGATGCAGAATACATATTCTTTACTAAGATTTCACGAATGTGCACACCTAATATAATGGTTTAATACATAGATGCTCCATTTCTATTTTGAGAGTGTCCACTAAAATATATATACATACACACACACACATATATATATATATCTCTATCAATTAATTTGTGTCCTAGAAGAATCCTCAACAGAAAGCACTGGACGGCCATTTCGTCCTATTTGGGACTCATCAGCAGTGCGCATCCACTACCAAGAATCAAACCCAGACAGTTACGATGCTGAAAGTGACATACCAACTGTACCAACGGGCCTCGGTGTATTTCTGGGATGAGGTATTGTAACTATTTACATTGTTCAGGCTGTTGTCTTCATTTTTATTGTCATATTCACAACATTTCAGCTTTTGTACACTCTGGAATTTCAAACCGAACCCTTTCAGTTCATGGGGGTAGATTGTTCTAGTTCCACATACCATGCCTTTTCTGGATATCTCAGTTTCACTTAATTCTCTTTAGTAACTCAACTCTCCAGAAAAAAAGGCATGAAACTAGAACAATCTACCCCCATGGACTAAAAGGGTTTGGTTCGAAATTCTAACGTATGTCACCTGAAGAAGGCCAGAATGTATAATGGCTGAAACATTGTCGCAATAAAGATGAGGACTACAGTTTAAACAAATGTATATATATATATTTTCTTGGTTATTTTTAATTTCTCACAACTTATCTTTATCAGTTTAAAGACAATATTGTAAGCTAGGCATTTTCCTTATTGGATAATGCCTAGAACTCACTTTAGTAGCAATACTTTATGAATATTACAACAGTAGGGAGTACATTCCCCATGCTTGTAGCCTTGTACCAGACTAAGCCCGATACAGAGGGTTTGCCTTATGGCTGAGATAGTTGATGACCCAGTCTCTGTTCAAACCCAAGTGTAAAAGCCAGTTTTAAGATTGATAACTTTTCACCACTTAGAAGCTTTCTCTTGCATTTGGCTCTTTACTCAACAGAGATTTACTAAATATCAATGGATATTCTCACATTGAAATAATAGTTAAGAAGGCCAAGAGCCACTCAAGGTAGAGGGGGTACAGAGTAAGAGGCACAGTTTATGCAGACATGTGGGGAAGATAACAGTTAACCCTAGATTTGAACAGGTTAAGATTGTAGTGATTGGGAAAGCATCCACTTGGGTGTTGGGAAGAAACTACTTGAGTGAAACTTACATCTCATGAATAGAATATGGAGGGAATGAAGCTAGTTTGCTACAGTGTATGTGGTATGGCGAATTTTAGCCATGAAGGTAAGGTTACAACTGATGAAACTAAGGAATGTAGTTCATCTGAACACTTTCCATGGAAATAGCAAGAGATATGCAATATTTCATCTTTGTGAAAGAGGTTGTTGGGTAGAAAATGATTCATCACCCCCAAGGCTTTTGCACTCTATCAAGACTGGAAAGTGAAGGCTGGGCAGCTCCTGCCCATATATGGCGACAGTAATCCATTTTTGGTCTGATCTGTCCCTTGTGCCAGGCTAAGGTTAACAAGCATCTATGAGAGGGTGCTGACAAGTTCTCGGCCTAACCAAGATATCTTCCAGAAAATACTTTTGTTTGATCATTGGGTCTGATTTTGGGAAGGGAATCAATTGAGAGCTCTTCAGCATCCATTTATATATGCATGTCATAGTACAGGTGTATGTAAGTATTTTCCCTGGATACCTTATCATAGGATGCTTGATCCTTGTCAAGTGTTTCACATGTGTGGCCTTAAATAGGCTAGTAAATATTAACAGCATGGAGTAGAGAAAGAGCATTGTGAAGAACAATATAAGATGGAGTTAAAAAAAAAAGAAGAAAATGGCTTCCTTTAAAAAAAAAAACTATTAATAAAACAAATATGATATAGAAGATCTATAGATAAAGTTATTAAAGCAACATCCAGGGGAGATATGTTTCTGGAATATGGGTTCAAGTCTTGTTGGAATCTTCTACATTTCTTCTTATATGTTTCTTGATTGAGCAGCTGAAACATATAAATAAACACTGAGAATTGTGATAAAAATCTGAAATAATGACTTGGTGTAAAAATAGTAATAAAATGATAACAGTGAAAATGCTTATTCTAAAAAGTAAAAATAAGATTGAGTAAAACTAATTAAAAGCTTGATCTAAAAACCAATAGTGAGACAGAGTAAAGTTACTAATAAAATAAAAGTTCCTAATAAAATAATAATAATAATTTTTTAAAATTTTCACCAGAATCTATCTTACATATTTATAAGTCTACCATTTCTTCCTTGCTTTGAATATTGTTGCAACATGTGGTCTGGTGTCCCTGACAAATATTTAGAGATTCTTGATAAAATCAAAAGAAGAATCTGCTATGTTATCAGCCTGACCTGGCATCTTGTGTTCAGTCCCTTTCCCACTTGTGACAAAAAAGCAAGAAACTGGAAGAGAGTTCCACAGGCGAGAAAAACTACGGGTGACCAGTAAAAAAAGAAAGACGTAGGACAACCATTGAAAACTGGTGACGACTGATGTAATTGAAAAATTCAGGAAGGATTTCTGCCCATTTTGGCAATCCCCACATAGGATGTTCATTTTTGAAAATAACTTGATGCTCAAAATCATTGAGTTGTTTAGCTATACAAGAGGAGTAGAAGGAAAGACGAAAGTTGTCTGCAAATAGCCTTTAAATGAAGAGTCTCAAGATTGAGTAGCAATTAATCAATCATGAAAGAACCAATCAGAGTTAAGTAATTATGCCAGAATTGAATGATTATTCAAGGTCATAAATATTCAAGGCCAATTATTCCTGAAAGATAAAACATTGATAATAAATTTTCTGCTTTTTTACTGGACACACTGCATTGGAATAGAACTTAGTTACATTTAGTTATTTCAACAGTAAAATGATGAGACCTAGTTGCCAATTTAGTAGTATGCTTAACTTCATGTGGTCGAGGTACTAAGGAGAAAAATCACAGAACAATTGCCATGAAAATATTTATAGAAAATATACAGGGAAGCCACATCACAGCAATGGAAAAGTGACTGATGTCAAAACATAATATTATAAACCCTTTGGATTTTCTCAAGACCCTATATAGTTCAACGAATGAAATTAAAAGCAGGGGATGCAGTTGATAGTTATTTTAGTCTGGTACAAGAATGTGAACTGTTATATCAATTTGTCTTCTTTTTTCTTTTTTTTTTTTTTTTAAATAAATGACTGTAAACCAATAGACTTGATTTTGGGAGGCTATTTTTAAAAAAGTTAGCTGGTTTAACTCTGGCTTCTAATCAGAATAAAGTTAATTTAAAATTTATGAGGAGGTACTGAAAAGTTCTCAGCTTGACCATCCTTCTACTACCAAAAATCTGATATTTCATCATTGGGTTAAATTTCACAAAATGGGCCAGGCTATGAGAACTTTTTAACACTATTTTGTAGTAATGTTTGGCTTTCAAATATAGCCTAATTTGCTACTTGTTAGCTCACTATGGTAACTTATATATGATGCTTATTCACCTTTTAAAAGACAATTTTTACATGAAAACATTATTTCATGGCAGCTGAAGTAATATTTTGCTGGATCGTGATATTACGGCCTTATCATGGGTTTGAATCTCACTGATGGCTTTTTTTTTTCCCATTTGGTTTTGAATTGATGTATCACACAAACTCAGACTTGCCATGAAATAATTGTATTTACTAATGTCATTTAATTAAAAATTTAGAGTTATAACTTTTGTCCTATAATAATTGTTACATCTGTTTATATTTCATACTCTAAATCAAATGACAATTATAGGACAGTTATCTTTTTTTCTTAATTAAAAAATTAATATTGATCATATAACGTCACATAAACATATTTAAAATTATTTTGCAATGATTCAATGTGTACATTCCCATCAGTGGGATCCAAATCCATAACGAGGCTGTAATTACACGAGCCAGCAGTTTAGAATGATTTTTATGTGTTTTAATCTACATTGACCATGGTTTGAATGTATACAGCAACTAAATTATTGCAAAATAATTATACTTATATGTTTGCCCTCAGCTTTTCTTACATTTATAAGTGTGTCAGTTTACCGGTAATAGTTCTGTTATGTGACCTGAGCAGTTGGCGATAATTTATGCCAAGATATCAGGGTAAATTTCACTATTTCAAAACTGCTTGTGTAACAGAACAAACCAGCAATGAAGAACAGTAAATAGTCGGTATAAAGTTGCTGATAAGAACAAGCTTATTCTACTTACATGTTAAATTACATAAGTTCTTTTGATGATTAGACACTGGAGTGTTGTACTGGTAAACTGATAAAAGGGATTAAACAGGTTACAAATTATTTTGGTTTTATTTTTTGTAAGTTACTAATTTTCTGCGATTTTTTTTTTTTTTTTTTTTTTTTTTTTTTAACTGGCTTTATATTTGAAATATTTTTCTTCTCTCAAGGGTTGTGGAAAACATACAAATATTAAAAAAAAGCTTAAAATTATATTATAAAGACAATTATATTCATCATGTGGTGAAGGGTCTTATCTTATTCTTTCTTGTAATTCAAAATAAGCAAGGATGGTTATTATTATTATTATTATTATTTCTATTTCTGATTTTGAATTCATTTTAATATTTGAAATAAATGGTTGGTGAAAGTTTTTAAATTGATTATTTTTAATATGCGACCAAGTTACAAATAAACATTTGTTGTTTTGATGTATGTCCTAAAATGTGTTTTTTTTGTATCCAAAACATTCGCTGTAAAGATTTTGCCATAGAAAAACTCGCCTCAGGAATTTTTGAAAGAAACTTTGCCATATAGGATTTTTGCCATAAGACAATTTCACCTTCTTTTTTTTTCAATACACTTATCTTGAACGTCCCTTTTGGAGTAATGTTCAATTTAATATGTGAAGTACCTTGTTATCAAATATATATGGATGTCTTTTTTACAGGGTCAAACATCAGAAAAGAAATTAAAAAGTAAACATTTATTTAAAAAATAAAAGATTAAAAATATGTTGTAATGGAATGTCCCACTTTCCCTATCGCCTATTGTGGACTGACTATATCAGTATATATATATTTGTTTATCTACGTCCGTGTTGCTGTTCACTTGAATACCACCTTTGTCTGTTTGTAACCTTCTTTACGGATACAACAAAATATACCAAATTAACAAAGAAATAATTTAAAATGTGTGTAAATTCCAAGCAATGCTTCATAAATAATGTTTTTAGTGTTGGACTGTAATGAAGCATTTTCTGCTGAAGTTTTGCATTGATATCAATATATATTTTCTTTATTTGTACTGCTTCTTCTCAAATCGAATTAACAATAGTATGAGCTAGATATACTTGATAACAAAGTACTTCACATATTAAAAAAAAAAAAATGTGGTGAAATTGTCTTACAGCAAAAATCCTATACGACAAAGTTTTCTAGGGCAAAAATTCCCGAGGTGAGTTTTCCTAGGGCAAAAATGTTTACAGCGAATGTTCCTAGAAGTGTGTTTTTTAATGAAATTGTCTGTTTTTGTGATTTTGCTTTAAAATTCATTTCAGACACAGTGATGCTATCTCTTATTTTTAAAGGTTGATTCTAAAATACATTTTCCTGTAAGCATTATAAATATGTGTGCTTTCTCATAAATATTTCTATTTTATATGAGTGATAAATAAAAAAAAAAATTTAAAAAAAACTTTAATGGATTTTGTCTCGATATATCAACAAAGCCTCTCACTCTCTTTGTCTTATATCATGATGGGTTTGTATTCCACATCATCATTGACTTCAGCCCCTTGGACCTCAGTGCCACTTCACAGATTGTATCAATAAAAGATGGTTTCTTTTCCTTATTCATTTTATTATACAAGAGGAACAGGCATGGTCGCATCAATTTTAGGAGGTAACAGGATGAAGAACTTCAGGGGAGCGCATGCCTTGACTTATGCTAAGGCTGCACATAACAGTATGCTGTCTATTGAACAGAGTGTTTTCCACACCCAGGTTCAATAGACAGCATATTGACACTTCAAAATTCCTGCAGCCGTCTGCTGCTTTTCTGCCATTTTGGTCTTCTATCCAAAACCTAGAGAAAGGCAATCCATCAATTGCTGACCATCCTGGCCTAGCATCCAGATTCTGTAACAATGGCTTGAGTTCATAAAAAAAGATTCTGGAAGGGTTTCCAGGATTGTTACAAGTCTTCCACAATGGTTGCAGGGAAGAATATCCTCCGAGCTGGCACTAAAAGTTTTAATGTGTATTACTGTCTCATTTTATTAATTTTCTCAGATATTTACTAGTAAACAATAAGAAAAAATTATGCATAAGGAGAGCCAATAATATTATTTACTGAATTTAAATATTCTTATAGAGGAAAACTCTATTAAAATTTGACACCAGACAAGAAATAGGCCTGTTGGAAGGCCTCTTATCCACTATCAAGAAGAGGAAGTTGAAACGGTATGGATACATAATAATAGCCAATAATCTTCCCACTGCCACCCTACAATGTACCACCTTAGGTAAAAGAAAAAGAGGCAAACAAAAGAAAAAAAAAGGTCTGACAATGTCACTGAGTGGAGTTGCCAGTCCACTCAGTGACATTGTCAGACCTTTTTTTTTCTGGCAGAGACTGAGACATTGGCATGCAACTGAGTTATATAGAGGGAGCTAGTCAGGTGATCAGCTGTGCAGGGCCCTTATAACAATACCTGGTCATGGGACTGATGACGATGAATAGAGAGATTTAAAATTCACTTCTAAAAAATTTTTAAACAATTAAAATATTAAAATTAATTTTAAAACAACTAAATGTTTTGTTTTCTATTTTAAGTTGATAACAAAATCTGTAAAAAGCTTTCGTTTATTTTTTTTACCTACTTTGACAAATCTGTAGACAAAATATTTAATCAAAACTAGGAAGAAAACAGGTCAGAAATGTCCAAGTGTAGTCAGTTTGGTAGGTAGTATTAGGTATGATACATCATCAGTCTCATAACAAAGTGTACTCGTAGGGTCACAGAACACCTAACCAGTTCTCTCCACATGGGTTGAAATTCAGAGTGATATTCATTCATGCATGTCTTGGGCAAGTAGACATAGTGAAGCCAATCCTTTTTCAAGAGAACCCGTCACTATGTTTGTTTACTTCAGTCTAGGAAGTCCCCTGACCAGCAATTAATCACCACCCTGGCTGCATACAGATCTATGGAGCCCAGTCTACCCCATTGTACTAGATGACTGTTGACCCTACAAGAAAGTTCATCTTCCCTTTGACAGGTCTTGTTTTTAATCCTGTTGGGGGTCTACCCACTCTCCACACCAGAAAAGCCTGGTGGGAGAACTAGTTTAGTCACTAGTGAATGAGCATGTTGCAGGTAGTATTGGGTTACTTCATACCAGTAGCAATTATAGAGTGACCCAACTTAAAGGTATCTTACAGCTTTTTTTGTAATTTTAAGTGTGCCATATTTGAAACAATCAGACCAATTTGCATAAAACCTTATACAAAATTTGTGGAAACATTTGAAGATGAGGGTAAGGCAAAGAAATCATAAGAATCTCCAAGAATTAGAGGCCATCTGTGAAGAGGAGTGGAAGAAAATAAGGGAAAAAAAGTGTAACAGTTTAATGAACAATTACAAGAAAAGATTACAGAAAATTTTTGCTTTAAAAAGATTCATTATTGACTATTGGCCCATTTAATTAAAATTCTTGTTTGGCTATTTGGGTTTTATTTAAGTAATTGTCAAAACTTTTGTTTGGATGTGATACATTCAGAGTAAGTGATATATATATATATATATATATATATATATATATATATATGTATACACACGCACACCCTTGTGCAAATTAATTGAAACAATCACTTTAGTTTCCTTTCTTTTACCATACGGTCAATTTTAGACTTACTGTAGTGATAGGGTGTAATTGAATATTATTTTTCATCAGATTAGGTCATTTGTAGTTGTGTGCAGTAATATGAATCTATTTTCAGGGTGTATGATGAAATTTGTTTGGGCTTGAAAAATATTGTGTCATCCATGATTGCATCAAATTTTCATCACACCCAGACACTATTGCCTCGACTGCTGATTAGTTGTCCTACAGCCATTGTCTGTGATGGACGTTACTCCAAGGAAGTGAACGAAACTTGTAATGCTGCATGAACACACTGGCAAGCCTTACCAGTGAGCAAATCGAAGTACTATAGACTGGACCGAAATCTCTCCCGTTTTAAATCCAATTGAGAATTTGTTGTCAATCTGTAAGTAATGACTTCGTGGAATGTACATATGACGTATTAACATGTGCACTGGGCCATGTTTCATTCATATTGGAAAAATATGAAAAAAAAAGTAAATAATAACAGATTTATTCATTTTGTTTCAATTAATTTGCACAAGGGTGTATATATATATATATATATATATATATATATATATATACACACACACACACACACATATATATATATATATATATATATATATATATATATATATATATATATATACAATGAATGGACTAAATCTGACAATTATTTAATATATTTTGTTTATGTGTTATTTTAATACATACAATTTAAGTAAACGCTCTATTTTTTAATTAAACAGCATTAATTATATTTACCTTTCAAGAAGTTTCATAGAAAATATGCATTCTCCAAGAGGAATTGAACCTGTGTCCTTATACAGAACTGTCATTTGATCTGATGTGCTATACCACTTAGCTATAGAGAAGTGTCTGGTTAGCAAAGTGGTATAGTACATCAGATCATATGATGGTTCTGTATAAGGACACAGGTTCAATTTTTGTTGGAGAATGCATATTTTCTACAAAATGTCTCTAACATTCATGCCAGTAAATGTAATTAATGCTGTTTATTTAAAAAAAAAACAGAGCATTTACTTAAATATATTCTATCTATTAAAATAACATATAAACAGAAAAAACATTATATATATATATATATATATATATATATATATATATATATATATATATATAATCAACCTCAACAATAAAAAGGGATACCTAAGGTTTAAAATTAATTTTTAAAAATGAAAAATTTGTAATTTCAAAAGCTAAGTTAATTTCAAGCTCATAGATTAAATTTAATATTTCCAATAAGCAAAATATTTTGCTGAATTTCAAGAACTAATTTAAAACTAAGTTAAATTGACTGGAAGGTATTTTTTTCTTCCTTTTTTTTTTTTTGCTAAAATAGCTGATTATCACCCTTTTTTAGCCGTCTTTCATCACAATGTAATTCTCTTTATTAAAAAATTTTCCAAGAATAAAATATAGTTTTCTGAAACTTTATTTGAAGAATATTGGCTGACTTAAAGTATAATTAATCTTATTTGAAATAAATATTTACTTTAATTTTTAAAATATCACAAAAATGCATTTTTTAACCAGACAGTAGCTATATTTTTAATCTGACTAGTTGTTTTGATGTGTTGACAGCCCAATGACAGGTCTCATGTTGTTTTTCAAGGACTTTATCTGTAAAATGTAATTGAAGAAAATGACATGAACATCTTTTCTTTTATAATTTTTAAGTATTCAGTAATCTTAAAAATTTAGGAAAATATTCTCCATAATCTAATGTTTCATTAAATTTTAGAAATGTTAAATTTATATATATATATATATATATATATATATATATACACACAGTGGGGGTGAGGAACAAATATTCGTACACCTACAAATTTTTAATTTATTGTATTTCCAACAAATGAATAAACATACTTTTCACACAATTAAATGTACACAGATGCATAATAACTAAATATGCACTGAAAACAGAAAAATTTTTGATTTAATAAATAAATTCCATTTATACATTTTAATAGGGGAAAAAAAGTATTCATACAATGCAAATATCAGATTTTAAAACTTTTAAATTGCTTTAATACTCTAGATTATTCAAGTGGAATATTCCTGAATGTTCCAGTAATGTCATCAGTAGTTATTTTTAGCCTAAGAAATACAGACAGAACATTCTGTAATTGATATTTGTGCAAGAAGGTTATCAGCATAGCAAGAGGTAAAGAATTGATAAATTCACAAAAAGAGCTGATTGTTAAGCAAGAAAGAAGGTAAAAGTTACAGGAAAATATCAGATAACCTGAATATTCCATTTACTACCATTAGTTCATTCAGTGCAAGGCATAAAAACTCAAAACTGTTGAGAACCAAAGAACAGATTTCTTCAAGATATTTCAGGAAATTAATACATCAAATTAATCAAAACCCAATGGTTACTCATCAAGAGTTGCAGGATGACTTGCTTTCATCAGGAATCTGTGTCACTAAATGGACAATAAGCAATGAAATTTATAGGAACAATCACACACCCCTCAGAAAACACCACTGCTATTGAAAAAAACATGGAGATGCCAGGTTGAAATTTGTTCATGAACATAAGGATAAGAAAAAAATCATATTAGGAAAGAGTATTATGGACAGACGAAGCCAAAAGTGGGTTGTTTGGATGCAATTTCTAGAAATCATGTATGGAGGAAAGATGGCAATGCATTCAAGCAAATGAACACAAAAGTTCCAACAGTGAAATTTGGTGGTGCCAGCATCATGGTTTGGGGATGATTTTTCTGCAAAAGGTACTGGTAAAATATCCGTAATAGATCGTAGAATGAATGCTGCAACATATCAAAATATTTGGGAAGCAAATTTAATGATTTCAGTTGAAAATCTTTAACTTCCACCTGATAGGATTATTATCATGTTGGAAGATCCAAAAGCACACTACAAAATCTACAAAGAAATGGCTTGCTGAAAATAATGCAAATATCCTGAAATGGCCAAGTCATCCCCCAGATTTAAAACCAATCAAGAATCTGTAACATTATTTGAAAATTCAAATCTAATCGAGAGCTTCAACAAACAACCCAGATAGGAAGACCATATGCGAAGAAGAATGGAACAAAATACCAACTAAAATTTGCAAATCATTAATTGAGAACTACAAGAAGAGGTTGGCTGCTGTAGAAGTGAACAATGGCGATTCTACAAAGTATTAAATGAAGATTATGTACTCTTTTTTGCACTGTACAAATAATTTTTCACCTATTAAAATGGATAAATGGGATTTATTTCTATTAAATCAAATTTTTTTTTCTGTTTTCTATGTATATTTAGTTATAGATCTGTGTACAGTTAATTATATGAAAAGTATGTTTATTCATTAGTTGGAAATACAATAAATTAAAAATTTGTATGTGTATGAATATTTGTCCCTCCCCATATATATATATATATATATATATATATATATATATATTTATAAATATACATATACCTATGTTTGAAGTGTGACCTAAGTTTCATTGTTCTACCAACTCATCAGGCACGAATTATTACTTATGATTTTTAAAAAATACTGGGTCTCATAGGGGAACACTAAATTACACACGGATTCACAGCTCAGATTTAAAATAAGTTAAATGCAATATTGGTGTGTAAATACAGAAAATAGGTGTAGGTAGGGGCCCAGTGTAAAAAAAAAAAAGTTTAAAAGAGGAACACCAGATAATTCTGTCTATATTTCTGAGATGAGGTATTATTTACATTATTTGGACTATTGTCCTCATCTTTGTTGCCATATTTATTTCGGTCATTGCATGCTCCGGCCTTCTTCAGCTGGTTGGAATGTCAAACTGAACACTTTATTTCGCTCACTGGGATAGACTGTTCTAGTTCCACGTGCCATATTTTAATAGATGTCAGTTATCTCCTGTTAATTCCCCTCTCCAAGTTCTCCACTGCCTTAACCAGGTATTGAACTCTCACTCTTTGGGTCCTGTTACTGGATCTAACCAACACTTTTATCCACTGTGCCATGTGTCCTTTACAGGACCCAAAGAGTGTGAGTTCAATACCCAGTTAAGGCAATGGAGAACTTGGAGAGGAGAATTAACAGGAGATAACTGACATCCATTAAACATGGTATGTGGAACTAGAACAGTCTACCCCAGTGAACGAAATAAAGGGTTCAGTTTGACATTCCAACCACTTGAAGAAGGCTGAAGCGTACAATGACCGAAACGTTGTGAAAAGCCAGATAACTCATTAATTAATAATGGACGTTAAAATGGTTAAAGTGGGGTGATCAATATGTAACCTAAAATATTGGAGGTGAAAGCAAAATTTAGATAATATATTTATCCAGAATTAGAACATTTTAAGACAAATTTTTTCCTATGATTACAACCTAGGATTAGCTCATTTATTAAGTAGATTTTGGTCATTAATATTTCTGAGGATGAATCTTTTTTCCAGCAAACACAGATTGCATCAGTCACTGTGGCCAGAAAAGAGTGTAGTTTTGGTAATGAAATCCCAATTTATTACCGGTGTGTAGTCATCTGTTTTAATATTCGAGTAATATTTTGAGAGAGCTGTGGCATTTGCATATTGCTTATTGTTAAGGGTCATTTTGTGATGGTAAAATCTTATTTTCCAGTTATTTTCTGTGGAACTGAAATAAAATTTTGTTTCACCATTATGTTTAATGCTAGCCTTTTTGATGACACCTTTATACATACATTTGTTGTTCATCGAACAGATAATACCTTTTTGGCAATTACACTTTTTTCTGTGTTAATTTTGCTATTAGTGTTGCTTAAGTATTTGTTTAAAGTTATGCTATTATGCTGTATATTGCTCAAGGTTTCTAGTGCAGCTGTAACTAATCTTAATATTGTTCTTATTGAAGATTCTGTTGAGTAAAGGGTTATGGCTGAAATGTTTGTGTATTAAATTTAGAAAAATCCTACCGGTGTTGGTTTTGACATTACTGTTAAATGGTGGGTTGAACCAAATTATGTTGCTTTATCTATTTGTATATTTATTATTGACATTCTTATTAATGCTTGGAATGTATTCTCGTTTAGCTTTGTGTTTACTCTTATTTCGTACATCAACATATTTAGCTTTATATTTGTCAAAGATAATTTTTTTGCTAGAGTTAGTAGAGAGTCTGTGTTGCACAGATTTGGGCAAGTTATTAAGGATTTGCTAATGTATATATGGTTATAAAGCTCTTTAGTATAAGGCATGTGCACTCCTCTGGATAGATTGAAAGTAATGTCCAGAAAGTGGATCACCTTGGCGTTAGTGATAGTGGTGATATTAAGTCCATGATCCTTGAAGAATTTGAAGAGTTGTTTCCTAAACCGGTCAGTTTGTTGTGGATTGGCATTACATAGGAGGATAACTCTGTCATCTCTGCACAGACCACTATTGAAAATATACCTAAGTTCCCAGTGGCATTCCTAGTGTATTTGCAGGCTCGCTCTAATTGCTGATTTTGCCTATATTATTCTTGGTAGGGTTGGGGAAATTATCCTTATGGTCCTTAACAGTAATAAAAACCTGTTGTTTATAAAGCTTATGCACCCTGTCATCGATCTTTAGTGGCTAAATATGTTGTTAATATCATTTTCCAATTTCAACTGGGGATTTCTTTTATATTTTATTAACTTCCTAACAAATAGCTTTGTGGTAGTCAGCGACATTACAGCAATATAGATTGCCAGTTTTATCAGATTTGATGATGATTTTATTGGTATTTTGTATTTTTTTTTTTTTTTTTTAAGTGTAACACCCCAAGCAAGGCTGGAGGCCACTATC
>OZ038485.1:102895541-102930541 GCA_964036315.1 Acanthosepion esculentum | reverse complement strand
CGTGCTTTGGTTTTTCTCAGACAAGAAAAATTTCTGCCATAAAATGGTGAATACACAGAACAACTGCTGGCTTGCTGTGTTCCCAAAAGATGTACTAAGAGTGATGAAAACTAAATATCCAGTCAACATCATGGTGTTTGGAGTGAGCACTAGTGATGGTGACATTATATCTCCACTCATCTTCCCACAGGGCCTCAGACTTAACACAAAGGCTTACATCAAGTGCTTTGAGGAGTTAGTGCTGCCCTGGGACAAGAGGGTGGCTGTTGGAAGACCCTATGTTTAGTAACAGGACTCTGCACCATCCCACACAAGTAGGAATACCCAGTCATGACTGTCAGACAATTTTTGCGACCACATCACTCCTTACATCTGGCCACCTAACTCCCCAGATAGCAACCCCCTTGATTATTATGTGTGGAGCGCAGTTGAGTGAGAGACCAATAAAACTTCTTGAGCTCAAAGCAAGGATTATGGCAGCATTCACCAACTTAAACAAGGAGACCGTCCAGAAGAGTGGCAAGAGATTCTAAAGTCGTCTGGAGGTCATAGTTGAAGCCAATCACAATTTTATTGAATAAATTTACTCTTTAGTATTTCAAGATATTTTTGTATAATTTTGGTAAATATATCTGTTAAAATTAGATGTCACTGTTATTTTCATTTTTGCATAATTTAGATGACAATTTATCCATCGCATCCTATACAGTATTGCAGAATATAAAATTATCAAATTATAATAAAGAATATATAATGTTTACTCACCTTTTTGATGATGTTGTTCAGTGGCTCTTAAACCTGTTTTTGTTTTTGTCTTTTTACCATGGCCCAAAATCACATCCTAAAACCAATCATGGGGTCCCATGGTCTCATCAGTTGAAATTTATTTGAGGCATAATTTTAAAAAATATTGGTAATTATTATAAAAGTAAAAATGAAAAATAATTTACAATATTCTATCAAGTGAGTAGAAAAAAATTAACCTCGATCATATGATAAAGTGCATTAAATTCCAAAATTGCTTATTAGAATTATTCAAATAATTGCCTTGACTTCTTTCAAGTTTCAAGAAAATTAATTTGTATAAAAAAAAATTCATCTCATTTTCAAGTGCACATTTAAAAAAGAAATAAAACAGGAAGCCATTTATTATTAAGACCAAATATTCATAAATATCCTATTATTTCAACTGTGAAATCCTTTTCAACTGGAGTTGGCCAATGTCAAAAGTCCATTAAATCAGAGTGCTAATTAAAACTTTTTTTAATGTAAAATTGCTGTATTCAATGTAATATATAGTATTGTAGAATATAAAATTATTAAATTATAATAAAGAATAAACTCACTTTTTTGACAATATGGTTCCGGGTTTCTTTTTAGTTTTATTTTTGGTGGTGACTCAAGTCAAAATCTTATCTAAAATCAATCATGGAAACCCATGAAATTTATTTTAGACATAAAAGGAAATATTAGTAGTAACTATTATAAAAGAAAAATTAAATGTAATTCACAAAATTTTGATTAATTACCAATGATATGATCTGTAATAAAGTATGTTTAATTTTGAAATCCGTTATATACTGGAGTTCGTTAAATTGAGGGGTTACTGTACTTTGTAATTTAATATTTCTAAAAGAAAAATAATTTTTAAACATGCTAGCGGAAAAGATCTTCCCATGTTGAAATAAATTTTACTTATGAACTTAGTGAAAAAAAAACCAAAGTAACTAACAAAACAAAAGTCATTGAAACAAAGCAAGTTCAGTCGACCATTGATGACAATTCCAGAACAACGTAACTATAAACAATTTTTTCTATCCTCTGCCAGCCGCTATGATGGAGAAAGAAACTCAACAACTGCTTGCTAACCATTTCAATTGAGGCTTTAAACTGAGGTTACAAGTATGTAGTTTATGTTGTGAGTTGTGAAATTACATTTTTAAATTCAATTTAACACGTTGACTGCCAGAGGTCAATTACGAAATCTAGCTCCAAACGCCAACTTATGTTTTGAAGCTACAACTGAAGTTTTAAACAATGGAAACAATGTCAAACGCAGATGAAAATATATATATATGGAAGTGTTGATAAATCACAAAAAGAACAAATCAAACAACAATAGAATTTATCAAGAAATATCAAATATTAGTCGGCGTCATAATAAAAAACTGGCAAACACAAACGTACGTGGTTGCCAGTCAATGTATTAAATTGTCTCCCTTGCATAAATTTCATATTATTCTGTTCGAAAAAAATAAGATTTGTCTCCCTTTAACAAATCAAATGCAAGTTTTAAAGAGGCGATTTTACTTACAATGTACTCTGACTTCGCGACCAATATTATACCATTGAATGTTTATTTTATAACTATACTGCTAAATTGGAGCCTGATTGCGTGTTTACTATAATACAAAGATATTGCCAATGAATAACTTACTGTTAGAGGTTGGGGGTTGAGTAGTGAAAGTTTTTGTCACACTACAATTTGAGTTCTTAGTTGCAGAGAAAAAATCAACTTAATCTTTTTCTTTTTTTACAGAAGGTATTAAGAAACAGAAAATTTCGTTAGAAACCAAAAAAATAACATCGGTCCTCCTATATTGAAGTGAATACTGGACAATTTCCTCACCGATGAAGAAGAGACTTGAAGCAGCAGAAATAGGGTTTGGCAGAAGGATGCTGAGAATACCATAGACTGAGTAATGACAAAGTTTTAGAGAAGATGGAAAAACAAAGACACTTATACATAACATCAGAAAGAGATAGCTGAAATTTCTAGGGTATATAATGAGGAAAGAGGGCTTGAAAAATTTTACACTCAAAGGACATATTGCAGGCAAGAGGAACAGAGGAAACCCTACCTAATGATCTTGTGTAAATGAATGGAAGAACAGAGTTTAGGAGAGAAATCAAAAAGATAAAATTTACTAGGAACTACAAAGGAGGGAAAATTGTAGAGAACCATGATCATCAACGTCCTGAAGGGACATGGCACAGAGAAGAAGAAGAAGAATTCTCATGTTACAATATAAAATTGAATATTTCGCATGTGAAGACACCAGGAAATGAAGGTGTTAAAATGTTCTCTTTCAGAATCATTGTGATAAGAAAAAGGCTTGCACATCCTGGGTATGTTGATAAACTACATCCAACAGCAAGGCCTCTGATCAGGAGGTTTTGGGGAGCGTGGAACCACCTCTTAATTGCTGGTGTTCACAGGGTGGTAGCACCTGTTAGGGTTCCAGCTATGGGCAAATAGTTAACTCCCAAACTGGGGCCAAAACACTATAAAAATGTAAAAATAGGTTTTAATACCAGCAATACATTTTTGTAAAAATGGCTTTAAATAAGATGCAAAGGATTGATAGGCCATAGAAAGCGAATAAATCAATCAATGGAATACTGATTATCTATACAGGCATGTCTTTTACATTTATTTCCATTATGTATAAATGTATAGACTAAATTGGCCACAAATTCAGGGATCATTTTATCTATTTATTATCATATAGAATTGTAACCCCACTTAATATCCACACCATAATTTCTTGCTTGTTTATCAAATACTGATTAGGTATGAATCCACCTCTTCTGCTTCCAGCTATAGGCTAATTACTAAGACTTGTATAACTAAAACTATTATTATCATCTCAAAAAAAAAAAAAGAAGAGATCTTTCAATTTAAAAATATTTTCTGGCTTTAAATAACTTGCAAAGGGTTGATAAGCTGTAGAAAATGAATCAAACTTGCTTACCTTTGGTACTTGTACAAGGAATGCTGAACCACAGTACCATGAACATTGTTTAACTTGTTTGGTTGCTATTCCTGCAACTGGAAGATAATGTGTTTTTCAGCAGAATAATGTCTGCCTACATGTTGCCACTGCTACTTAATGGCATCTGCAAGATGTTCAATAGCTATGGGTTAATTAGTAAGACATGTATCACCAAACCATTATTATCTCAAAAAAAATTCTTACAATCTAAAAATATATTCTGGCTTTAAATAACATGCAAAGGATTGATAGGCCATGGAAATCAAATAAATCAATAAATGAAATATTGATTAGCTATATAGTGATGTCTTTTACATTTATTTCCATTATGTATAAATGTATAGACTAAATTGGTCACAAAGTCAGAGATCATTTTATATATTATTGTCATATAGAATTGATCCCCCACTTAATATCGACTCAATTCATGCTTGTTTATCAAATTCTGATTAGGTATAAATTAACCTCTTCCCCCTCCCAACTATGGGTTAATTAGTAAGACTTGTATCACTAAATCATTATTATCTCAATAAAAATACTTCTTACAATCTAAAATTATTTTCTGGCTTTAAATAACCTGCAAAAGGTTGACAAGCCATAGAAGACGAATCAATCAACTGATCACTTTCCAAATTCCAACCAAATGATCAGTGATCAGATCTGCTTTCAGAAGGGCTTCTTGTTCTGAGAACTTTTCAGCATTCCTTTATACACACTGAACATGTCTGTGTCTGAACCTGCCTTGCTATTCGAACCATTATGCTCATCTTGGTTGTTATACTCACAATATTTTGGCCATTGCACTCTCCAGCCCTCTTCAGGTATCTGTCATCATACACAGTAAACTTCTTGGAATTTCAAACCAATCACTTTATTCAATCCACAGTAGATTGTTCTCATATTACATTTCGTACATAGGGGAGATAGGTTAGTTAAGACTCACCAGTCTTATTCACCTTTGTGTTGTTTATTCATTTTGTCCACTGAACCAAAGTATATTACTTTTCAACACTATTAAACCTTAGGATTGAACTTACAACTACCAGAGAAGCTGATATGTTTAATCTACTAGGCCATGTGTCTCTTGCCTTAATAAGTATGATAACAGACATCTGAAGAATAGCAAAGCATATAATAATAATAATAATTCTACATTTCAAATATTCCAACATAAACAAAGAAAGATGGCCAGCTTAAATAATGAAAGATCAGTTTAAAATAATGGAAGAAGGTCAGTTTAAAATAGTGAATGATGGTCAGTTTCAAATAATGGATGAAGGTCAATTTCAAATAATGAAAAGTCACTTTGAATAATGAAAGAGCAGTTTAAAATAATGAAAGAAAGCCAATTTAAAATAATGAAAGATTAGTTTAAAATAATAAAAGATGATCAGTTTAAAATATTGGAAGAACATTAGTTTAAATAATGAAAGATCAGTTTAAAAAAAAAAAAGAAGCCAATTTAAAATAATGAAAGACAGTTTCAAATAATGAAAGAAGATCAATGTAAGATTATGATAGAAAGCCAATTTAAAATAATGGAAGACACTCAATTTCTAATAATGGAAACCGGTCAATTTAAATAAAGAAAGATTAGTTTAAAATAATGAAAGAAACCCAATTTAAAATAAAGAAAGTTCATTTAAATAATGAAAGATTAGTTTAAAATAATAGAAGATGGTCAATTTGAAATAATAAAAGACGATCAGTTTATTAATTTGAAATAATGAAAGAAGGACAGTTTAAATAATGAAATATCAGCTTAAAATAATGAAAAAATAGCAAATTTAAAATAATGAAAGATGGCCAGTTTAAATAATGAAAAATCAGTTTAAAAGTTTGAAAGTGTTGTGCGAGACCAAGGTTTATGAAACATATGACAACATAAATACATGACAAGTTCAAACAAAACACAAAAGTCTTTGTAGAAAAATATTTATATATATATATATATTTGAAATTACAAGGTTTGCATATATGTACTTGCAATAGACTGGGTACCTAGTTGTTATGAGCCTGAAATAATGGTTTCTTTTTCTATAATTTCAAGGAGCAAAAAGAGAAAGATTGACTTTTCTGTCTAATGATGTCTTGTGCAGGTCTCGCCAGATCACGTGACTGTTTATAATTAATATTTATTGCTATTTTTGTTTTGATCAAGGGGAGATAATTTTTGTCTCTCACTACAAACCTCCCCACCTAATAGCGGAGTCTAAAACAAGTACCAAAAACAATATAAATTCTGTACGTATCTGTCTGGTTGTTAAGAGCCTGAAATAATGCATCCTTTTTCTATAACTTCAAGGAGAAAAAAGAGAAAGATTGGCTTTTCCACCAAACGATGTGTTCTACAGATCTCATTAGGTCATATGTCTGTTTATAATTAATATTTACTGCTATTTTTGTTTTGATCAAGGGGAGATAATATTTTGTCTCTCGCTACAAACCTCCCCACCTAGTGGTGAGTCTAATAATAGTGATATTGTTTGTCTCTTTTCCAAGAAACTTTCCTACCTGCTTTTGTATAACTAGACTTATTATTTCTATCTACATTTTTTGTATCCATTATTATATCATCATTATGAGGTTGCTTTTCTGTTATAACTTATCCCTTTTAGGTTCAATGTGTGGTTTTAGTCTATCTATTGATACTGTTCATAGGAGGCACAGTGGAGTAATGGATAACGGCTCGGACTGAGGAATCGTAGAGCCGAGTTCGAATTCCAGTCGAATCCGTTACATTCACTTACATGCTAACACCCTTGGGAAAGGTGTGAATCCTCTTCTTCTCCCTCCAACTATGGGTAAATAGCAGGACAGACTGGGTTCTATAGCCTTGGATGGCAACTGGTCTAGGAGAAGGTCAACTCTGAATTCAAAACCATCCGGCGTCCTCTGCGTCTGTGGAAATTCTGCGGCAAGTAAGAGCATATTCCTCCCTCCACTGGGATAGCACGCGAGGTGTGGGGACCGCGTGTGAAGTTCAAACTCCCTTGTTACTCTGTTTCAAGAATTCGTCGGGAATGGCTGTCGCTCGTTTCAGCATTGGCGACGGATCGCCGTGCTTGGTCGGCCTTCGTTCCGGATGCGGTGAATTCCTTGGAAGGAGCCGGCTTAACCGATCCAGGGTGAATGCCGCAACATACATACATATATATTGATACTGTTGACTGTATCTCATTGTTCATTTTAATTTCAAAATATTTGTCAGTTCTCCATAGCACTTGGAAGGGACCAATGTAAGGGGCTTCCAGAGGCTTGCAAACTCTGTCTACTCTTAACCATGTACTGTGATAGTAGCATCCTATGTTTACTATGTATAAGCAATGAACTTGCCCCAGTTGGCTATTTAACTTGTAATTCTTATTTTCCTCTTGTCGCTGAGATTCATTGAGTTGAATAAAGCTTAGCACTTTTACTGTTGTCCTCAGCTCTGTTTACTCTTACAATTACTACAATTTATTCAACTAAATGCATAGATAAAATCTAGCATGGAAACAGTATGGAAGCCAAAATGCTTGGATGTTGAACCTTGTTCACCAACAGCTGCCAGAGACTACCGCCATTGACGAACTATCCTACTAAACTATATATATATATAAAGAATACCAAATACCAGGCTCTGTTGAGTTGTATAAGTCCCAGTATTTTTGAGTATATCAAAGGATGTGCAGTCTTCAATGTGGTTATAAGAAAATTGGACACTTTATTTATTAAAATGCCCAACGAGGTGTTTGCAAGGCACCTGTTGGCCACAAGACAACAGAAGCTGGGAGAGTCTCTGGACGAATTTTTCAGAGAACTAGAAAAGCTGAAAAGAAATTGCAATACTGCCGAGGAATGTGGGAATGCAGCTATGAGAGACGCCTTCATTTCAGGCTTACGTTTGCATTCCATACGGCAGCATTTCTTAGAAAATAAAACCCTAGATCTACAAACAGCTTACACTCAAGTGTCCGCACTGGACTTAGCACAAAGAAATAGTGACTTATATACTACCCCAGAAGCACAAATGGCAGTGATATTTGACCCTGACCCCACCAAAGGTATGTGATGAATTTCCAGTCGAACCAGCAGTAGCCATGACTTATCAAGCCAAATGTAAATGCTATTTTGTGGATTTGTCTGTCCTGCTTGTAGAGCTACTTGTAAAAAATGCTCAAAGGAAGGACATTACACTCGTGCATGTTGGTCCAAATTTTCGTCACACTTGCTAACGTACCATGGGAGGTCTATCCCACTGCAACACATGTAATGGTTAATAAAAAAAACTAAGTGCTCTACTCGATTCCTGTAGCACTGATAGTTATATCAGTGAAAGAGTCGTGTGAAAACTAAACTTGGAATTCCACCTGTCCAGTAATGGTATCAACATGGCCCAGAAAACTTTAAACACTAACTCAAGGGTAGGGACTTCTACTGACTTTTCGATACCTAAGGTTTAAAATTAATTTTTAAAAAATGAAAAGGCATTCTTAAAGATTTCATTTTAGCTTTAATTGAAAGCTAAATGATTAAATTTACTATTTTCAGTAAGTAAAATATTCAGGTGTATTTTAAATAAAAATTATATAGATTGGAATCTCAACTTTTCAGCTGATTTAAGAAAATTTTCTTAAAAGCAATGATTTTCTTAATTTTAAGAAATTTGTAAACAAAAAAAAATTTTTGATTTTACAAATCTTCAAAAATTAAATAATATATTTGTGACATGCTATTTGAGTAAAATTAGTAAATGTAAAGTTAAATTAATCTGATTTGAAACAAATATTACTTATAGCATAAAAATATAGTATACAAGCATTTCTTAACAATGGGTCATCTTTTGATCATGTCTTTATTGACGCTATTGATGTAACTGATAAGTTATGAGGTGATAACAGCTAGTATGGATGATCAGAATTGACATAAATTTATGAAATCTAAGTGAACGCATTTTTTTGATTTTTAACTACCTAGTAATTTTTACAAATTAACATGATATTTTCAGCAATTATCTAATATTTTAGTGATTTTTATTTACGTTTGAGGGTACTTTATGATAAAATAATAAAATTTAAAATAATATAAAATTTTCTTAGATTAATTTTAAAATTTAATAACTGATATAATATACCATGGTAGAGGTAAAAAATCAATAATTTATGAAATGTTCCGGTATTTCATTTATTATTAGTTGTTATCATGATGGTTATTTTATTATTAAATTTTTATAGTAATTTAAATTTTATTATTACTTACATAATTGTTTAAATTTTTATTATTTTAACCAAATACCTGTAACAATATTTTTTACGGATTATGTTGTGTATAGGTTCTCATAGGTAGAAACTAGGAATGCTTAAACACTAAAATTTTTTTAAAAATTATTTTTAAAATATTGGGTTACAGACAACTGTTATGAGCTTTTCAATTTTTGATTCATAAATGTACTTTTTACTTAACAATATCAACAAACCACTGGCTTCAAGCAATGCAAAATTTTAAATGATTTTTTAATATTATAAATTATTTAATTAAAATTTAAAAAAAATGAAAACAGTTAATTATTCATCAAAAAAATTTTCTTCTTAAGACAATAGTGTCCTTAATAAATCTTATTTATCAAAGCAATTAAAAGCTTTTCTAATTAAAGAATGTCATAGTTTTATTGCATTTATTATTTTACAATTCAGAGCAGATTTTTGGTGAATGGGTTAAATGTTTTACAAGAAAAAATGGTGATTTATTATCTCCAAGGAGTCTTCCTTATAACTAATAAAAAAAACTCCCCGTCCTTAAATATTTAATTTCTCGAAATTTTATGAAATTAAGTAGGTAAAAAAATACCAAGTTTTTCTCAAAAAAAAATAAAAATAAATAAAAATATCTCTTTCATTTCTGAATATGTCCTGAAAGTTTCATTAAAATCCCACAATTATCTGATTTTTGAAAGAATTTCCAAACCAATGTGTTTTTCACCAGAAAAATAAAAAAAATAAAACTAACCTTTATCTTTGGTTTGCCACTGATGTTAAAAAAACAAGATTTTTAACCAAAATTTTGAACATGCTACAAAGGAGTAAAAAATTTCAAAAAATATTAAAAAAATAATTTGGTCTTTCCTTTTAATAATAACATAAACATTTTAATGACAAAACTTTGTTTTTATTGAGTTAGTGGCCTTTCTTCATCATGCTATGCTGTTTTTTATGTGACCAAGTGGAGGTCCATACTTAAGGGTCTATGTAGTTGTAAATCTAACCCTTTGCTTTAATGGTTAGTTGTATGTATCTAGGTGTTTTGAAAGATATATGTCCTAATGTGATACTTAGTCAGGATTTTCTGTGTCAGCATCAGAAAACGACGTTCAAATATGGTGGGCCCCTTGCCCGAATGAACTGTGGACAGCAGTCATCAGGTTTGAGCATTAAATGCGGCAGAGGTAGAAAACCCTTCACTATTTCCCAATTTATCACCAAGCTGTAAACCCATTACCATCAAGTTGAGACACTTTAACAAAGAGGATCAGTCCTTCATCAATAAAGAATTTCGGAACCTGCTTTCTGAAGGCATAATCAAAGAAAGTCTTTCTCCATGGTGATTCCAGCTGGTAGTGGTAAAGGACCCCACTTACCGTCATAAAAAATGAATGTGCATAGATTACTCGCAAACGATAAATCTGTGTACATAACTAAACACTTATCCTCTACCAAGAACTGATAAAATGATCAATGACCTTGCTAGGTACAGTGTTTTTTTTCTACATTCGACCTTAAAAGTGCCTACCACCAGGTGCTGCTAAAAGTATCGGATAGAAAATACACTGCTTTTGAGGTGAATGGTCGTTTATTCCAGTTCTGCAGAATTCCCTTTGGGGTCAAAAATGGGGCTGCTTCATTCCAGAGAGCTATAGACAAAATAATAAATAAAGAAAATCTATGCGGTGCTTTCCCTTACATTGATGACATTAGTATTGCAGGATGCCCACAGACGGGACACAACCAAAATAGGTACTTCGGTACTTTCCATCAATGTTTTAGGATACCATGTCGGCAGTGGAATCATTATGTCTGACCCAGAAAGACTTTGCCCCTTAAAAGGACTACCACCTCCAGAAAATTCAAAATCAGTAAAAAGGGCACTGGGCATGTTTGTGTATTATGCGAAATGGGTACATAATATTTCTTATAAAATCCAACCTTTAGTAAAAAATAAGAAATTCTCACTTGAGAAAAAGCACTCAAAGCTTTTGATTAATTAAAAAAGAACTGATGGAGGCAGCACTGAAACCAATAGTCAAAAGTTTACCTTTCAAGGTGCAAATGTGACGCATCAGATGTGTCGATTTCAATAGCCCTTAGCCAAAGTAGACGCCCAGTAGTGTTCATGTCAAAAACACTACAGGGAAGTGAAACAAAGTATCACATAACAGAGAAAGAGGCCATGACAATTATTGAGGCGGTTCAGAAGTGGAGTTACTATTTGTCATGGCAACATTTTACCCTAATTACTAATCAGAGATCGGTAACCTTCATGTTTACCAACAAAAAGCGTACTAAAACTGAGAATACCAAGATTCAAGAATGGCGGTTAGAACTTACAGCCTTCTGTTACACGATAAAATACCACCCTGGCAAGGAGAACGTATTTCCCGACGCACTTAGTCAAGCTTATGCTTGTTCAACCGTTACCAGTTCTGCCCTTACCGACATTCACAATGGGCCATGCCACCCAGGAATTACTAGACTCTTACATTTCATTAGAGGGGAAAAAACTTCCTTTTTCTATGGAAGAGGTAAAAAGGGTGTGTGCTTCTTGCAGAATATGTTCAGAAATTAAACCACGTTTCTATAACTTGCTAGAAAACACTCTTATCAAAGCGACCAGACCCACGGAATGACTAAGTATTGACTTTAAGGGACTTGTGCTTTCTGTCACATGCAACACATATTTACTAGTGGGAATTGATGAATACTCACGGTTTTCATTCACCTTCCAAACATGCACACCTCCTCAGTAATCAAATCCTTGAATCTTTTGTTCTGCTAACCTGGGATGCCCATGGCTATATACACTCTGAGAGAGGTGCGTCTTTCATGTCGATGGAATTGAGAGATTACCTCTCCCAAAAAGCGATCACAAGTAAAACCACTCCATATCATCCAACCATGAACGCACAAGTTGAACAATTTAATGGCCCTATATGGAAGGTGATTCAGTTAGCTGTTGGAATATGAAACACAGCTAAAAAGTACTGGGAATTGGTGCTTCCCAAAGTGCGACACTCTGTAAGATCGTTGCCATGTACTTCTACAAATACAACCCCTCACATGTGTTTCTTTGCATTCCCTCATTGTTTATCACACAGGAGTTCTCTCCCATCCTGGCTAATGTCACCAGGTCCCATATTATTTAGGAGGTTCATAAGAAATAGTAAAACCAATCCTTATGTGGACTTATGTTCGCATAAGTCAAACTCATAGAAAGTAATCCGACTTATGCCAACATAAAGTATCCAGATGTAAGGGAGTCTACTGTATCTGTTCGTGATTTAGTAGCCTGCCCTGAAGTGGTGTTAATCCCTGAGTCCCCCACTGTGGAATAAAATAGGAGTGGCCTGGGTGTCCCCATACCAAAGGAGAACACACTGCATAGCCGAGATGATGCTGGTGTCCAACAGGTCAGGAGATCCGAATGGACGACAAGACCCCCAGATCATTATGGATGGTAATGCTACATTTTTGTAGGAATGAAGAACGTGGTAGTAGTATCCCATGTTTACTATGTACAAGCAATGAACTTGCCCCAGTTGGCTATTTAACTTGTAACTCCTATTTTCCTTTTGTAGCTGAGTTTTGTTTAGTTGAATAAAGCTTAGCACTTTTACTGTTGTCCTCAGCTCTGTTTACTCTTACAATTACTACATATACTTTTACGTGTTTTAAGCTTGTGAAGAACATATTGACGTCATTTATTTACAGAGCTATTTATTTAAAGATCAATTTAAAGAAAACCAATTTAAAATAATGAAAGACAGTTTTTAAAAGAATATAAGGTCAGTTTAAATAATGAACAAAAGCCAGTCTAAAATAATGCAAGACGGTCAGTTTCAAATAATGGAACAAGGTCACTTTAAATGTTGAAAGATCAGATTAAAATAATGAAAGAAACCCAATTTAAAATAATGGAAGACAGTTCATTTAAATAATGAAAGATTAGTTTAAAATAATGAAAGATGATCAGTTTAAAATAATGGAAAAATGTCAGTTTAAAATAATGAATGATTAGTTTACAATAGAAGATGATTAATTTCAAATAATGAAAGACAATCAGTTTATTAGTTTGAAATAATAAAAGAAGGTCAGTTTAAATAATGTAAGGTCAGTTTAAAATAATGTAAGAAAGCCAATTTAAAATCATGGAAGACGGTCATTTTAAATAATGAAAGTTTAGTTTTAAATAATGAAAGAAAGATGGTCAGTTTAAATGATGAAAGAAAGCCAGTTTAAAATTATGTCCTCAAAGTACCAGAATTTCAATATTTGTATCTGCCATTATAATATCAGGAACAATAGGTACTGCAGAACAGTATTGATAAAGACTATATATATATATATATATATATATATATATATATATATATATATATTATAATTTTTTTTAATGCTGTATCCTTTCAGGAAATAGACATTCATAACTTTTACAGATTCCTTTTCTTTATTATATGTGAAGTGCCTTGAAAAAAGTAGTGGCATGTTTTCCCATTGCCTTTCCCACAGTTTAAAATTCAGAGTTTTCCTTCTCTTAGGCTGGTTGCCATCCAAGTCTAGAACATGTTATATACTGCACATGGTTACACGAGTAACAAACAAAAACAACAAAGTATTGCCAATGAGGTGGAAAGAAAAGTGGATTAGGTATGTTAAAATAAATATTATCTGTATTGCTCGCATAATGGATCAAGGTGGAAATGTCTCTGTTTGTGGGTGAGGCAAGCAACCTGAAGGATAAATGAGTTGGTTGTGTATGGGTCTGGTGTTGAAGTTTGTGTCAATTTGGTTGACCAGGAGGTCACTGGTGAGCTCTGTGACTGCCTGCCTACTTCAGTGAGTGTTGCTGATTGGGTGGATACATGATTCAGCATTTTTTCAGGTTTTTGCTTTAGTGATGATAATCATTATTGACTCTGATGTTTAAATTTTATTTTATATTTCTGGAAGATTTGTTTTATGAGTTAGATGTGATGCTTGGAGCCTCTATGCAGAGAGCAATTATTTTTAATTTCGCTTTTGTAACATTTACATCTGAGTGGCAGGTTTTGATGTGGAGTGAATCAAGAGATCTAATTTGAAGCAGAGTATAATAAGTGGACACTCTATGCTACTATTTAACCCATAGCCAGATGGAGAAAAGATGGAATTCATGACTTTCCAAAAGCATTTGTGTGAAAGTGAATGCAACAGACTAGCTTGGAATTTGAACCTAGCTTGCCAATTCCACTTTTGACACTGAGATCTGATATGCTATCCACACATCCCTACTTATACTATCCTGGTGTCATAGATAGTCTTTTGATGTGTACATGGGTTGGGTTAACTTTTTTTTCTCTTTTTTCATTAGTAAGCACCATGCTTGGTCATTCATGTGACCCTGAATGGCTAGCCAGTGATGTTTGATTTGTCTGTTTAGCAGCATATCAACCACTTATGGGTCATTTAATGCTGAAATTAATAGCTTGGAAGTTTTATTACTTACAAGCTATTAATTTCATTATATATGTTATTCTGCTTTCACAATTGAATACATGGTAGATGATACTCAGCTTTTGTGCATACACATGTCTGTGTGGACATGATTACTAGAGGCAGTGATGTACATTTTGTTGAAGTTATATTTCGGAATAGATTTTGATTTAAGAAATTACCAGATATTAAAAGGTTTAATGTCTTGGAAGTTCTTTTATGTTGGTTGTTTGGTGGTATTTTAAATGGATTTGGGTGAAGTCACTATAATTTGTTAGTATGTATGTATTGTTGGTAATTTTATTATAAAAATGTATTGCTAGTATTTTTATACTTTCATAGTATTTTAATTTTGTTTGAGGGTTCACTATTTGACCATAGATGGGATCCTAACAGGTGCCACAACCACGGGTCAGGGTGGATCTGGGAACAACAGCATTTAAGAGGTGGTTCTACATTCCTCAAAACCTTCAATCTCTCAATCAGAGGCCTTGCTGCCAGATGTAGTTTATCATCATATCTAGGGCCAGTGATGCCCACTCTGTACAGAAAACAGTCTTTAGGTAGACTTTGCTAAGACAAGATATACCCCAAGAGTCAGGAGTAGACACAGCCTTTTGCAACATGATTTGCCAGACTTGTGAGTAATTACAGCTTTTGTAACATCCACTAGCTTTCTTTTTCAGGTTTTGAGAGAAGGCACATGACACATTTTACTACTTTTTTTAGCATGTTCTTTTTCTAGAAAATAAAAACTTCATTTATATTCTTCCAACTTCTCCCTAGTGATACTTTTATTTTATTTTAAAGGTTTAGGTAAATATCTGTACCAATGGCAAATACTACAAAGGCTTCCCACGCATAAGTGTTAAACCCAGCACATGAAATAAGTGTTGTAGTAAAGATCTGTAAAATGAATATACGTCTGATATACAACAAAACTAAAAATATAGTCTTCAAATATGTAACTGAAATAAACTTTGTAATAAAGGTCAGCAAAATGATAATGTTTTTATATAACATGATATAGTTAAGATAAGAAAAAGTTCAAACTGATCCTGATGTGTAGTGTATCTGCAAAACTTGAAGTCAGACCTAAGATAAGTTTTTTGAACTTTTCTTTATCTTGACAATTGTTGCTGCTTTTAATATTGAGTACTTTCTTTAGAAAAAACTGCTCACATTTAAATGTGTTAAATTTGAGTAATTTATGTATCTTTGTGTTGTTGTTATTATTATTATTATAAACATAATATCTAAAAATAATAACAACAATAATAATAATAGTGGATTCATAGTCTTTAGATGAGCACATGAAATAAGCTTTGGTGTAAAGGTTTGTATAAAAGAAAATATTTCTGATACACCCTAATATATAAAAATGTAATTAATAATATAATGGAGTCATAGTTTTTAGATATGAGGTGCATTCATAAAGTGTATGACTTTATTTTTTTCCCGTCAAAGCTAACACCAGTTGGGCAAAATCCTTTGAGTGGGAGGTGACACAACCCTTCCTAGATATGTGTGAAAATTTTTGTGCCAATAGACCATGTCAGTTCTCAGCTATTATGTCTTGAGTACAGATGTGTAGTGTGCACTTGACAGATTTTCATTTTCACACAAAATGACCAAATGCATAGAGCAGAGATATTGCATCAAGTTTTGCAAAAAGCTTGGTAAAACCATCTAAAAGATTCAGCAGGCCTCTGGTGATGATGCCATGGAAAAAATGCAGATCAGGGAGTGGTACAACTGCTTCAAACATGGTTGCACCTCAGAAGAAAGCAAGGCTCTCTCAGGCAGACCATTGACAAATTGAAACAAGGTGCCAATTGAAAAGATTTGGCAAATAGTCATGGAAGACCATCATGTAAGGATCCAGAAGTAGGAATAAGAACAGAATCAGTAGTATTCCATTTTATCAGAGGATTTCTTCATGCAGAGAGTGTTGGTGAAATTTGTCTCCAATGTGCTGGCAGAGACAAAGTTTCTCAAATGAAAAGCTTTTGATATACCTGTATAACTTAAGTAATTGTGGAAACTAAATTTAAAACAGCTCTGGAAAAATGCAAGAAAAAAAAAAGAAAATAAACTGACCCCAACTCCAGTGAACAAAAATAAGAGAACACAAGAACAATATTTTTATTTTTGGGAGAATTTTTTTTTCTTCTTGTTTTTATTTGGTTCAATTGTTTTAAATTTCATATTTGTTAAGACAAATCTAAAAATGCACATCAATGCCATTCATTAATATCAGGACTATCTACCTTGTTACAATCCTTGTAAAACTTTTGTTCCTCAACAGATATGTTGAAGAACTAGAAAAATCTGAAAGAGTAGGAGATGGAGGTGTGGGTAAGGGGATGAAGATTCAGGATCAAAGGGGGCAAGCTGGGTGGGGTATAGGATAAAAAGTTTTTTTTTTTTTTTTTTTAAGGGTTGGTGGTATTGAGGTTTGATAACTTTGGAAAACGGAGATTTAAAAAAAATGAATATTGGTCGTATCCATTACTATCTTTCCACAAGCAATTGATAGATCCAGTAGTAGACAGCTTTTTTGCCTTTTTTTTTTAGTATGATCAGATTTTGAAAATCTTATAGAGAACACAAATTTTTTTAAAAAAAAGTTATTTTACTTTCTTCACTTGTTTTTTTTTTAATTCTTTTTTCTTTTTTTTGCATTGTTACCAATTCTCTTTACAAAAAATCAAATTTGAGAATTTCTTTTCATAAAACCAAAAATTAAAATAAATAAAATATGTAGATAACACTTTAGAAAATGTGTATGAGTTTTAGTTGTTATTCTGAACACAAATACTTGATAAATCATAATGATATCATTGTATTGCTTTTGTCTAAATTTAAATAAAAAACGAAAAAAAAAAAAAACTGTACAGTATAATTGTTGCCAAAGTCTTAAAATTTCCCCAATAATTTTCAAGGTTTTTAATGATCTGCAGATAGTGCAGAAACCAAGGTATACAACCTCCTACTGTTTACTCAAGGTAATATCTTCATTCAATTTAATAATTCTTTAGAAAAAGAGAAAATTGGATTTTGATAAAAGTTCAATAAATAAAAGTAGGTAAAAAAAAAAAAAAAAAATGAATGATTATTTTTTTTAATTATTTTATTTATTTATCTATTGGATATGGTCTACTTAGAAATTCCAGAAGTTTAGGAATTTCAAACTGACACCATCCAATGTAACATGCGACATTAATATTTTTAGGGAAATCTATCATGTTAGACAGACAACAATGGTGACAATAGTTTGATAAGAAGAATAAAAGGACAGATAAATAAATTGAGAAGAAAGGAAAGAGAGATAGAGAGAAAAGAAGGGAGAGAGAAAAACAAAAAGAAGAAGAAGAAGAGAGAGAGAGAGTAAGATTAAAGTGAAATGAAAAAAGGAGGTGGAAATGTAGATGAGAAGAAAAAAAGAAGGTAAAGGAGGCAGAGGGAGAGAAAAAGAAAGACAAAAAGGAAGAGAGAGAGAGAGAAAAAGGAGAGAGTGATAATAAGAAAGGCAAAAAAGCAGTGAGAAAGAGAGAGAAAAAAGACAAAAAGGAGAGAGCGAGAGAAAAAAGACAAAAAGGAGAGAGCGAGAGAAAAAAGACAAAAAGGAGAGAGCGAGAGAAAAAAGACAAAAAGGAGAGAGCGAGAGAAAAAAGACAAAAAGGAGAGAGCGAGAGAAAAAAGACAAAAAGGAGAAAGAGAGAGAAAAAAGACAAAAAGGAGAAAGAGAGAGAAAAAAGACAAAAAGGAGAAAGAGAGAGAAAAATGACAAAAAGGAGAAAGAGAGAGAAAAAAGACAAAAAGGAGAAAGAGAGAGAAAAAAGACAAAAAGGAGAAAGAGAGAGAAAAAAAAACAAAAAGGAGAAAGAGAGAGAAAAAAGACAAAAAAGAGAGGGTGAAAAAGAAAAAAAAATACAAAAAAGGAGAGGGCAAGAAAAAATGAGGAGTAAAAGAGTGGAAGTAAAGTATTGAAGAAAGAAAGGAAGACAGAAAATAGAGAGAGAAATTAAAAAAAGAAAAGAGAAAAGAAAAGGAGATAATGAGAGAAAAGATAAGTAAAAGAAAAGAAAAAGAAGATAAAAAGAAAAAGAAGATAAAAAGAAAAAGAAAACTTTGTTAGAAATGAAAAGAGAATCAAATGGAATAATGATGGCAAACATAATTCATAAAAACCTATTTTTCATTCACTACTTTTAGTAAAGTTGAACATTCAGTCCAAATGTACACTTACACACACACACACACATTATATATATATATATATATATATATATATATATATATATATAACTACTGTTTTATTAGATTATAGATATTTTAAGTTGTTTTCCACCAGGTTTAGAAGAAGATTTGAATGAAATTTTTGGGGGCTTTAGAAATTATTTTCATTTTTTTTCCCAAAAGAATAGCCCAGAACAGAACATTCTGTTACAACTAGAAAAGCAGAAATTTTTACAGAGAAAATGTATCAGTAAAATTTTTGGTTAAACTTTGTATTTTAGTATACTATTCAAAGATTTTAATAGAAAATGAAGATAGTGAGATGAAAATATACAATTTTACACATACAAACATATATATGTGTGTGTGTGTATATATATAGATATATATATATATATATATCATCGTACCTATATATATATATATATATCATAGATATATATATCATCGTACCTCTATATATATATATATATATATATATATATATATATATGTATGTATGTATGTATGTATGTATATATCTGTAAGTATGTATAGACATATGCACTGTAAGTATATATTGTATTACATCATAATACACAATATTACAATACATCTTTAAAGACCACTGATTGTTATTATATTGAGAAAAACTTTGAGAAACACTCAACAACAAAATATACTTGATTATACAAAAGCACAATTTTACCATACCAAAGAATGTTAGTCATTCCATGAATGACTAACACAGGAATATACAGAGAGAGACAAGTAAAGAATTATTAAATCTTTCTTTTTTTTTTTTTTTTGCCACATGATTAATCAACACTAGAAGAGAAAAATGACCAAGTGGCTAAACAACCAACTTAGATCAGTGAAATCCAGTGAATGAAACTTTGCAGACAAAATCAACCACTATATCCTTATCACTGCTGCTATTAAATTATCATTAACAACAACAATTGAGCACTTAATTTTGTTATTATCACTTATAGAGAAATCACATTCAACACACCGATAACAAGGTTGGATTGGGGATAAGAAATATGAATTAGTTAATAACAACAACAACAAAAGACCCACATGTCAATGCTTGTCCATATTTTGCTTGCTAATTTTCATTTGATTGCATGATGTAAGAATTCCAGTAAAGACATTTCTGTCCGGAATTCAATATCTGGTAATGTGCTGTGATGATATACAAAAAGAAATTGATGACTGACAATATATAAGAAAATCAACCTCTTCTTCTGCTGTGGGTTAAATATCTTCCTTTTTTTTGTGTTGGGTAAAATAGAGTCAAACTAAATATAAGAATAGACCCTACCCCTGTAATAAAAAATAAACCCAGTGATTTATTCTTTTCATTGGTAAAAGGCAACTTGAATTAGACAGGTTAACCATTACAATAAAGTCATTTTGCATATATGATGTGAGATATTGCTTTCTTCAAGTGAAGTGTTTTAATCTAATCTTTTCTGTGATTCCTGTCAATCTTTTTTGATAACCAAAAGAAGATAGTATTTGAATTCATAGTAAGCCAGCCTTAATTTATCATCACCTAACAAATTACCATTCATCAAACTTTTTTGGGTTCCCAGAGAATAAGCTGAGTTGTGGAGAATTTGAACATTTTGAGATCCATCTCTGGTAATGTTTGCAACACAGCCAATGAAAAAAATTTTTTTAAGTATTATAGTCTATTCAAAACAATAAGAAATGCCTTCTTTTTTTTTTCTAAATCTTTTGTAGATTGTTATAACTGTCAATTGGAAGATGATTCCTTTGTGAGGAGCAGACAACAGCATAGACTGATTGCCATTCCAGGTTATGGGATTTAGTCAGGAGCTAAAAATGCCAATGTATCCCACAGCAGTGGGTGAATGGGTGGAGAATATTAGGAAGTTTCAGAGCCAATCCTGCAATTTAATTCTATGAAAAAAAAAAGCAACCAAAATGTCCTTCGAAAATTTTCTTTTTTCTTTCTTAAATTTGCAGTGAAAAATGTTTTTCTTCAAAATTCAGTTTCAAGAAATCATATCCTTGAAGCACCTGAAGGTTTCCATACTTTTGTTTGTTTTTAATCTTTGATTTTTTTTCTTATGTGACAGATATTTCATTGCCAGTATTGTGTGCTCATCTTGAACAGCCAATAAACACAGACTGACAAGCATGCATATATATATATATATATATATATATATATATATATGTAGGTAGGGTATATATTTTACCTACATATTTCAATGTCTTTTTTATTTTTTATTATATTTTTTTTGTTAATTTTAAACAGTTCCAGAGACATCCACCTTGCATTTGATGCAACCCAACCTCAGAGAAAAGACTTATAACTGTTTTTCGTTTTTTTCTTTTCGAAGAAAATCTGTTGTGATAAAATATTTTTTTATAAAGAGAATCAAATAATAAGCACATTTTCAAATAAAAACTCAGAGAGTTATTTTTAATTTTTTTTCAGAGCCAGTCATTTTGAACCCAAGCCATATTTTTATTTTATTTCTTTAAGACTTTTTACTTCATGTAGGCTTGAGGTAAAGATAATGTTTAGAGTGCTTATAGCTGAGAGCTTAGAAGGAACTTCTGTGTGCACACAAAACAGAAGCAATAAATTTTTCTTTCCTTCCTTCTTTTTTTAAAATTTATTCTCTTTATTATTTTATTTTTTAGAATTTTATATCTGAAATCAACCCCATTGGACATGTGTTTTAAAATTCTCATGTCCATTTTTCTTTAAAAATCTTCTTTGACCTCTTTTCTGGTAATCTGTCTTTGTAATCGTCCCATTAAAAATATATATATATATTTCATACAGTTGGCATTTAGTGACTAGATTATTTTAAAACCAGATACACCATTTTCTAACTTTTTAAATGCTCACATATTTGTTTTCTTAAGAAGAAAATGGTACTGTCCATAACCTGGCACCTCCAAAATCTTCCAATAGACTGATATTCTGGTAAACATTCTGAGACTTGTAGAATAATTTTGTTTTATTTCTTTTCAAAAGATATTAGGAGAAAGCTGTTACTTTAATCTGACACACATTAAGACATTTTTAAAAACTTCATATCTTCAGACATGAATGAAACTTTTCTGCTGAAGACTACCTTCAAATAAGATGCTTTTTCCTTTCCTTTGATTTAAAAAATGTCCCAGTTAACTATTTCATTATTGTTTTTTCCAGATTGCATCATGCTTCATATAACATGTCAGATCTCCAATTTCTGTTGATTTTGAAAAACCATGATTATTTTGGAAATTGTCTATTTTTCCTTGTTATAGGACATCAATTCTGTATCTTCTGATGTATTTGGTTTGGATTAAGATTGTAGGTTTTTGATTTCAGGTTTTTTATTCATTTCTCTCAGTTGTGAGACATTTCTGACTACAAGACCACACGTTTCTTTCAGTTGTTTGCAAGACATTCCAGTTAACAGTCGCTTTTTTTTTTTTCTTTCTTTTTTTTTTTTTGTAATTATTTTTACAAACACAAACAATGAAACAGCTTTTCTTTTACATCCATGTTTTGTTTGGTAGATACAAAAACAATAGTGGAGATCTATTTTTATTGTCTTTTTGTCAGTAATGCAGAGTTTGTTTTGTTTTTTTTAATTAACTGTTTTATTAAAAAAAATTCCATTTTATCTCTGGACCAAATTCTACTTTCAGTCACAACAAAATGTAGCACCAAATTTATATTTTAAACCCATTATTTCTTGCACCACTCTTTCCTCTGGATTAACTTTTTAAATAGCATTTAATGCTTGTATTGTGATAAGATGCTTTTCATATTGTTTTCATTTTGAAAACCCTTTTATTGCATTATTATAGCAACAATTTGCTATGACAATTTTTATAATATTTTTCAAATTACATTTTTAGCATTAAAAGAGGAAATAACACTTTTCTTTAAATTTTATAAAAAAGAGCAAAATTTTTTTTTTAAAAAAAGCACCTTTTTATTTATTCATTTTTTTTTAAAGATTGGAACATGATTTCAAATTCATGATTAAAAAAAAAAGCTGCCAGAGATTCTTCAAAATAGTTGCTACTTGCTGACTGATGTAGAAGTCCGGTAGACATTATAATCAAGTAATCAAAAACATTTTGGAAAAATTCTCTTCTACTGACTACAAACCAATTACATGTAAATTTGTCATTGTAATCTCTACTTTGTTCTTATATTATTTTTTGTATTATAAGCTGATTCATTTTCCATTACAAGTTGGCCATACAGTGGGTCAACTACACTGCCCAATGGCTACCAATGTAAAAATAAAAATCCTGTCTGAAGACAACATTAATCAAATATCTGGATTCAGCTCTCAGTTTTCTTTTTTTTCCCCAATATGGCATCCTTTGTTAATGGATTTCTAAAGCAAAAATTCATATTTCAGCAAACGATCATCTTTGGACAGTCAGCAGAGCAAACATGGCGCATGACGAGGTCTGGTCACACTATAAGAATTGCTTCTATCCAGAAATAAAATAGAAGAAAAAAGACAAGTTGTCAAGAGATTGGGATATCAAGGGAGATAACTCTTGAATATTAGAGACCGGAATCCCTCGAAAAGTCAGTGATGATTAAAAAAAAAAAAAAAACATATTTACGGGAACAGGCTGATTGATAGACACTGTTTTAGTCGGTTTTGCTCTACAGGCAACACGAAGAAAAAAAAACTGATTAAGCTATTAGTAACCAGAAAAAATTGTTTTCACTAACAAGATTACAACATGCTGATTATATTTCAAGATATTAAGTTAAAATCAAAATGCACTATTGTCAATTTCGACACCAGCACAAACTGACACATGCTCACACACACACATCCATATGCATATATACACACACGGATTGAAGGTATCCGACAAAAGTCTGATGGCATAATCAAACTCACGAAGTACAAATAACAGCTGAGAATAGAAAGAAAACAAGAGTAGCCTCCCTTGTTAACAAGAAAAATTGCCAATGGCTATTGAAAAATCTCAATCGAGAAAACATTTTTACACCAATGATCTACGGACTGATGACGTATCCTCCCCGAAAATTCGATAAAATGATTTTTTTTGTTTTTAAATTTCCAAAAATGTAAGTAAGAAAGAAAATAATCCATTCCCTTCCTCCTTGTCTATAAATCCACAGCAAGAAATAACCGTTAGAATTTAGATAAGAAAATTCTCTTGATTACGAGGTTTTGTATCTTATTTCATTTACTTGTGCAGAGGATGAGTTTTGCATGTAGTTCTGCTACATAATATGTTGTTACCCAACTGGAGAAATTGTCACCTAAAGGAAAGAAAATTTTTAAAAAAATAAAAGATTGGTAAAATAATTAAAACCAACAAAATATCCTCATCAAATAATTACAAGAGTAATAGATTTTCAAACAAAAATTCCTTCATCTATTCTTCTCTTGTATAATACATTTTTAATAATTCATTGAAGTAGTCAATAAATTAGTAAGATTCAATTGACTTATCTTTTGAATGATCTCAAAGTTTCATGTACCAAGTTAATTGACCCTTATTAATTTATTGACTATTGTCACTAGATCCAATGGTTCAACCAACCTGGCTATGAAGAGTGTTGTAATTAAGCAAAGTTTTATATTGCCTTTTTAAGTACGCCTTTCTCATTCATATTCATGAAAGTTTATAACTACTAACAAAAAAATCAAGTTTAAAGCGATAAAAATGTCGGATTAATAAATTTTAAAAAATCCATTATTTCTTTAGAAATTGCTTTCTTTACATTTAAGATATTTTTGGGAATATGAAAGAAAAAGGTTTGCTTAAAAAGACACACTCTCTCTCTCTCTCTCTCTCTCTCTCTCTCTCTCTCTATATATATATATATATATATATATATATATATATATATATATATATATATATATATTCAAAATGGACCTATACGTGCTTTCATCACATATTTCTAACAGCTTATTTTTAAAAAATAACATTTTTACACAGTTTCAAAATTTTACTAAACTAACTGTCTCTACATAGCCTTATGATGACGAAAGTCAAAAACTTAAACCATATTTCTTATAATTTTCTTCCGAAATGAACTTCAGGCAATTTCTAATGGAAATTTCTCCTTGTTTGAGAAGGTTTATTTGTAACTTGGAAAAGTCAATCATTAAAATTGACACAAAATGTCTGTTGTTTTTAATATTTGCCTTAAAGAACATTTGCTGCCTAAATACATAGAATTTAAATCTGAAATAGTGCACAGAACGTGTTGGTGGTAATTTTTTAATAAATTCATTTTTTTTACCAATTTTGACTTATTGCAATTATTTGCTGATCACAAAGGGTTTGAAACACAGGAGCACAAACTCACATCAACGCAACTAAATATGTTAGGTTTATCGCTGACATTCAGTGCTTTCCAATAAGTACTGCACATATATAATATATATATAATATATATGAAAATCGCAAATATATATATATATATATATATATATATATATAGTAAACGTAACAAATCTGTTAGTATATAATCCAAGTGGATCCTAGTAATATAAAATATTAAAACTGATCCACAGAGTTCAATATATTTATTCTTACAGAGCAAATAATAAATAAACAATAAAATCAATATATATATATATATATATATTACTGTTACTTATATATAGGTTGATTGAACCTAATTAATTTATTGACTGTTGTCATTCTAGTTCTCTGTTGAGCACTATCTTGACAAAAATTCTGTTTGCTTTCAAATACATTAGATTCTAATAGTTTTAATAATTTTGATAAGTGTTATTGATTTGTATTATTGGTCATGGAAGTGTGTATTTGTGAGAATTGTTAATGAATGAGTACATTGCACTACACATGCTTATGTGGTCTTGTGGGTGATGAGTTATTCTCTATCCTACAACCCTTATCCAACTGATGAAACGTTGCTAACCATTCACTATTCTGTTGCTATTACTATGGCAGATGTACAGATGAGTTACAATCCTTAATTCCACCAGTTCAGACCCTCAGACCATACCATGTTCACAGTGGCAAACCATCCCCATTCCCTCCATGTTTCTTTGATAAGGAGTAAGTTACACTCATCTACTTTCATGGAACTGTTGCTTTGTGCTGCTTCCTGGCAGCTACAATCTTGGATTCTAAGTCCAGGGTCAACTGATATATATATATATATATATATATCCTACATGTCCTTATAATATGCATTTCTTACTTTCTATTTGAACCCCACTTAAAACAATTTAACTCAGTAACCATATACCTTGAGTCACCCTTCAGCCTTGTATTGCACAAACAGTGAAAAAAACAAAAAAACAAACTCTACCATAAATATCTATGTAGGCAATAGTAGCAAAATATCTGCTATATTTATTGTCAGTCTTGACAGATGGTGATCATTACTTCTCTGTTCATATTGTATTATTATTATAGTATTTTCTTATATTATTCTTTTATACTTTTTATCTTTTATTCTGATAGAAACGTTCCTTTTATATTCAGATATGTTGGTATATAGAAACAGAAATATAACTAAAACAAATCTATTAGGTTGGCCAGAAAGTTTGCTTATTAAGTAGAAGATTTACTTCATAAACTGAACAAACGTTTTGGTGAACACAATATTTTTTTTTTTTTTACTATCTTTCACTTAATACAAGGCCTAAAGGCAACTCAAGGTAGAAGGTTACTAAATAAGATTGTTACTGAATTGAAGAAATAACAGCAAATGAGAAACCTCTGTATGAAATTTGTTTTTTTTGTAAAATTACATTCCATTTGATTTGATTTTCTACAGGGATTGATTTTTATTATTTAATATATCAACCATGTAAATTGATCTTTTAGAAGATCACTTGAATATTGAGATCAAAGGTTTAATGTTTTGTAGTACAACCTCAGTAAAAACAGCTAAGAAGAAAACGTCTTTTCTTTAGTCTTTTATAAGCAAAAAGGGAAAAACATCTATAACTAATAATAGGGGTACTAAATCTATAACTAATAATAGCGGTACTAAAAAAAAGATTTAGTTATTATAAAAGAAAAATTAACAAGTCATCTCCAGAAACAAGATTCACCATGACCTAAGACTTTGACTCATTTTAATACCATAAAGAGAATTCAACTTTAAAGAAATAAACTGAAATATTACAAATTGGTTAGTATTATGGAGTATATTGACCCACAAAAGAACTTGGTTGTTCATAAAAATTATAAAATGTTTAGGTATATTAGACTTCCACAAATTGTAGGCTTTTTGTGTCTATAGATCCATTCTGTCCTCCATAATTTATTTCCATCTAGACACTGTTGTATTATAGCATGTTTATTCATATACATGCTTAAGTAAAAGTTCTATTACCTCCACTATTTCTGGTTAATTAACTGCCCCCTAAAACAACTTTTTGTCAATATTACTAATGGTTGACCCTTGTAAATAAAGAAATATTTACCTGAACTAACATCTTTGACTATTCAATATAATACAGACCCCACTGTATTCAAAATCCTACAACTGACCCTGCTGGGGTCAAGATAGCCTGATGAAAAATGTAACCTTTGGTTTATAGGATGTAGGGTATATTTTAAAGTTTTATTTTGGTGGTGTGGTTGGGGAGGGAAACTGTGCCTTCGATGGGGAGAAATATAATTCATTCCAATTCATTGTTTGCTTTTATTTCCTGATTTATGTATCCCATTTATATAGTTATTCATAAATTGTGACTGTTCTATTTTAGATACTGCAATAGATTTTTTTCAGAAACTTATAAACATTTGTTTTTCATTTTCACAGCTGAGAAACTGTTTCTTTCCTGCTTTTATTAGGATCAGAAATGTTCTTCAAAATAGTTTTCTATATAGAAATCTTGTTTAAATAATTATAATCAACTACATTACTGAAGACCAAAAGAAATTCCAGACATACAAATACTAACACGGTACTTACTAAAATATCCTTCAGATTCAAGGCTAAATCTTAATTCAGCAAAATGCAAACAAATCCAAAGATAGAAAGAAGAAAAATCCATATACCCAAAGATAAGAATCCAAGAAAATCCACCTAGGAAATGAATGTGAAAAAGAAATTAAAAAAAAAAAAAAAATTAAATGAGTTGCATTATTCATAAGGCCTGATAGATAAATGTTACTAGAAATAAAAACATTAAAAATATACTGGAATAAGAGTCATGTTTTATGTACTCTAAAACAAGGAAGCTGCCAAGTAATATTAGTGTGTGTGTATATATATATATATATATATATATATATATATATACACATGTGTGTGTGTGTGTGTGTGTGTGTGTGTGTGTGTGTATATATATATATATATATATATATATATATATATATACACATGTGTGTGAATGTGTGTGTGTGTACACACACGCACACACACACACGCACACACACACACACACACACACTACAGTTCAAAAGTTTGAAGCCACCCCCAGAATTAGCATGGGTTGAACTTGACAGTAGAATGAAAAAAAAAAAAAAAATATTCTTAGGGTCATTGAAAAAAAGATTGGAATCAATTACCAAACTTATACTTTGAGAAACTTTTGCAACAAATGTCAAAGATTTGTGCTGTAGTAGTCAAGGCTAGAGGAGGATATTTTGACGAGAGTAAAATTTAAATCATAAAATGCTATTTTTCATTTTGTCATAATAAAACTTCTAATAAAAAAAATCATGTCTCACATTTTTAACCAGGTATAATAATTTTCTCATATTTAAAGTACAAAATAACTACTTATTGGGCCAATTTAAAAAATTACCTGGAGTGGCCTCAAACTTTTGAACTGTAGTGTGTATGTCTGTCTGTGTGTGTATATATATATATATATATATATATATATATATATATACATACACATACATATATACATACACACACACTCAAGTAATCAGATAACTATATGTTTCACCCAAGGAAAAAAGTACAAATTTATTCAACACAGGATTTTTTAAAACTGTCCTGGTAATTTTTGAAATCAGAAAATTAAGTAAATGGACCAGTTTTTAAAACATTAAAAGGGCAGTAAAATAAATAAATTCAGGGCAATTATTGAATATGATTAAATAGTTGCCATATTTTTTTAACAATAATTTTTAAATATTTTTTCTCTTTTTAGAAAAGAAATACCGTAATAACAATATTAATAAAATATGTTTCAAGTTTTGTCCTTGGCTAGTAATTCTCATGTTAATAGCTTTTGCCTCAATGTTTTGACCAGAAAAAAAAAATCCAATCACAAAGATGACAAAGTTTTATGCCAATGAAAAAAAAAAAACAAGTAAATATTTCAAATAAAACAGAGTAAAATAAATAATAGAATGAAATAAAACGAAAAGCCATTTTAAAGAGAAAACTGATTTGAATAACTCCATGAGTGGTACTTCACAATGATAGAAAATTAATAAAATATATTTAAAAAAATAAAATTTGCACATATATACAATTTTTTCTTATTTGTTTTGCTTTTTAGTTTGGCATTTGATGCCTCTGTATATAAAGGGATGCTGAAAGTTTTTCTGGTGGGCCCAATTCCCATGATTTTAGGAAGTAGGTTGACCCAAGAACTTTTCAGCACCTACTTTATATGTAATCCCCAATTATGTAATATTCAGTTGTTTCCTTTATTCAATGCAAAACATTTAAAGTGCCTTATATAGAGCGCTTATACACACAAATAGATTCCATAATACATCAAAAGATTATTTATGACAAAACCATATAAAATTTCTCTATATATTTATCACAGTTAAACACAAGATTAGTCACCTTTAAAAACAAAAACAGATATTAAATAAAAAGAAAATGGCAATATATTTACAGAAGGTATTTGAAATACTTCAGGTAAAAATATTTGAGTAATGTCATATATATATATAATAAAAAAAAAATTCAATACTTATCAAATGTCAACACAATGTTTCATAATATTCGATGAGTGTTTCAAATATTATGAAATACTGTGTTGACATTCAATAAATATTCAACGTTTTTACTTATATTTTAATAATAATTATCACTCTATACTTAAATTGAGCACTTTGTTGGCAGAGGTTCTGTAAAATTTGATATTTTGGAATTGTATAATTTGGTGTATATTATTTGCTAGTATTAGTAACTAGTGTTCTTATTTAATTCTATTATAGGTACTGAATATAACATAAGTGATAAATTTTATTTGTATTAATCCTATGTGTATGTATGTATGTGTATATATATATATATATATATATATATATATATATATATATTTTTGTGACATGTTCCATCTGTTAGAACTTCGACATTTAGGATGAAATGTGTCACAAAAAATTATTCCAATTTGTCATACATCTTTTCTTTCAAAACTGTTCTTGATATATAAAAATTTATATATTATTATCCCATATATATATATATATATATATATATATATATATATATATATATATATTTTCTGTCTATATGTCATTTTTATAGATACAATATATTTAAGTAAATGCTCAGTTTTTTTTTTAAATAAACAGTATTAATTACATTTACTGGCATGAATGATCAAGAAATTTTGTAGAAAATATGCGTTCCCCAACAGGAATTGAACCTGCATCCTATACAGAACCATCAATTGATCTGACATGCTATACCATTCAGCTATAGAGAAGCATCTGGTTTGCAAAGCCCAAATTAAACAAATTTTTCCATATAGGACACACGTTCAATTCCTGTTGGAGAACACATATTTTCTACAAAATTTAGGCCATTTGTTTAAACAAATTGTATCTATTAAAATAATGTATAGACAGAAAATATATTAAAAAATTGTCAGACTTAATCCATTTCATATATATATATATATATATATATATATATATATATGGTAGGTCTTGGCAGCAAATTTTCATTCAAACAGGTCTTGCTAAAGGTAATAGACAAGTTATGCTATTGTAATTTTTCAATAATTCCTTCTTGTTGGTAAATTAGTTTCCATATGTTGGTGTTGAAGGTGTTAAAGAACTGTTTACAGAACTGACTTCCAAGGAAATGTTTCCTTGATCACTCCAATCTTAACCTGTTCAAGTTTAGGATTAACTGTTATTTTTCCCACATATCCCCATAAAATGCACCTCTTACTCTGTACACCTCTAACTCGAGTGGCTCTTTGGCCTTGTACAGAGTGAACATTATTGTAAAAATAAAAAAAAATGTTCTTTTTAACATTTTGGCCTTTTGACTGGCTTCAGTCATTATCAAGAAAGAAATTCAAAGCCTGTGTGATAGAATGCATCTTTGGAAATATTTTGAGTTAGAACAACCAACAAAATCACTTCTGATTCTGAACTAGGGATTCTGAAAATGAATTTAAATTCTCAGAATCCAAATTATGTCACAGTCACATGATATGGCAGAGTTTCAAAAATCTCTAAAATAACAACATCACACTTATGTGGCAATACAAACATTCAAAATGAAAACTTACCAGATCATCCCAAAGATGCATACAACCAGATGGACTTTGAATTTCATGGTATTTCTTTCTTTCTTGGTAACAACTAAAGCCAGTCAAAAGATTGAAACCACACCTAAACAAGAACTAACACAAACTGGGAACAGTTTTTTTGACACCTTTAACACCAAGATGCAGAAACTAATCCATCAACTAGAAAAACTCATTTAAAAATGCAATAGACATAACTTACATGTAATCTTTAGAAAAAAACGGCTTGAATATATATATATATATATATATATATATAACTATTAACTGATACAACGAAAATTAAAAAATTGAACCCCCTACCACCCCTTGTCTAGATGAATGGATTTTTCGGTATCCTTGGAAACCCTCAATTATGAATCTTTGCCGTGCCTTTAATAACCGTAAATTTAAAATAATAAGTTACTCCAAAATTCGCTTGACGAGGAAATGGAACTAATGTCTTTGGTTTAATAACAAAATTAAATTCTAAAGCTTTAGCCTCCATTTCTGAAACATGGTTATCACTGTGTAGCGAAAAACCCATATTTTAAATCAATTAATTTATAATATTAATGCTCTGTAAATTTACATTGAGCACTATTGTGTAAAAATAAAAATATCTATAAGAACACCGGATTTTATATCTTACTGTTCTTTCTTTTTATTTATATATGTATTTGCACCCAAAATGTAGACAAAGTTATTTCTAAGGAATTAAAGGATTTTATTTATAATCCAACATTATTCCTTATTACTATAAACAATATATTTAGTAGGTAAATATGTTTGAATATACATTCCTGTTCTTTTAAACAATATGATTGATGCTTATTGGCCTTGGCAATGAAAATTTTTAATAAAGAAATTGCAGTGAGTTTTTTCATGGTTGAATGATCTAAAGTATACCTCACTTAAAAGTGGTTTTCCTAATGTCAGGGGAATGCAGGTTCAATCCCAGCCAAGAGATACATTTTTTTTTTTTTTACTAAGACTTTTGATTACCCAAATTAGACATCAATTACACTGTTTGAAAAAAATAGGGAATATCCACTAAAACATGTGTAAACAATAAATATAACATTTATAATAATAAGAAATATATATATATTTAATTAGAAATATATATATATATATATATAATTTATTTGTTTAAACACTGTTTAAATGGATGCTCATAACATTTAAACAATATGTAAGATTTAATCCATTATATATATATATATATATGCGTGACAAAGTGAAAAAATTTTCTGTTTAATGCATTTCATCCTTTATGACTTCAGACTAAATTTAAGTCCAATGAAATCGTACAGGACGAAACGTGATGAACAAAAATTTTTTTCCATTTTGTCATACTTCTTTTCCCTAAAATTGTTCTTGATATATAAAAAATTTAATTTCCCATATATGTAAATATATCTGTAGAAGTGACAAAATGAATGAAAAGACAAGAGGAAAACTATATTTAGTTTAGCCAAGTGTTTCATCATTCGACAGAATTTATCAAATAATAAATTTGCCTTGATAAATTCTGTTGAATGATGAAACGTATCTGGCTAAACTAAGTATAGTTTTCTTCTTGGATTTCATTTATATATATGTATATATATATATATATATATATATATATATACATATATATATATATATATTATTGAATAAGGGACACATATAAAAAGCTTTAGAAATTTAGTGTTTCTTCTTTATTTTAGTTTCATCAAAAATCTTTTGAGAAATGAGTTATGAAAGAGAATATGTTTTGGTATTTTGAATTCTGTGTTGTTTGTTTTCCCTGATCAGGTAGATCTCATGTTTTATGTCTCATGGCCTTAGTACATGTGCATCTGAATTCTAGTTGGCATTTTTGTGTCTGGCAGTGTCTAAGTGTCTTTTTAATTCCCAAAGAAATGGGAAAGGTGGGCATAGACCAAATTTTCTAGTGAGTCTTGTTAGTGTTGATAATGTCAGTGCTTGTGAAGTTGACTGTGGATTAAATGTACATTAAGTTTGGAGTAAATTTTATTGTTTGTAAAAATTGTGTATATTGGGAAATTTTTGGCATGTAGTGAGGATGGGTATATGGGTGTGTTTTTTTTTATATATATATATATATATATATATATATATATATATATATATATATATATATATATAAACCCTTTCTGCTTTGTCATACTTCTTTTGCCTAAAATTGTCCTTGATATATAAAAAATAAGCTTGATCAGAAAATGAAATATGGAAGAGAAAAGAAAATTCTGGGATACAAAATATAAATACCAGAATTTTCTTTTCTCCTTCACATTTCATTTTCTAATGAAGTTTAGATAAAAGTGAAACATGTTAAATTTATAAACCTCACCTATTTATTTCTTATCCTACCATTTTCTTGGATTCTAATCCATATTCAATCTATATTTGATCCCAATTGTTATATATATATATATATATATGTATATATGTCACGCATTATGAAATGGACAAAGTCTGACAATTATTCTAAGACATTTTTAAGTTTAAACATTCTTTTTTATAGATACAAATATTTAAGTAAATGCTCTGTTTATAATATATATATATATATATATATATATATATATATAAACACTATTTTGTTACCATCAGCACTGACTGTGCACTATTTTATGTTAGTGATAATAAAATAGTGCTCAATGTAAAAATAACAGACCTAAAATTTGTACTACTAATAAATATATGTTTATTACTTACTGTTTGGTGCAACACTGAATTTCATGCATGTGGCAACTGACAAGCACAAATTAAAAACTTTTCAAATTTTCAATTTTCAGGTAAAAGTTGAAACGTTTTCAATTTGTACCTGATGATTGCCATGTGCATGAAACTCAGACTTGCACCAATTGGGGAGGAAATTTATATTCTTTTTTTCTCTTTATACTGTTATATTCTTATGTTTATATATTGTTGAAAAGAGGCTATAAACAAAAATTATTATTTATTTCCATGCCAATTTTTTTCTTTTTTTTTTAATTTAAAGGATCTCTTGCCAGATGAAAATTAAAAAAATCGTCACTATTGCATAAATCATTTGAACTAGTATCCTCATCTTTATTGTTTGGATCACCATGCTTTGACCAATACATTTTCAAAAGCCTTTTGCAAGTATATGTTATGACTGAAGAGTATCTTTAACCTTTAACACTTTTCATTAGTAATATTACTTCTCTTTCTACTGCATTCTTTTTCAAGGCCGCTCAATTGCAGTATTGTTGTTTTCTGTTGCCATAGCAGGATATGACAACACAACTATGAAATTCAAACACCCTATTGTTCAAGGATTAGAGACACCTTCAGTGGCAGGATAAACTTTTTGTACAGCAAATGAAGTCACATAAAGTGATAAAGGTTAATGTAATCCAGACATTTCTTTTTGTGAACAACTTAATTGAGATTGTTCAAGGCTTGTGAGATAAGATACATGGCTAGTTAGTTAGTTATAAACATGGCTGCTTCGTGGAGAGAGAAGAAAAAGTGTTAACACCAGGGTATATTATTGTTTCTAGTCATTTTTGACCTTTGATTACACATGCTGTATTTTGACCTTTGATTTTCTGATTATTATCAGGTAACATAATTTTTTTTTTAACATTTTTCAGATAGACCAGCCAGATCTGGCCATCCATGCACAGACATTGGCTTATCTCTGACTCTGATAATACTAAATGGCTGTCAAAATGTATATGGCTTTATAGCAACATGGCGACTGCAGTATGCGTTGGATTTAATTGTTTAAATTTGGGTTACCTGAAAAC
>OZ038485.1:102718340-102895341 GCA_964036315.1 Acanthosepion esculentum | reverse complement strand
TCCTCCTCCTTATTTATTTTTTTTTTCAAAATTAAAGTCCCCACCTATTTTTTATTGTTTCAAGCTGGAGTGCTATGCTTGTTTGGCATGAATGGGGGACTATTATTTTTATTATTTTTCATAAAAGCAAAAGAGCTCTTTTAATGCTTCTCTCCTTTGTCTCTTTCTCATATCAAACACTTCTTCTTGTTCCTCTTTTTCTTTGTCCATTATTATTATTATTATTATTATTATCTTTTAAAAAATATTATCTTGTAATTTTTGTTAGTTCTTTTCTTTCATGGAATGGGGTCACAAATGTTTTTTTTTCATCTTCTTTCATAGTCAGTAATCCCCATGTGTCTTAGTAGCTTTATTGCCTTCCTTAGGGTGAAAAGACTAAATAAAATAAAAAATCCTGACTTTTTCAAAAAAAAAAAAAAAATTCTGATATCTGATTAAAATTAACAGAAGAACAAAACACAAAACAAAAAAATATGGTAAAAAGATACTTACATACATACATGTACAAATACATACACATTTGTGCTTATGTAGACGCATACACATTCTATGAATCACACAAACACATTCTATGAATCACACAAACACATTCTATGAATCACACAAACACATTCTCTAACATATAAAGACAGAAAACCACATATCTCTAGTGGTTTCATTTTGAAAGTTAAACACATTTTATTCTTTGTTTTTGGTTTAAAGAAAAGAGATTTTAATTACCTGGTAATTAATCAAAAATAAAATGTCAGGTAAGTATTAACTTATTTTCTCTAGAAACATCTAGCAAGTCATCAACAAGATGTCTTTTTTAAAAATTTTATTTGTTATCTATTCTTTCAAGCTGTTGATATCCTCAAATGACTTTTAATTCACTGTATTACTACTACTACTACTGTTCTCTTGCTGTGGAGGTGACTGGTTTGAAGGTTAGGAAAGGGTTGGGGGAGAGGGTTGTAAGAAACCAGGAATTAATTGTTAAAAAAGATAAAAAAAATGAGAGAGGATTTAATAGCAAAATGAAATAGGTTGGTTAAAATAAGTAGAGGTTTTGTTAAAAAAAAAAAAAAAAAAAAAATGGGTAGAAATTAAAAAAGAAAAAAAAACTCGAAAGAAAATGTTTTGTTAGTCGAAATAGCTCGGTAGCAGATGACAAACCAACACCACCAATGGACTAAGTTGTGCCAACATCCTCCAAGGGTCAGATCGTGGGGAGTCTGGGGATGTGTTGGCCAGCTGGCCTGGGAATCACAGCTTGAGGTGCTTCAATTTTCTTTGGAATAAAGGATGTTGTCTTTCAGCAGTTTCTGCTTTTCTGGAAAAGAGAAATGTTAAAAAAAAAAAAAAAAAAAATGGATTAATAATTAGAATATTATTAATCAGTCAGTTATGTGCCATGTGTAATACATGCTTAGGCAATCATGTATCGAAAGATACATGACTGACGAGGCAGATTTTTTTTCCTGCAGTAGGTTGCCATTTCTTTCTGTGATAGACAAGTTGCCACCCAAGGCTATAGAACCTGGTCTGTCCTGCTATTTACCCATAGCTGGGGACAGAAGAAGAGGATTCATACCTTTCCCAAGGGTATTAGCATGTAAGTGAATGTAATGGATTTGACTGGCATTCGAATTTGGCTCTCCGATTATTACAGTGTAACCCGGATATAAGAGAGTTGTCGGGACCGGAGAAGAAGTCTCTTATATCCGGGTTTGGTCTATTATATATACATTAACCCAGGCTCTAATTTGGGACCAGAGAAAATCTATCTTATATCCGAGTTTCTCTTATATCCGGGTTACACTGTATTAATAATGGCAATAAAAGAAGTACAAAAGTTATTCCCCTTTGATAGAACCACAGATTGATAGTTGGTTGATTGTTTATTTGTTTTACCATTATATCAAACCCTGTAGGCCATTTAATGCTAAAAACTGGATTTTATTCAGGAATGATTCAATACGTGATAGAACCACAGAAATGAAGGATGTGACATGAGGTTGTTTAACACGAGAAGGGCCATACACATATGTATGCATATGGGTCAAGGACAAAAATCATTTTGCCCAGTCCCTGCAAACACTGTCATGCTGACATTGATATTACACCGACCCTTCTTCCATTATTATAATGAAGAAGGTTCAGCCACAGAGGTGGAATCCCAGGGACTGAGCAAGTTCTCCCAAAAATAAAGAGAAACATAGCTTCACTTACAGCACACGAGCAATAACCACACCTCAGAAAATTCTCAATGGTTATGGATAACTCCTGTGCTGGGTAAGTGATATTTATCCCTGAATTAACAGAAAATGTGTCCCAAGGCCAAAAAGGGGATGGAGAAAGGCTGGTCTTCATCTGTCATATATCTAAACTTAGCTATCCACAATCACTGACCCCAGCAAACTACAATATTCCTGTCTATATTTCTGAGATAAGGTATTGTAACTATTTACACTATTTACATTGTTCAGACTATTGTCCTCATCTTTGTGGTCATATTCACAATATTTTGGCCATTGTACACTCCAGCCTTCTTCATGGCCCAGTGGATAAAAGCATTAGTTGAAGTAATCCAGTGATTTGATCCAAAGAGTTGTGAGTTCAATACATGGTCACAACAGAGATTTACAAAAACTTGAAGAATTGAGTTACTAAAGGGAAATAACTGAAACAGAGATATCTGGAAGAGGCATGGCATGTAAAACTGGAACAATCTACCCCAGTGTACAAAATAAAGGGTTCGTTTCAAAATTCCAAGAAGGCTAGAGTGTACAACAGCTGAAACATTGTGAATGCAACAACAAAGATAAAGACAACAGTCCAAACAATATAAATAGTGTAAATAGTTACAATTTTCCTTACACCAAAACAACACATTCTTACTTACCATTCTTACTACAGACACCACAATACCTCTGAGTCTCTATCAAGTGTCAGGTTTTCAGCAAAAATCAAACTTACTAGAGATTCTTGTCTTAATCATTCCATTACAGTCAAATTCCCATCAGAAACATATCTTTTACACTCAAAAGACCAGATAATTAGTATTAGATTTAATCTTACTGTATACAATTGTGTACGAGGGCAGCTGGGAGAGAGAGAGATGGCAAGGTCCATGTTATAAGAAGCAGGTGGCCATCTTGAAAGTTCCCACCTGGCACACAGGAGTTAACTATTAGCCAATAAGGGTTTACTGAGGCATGGTTTTTAATGCCCCCCCATACTGTAAGTTGAGCTATGATTTTACTCATTTTAGATGGGAGAAGTTGCTCAGCCCTGGGGATTCCAACCCTGTGGCAGCACCTTCCTCATTACACTAATGAGGTTTGTGTCAGTGTAATACCAATTCCAATGTGACAGTGGTTGCAGGTTGCTGGGCAAAAATCAATTTTTGTCCTTGGTTCATATGCATAAGTATGCATATGGCACTCCCCACATTAAAACTACCTTGTGTCACTTCCAGCTTTAATGGAGAGGTTGGGTGAAAATACCTGGCACAAGAGTTAACCATTAGCCAATGAGGGTTTGCTGAGGCATGATTATCACCTCCTGTGCTGTAAATGGAGCTATGTTTCTCCTCATTTTAGTTGGGAGAAGATGCTCAGCCCTGAGGATTCCAACTCTGAGGCAGAACCACAATTTTTATCCTTGGCCCATATGCATGCATATGCATATACCACTCCTCATGTTAAAATGACCTTGTATCACATCCAGCCTTGATGGGTAGGCCGGGTAAATATTGCTTACCTGGCACAGTTAACTGGGGTTTCTGGCACTATTAAGGACTGGGGGTGGGTTATTACTTACACTATTTTCCTTAGTTTATTGTAAGTAGGTTTACTATACATTGTAAATACACATTCGGGTTAGATTTTTAAATTGTTATTTTTATCTCCCACCCTCCACAGTGGGTCCTTGCATCTGAGGAGATAGAGTTTGGAGTGATCACATGAACTATGTGCTATGACGGGGTTCCCGGACGTTTGGTGCCTGCTCCTCTTTGAACATAGTGGGGAATGCTTTGTGTTAACTGGGCTATGTTGTAGGGGAAGGTGTTGATGCTTCAAGTATGGTACCTGTGATGTCAGGTGTATATTTCTCGACTCACCATCTGGCTGGTGACAGGTACCCACTAGCATTGATAGGTCTTCTTCCGCTGGAGTGTCTGATGTGTCGGGTTCACATTCCAAGTGGCTGTGCTGGCCCAGCTGCCAAGGATAAGGACTGTGCTTTGGTAGGTGTGTTTTCAGTGTGGGGTAGTACGCAAATGACAAATTTCCCTCCACTGTGGCCAGACTCGCAGGAGGGGAAGGTGGTTTTTATAGGGTACTGGGGACATGTTCAGGTTGAAGACAGGGGTGCTCCGGTAGGTTAGCATGGCACAGACAGCATGGTCCTGGTTGAGGCAGCCACTGTCATCTGTCTTGTCTGCAAGTATTCATTTAGCTGCCTTGACTGCAAGTTCTGAGCAACCATTGCTCTGTGGGTAGTATGCTGATTAAGTTTGTTTCCTTATGCCCCAATCCGCTAAGAATGAGTTGTACTTACAGGAGTTATATGATGGTCCTCCGTTCAAGGAGAGCTCCTTGGGTGCAGAACCAGGCTCTAAGTTGGTCACAGACTGACATGGCCTTTCCTGATGGCATACATGACACTTCCACCCATCCGATGTAGCAGTCTGCATAAACAAGGTAGCACCTACTGCACAGGGAAAAAGATCTGTGACTGCTGAAATGAGAACTTGTGTTAGGTGGTGCTATTGGGGGTTCCTTTGGCTTGGATGGGGCAATCAAATTAGACTGGGGTATCAGATATTGGCAGATAAACTCGACCAAAACAGTCACTGCTGGGCATTTTACAGCATGCCATTTACACCCTGGAGTGCTGAATGTAGGGACTTAAGCACCTCTGGCTGGAAAGGTTTTTCTATGAGGATCTTGTCCTTAGTCTGGACCACTTCAAGGCAGTACAGGTCATCTCGATCAGTCAAAAGTTGCGGATGATAGAGGAGAGATCATATTTTGACTTAGGGAACCAACATTGGATGTATTCTCCTATCCTAGTGTCTGGCATTCCTCATCTGTTGCTGTGTTGGTGACAATCCTCTCTCACGTGATTTCTCACAACTTGGAGTCATCCTCATACGTGCATGTGAATGTGGCTCTGTCACACTATCAATAAGCTGAGTCATATTGAGCATATATTCCTTGCAGGGTTTCTACACTTGCTCAGGTGGGGCTGTGGAGCATGCACACCATGAGGCTCCAACCAGGTAACATAATATGCAGCCCCATGCAGCATTAAGCTTTCCTGGGAGGTACTTAATGTGTAATCTGTACGTGCATGTGAATGTGGCTCTGTCACACTATCAATAAGCTGAGTCATATTGAGCATATATTCCTTGCAGGGTTTCTACACTTGCTCAGGTGGGGCTGTGGAGCATGCACTCCATGAGGCTCCAACCAGGTAACATAATATGCAGCCCCATGCAGCATTAAGCTTTCCTGGGAGGTACTTAATGTGTAATCTGTACGTCAGTGATCACACTGCTTCCTAGGGTCTGGTTGGAGAAAATCCTCACCAATTGCAGGTGACCTACCATGACCAGTAGGTCTGGGCACCCTGGTACAAATATCCGGCAGGTTTCTAGTCTATAGATCAGTGCAAGTACTGCTCCTTCCACTGGGGAGTAGTGCAATCTGTCATCTTTAGTAAAGGGGGTCCAGTCAGGACAAGTTTCCAGGGGTCCTCACTGCAATTAGGGCTGGATTCAGTTGGGCACCGACAGTGCTTCTGGAAGAGAGGAAGTATCTTGCTGAAGTTGAGTGATAGGTATGTTGCCCTATTAACCTCAAATATCTTGATGCCTTCCTTGATCTTTTGCATGATTACATTGATTGATTGATTGATTATTTAACCAGCATATCGACCTTCGTTGGGCCATTCAATGCTTTGCATGATTACATATTTTGATAACTTCAGGAGATGATGGAGAGCATCATCACAATAAAATTTATGGTTTCTGGGGCACAGTATCTCTCAGAAGGGTGCCATCTTGTCAGCTTGGAAGAATGTGTAGGACACCTGATTCACAAGTTTAAACCCTGATCTGATGCCAGCGAGGTTAGTAGATGTTGGAAATAGAGGACAGTCTCAATCATGTGCTCCATTGGTTGTAACTCTGAAACCTGCAGGAGGCTGTCACTGATGCAGCAGGTCTTCTGGGAGGTATCTAATATCAAATCAGCTGGTTTAGCCATCCCCCAATGCATGGAACCCTTCAGGGACTTGAAGGTAATGGTACTGGCTTTATTCTGTGATGAACATGGTGGCACTGCATGCATTGGGAGAAAGGAGTGTACTGTAGTACCCATTACATGCATCCAAGATGGTCTTCTATATGCAGACTGGCACCATAGACACCTGGTCATCATGGAGTCATTCAGCCTTTGGAAGTCTACAGTGCGTCAAGGCGCTCCTATCATCCTCAAACATCCCATCATGGGTGTGCTGACTGGCACTGATTTGATTATGCCCAAGTTGACATCTTGATTGATATCGTCCTTCACCTTCCAGTGGTGGGAATGGGTATTGGTGTGTAGACTGCCACTGGTCTCACTTCTGGAGTGAAAGTGATGACCAGTGACCTTCCTGTTATGGTTTTCAGCTGCTGGTGTGGGCACATGTTGAAAGCACTGGATCAAAAGTGATTGAGTATCCAGTTTTCCAGCTGACTCACATTGGCTGCAATCTGAGGGGGATGTTATTGTAGTGGGTTTTGGTTGGACTGGTTCTTCAAGGGCATTTACATGCAGCCTCACCGTCTGCATTTGCTGAAGTGTTCAGTTCTGATGGAGGGGTTGGGAAGTGAGGAGGGAGCAAGTCAAGCTCTCTTAGTGCTTTTTCAGACAAGCAAAGCTTGACGTGTTTTCTGACATGGTTGGTAAATGATTTGTCGTGTTTCTTTCAAGCCACCTTGGATATGTAACAGTAATATGCCCTTTATCTTCAGCTAATCATCTGTTATACCACATGGCTGGTTGGTTTAAGTTATCCCTCTAGGCACTGAAGTAGGTTCTGGATTTCTGGTCTGCTTGAACAAGTGTTCTGTGTCTGCATAGGCAAGGATGTGGTCGTCACTGTCATTGGGTATGCCAGGAAGGGTGCACCTAAATGATGCATGTAGTGTAGGATTGTTATCTTTGCCATCAGGGATGGTGATGGTTTCAGGTGAGGGGGATCCCCTGAACCAAATGAAGTATGGTATCCTGACAGATCATGTCGGGCATGCATTACTGCATTGTAGAGTGGGCTTGCCTCTATGGGGACTGTCACTGCAGGTGCCATTCTGGCCTGTTCTGAGTTGGCCCTTCAGCAGGCTTTACTTGGTCTGCAATCTGACTTTGTTGCACTATGTAAGACAATGGATGAGGGATTATGTATGGTCTCACTCCATGGAGATTTGTTGCTTGACCCTAGAACATTAACCATGGGTATATAGTACCCAGCACAAATTTTCCTATTTATAATTACAATTTTCAGCACCTGATTTTCTTACCTAAATAATGTTTTTCAGTTCCTATTAATGTTAACTCAAAGTACAAAGTTTGAAGTGCCTGCATGTAAAATATTTCAAATACAGACTTATATTTAATTTCTTTTATTTTATATTGCAATGTGGCAATACTTGTACTTTGACCGTTATGTATACGATAATGTGAGTGGCAGAACTGCAACGTGCAGTCATGTTGTGGATTTGTCAGTTGTCTCTAAGCTGACCAGTTTGTCGAATTTTTGTTGCAGAGTGATGTGAGTGGTGGCTCCAGCCAGGACCCTGTTCTGATGTTCAGTGTTTGCCAGCCCAGCTATCATCTCACTAGCTACCATATCCTCCAACATTGACACAAGGGACAACAAACTGATAAAAGTTGGCCTGGGTGCCTAAACATGCCAGGAAATGTATGAGTGACTCACCTTCAAACTGACACATTGAGTGAAATGTCTGGCAGTACACTTCCTTGTGGGGACCCTTCACTGCTACTTGCTTGATGTGAGTTAGAAGCTGCTTTTCCGTCAACATACTGAGTGTCCACTCCCACAAGATCAAAGAGGAGTCTGTTCACCTGGGGTGGGGGACACAATGACCAGCTCATTCTGTATTTCAGCAGGATTGATGAAACTGCACATCACGTTGTACCATGCCCATGCATCAAAGAATAATGGTCAGTCACTCTCAGAAGTCTTGGGCTCAATGACAGGCTGGTCCAGCTTATTGATGTTGGAGGTTACTGGTAATCCAGGTCTATGATGGGCTATGTTTCTCTGCTGCAGCTTTATCATTTGTTACATTAATTGCTGATATAAATTTATATATAAATATAATTAAATTATAAAAATATATATATATGATGTTGACATGAAGTGGAAAGATTATATTGAATCAACTGCTAGGTCTGCTACTAGAAAGTTGGTTCATTGTGTTGTGCTAGACAATTTTTCTTGCCAGAATCTATCTTACATATTTATAAGTCTGCCATTTCCCCAGGCTTTGAATATTGCTGCCACATATAGTCTGGGAATCCTGCTATATATTTAGAGATTCTTGGTAAAATCCAAAGAAGAATGGGCAATGTTATTGGTCCTGACCTGGCATCTCAGCTTTGGTCACTTTCCAACCACCATAGGGTAGCTTCCTTGTACCTTTTCTATAAATATTTTCATGAGAAATTGTTCTGATGAACTTTCCACTATGGTACATATGGGAACTAGTTAGGACTAGATAGAGACTTTGAGGTATCATGGTGGCTGTAGTAAGAATGTGTTGTTTTGGTGTAAGGAATACTGCGATATCCAGCTTCTCCTATCTCCCTCTTTTGGTCTTGTGACACATTTTTGTATAATTCAAAATAAATATTACTTTCCACTGTGGTACCTAGACTCTATGAATTTAAGCACCATACTAGATATTTACTCCGTCTCTCCACTAGGACGAGTTGTGACACAAGGTCTTGTTTTAAGGTGGGGATACAAGTGCAGGAACAAAAATTGCCTGCAGCTTTTGCAACTGTCAGTTGCGTTGGCCTTGGTGCAAGCATCGATCCTTCTCTCTGGTGCAATGAGAGGGCACAGCCTTGGGCAGCTGTTCCACAGGGTTGGGCACCTCCAAGTATAATTTTCCTCAGTTGCGACTCTGACGAAGTCATCCCTGAGTGCATTCTGCCCAATGACAGAGACGCAACTGAGAGATGGTAAATAATGTATTACAAATCACTCCAAAGAGTGATTTACACAATTAAGCACCATACTAAGTTGACAGCAAGGTCTCATCATATTATAGTTGAAATAGTTAGATGTAACCGTAAGTTCTATGCTAACAGTTTCTTCTATTGCACTTCTTGCTTACAGAACTGTCTTCCAGCTTCTTGCTTCCCAGTCAAGTTTTATCTTCAAAAATATACATGCAATGTCAGATGGTATCCTATTAAGGATAATCCAAAATATCTAGGTCTGACTACCAAATCGACTTGACAGCCTCACTCTCTAAACTCAAAAGAACATCTCTCTCAGTACACAGTCATGATACTACCCCACTACATATGCAGAAATGAACAGTGTGTCAGCTCCTAGGGGACACACACAACTGGTTAGGGTCAGGCAACTTACAAGCAAATCTGCAGTATTGAGCAGGATATATACTTTGTTTGAAATTTTGACATGAGGAGTCATCATTATTTACACTATTTACATGCAGACCATTGTGAACCAATGGCAAAAGTATCTTGCATGGTAGATGTTCCATTGCACATCAGGGTGGGCCTGGTTGTCATCCTTACTGCGAGAAGAAGAAAGTGGTCCCAAGAGGTAAATAGAACTCTGATAGAGTTTTATAAGAATGAACCAACAGTAACAGGATATAGAAAAAATGCATAAAATCTGAAAAAAAAAAGGCATTTTCAGTGTAAAAGATTAAAGGCTTTTACATCAAAAGTGACAAATAGTTAAATTGATTTTGCTCTTCCATACAATACAAAAGTAGATTCTAAAGAAACTGAAAAGTTTGAAAAATACCAGGACCTAGCTACGGAACATGGCTATTGAAGTAATTCTTGTAGTAATGTGTATACTTGGAACACCACCTAGAAAACTGAAAATGCATTTAAGGAAAATTGGAATTGTGTCCAAGAATGAAGACCTCCAGAAAACTGACACCAAAAAGTACTTGAGTTATGAGGAGTTTTGGTGAAACCATGACACAGGAACAGAATTTCCATTGAATACATCAGTGTGTATAAATAATAAAGATCAAAAGTGTCTCTGAGTCCTTGTGGGTGATGAATTATTTTCCACTCTCCAACTTCTCCCTCACAGGCAGGATGTGGCAAGCCTCTTGCTGCTCTATCTAAATTGTCGCCATTTTCTATTTTTAATTTTGTGCATGCGCACTGTTTGTATTTGATTTTGTCAACTGCATAGTATAGTAGGGTTAGTTGGTCAGCATCTGTGAGAAAAAGAGCACCGTGATGCAATTCACTCCACCAGAAATTGAAAACAGCATGCTGTACTGCTTGGCATTCACACCGGAAGCTCCAATACAAATACTTCAGAGTGCGCTTGGGTGTCAATCTGAGGACAGTGCAGAGGATTTGGAAAGTGTTGGATGAGTCTAATGGCGTTTATGAAGGTGTTTGGAGTAGTCATCTTCCCACAGGGCCTCAGACTTTAGCATGGAGGCATACATCAAGTGACTTGAGGAGGTAGTGCTGCTCTGGGTTAAGAGAGTGAATGCTGGAAGACCTCATGTCTGGCAACAGGACTCTGCACCATACCATATCACCCCTTATATATATGTGCGTGTGTGTGTGTGTGCACGCGTATCCATTGCACCCTATATATATATATATATATGTATGTGTGCATGTGTGTATCCATTATACCCCCGTAAATGCTGAAAGGACTAGTGAGCAACTACTATATCTGGGTTTCATCTTGGTCGTCAGGTCATTGTGGCTTTCAATTTGTCCTTAGCATTGTGGGTCTACTGGTTGGTCTCCCGTTCAATGAAGTCGCAAGTGTAGCAGCACAGAGGATTCAAATCAGGAGAGTTAAGGGGCCACACGTTTTGATAGGATCATGAAAATTCTTGGCTAGGCATACCTGTATCACATGTACCACATAGGAGGAAGCAGAGACCTTTTGGAATGTGAATATCTTCTTGATCTAAAGCTTTACCACTGTGTTCAGCATCCTGATGTCAACATGGCCATCTTTCCCTAAAGCCATATAGGAAGAATTAGGATAACATGACATGGCCTTTATTGCTCATGATCTCAGGACCAAATAAGATGATGTAAACTTAGTGTGCATCACCTTAGGTGTCTTTGTGGGCTCTGACCGGAGCCACTTGTCATTCCTCCTGTCCACTTAGCCAATTTCAAATGGGTCTCAGGACATATCCACAGGGATATTTGTTGACACTTTTTGCTGTGCTCGTTCATCTCTTAGCTGGTCAATGACAGATTTGTAACATTTAGACATTAAACTTGACATTTATCTTTTACTCAGTTTGTCAGTTTAACCGCTGACTTACCTGCACTTAGGTTTGCAATGGTGGACTGTTTGCGCAGGAATTCTAAACACAAGTCTTTGCTTAATCCAAATGATCTCATATTGCATGTGAAAGTTCTACAGAAAGATAAAAAAGACATTGTTGTTAAGATTAGATCAAAATTTTAAAAACAATTTCATTTAAATGCATTTAGTATACATTTGTTTTCATGTGTACTATATTTGCTAGTGTATACATAGGATGTAGAGGGCAAATATATATAGAATATATAGGACAAATCTTATATATATATATATATATATATATATATGCTATGTGTCCTATATATACACAGATTTGTCCTTGATATGCTATATGTAATATATATATATATATATATATATATATGTGTATTACATATAGCATATCAAGGACAAATCTGTGTATATATATAGGACACATAGCATAATATATATATATATATATATATATATAGGACAAATCTGTGTCTGTGATATAGGGCACATAGGACAAATCTGTGTATATATAGGATAAATCTATGTATTTATGGGATATATAGAACAAATCCTCTATATATAGGATGTATAGGACAAATCTTTTGTGTATATATAGGACAATCTATGTACATATTCATTATACATAGGACACATCTTCTGTGTATATATAGGACAATCTATGTACATATTCATTATACATAGGACACATCTTCTGTGTATATATAAGACAATCTATGTATATATTCATTATACATAGGACAAATTTTCTGTGTATATGTAATATATAAATGACAATTCCAATGGGTATAGTGAACAAAAATATAAATACATATACAACTGTTCATCACCATTTGTACAGAATGTTTCGAAAAATAAAGCTATACTAATAATATATTAAAACTAAGCATGGTTTAGCCTTAACAAATTTGATCTAAAGAAACTTGTGTTTATAAAAGGTTAATATTAATACTTTGCTTTCATTAATTCATGGCCAATGTGAGACACAGGAAATTTGAAAAATAATTTTAAAATAGTAAATATGTAGGCAGCACCTACCCCAGTTGTCCAAAGGTGACGTTTTCCTGGAACTCACTGTCATCTACCTTCTCTTCAGATCCATCTTCACTGAAATTTGGAACAAAAAAAGAATGATGAAAATTTGGCATAAGAAGAAATATTCAAGTGTAAAGGATAGAAGAGAGTTTTTTAAAATATTTGTCAATAAAAAAAATTCATAATTAACCCTCTTTTATATATATATATATATATATATATATATATATATATATATATATATATATATACACACACACATAAATATACATACACATATATATATACATATATATACATGCACACACATACTTATATATATATATATATTCATACAAATACATACATACACACACACACATATATATATTCATACAAACACATACACACATATATATATATATACACACACACACACATGCACATACATATACACACACATATTCATATATACACTCACACACATATATACATAAACATATACACACAAAAAAATACTTGGCACTTAATTAAGTACATGTAAAAAATGCTCTTTCATGCAAATTCCTAATCTATCAATGATGTGACAGCAATTCAATGAATTTAATGGATATAAGCATTTAAACATAGTACTACCAACTTGCTGAATTTCATTTCATGCATCCTCATGAGAAAGAAAGGTGATTTATGTGACTCTGATTAAGGCATGTTCATTGCTGCCAGATGAGCATGTCTGAATATTTCAAAAACTGCTGATCTACCATGATTTTCATGCACAACCATCTCTAAGATTTACAGAGAATGATCAGTAAAAGAAAAAAATACAGTGAGTGGAAATTTTGTGGGTAGAAATCCTTAGTTGATGAAAAAAGTCAGAGGAGAATGGCCAGACTGGTCCAAGCTGACAGAAAGGCAACAGAAGCTGAATTAACCAAACTTTACAATGCTAGTGTGTAGAAAAGGTAGGGATGAAAATTGTATAAAAAAAAAATCAAAATTACAGTACCCTGACTTTTGATATACTGCTAGCAAGTTTGTTGCTTTATGCCCTTATTTTTTCTCTCCCTAATTTTTTCTTCCACCTGGTTTACTTTTCATTTTCCTCTAGCTTTCTTGCCTCTCCTCTCCTCCTTCAACTCTTCTTTTTCTTATTCCTCCTTTTATTTGCATTTCTCAATTCCTTCATGCTTAATATTTTTTTTTTCACCCCAAGCAAGAGGGGAGTGCTACTAGCACACAAGGAGTTACTGAGAGTGAGAGCAAGAGTAAAGAGAGGTGTTTGAGGAAAGGATAAAGAGAAGGATAGGGAACAAGATCAAGGCATCAGAAGATGTCGATTGACATTATATTTGAATATTTGAAGATTATAGCTATCAGGGAAGCGAGTAAAGAGGAATGGAGTTCCACAGATGGGAAGTGTGAGATAAGAAGCTTTTGGAGTAGAAGAGACAGCTATGTTTAACTGTTTCAACAATGAAAAGGTGGGAAAGAGATGCCAACCTAGTAGCATACTTAAATTCATGCAGTTTGGGAACCAGTGAAAGTAGAAAAGTCAGAGGGAGGCCACGGCACGTCTGTGAGAAAGTGACTGTAGACAAAATGCCAGATCAGGACCCATCACATTGCATATCCGTCTTTGGATTTTGTCGAGGACTTCAAGATGAATAGTTGGGGCACCCGACAACATATGGCAGCATTATTCCAAGCAAAGATGAATGGTTGGTTTATAGATTTGAAGGATGGACTCAGGTGAGAAAAACTTTCTGGCACAACACAGAGAACAAACTTTCCTTGCGGTAGATGAAGCTATTGATTCAATGTATTTGTTCCACCTCAGGTCAGCGGACAGCGTGAAACCAAACGTGGAGTTGGGCATCAGCGATTCTGATAGGAGGCAAGGAGGGTTCTCTATAGTGGATACATGAGAGCAGTTTCATTTTGGAGGCATTAAAGTTTACAAGCCATTTCCTGCCCCAGTGAACCACAGATAAGTTTCTAAGTCAATAAGATTGGTTCTAGCTCTGAAGGGTCTGGGCTTGGGAAGATACAACACACTGAGTAGAAATGTGCATGCAAACAAATAGAATAATAGTATAGTTCTCAGTCAGAAAGCAGAACATATTCCAGCTCAGATGGGCTGGAGACAAGGCAGATACGACACTCTGACCCTAGATAGAAACATGTCACAGTTGTACATACAAACAAGCAGACTTCAAGAGCATTTGACTGAAATTTGGATGCAACAAAAAGAACAGAGAAATGACAATAAGTCACAATCCCTAACAATGAAGAGGACATTTTTTTTATTTTTAACATTTGATCTCAGTCAGTAGATTGATTTTTTACAGCTTATCAACCATTTGCAGGTGATTTAAAGCCAGAAAATATTTTTTTTTTTTTTTTAGATTGTAAGACTTTTTTTGGAGATGATGATGATTTACTGATGCAAATTTTACTAATTAACCCATTAAGAGGGAGAATAGGTGGATTAATACCTTTTTCAAGAGTATTTATGCATAAGTGAATATAACAAACTTAGCTGAAACTTAGCTCTCTGATTTCCAATTTTATGCCATTATCTATTAAACCACTCACATATTCGAGTACTTGGTCTTCCCAAGCAGTCACCCATCTATGTACTGACCAGGCTTGACATTATTTAACTTTGGTGATCGTATGGGAACCAGTGTTTCAGTATCATCTGGCCATAAACCTGGGATTGGGAATATACAACACACTGAGTAGAAAACACATGCAAACAAACAGAATAATAGTATAAATTTGCACTCAGAAAGCAGAACTGATTCCAGCTCAAACGGGCTGCAGACAAGGCAGATACTACACTCTGATCCTAGATGGAAGTATGTCACAGTTGATTGATTTTTTTTTTTTTATGGCTTATCAACCATTTGCAGGTTATTTAAAACCAGGAAATATTTTTTAGATTGTAAGAATTTTTGGGAGATGATAATGATTTACTGACACAAGTCCTAATAATTCACCTATAACTTGCGAGAGAGGAGGAGGATTAATATCTTTCCTAAGGGTATTTCTGCATAAGTAAATATAACAAACCTGTCTGGAACTCAGCTCTTTGACTGTATTTGATTGAAATTTGGATCCAATAATGAAGAGCAAATAATTTTTAATTATTTTTAACATCTGAACTCAGTCAGTAGAGCTGCTCAAGAGTCAAAACACCAGTCTATGCCTTACCTGGTACAAACGGGTCTTCTTGCCCGTTCGCATTGGACAGCATCAAAGAAGGCAGCATTCCAGAATCTTAGTGAGTGCCAGATGGGTTGTTCACGCAAAAAGCTGTATAGGAAACACTTGCCTATCACTCTGCCCATTTGCTGACCTGAAGAAGTATAAAAAAAATATCATAAATAAAATGCATATATATTAAACCAATACTCATTAAAGATGGCTCAATTTAAGCTTGAAGGTTTCACCTTAGAAACGATCATTTGTTAAAAAGAATTACTATCCTGAGCCAAAACTAAACTTGGAGCATTTCATTACCACCAAACAGACCCTAAACCCGCACCTATCAAGAGGATTGATCATATCCTCAAAAAAGCTCCTTGTCTCAAACATCTACCGAGGCTAAAGCTCTCAAATGAAATGCATATAGATGTCATCGCAAAAGATGTTGGCAAAATGGTTGGCTCATTGCTCCAGGAAATTCCTAACTGCTGCTGCCATGCTCTATCTTTACAAGATTCAGATCAGACCAAAAACGGAGTGTTTCTGCCATACCTGGGCTGGTGCTGCCCAATCTTCACTGCCCAGCCTTGATATAGTTCAAAAGCGCTTACCCAGACTTAAAGGTAATATATTATTCTCCATCCTGCAACCCTTATCCAACAGACAAAAAATTGCCGGACTTTAACTATTATTATTTACATTGGACTATTGTCCTCATCTTTATTGTCATATTCACAATGCCATTGTATACTCTGGCCTTCTTCAGGTGATTGGACTTTCACACTGAACCCTTTACTTCATCCATTGGGGTAGATTGTCGTGAAGATGAGGACAACAGTTCGAACAATGTAAATAATTACAATACCTCATCTCAGAAATATAGACAGATATTTAACTATTATATTGCTATTACTATGACAGATGTTCAGACAAGTTACATTCCTTTGTTCCACTAGTTCAGACCTTCACAGCTAGCACCTGCCATGTTCACAAAAAGCAAGTTCCACTCGGACAGATTCTTCCTCAGAACTGTTACGTTTGGAACAGACTCCCGAGGGAATGCTTCCCTGACAACTACAATTTTGGTCTCTAAGTTTATGGTCAGATTTTCATCATAGGTAAGATAAACTGGGATCAAGTACAGAACAAATATAGATTGGAATCTGACTGAATGATAGGATAAAGAACAAATAAAAAATGCTTATCAATCTAACATGTTTCACTTTTATTAGAGCTTCTTCAGAGAATGAGATATGGAGAAAAAGACATACTGGTAATTTTCTTGTTTGATTTTCATAGGTTAAGCAGGCTTCATGTGCATTTAATTTGTTAAGCAGTGTTTGTGTGTATAATTTATGGCGTTCTGAATTCAAGGAAAGATTACTTTTTTTAAGTTAGAAAAAATTAACAGATTCTAAGCTTAATTGAAAGAAGATAGATACTGCTTTATGTATGTAAGTGTATCATAACTCTAGTTTGTCTATTTGGGATTTGGATGATAATGTAGTTCGTAAGTGTGTGTGTATGTAAGAAAACAAAAACACACTAATAATATACTTTTAATTTTGCAGTACATTTCGGTTTTTGGTCCTTTGCATCTAGGGATTCAACTAACTGCAGAGTGAAAATATTTTTAAAAGTTCTCAAAAGCAAAACTTGAACTTGCAATGCATTATGCTGAAGTAATTTGTAAACTTACATTGCTGTAAACGCCTGCTATTTCTCAGATCCTCAATCTCCCTCCGGTGTTTCTTATTTGAGCAATGTTTGCCTCAAATCCTACTATTTGCTTACAACTTGAATAAACCTTTTTTTTTTTTTTAAAAAAAAAAAAGGTCTCATTCCAAATTTTGAAAAAAAAAAATCTACTTAAATAAAAATGGAAAATTGAAATTTTTAAAATCAGTAACTAGTTGATTTTTGGTAGATTTTTTTTTTTTTACTTGTGTTTTTCATTTAAAAATTTTTGAATGCAAGTTGAAATTGTTTTTTTTTTTGTAACTGGTAGATAACGTTTAAATGTACCACTTTTCACAAATATCTCTAGTTACAGAGAATACACAGTTTTTTATATCAGAATTTTTCCTTTTTCTTCTTACTAACAGTACAAATACTGTAATACAAGAATTTTTATTATACAAACATTCTTTTTCTTCAGGTTCTAACTTCTTGTAGAAAGTTTTGTCCATAATATTTGCATCAGCTATTTACATAGCATTTACGATAATCCTTTACTTAAACGGTGTAAAATAAACTGCTATTTCCTGAATGTCATAAAATCAATAAGACCAAGGTATATACATTAATTACAATTAAACATGGGTCAAATTGACAGCTGATGTCATAAATGTCTTTCAGTCTGTTGTTAACTGGTGCAAAGAATGGCTTGTTAATTTTAATGCCTTGAAAACAAGACTGCTCCTTATTAATCATCTGAGAGACTCCTTCTTCTCTTCCATCAGTATGGCTGATGCTAACCTTCAGGAGAGTGACTTGTTGTGCCTTCTCAGCTGACATGAAGTGGAAAGACTATATTGAGTTCACTGATAGTGAACCAACTTTCTTAGCAGCTGACCTGTGTTGTGCTAGACGAATTTTCTCTCCAGAATCTATTTTGTATATCTATAAGTCTACCATTCATTCATGCTTAAAATATTGCTGCCATATATGGCCTGGTGCTCCTATATATCCTTGAGAAAATTCAAAGAAGAATCAGCAATATTATCAGTTTTGATCTGGCATTTTAGCTTCAGTCTCTTTCCCACCATCATAGAGTTAGCTCCCTTTTTTTTTTTGATAAATACTTTCATGGTAATTGTTCAGATGAGTTCTTTGCTGTGGTACCGAGATTTTATGAATTTGAGCACAGTACTAGATTGGCAGCTATGTCCCATCATTTTACAGTTGAATTAGCTATAGATATAACCCTAAGTTTTATGCTAACAGTTTATTTTCTCATACTTATAGCTTCTAGAACTCTCTTCCGGCACCATGCTTTCCAGTCAACTTTAATCTTCAAAAGTTTAAATGCAATGTCAATTGCTATCTGCCTGCCAGCTGATTACTCTTCCTTTGTTGTCACTCCTTAGTAATGTTTCTGCTTTCTAATTCTTCCACATACCTTGTGTCTTAGAGGCTTTACTGCATTGCTTGGGGTAAACTTGCTTTAAAAAAAATACCTTCATACAATTGTGTTGTGGTGCAATGGATGTTAGCTTGGAACGAGAGCCAAGCTTAAATTCCAGTTGGGTTTCGATTTTTAGATTGTAAGAATTTTTTTTGAGATAATAATGGTTTAGTGATAAAAGTCTTACCAATTAACCCATAGTTGGGGGGAAAAGAGCTATATTCATACATTTCCTAAAGATATCAGCACATAAGTGAATATAGCAAACCCAACAGGAATTGGAACTTGGCTCTACAATTAATAATTCAGAGCCATTATCCATTATATCACCCGCACATCCAAGCTTACAGCATCTGGTATTCCCAAGTGGTCACTCATCTAGGTACTGACCAAGCTTGATGTTGCTTAACTTCGGTGATCCTATGGGAACTGGTGTTTCAATATGATGTGGCTGTAAGCCTTGCTCTTGATAATAAGTGATTCAGTTTCTCTTATTTGGTACAGTTCTTTGTTTGTGATTCTGTAGCACCAGTCCACAATGTTCTAAAAAGATTGTCTTTGCCAAGACCTTCAGGCTTCACTCACTTAAAGACTTTATTAACCATTAATCTTAGAAAGCAGTTGTATACAGCTGAGACTTTAGATATTTTTGAATTGGTTTGGTGCCATGCATAACATCCATCTTGATCTGACAAGACTATTTAAGAACATGACTCAAGTTTTCAATGTAATGTTTTGGTTTTGTAGCAATTTGTGGTATTGGGTGAAACTACCTCAAGTGCAGCCTATTCAATGTTCAATTTCCTTTTCTTCTACACTAAATTTGTTATAACTAATCCATACACTGAGTTATTTGGAAAATTTAGTATTTACTAATTACACATTCTGAGTTTTTAACATGGATTCAAGGTATATGCCATAAAGAGTAATAATGAATTATCGACCGAGAGTTTTTCAGTAAGAAGCCGTAATGATGACATAGACTAAAATTAACCTTTACCTAATGATTTAGTTTAACAATTTTTATTGGAATGTTTGGCAGACTATAATTTAATTGTTTTAATAATGTTCATCCATTCCCATATAAAATTGAAGCATAAAATAAGATCTGAGGTTACTCTCATCTATGAGACATCACTGAGGGAACTTGTATGCTGACTGTTGCATTCATAGTAAATATGCTTAAAGCTTTGCTTGAAAATTTTACAGTCATCTGCAGACAATAAAGCTTTTGGGGATGATTCCATGCGTGAAGCACAGATAAAATGTTGGTACCAACATTTCAAGTTTGCTTGGGAAGCTGTTGAATGGGATCCGAGTTCTAGAAGACCTTTTTTTAACAAACAGAACATGCAAAAAATGTTAAACATGTGCTGGGTCACAATCAAAAAAAGAATTTTTGGTGATTGACACTCCAAGGATTGGCAGATGTGGAGACTCCATGTGCTGTCCAGAAAAGATCCAGCCATTTTGAATATGTTGACTGACCATTCTTCACATTTTGTCTGGAGTCTTTTCACGAAACATTGCATCAGTTACATCTGTCACTCCCGCAGTAGGCCAGATTTGGCTCTCTGTTATTTCTGATTTTCCCTAATGCTAAAACTGCAGGCCAAAATAAAAGATTTCAGTCCATAGACAAGATTAAGGAGAACATGATGAAGCAGCTGGACAGATGAAGAGGAGACTTAAAGAAACAGAGATTTACTTCTATAGAAGGATGTTGAAACTACTATAGATGGAATATGTGAACAATGAGTCAGTTTTAAGGAAAATGAAAACAAAACGAACACTAGAATCAGAGAGTTTAAATTTCTGGGGTACATAATGAGGAAAGAGGGTTTGGAGAATTGGACACACTCATGTAATACTCAAGGTAAGAGGTTACCTAAATGCCATACGACAAATGTTGTTTAGAGATACAAAGGATAAGAAACTGGGGAGAGTCATGATCATCAACAACTTGAAGGGATGTGGCTCATAAAACAAGAATTATCATGTTGTTATTTAAATTTTCATTCTGTATTGAAAAAGAAATACATTCTCAGTTTCAAAACACAGAAATGAAAATATTGCAAGGGTGAATGGTTGATTTATAGACTTGGAGGATCGATTCCGGGGAGAAAAATTTCCTGGCTCGGCACAGGGAACCAACTTTCCTTGCGGTGGGTGATGCAACTGACTCGATGTATTTGTTCCATCTCAGATCAGCAGACAGCGTGAGACTTAGCAGCCGCAGAGAGGAGCTCTCGAGAAGTTGGTCTTCAGACATTCTAATGGGATGCAGGGATGGATCCTTGTGGTGGTTAATAGAGAGCAGTTTTGTTTTAGAGGCGTTAAAGTTAACCATCCATTTCTCGCCCCAGTTCACAACCGATTGGAGGTCCTTTTCAATTTGAGCTGCCAGGTTAACTTTGTCAGCATCACTAGATTTGTGTTTGAGGCAGGAGTAAATTGTGGTGTCTTCAGCGTAGATGCCGACTTGGGAGTCTATGGCATCAGAAAGGTCATTTATAAATATGAGGAACAGAGTAGGGCCTAGGATGGAGCCTTGAGGAACACCTGCGTTAGTGGGATAGGAGCTGGAGATGAATCCACTGAGAACGACCTTCAATTCCTGGTTTGACAGGAATGATTGTATTAGGTCAAACAATTGACCTGTGATACCATAACCCTGGAGCTTGCGAAGAAGGCCGGCATGCCAAACTCTATCAAATGCTTTGGAGATGTCTAGGGCCACGGCACGAGCTTCACCGTAATTATGGATAGCTTGGTAGAGAAATTCAGTGATGGCCATAAGCACATCGGCCGTAGATCGGACAAAGCGGAAACTATACTGCTTGTCTGAGAGCAGATCATGGGATATCAGATGATTAATCACTTCGGTGTTGATAATGGCCTCGAAGACTTTGCCGAAGAGGGGTAGGAGACTGATAGGACGGTAATTGGAAGGGTCGGAGAGGTCACCAGAGTTCTTAAAGACAGGAACAATGGTTGAGGACTTCCAGCAGTCAGGAAAACAAGACTCCTTGAGGCAGCGGTTGTATAATTTAGAGAGGGCAGGCACCAGTTCAGGCGCGCATTTCTTCAGGACAATGGCTGGTATCTCGTCACCACCAGTAGCCTTGTGGTGATCTAAGTTAGAAATAATGCCCAATACCGACGACGAGGTTATGTGCAATCCGTTCAAGAGGGCCTCAGTTCTGGGAGGAAAATCGGGCAAGGGTACCCCAGAAGAGTCTAGCGTTGAATTGGAAGAAAACTTCTGGGCAAAGCATTCAGCCTTGTCGGCAGAGGTGGTCAGGACCTCAAACTGATTGAACAGGGGAGGAATGGAGGGTTTGCTATTGTTCAGAACGCTCTTGCAGAGGTGCCAATAATCTTTGGAGCCAAATTTGCGGGATGCAATATGTTCCTTCATCCGAGCAGCAAATAGTGACTTGGCATCGTCGATGATACGCTTACACTCGTTAGGGGTAGAGGTAAATAGACGTCTATTGAAGTCGGACATATCACTACAAAAACGGTGGAAGAAGTGGTTCCTATGGGCAATGGTGGCTGAGCAAGGAGCTGTGAACCAGGGGGAGGAGCGCGGTTTGACCTTGAATTTCATGGAGGGGATGAAAACGTCGATTCCAGCTTTAACCCAGGAAGAGACCTCTGAAGCACAATCTTGAATGGGGAGCTTAAATACAGCATACCAGGGGACATCGCGGAGGAAGTCACGAAACGAGTCCCAGTCAGCCCGTTGGTAGCAGAATGTGGTTCTGGTGGTAGGAGGCTCTTTGCAGGGGGTGGGGCTGAAGGAGATGCTAACAGACACTACAGCATGATCGGAGTTACCGATAGGACAGAGCTGCATGGCACTATAAGACTCAGGCATGGAGGTTAAACACAGGTCGAGGAGTGAGGCCTTACAGTCACGGTTGTAAGCAAAACGCGTGGGGAAATCGATTATCTGAGTGAGGGATTGAGAGACTGAAAAGTTGAGAGTATGAATGCCTGCGAGGTCGGTAGTAGCGTTCTTAAGCCACTGGTTGTGATGGGCGTTAAAATTGCCAAAGCGTACGGATGGACAGAGAGGTCCCTATCTATGCTGTCAGAAATGACATCGAGTATCCCACAGTCCTGAGAGGATGGAGAGCGGTAGAGGAAGAAAAGATAGCTTACAGCATTGAGAAGAGATAGCCGGAGACACAAGTATGAATGATCTGGCGATTTGAGAGAGCACTCTCTAGCCAGAGGGAGATGGTCCTTGATGTAGTCACCCAGGCCATGCATGTGGGTTAGAGAGTCTTTTCTGAGGAGAGGAAGGTATCCAGGGATCAAGAGATCAGAGGAAGGGATAGAGGAGTCAAGATTGGTCTCACACAGGGCCAGTATATCCGGGCACTTAGCAATGAGGAAAGATTCAACGCTGCAGAAGTTGGTTCTAATGCCACGGATGTTGGAGAAGGAGATATTTAAAGGTTTGGGTGATTTTTGGAAGGCTGGTTTAGGTTTATATTTCTGGTTTTTGTAGTTCATGTGAATAATTGGTGTTGGAAGAAGAGAAGGCCTGAGTTAAAAGAAGCCGACGGTTATCACCCATGACGCGGGCAGAGAGGGGGTTTGGCACAGCCTGAATCATAATGTGGCCTCAGGGTTGCCCACCGGAGATGACTGCAGGGACACTTATCCATGCGCGACATGGCACTACAGACACCCCGATATTATGCAACTGTTGATCAGAGGTGCCGCTCAAGACGCTACGCAAGAGTTAGGGCTCCTAACTACCAGTCGGAAACAGCAACCAGGGAACTGTCAACCGTGTACCCTCAGAATGAACAGGCAATGCCACAGACTGCACGCATCACTGGAGAAACACAGCGGCACCCGTACAGAGGCCAGAGAGAGAGAGAGATCCAGAAACCCCTTCCTAAACACGAAACAAGGTTTGAGCCTCTAATCGTGTTCAATAGAAGGGGGAGGAGTGTAGACCGGGCGGTAGGAAAGCCTACCTACTCCTATTACATATAACATATACAATGATGACAAAACAAACAGTAAGTTTTAACTTAGTTAAAATCCCATTGACCTATATTTAAAAAAAAACAAAATGTAATATTACGAGTTAGGTTAGAATAGTTAGTTCTAAAATAAGATATGTTAGGAGGTCCAATAGCGGCGGTTAACAAAAAGCAAAAAAACAAAAACAAAAATACAAATAAAAAAAAAACAAGACAATGTCGAAAATTTAAGGCTTACCTATTCCATGCCATGCAACAAGTGCTGGTGGGGGGGGGGGCGGGGGGGGGCAGGGCGGTCAGGCGGCCATTCCTCTTCCAACCTTTATATCATGATTTATTTTAACAATTTTTATTGGCATGTTTGATAGACTATTCTACTACAATTTCATTGCTTTAATAATGTTTATTTATTCCCATATAAAATTGAAATATAAAATAAGATATGCCAATTTGGTCATCCAATCCTTTCCATTCCACATGACAAAAAAGGTCCTTTTTTTTGCTTCATAAATCAAATTTGAGATGCATTTATAGCACCAGTCAAAATAAATGACTTTTGCTACTATTAATGCTGAAAGTATTAACCAATCTATTTTTGAGTTAAAATATTTTACTAACAATAGTGACAGTAAAATTTTATTATATATTACTATATAAATGTATCCTGGAGAGGGTTGGGCTATCTTACCCAGGAAACCCCACATCTACTGTTGTTCAGGAGTTACGGGTTTCATGATTGTGATATAAATATTAATATTTATTATTACTATTATTATATTGCTATTATTAAATATTTTATGGTTTGTATTATGTACTTAATTATTTATGTTTGGATTGGCACCTTTGCCAAATATCAGCATGTGGTATCTAAATGCTGTAAAAAAGGCTTCATATATATATATATATATATATATAAAATAGGTGGTGCAGTTCAATTTATATTACAATGAATCATTCATACAAAAAGTAGATTAGTAAAGTTAATGATATAAAATTGGCGAAATCCCTTCTCAAACAAAATTTTAAAGATGCATTAACCTACAAATCACTTGATGAATGTTATGATCCTTGTTTTTAAAAATTATAAGCTATATATATATATATATTAATAATAAAATTATTGGTAATCCATATTGAATTTCCAAGAGGATTTAGATCATATGTATGTAATGTATGTGTGGTGTGTGTGTGTAAATTATTTTTAGATCGCGTGTATCTGTAAAGGAACAAAATGAGCCAAAGGGAAAATCTGAGCACAATTTAAACATGATTCATTTAAAAAAAAAAATAAAATAAAATAAAAAAATATTTCTTGAACATTACTCGCTTATTTTTTTACCTGATTTTGAATTATGGCACTTTGTGTTCACTACATGTTTTGACTGACTTCTCAACTACCCGCTGAACATTCATGATCAAATTTATTATAGAAGCAAAGGACTTTCAAAAAATATTAAGCCCAAACCCTAGGGGGCCTTCCCCTCAAGCAATACCTCTCCTCAGAAGGGTGCTTGGTTTACTGGCCAGTGCTTGAGGTGTCCACAAAAAGGAAAAGTGCCAAATGGGCTTGGGTAATTTTTGCAGGGTAATGCCATACACCCACTTTAAAATGACCTTGTATCAAATTCGGTAGCAATGTGGCTGTACTGAATAATTCCTACGTGTGAGAGAGAGAGAGAGAAAAATACACAACTCATTATTTTATTTTTTATTTGGGTGCATGGCCATGTTGTTAAGGTCTTAACAATCTAACCATGAAACCCGGGTTTGGATGTCACCAGAGTTGATATGTTAGGGTGGTGACATCTTGATAATATCAACCTGGGGAGATAAACCTAGCATGCATCATTGTTAGGATGTGCCTGAACACTGTACCTTGGGTTGATCCATGCCTTGTAAGTGAAATTGGGCTGATGAAGCTGTTTGGAATTACAAAGTCACAAGTCTTTGTGACCAACAGTTTGAGCCAATTGGCCTTGTTTAACTCCCAGATTAAGTTGCCAGATTATCCACTCTATCCAAAGGACTGCAACTAAATTCCACTTGGCATGGTTGCCATAGAAACAACAGGTTTGTTCTGTATGTGTAGAAGAAACACAAATATACCTGAACAGATATCTGTAACAGGGATCAGCAAACCACCCTTAGAGACTCCATGGCTCCTTGAGACTGATGAATATATATATATATATATATATATATATATATATATATATATATATAGTAAAGGTATGCTATGGTTTTAAGGTATGCTATTTTATGAGTCAAAGTGTTCAATATCAGGGATAGAGTGTATGTAAATATAAAATGGATATTGAGGTCAACACCCATTGGCAACAATCTGTTTCATGCTGAAACAAAACTGTCAGGCCATGCTAATTCTTGTTGCACACATCTGTACAGGTACATTGGTGTTTCTTCAACAGCCACATGGCCTGATAATTGCATTGAAGCATGAAACAGACTGTCAACTCTTGATATTGACCTCAATGCCCACTTGGCTGGACAATCATATCCAAGAATACCAGTTATTAGGGTTGCTAGCTAATCCCCATTGCATATGACTGCACAGGGACATTTGTGTTTGTCCAAGTTTATACTGCAACTATGCTGAGCAGACCTTAGTTACAGTTTCTGGGAGAGAGACTAGCATGCTTAAACTCTTGGTCATGATGACCTGTGACTTTGTGCTAGCATAACCATTGATGGCATCAAGGGTTCCGTCTACCCAATTTCACTCAAAAGTCTTGCGTCTACCTGTGATATGCTTTTCAGATACTTTTCAAAAGTTCCGCACATTGGGATTGTCTCCTCCAGACCGATAATATCAGGAAGTCAACTTTCTGACAAACTGACCCTGGTGAGATTCAAACCTGGGCCTCATGGTCTGAAAGTGTATGTTCTAACCACTCGGTCACATGCCCATATATATATATATATATATATATATATATAATTATTATAATAACACACACACACACACACACAAAGGTGTACTGAAATATTATCAGCCCGACTCACTTCTGGAAATGTAGCACAAAGTTACAAGCCATCTTGAGTTAATGAATGAGGGTTTGAGCCTAGTGGTCTACTTCAACCTCAATCAGAGACCACTAGGCTCAAACTCAAAATTGATCAATGCATTTAAATATTGAATTAATGTTTAAGCTTACCTTTTAAAAGTTCAACAATAATTCTTCTGCTGCCACTTAATTTAAAGACGATTTGATGTACGTAGATTCTTATTTTCTGTACAAACAACTATTTTTATTTCATGGGTGACAGAACGGGACAATTTATAAGATAAAATTAATATAGTGAAAATACTCTGTCCTCCCACTAGGACGAGATGTGACACGTCTATTTTTAGGTGGGAACCTGAGTGTGTACGCCTGGGACAGGAAGAAAAATTCCCCATAGTCATCACAACCATCAGTTGTGCTGTCCTTGGTACACCGATCCCTCCCTCTGGTGCAATGGGAGGGTGTGGGCTCGGGTAGCTGTTCCCCAGGGTTGGCGCACCTCTTCAGTATGATTTTCCTCACTTGCACCTCTGACCTTTGACAGAGAAGTCCCTGAACGCACTCTGCCTAAAGACAGAGACACAACTGAGAGATGATAAGTAGACACGACCTTAAGGTACACATTAAAAGCTCAATATCTGTATTATATATTATCTACTTCTAGGCAATATCACTCTTCAGGTTTAACTAATTTGCATATTGATTTTAAAAAAGTTTACTTCATTAATTAACCGTTCTTCATTACTGTCTTTTATTTGAGGATTGTTTTGATTTTCATATCGAAAATAGTTCTGTTTAGGAATATCATCTTATATAGTGCAGAAAAGTGTTTGAAATTTGCATTTTACTTGGCCTTCAACAAGTTGGCATCTATTTGTAAAACTTTCCTTAACTATAAGCCAATTTATGAATGAAATGTTCCTTTAAAAGTTTTGTTTCTAAGATTTCAAGTAGTGAATATATCTTACTTTGTGAAGCCTGCTAGTATTGTATAATAAAACAAATAAGGATGCTATAAGAATGGTGCTTGATATAAAATATAAAAAAATATATAAACATATATATTATATAAATATAAATAACAAAAAATGTCTCACAATCTTTAACCAGTTCAGGTACAAGGTACCCAATGGATTAAACTCAAAGTCCACATGAAACTTTAAGTCACGAGAAAGTAGCAATATTTGAGTATATATATATATATATATATATAAGGTAAAAGACAATAGGAAAACTGTATTATTAGCCAACACGTTTCATCCAATGTGGCTAATAATGCAGTTTTCCTATTGTCTTTTACCTTTATACATAGTCTTTTTTTACAGGTTAACTCTGAGAAATTTTATATATATATATATATATATATATATATATATATATATATATATATATTTATTATAATTTTATCATATAGACAAAACCATTTTACTCACAACAAAGATGGAACTTGGTTTCAGTGCATTTTCGACCCTCACCCGTAGATGTGCAGTTAAAATGCACTGAAACCAAGTTGCATCTTTGTTGTGAGTAAAATGGTTTTGTCTATATGATAAAATTATAATAAATAAATAATTATCATTCTACTACCTGTATCGAGCTCTTTTTTTAATTAACGCTGCAAACATTGGAATTTATATATTACTTTCGTTCTCATCGCATCGGATATATATATATATATATATATATATATATTATTCTGTGGAAATTTTAATAGAAGAAAATCGTATTTTATTATTTAAATTTGCTTAACTATTACTTTAATTTTAAATGTATATTTATTTAGGTCATTATTAAAATAAGTATTAAAATTACTTAAAAGCATCTTATAGTTTATGGTTCATGTTAATAAAAGCTATTCAACTCATTCCTCCCATATAATGGTGAGACATTAGTGACAATTGTGTATTCATCTAGCTAATGTCTTACCAGAATGTGGCAGGTATTTCTGCCACTTACTGTATTTTTAACTTTAATGTGGCAGGTATTTCTGCCACTTACTGTATTTTTAACTTTAATGTGGCAGGTATTTCTGCCACTTACTGTATTTTTAACTTTAATGTGGCAGGTATTTCTGCCACTTACTGTATTTTTAACTTTAATGTGGCAGGTATTTCTGCCATTTACTGTATTTTTTTAAAACCTTGGAGATATTATATAAAAAATAAAATAGTCATATGATATCATTAACATTGTGGCTGTTATTCTTTCAAAAAATGCAAACAAATAACAAGACAAGATGAGCAACATAATAGATTTTTTGTCTCAAAACTTTTATTACTGGTTTTAGCTTAAAATGATTAAAACAAACAATCTTGTCTTCAAAATTTTTGTCATATTTTTCTTTTTTTTTCTTTTTTTTTTTTTACAATTGAGAAGCTAAGTCCATGTGAAATATAGTCAACAGGTTTTTACAATTCATCAAGCCAGAAGTGACAGAGAACAAAATATAAAACAGGAGAGCCATATAGGGAAGGAGATTTGGTCATGGAACAAGGGTCTGGGGGAGAGGAGGCAAAAAAACCCAAAAAAAGATGACCACTGTGTGAGTAAGGATAGATTTTCTATAACAGACAGTTCCCAATAAATACATTGGTAATACTAAAGACAAGATGGTTTTCATGATTAAAAGAATAAAAATTAAAACATGTTCGGAGTGGAGGGGAGAAATATTTGGATTTGGGGGTGGAGGATTGACGAGGTGACTGGGAGGCTTATACAGATGAGACAACCACTGTCAGACAGCACTTGCACACAATCATTTCCAAAAGCTGATGCATATATGCACTCTTATTACTTATACATAGTGGATAAGTAAATTATTATCAGATATGAATGAACTTTGTTTTTCTGGCAATGTAAAAAAACAATGAAAAATTAAATGAAAAACAAAACATATTTACACTATTTACATTGTTCAGACTATTGCCCTCATCTTTATTGCCATAAAAACGATTCGACTGTTGTACACTCTGACTTCCTTCAAATATCACCTGAAGAAGGCCAGAGCATACAACGGCCAAAATGTTGTAAATATGACAATAAAGATGAGGACAATAGTCCGAATGATGTAAATAGTATAAATAGTTACAATACCTCATCTCAGAAATATAAACAGATGATGAAGGATTGGTACGGACCTGATATTCCAAAAATATGGAGACAATCGAAAAAAAAATATTAGTAAAGAAACAATGGCTTGTTTTTCTTGAGGTTTCACTCAGACCAAAACCACGGCAATTTCATTCTCTTTAAACCAATTATGGTTAAACTTTGGTTATGCTGGCCGTATTTTTTGACCAGGATTCTCTTTTCAAGTTCCCATAATGGTTAAAGTTGTTGCAGATTAAACATTAGATTACAAAGACAAAAAATTAAAGTGTTTCATGCCAAAATCAATTGTAGTCATATTAAAGCATATAATCTGGTTACTGGCCAGAGAAGATTAGCCACATATGCCCATACTAATCAGATTAATAGATGAACAAAACTCCATATACACCAGTGGTTCTCAACCTTTTTCTATTTATGACCCCTTTTTAATTAATGATTTTCTCGATGCAAGCTGTTTACATTAACAAAAGCTTATTTTACAATTTTTGAAACAAATAAACTGAGATTTTTCCATATAGACTTCAAAATTGCTTGTTTTAAAAACCAAACCAATTAAATGAAATAAGTTTTTATTTTGATAAAAGAAATTCTGCACACACAAATTTTAAAAGTTCTGCAAAATGAAAAAAATAAAAAATAAAGTTCTGCAAAATAAAAAAGTTCTGCACATAAATTTGACATAAATGTATACTAGTAACATAAAAGTCACTTGAAAATTATTTTATTACTTAATGTAAGTTTATTAGAACTAAAATATTGAAAGCAACAGGGTTGTAGTACTGTAACTCCTTTCAATGAACTTGAGGTCCCTCAAATCCAAAAGATTTTCTGTGGCTTCAATAAAATTTACCAGGGCTCTCTTGTGGCCATGTGGCACCCTGGTTAAGAACCACTGACATACACACATACAAAAGTTTACTTATTGTTTAAGGCTTGGGTATTAAAGAAACACACACACAAAAAAAGAAGAAAACTGCATTTTTCCTCTTTTCTAGCATTCTATATCATATCAATTTAAAACAAAATCACTTGTTTCCTAAACTCACATTTGACATCAGCCCAATTTGGGGGTAGGTCAACAGTTTACTGAAATTGCTTGCCAAGAGGTCACCAATAAGTAAAGGTTTACTTTGAAGGTGGGGATAGGGAAACACACTTTAGTGAAATTTCAGGATTTATAACTTAATAGATGTGTGCATATGCATACACATGTATATGTAATCAGAAGTCTAAAACAGGTATTACTTATATGCAAATATGTGCATTGATAATATGAATAAACATTACTTCGGCCATTTCTGTAAGCACTAATATATAACTGAGAATTATACATGACATATGGATGGTGTCAAGAACACAAATTACATTACTGGATAGAAAATGAAAAAACAAACAGCAGAAAAAAACAGAGCCACCAGGAAGAGAATCTATATTATTCTGCTTAATTTTTATGTATCAATGACGGAACTTTCTCTCAAGGATCAGGGTGAAGAATCTTTCCAATAGAGAGAGAGGTAAAGTAAAAAGAAAAAGGAAGCGGAGGTAAAAATCAAAAGATAAATACTAAGGTGAAGTAAGAAAGATAGAGAGAGAGAGGTAAAGTAAGAGAGAAAGATAGTGAGAGAGAGGCAAAGTAAGAGAGAAAGATAGTGAGAGAGAGGCAAAGTAAGAGAGAAAGATAGTGAGAGAGAGGTAAAGTAAGAGAGAAAGATAGTGAGAGAGAGGCAAAGTAAGAGAGAAAGATAGTGAGAGAGAGGCAAAGTAAGAGAGAAAGATAGTGAGAGAGAGGCAAAGTAAGAGAGAAAGATAGTGAGAGAGAGGCAAAGTAAGAGAGAAAGATAGTGAGAGAGAGGCAAAGTAAGAGAGAAAGATAGTGAGGGAGAGGCAAAGTAAGAGAGAAAGATAGTGAGAGAGAGGCAAAGTAAGAGAGAAAGATAGTGAGAGAGAGGCAAAGTAAGAGAGAAAGATAGTGAGGGAGAGGCAAAGTAAGAGAGAAAGATAGTGAGGGAGAGGCAAAGTAAGAGAGAAAGATAGTGAGGGAGAGGCAAAGTAAGAGAGAAAGATAGTGAGAGAGAGAGGCAAAGTAAGAGAGAAAGATAGTAAGAGAGAAAGATAGTGAGAGAGAGGTAAAGTAAGAGAGAAAGATAGTGAGAGAGAGGTAAAGTAAGAGAGAAAGATAGTGAGAGAGAGGTAAAGTAAGAGAGAAAGATAGTGAGGGAGAGGTAAAGTAAGAGAGAGAGAGAGGTAAAATAAAATGAAACGACAGAAAAAAACAAAGTGAAATAAAGCAGTAGAGAAAGGCAAAGTAGAGATATATAGAGAGGTAAAAATAAAAGAAAGATACATAGGGAGGTAAAGTAAAAATATGTAGAGAAGTAAAGGAAAGATATAGGAAGAGGTAAATTAAAAGAAAGATATAGAGAAAGGTAAAAATATAAAGAGAGATAAAGTAAAGCAAAAAAAACCAGTTGTACAATTCTTACTCTTTGTATATGAAACCAATTCAAATAAAAAGATTTAAAATTGACAAGTTTTTCCATTTCACTGAAGCAGACATTAAAGACATGAGAGTATTATCCCCTCCTCTATTTTCACTATTTTCTCTTTTTTTTTTCTCACTGAAACCAAATAGTGTCTGATATATCTTTTCCATCTTTCCTCTTGCTCAAAGCAAAATAATCCATTAATTATGAGGTATTGGCAGTATGTAATGTAAATACTAACTCACTAACAAAGGAACAAACACAATTATAATAGGATACTAAATTAATTTAAAATCACATATTTGCAACCTACAGATTGTAAATGGATACATCTTGGAGAGAGAATTTATTACCAGAATTTACTTAGTGTTTAAAAAGAATTTCTTTCTAAGCATTATCATGGCAATAGGAAAGATATTGTAAGGTGTGAGTCTAAGTTACATCCTGAATTCCAACTAAAATTTTGTTACAGGCATTTTAAATAAACAGATGAAACATACATTTTCTGTTCACCTTTTATAAAGTCACCATTAATATATAATTGCACTTAAAGTATCCACAACACTGTAATGGTCATTTCACATGTTAAACAAGTCTCTCCACCTTCTCAGTTCTCTCCCACCTTCTATTAATTTGTGGTGAGGGGAAAAATAAAAAAAAATAAGTAAAGGCTCCTTTAAAAGTTTTTTTCAGTGCCGTGGCTTTGGTCAAGTTCACCTTAAGTAATTATAATAATGATGAATGGACAACCTTGGTATAAATCACATCTCCCTACATACATACATACATACATACATACATACAGTTATATATATTAATATATATAGGCATATGAAAGAACAAGACAAAGATTCATTTGTTGATAGATCCTAGGATCTACACTATTTTCTATTCTAAAGTGGCTCAACAAAACAATGGTTGGATGTCAAAAAATATATAATAATAACAATAAAAAAAATTATTGGTTAGGAGTGGCTGTAACAGTGTAAGATCTAGTTGCAATCAAGGTTTTTTTTTAACATCCATCTTTTTTTTAGTTTAAGAAGGATAAGAAAAGATGGGTTTTTCTTTTGTTTTTTCCTCTTAAAGAGTATTGATCAAAAGAATATTATTCAATGACTTGGAAAATTCTTATTCTTTGCGTAGTATCAACTAAAAAAAAAAAAAGACGACAAATGAGGGATTCCAAATAGGAAAAAAAAAATTCTAGGAGAAAAAAATAATCTCATGAACATACTTAATGAAGATTGAAGAATGGGTTAGCTGAAATGTTATGTTAACAACAGCAAGTTTATGACAAAAGTATTCAATTTTCTGAACAATACTTGAAATATTAACGGACTCTTTGAAAAGATATGAACAATAGAATGAGATATAAAACTGGGGAAAAAAGTTCTGGAAATTAATATAAAATATCCTCCCCACTTTTTGAAAATAGTAAAAAAAAACAAACAAAAAACGATAAAATAACAAAATAAAAATGTCCTCCATAATATAAAATCGTATAGTCATTGCTAGATATTTTCTAGCCCTAGTTTGACACAAGGTCAGAGTGCCCAATGAAGTTAAAAGCAATTGTTCAGATCAGTGAAGCATCTTTTCATTATTTAGTGTTTAATCTTTTGCAACAATATGCAACATTCAATGAAGGTCACTTTACTTGTAATTGCCTGTAAGACTAACTTGTTTAATATTACCCTAAAGTGCCTATCATGATGTTTGTTATGTTTGTGTCATTTTTTTCTTTGGTCAAAAAGAAAAATAAACAAATTCATATTTTCTGCTAATTAACCTATGAACTGCAGATGATGGGATTTCTTAATGTTGTATTTTAATGGTAGAACTGCAAATGACAGAAACTCCTGCTGCAATCAAGTGGTTAATAAATAGACTATAAATTAATTAATTATTGAATAAATGTATTTTTTATTTTGTATTTGTTCTATTTAAGACTTGAATGAAGTTGAAAGAAAGCAAATTTTTGCAGAAGAACATTCTCTGACAGTTTCTACTAAGATGTTGCACTAAAGCAAACTATATACTTATCAAAAGCAAAGAGACCTTAATTTTTTTTTTTTATATTTATACAAATCCCGAGGTTAATATTAGGGTGTATCAAAAGCATTTTCATTTTTACATACCTTTACTCTAAAGTTTATTTCATGTACATATATAAAGGCTAACTATGACATCACTATATTATCATCATAGTGTATAAAAAATATTTTTATTTTTACAGACCTTTTCTCTAAAGTTTATTTCATGTATATATATCAATGACTCTACTAAATTATTAATATTATTATAAGTTTCAATAAGAATCCAATGGAATGGTAAATATCTAAGACAATTTACAAAACTCTTACTTTGACATGTTTCACCAATGAAAGCGTGTTATTAGAAAAAGAATTGTATTTCAAAGTAAAAGCAAAAAAAAAAAAAAATGCTTGACCCCCATTCTAAACTTATTTCTATTTTTATTCATTTATTTGTATACTTATACATCCCAAGGTCTACATGTCCCAAAATGCTTAATCACCATAAGAATGTGAATCATATTTCGTCATGTTAACCTTTAACATTCTGGAGGTGATTTTGTTTGCAAAGCAAAAATTTTATCCTACCACTGCAAGTGACTCAGATGAATGAATAATAGCGTGTTTGAATTTAGAAGTTGTGTTGTCATATCCTGCTATGGTAGCAGAAAATGACCATAACTGAAATTAAGTAGTGCAGTAGAGGAGACTTGTAAAACAATGCAGTGGAAAGAAAAAAGTAATGAATAATGCACTGTGCTAAAGGCTAGTACAGATTTTCTTGAAATAAAATTCTTTTTCTGATGATGCTGTTTCCCTGATAAAACACACACACACACATATATATATATATATATATATATATATATAAGAGGTTTTCCAAATTGTTTTATTTATTTACCATTATTATATATGTCATATCATTATTCAATTATACCATTTGTTCCAGAGGTTATGATTGTAGATGTAAAATCATAAAATGATTCTGTTATCATTTAACTAATTTATGTTTATTTAATTCTTTTAAGATCAGATATAGATCCCTGATGCAATCAAGTTGAAGTTTTCTGTCTGAAATAAGATTATAGTAAGCTATTACTAATCTGATATGCAAAGTTCCGATTTATTTTTCATAATAACTGACAGATGTATTATCTGAAATCTTTTTTTTTTTTTTTTCATTCCCAAAGTAATACTACATCTTTCCTACAATAGTTGCTAGATGTTCATAGGTATTTCATATGCTCTATATGACAACTATCACAGACAGAATTAGTAACTTTTTTTAGTAACTAATTTGTTTGGCAACAATTAGGTTTTCAGTGCTAATTTTTTTAATTTTTTTATTATCAAATCAAATTTTCATGGTATCTGCTCTGATGATCTACTTTCACTAGCACTCCAATTGAATTTAAGCGTGCTACTCACTCCGTTGGCATCTCAGTCCCACCCTTTCACTGTCAAAACAGTTAAATGTAAATGCCTCTTCTACTCCAACAGCTTCTCTTACACTTCCTGCCACTGGAACTCCCTTCTTTCTACTTGCTTCCCTGTTAGCTATAATCTTCAAATATTCAAATGTAATGTCAATCGACATCTTCTGATGCCTTGATCCTGATCCCTGTCCTTCTTTATATTCTTTCCTCAAACACCTTTTACTTTTGCTGTCACTCTCTGTAACTCCTCGCATGCTAGTGTTACTCCCACCTTGCTTGGAGCAAAATGCTTAAAAATATATATATATATATATATATATATATATATATATATTAATACATGTTTCATTAAATAATATAGATAAGTGTTGTCTATATATTTTATGTAAGTTTTTTTCATATAGTCTGATAAGCTTAATAACATTATCATTAAACAATGAAAGAAAATCACAATATTGATACATATTTTTTTTTTTTTTTATTAATCCAATCTAAGCTTTCGGCTTACATAAGCCATTATCAAAGATGACAATTACACAATATATTTAAGCAATACACGAACAAGAAATTGATGATAGTCTTGTTTGTTTACATGGATGATTTCCAAGCAACGATAAACACGTGCATATAAAACGCTGAAAGCGAAAATCGCACAACAGCTCATGACGTCACACATGACCACGTGAGAGTGAATCCGATGAGTATTGAGTATGGAAAGCCGTTGGTATGAACCAATGACTTCTGTTACTAATTATAGGCATTTAAGGATATTTTTGGAGATTTCATAGTTTATTTTGTTCAGGTTAGGTTTCAACTGTTTTATGTATATAGCTTCAAGAATTTATATAGTCATTATAGGATTTGGTCAAACTGTTAAGCTCATTCTTTGTGTTGCTGATATTATTACTGCAGCATTTCTGATGTTCCATTCTACAACCTTCTTCACGTGTATAATTAAAAAAAAGAGAGAAAAGTATATTATTTCATCATTAGCAGTATTTTCTAGATGATGTAGGATTACTGTGGCATCGGTAATAGTGTCAACAGTAATAAACTATATGCCAATGCCTCTAAAACTGAATTCATAAGCTTCAACCAGCAAGGCTCAATACAAACTGTCTCAGGTGAATCAATAAAATCTGTCAAATCTTTTACATGCTGAGGAAGTGAGATAAATCCCATTGAAAAGGATGAGAAAATTCAGTTAAAGCCTAGGCTGCCTTGAACAAAATGGATGTAATCTGATCTACCAGACAACCTCAAGCGAAGATTTTTTTGAGCCACTTTAGAGACACTGTTAATGAATGGTGCTACTGCCTAGACATTAACTAAATCCCTCTAGTCTAAGCTTGATGGAAAATACTCGGATGCTCAGAGCTATACTTAACATCTTTTGGAGACAACATCAAAATAAATTACAGCTCTATGGACCCATCACTGATATTTTACAATCTCACATGAATACAAAATGTGTTTTGCAGGACATTGCTGGCAAGCAAAACAAGGACTTGCGAGTGATCTACTGTTCCATGAAGTAAGATGAGTTGGTTGCCCAGCAACCACCTACATTGACCAGCTAGGTTATGACACAGAATGCCACCCTAATGACCTTCCGACCTTGATGCAGGACTCTGATGGTTGGCATGATAGACTCATGAATGTCCAAGCTAGATCAACTGAATAATAATATCTTATTCCCCGCTCACAACCAGGGCCAGATTTAAATGAAGAGAGGTCCTAGGTTATTTCACTTGTGAGGCCCCTCCAAATCCCGCATTCTCATGAGCAGAAGAAAATGGAAGAGTGCTAAATGATTTGATTAAAGCTGAGGATGATGATGGGTGTTTAAAATTATTGAAGAGTTGTTTAGATACTATAATGCATTATGACGTGTAAGAAAGATCTATGACAGTGTCAAAAATATACACCTTGGTTGGAGGCCCTAGATTTCAGCCTGTTAAGCCTATAGGAAAACCTGACACTGCCCACAACAGAACAAAATACCAAACAAAATCTAGTAGCTAACATACCAAATGGCTTGATTCATTCCTAGTAATCTGAGTTACATAGTCAATGCCGTTCAGAACTGGCCATGTCATATAGGCAATTCTAATTTATACATAGAGGCACTCTTCCTATGTTAAGCATTTCAAATACATCTTTTCCAAGATATCAAGTTTATTAGAATAAGAAGTTTATGATATATTAACTGATATAGAAAACTGGTGAGTTAAAACACTGAATAGGTTTTTGTTATACATGTAAAAATATTAGACAAAGATTTCAAAATTTTCTTTAGGTATTTGATTCATAAAGAAATAGGATTGATTTTCCTTTTCTCTTTTAAAGAAAGCACATAGAAGATGGTAATGGTAACATCAGCTGTTTCCTTATAAGGAAACATTTGGGATTCATTGACCAAGCAGTCAGTAACTGGTATATAACAACTACTGCAACACAAAAAAGGAGTTCAGTCCTTCAAATCTGTGAATGTGAATAACTCTTTTCAAATGTTTTTAAATTTTTTTTTACATATTACTTTGGTTAGCCATTTTCTCAGTCCAGTGGAGGACACAAACCTTTTCTAAAATTTGTTGGTTGATTTTACAGGACATCAACCCTTGCCAGTTTATATAATGTGAGCTTTCATAGGACACTCACTGTGAGAATCAAACTCACTGTTCAACAGTAATGGTTAACCAGGCTAACCTTACTAACCATTACTCTATACCAAAGTATTTTTTCTTAAGGTCTGTTAATAAAATTATAGTACAAGTAACCATACAATTAAAAATGCATTGATATAGAAATTTATTTCAATGACAAAACTTCATTAATCAAGTTTATTTTAGATCACTTTTTGACCTTTGGCCTGGGATCAAAGCATAGTATTTATTCTCATTTTAGATTCGAAAAAGACAGCTGTTCCTGGTGACTCCAACCATGTGGAAACATTCCTCATTGCACGAAAAGGGGTGAGGTTGATGTCATATTGACACCAGTGTGAAAGTAGTTGCAAGGACTGGATCAATTTTGTTCTTGGTCCAATATGGGCTCCCCACATTAGACCTGCCTTAATGGGGAGCTCATTTAAATAAATTCTATTTTAGCTTATTTGGCAAAATGTATTTATTTCTGGAAATTTAGCAATTGCCAATGGAGAAATAGATTCAACCAAATATTTGACTAATTATTATTTGGATTATTTATTTATTAATAAATACACTTGTAGCTGTATTGGTCATGTGACTTTTGTTGGTCTTGTTATTCTTTACTATTTGTTTAATTGAAAATATGCATACATGAAGAAAGACTTCTAGCAAATACAGGGTGTTTCACACTTGTTGAAACAAAGCAGTGGCCTCTCAGATGGGGAGATCTTGAGGATTGTGAGGACCTTGATGAGGAACAACAGTAGTTCCAGCAAGATGGTGCTTCTCCTCACACTGCTAATGTTACCAGAGCATGGCTCTGCGAAAAGTTTGGGGAGCAAAGCTGAAGTGGAATGAGCACCTCACTGGCCTGAACCCTCCAGATTTCTTCCTTTGGGGGGTTCCTCAAGGAAAATATCTATCAAGGCAACCCTTGCACTATTGTTACATTAAAGACAACTATCACTGAGAAGATTCAAGCAATCACCCAGGAGAAATGTGCACATGTTATCACCAACTTTGCATTCAACAGTGCCTTCAATTCAACAGGTGATATCTGGAGCATGTACTCTAGGCCTTCTCTTGTCATTTTTGGTTCATGTCTGAGGCTAAATGGATGCAGATCCTAAAATGTTATCCTTTTATCTTTCAATAAATGTAATTTCCATTACATTTGTGGTCCTTCATTTGTGTCTCATCTTTATTTTTCAAAAATTGTGAAACACCCTGTATCTTCGTAAGGATTGCTATCATCTTTATTATTTCTTATGCTACATGAAAACTAAGTTTCCAGTTTTGGTATTTTTAGCATTTCATATTCTTACATCTGAAAATAAATTTTTAGTCTTTTTGTGATAACACTATGTGTTCTGCCATTATTACATTTTTTTTTAAGTAATATGTTTCTTTCATTTTAATTTTAGTTGTTTTTCATTGCAGCAGTTTAGTTCACAAGTCTAAAGCAGTCAACAAACAGCAAAAAATAAAAGTAAAGAATAAGTTGCTGACACGACTTAAAAATATGGCTAACCATATCACCTGCTTTACTTTGCTAATTAGGCTACAAGAACTTTTATGACTGGCAGAAGACCAAATCTAACCATTTAAACTTATCCTCTACCTTACTCAGATTGCTGGGCACAATATTTGTTATTGTTTTTACATCTGCTAGTAGTAGTAGTTATAACACTATTATGATTTCTTAAAATTCTATTTAATCCAACATTGTCAACTAAGAAAGACATTTTGGAATTCCTTAAAATACTCTATTGTTTGTATTTATTGGATTGTCTTGAAGAACATTCTTACACCTTGAGCTACAAAACGACTTATAGAGTTTATATTATGAGGGTTTAGATTTCTTAAGCTCCACCTCTTAACCATAAATAGTTTTATTCTAATTGTTATTAATCATTATTTCAATATGTCTTGTGCAATCTGACGATTATGAAACACAAAAAGAAAGGATAAAAATGATAAGAATTAAAATACCAGCATAGTGCATTTCAAACCTGTATTGAAAAAAAAACAATGCTATCTCTCATTTCCTTCATATTCCATTAGTAAGAAGGAAGTTCCATTTAGGCAGATTTTTCTCCAAGAACTGCTACTTGGTGGAATAGACTCCCAAGAGGATGCTTCCCCAATCACTACAATCTTAAACTCTTCAAATCAAGGATTAACCATTATTGCTCCAACACATTCTCATAAACCACTTCTTAACTCCTCCTTCATGTTCATACAAAAGCCTCGTTCATTAACGCTCTACCTTGAATGGCTCTTGGGCTTTATAGTGCATGAAAAATTAGTAAAAAAAAAAAAAAAAAAATCCACACAATCCATTTCAAATTTTATTGAAAGTCATGATTTATATAGAGATTTACTTAAAAAAGAAAATAAAAAAAGAAAAAGGAACAAAGGAACAAAGGAAAAAAGAAAACAAAGAAAAAAAGAAAACAAAGAAAAAAGGGAAAAAAAAAAACAAAGAAAAAAAAGAAAAAAGGGAAAAAAGAAAAAAGGGAAAAAAGAAAAAAGGGAAAAAAGAAAAAAGGGAAAAAAGAAAAAAGGGAAAAAAGAAAAAGGGAAAAAAGAAAAAGGGAAAAAAGAAAAAAAGAGAAAAAAGAAAAAAGGAAAAAAGAAAAAAGAAAAAAGGAAAAAGGGGAAAAAGGAAAAAAAGAAAAAAGGAAAGAAGAAAAAAAAAAACAGAAAAGAAAATGAAAACGAAAAGAAAAAAGGAGGATAAGTAAAAATAAGTAAGAGACTTAATCAGTTTTAGTATTTGTTTATATGATTTGTATTCCCAGTATGTATGATTATATTAAAAGATGAAAGATGATTCGTATACATTTATGCTATGCTAAATAAGGAATATACGATACCGACATGTAATAAGAGCAAACAACTTTATTGACCCATATCTCTTGCCTACATATGTTGAAAGATATTCATGTCAAAACAACAATTTTCAATGATTTAACAGATCAAAGAATTGGTTAACTGTCAAGAAAGTCCTGAGGATATAAACAACTTACAAAGAAATAAAAATTAGAACAATATAAGGGGAAAAAAATGTTATAACTTTGTGAGAAAGTAGAGTGAAAGATAAAGACGTATAAAAAAATAAATGACGATAATGAACATAACTGTATATTAAATTGATATATTTAGCAATTTAAGATAATGTTTTTCTATCTACCTCAATTTATTTATATATAGGATTAAAAACTTCATTTTTTTTTTTCAAATGCTTAGTAACATCCCCCATACACACATGCTTGATTTAACTGAGATTACATGTCAGTTCTTGAAAAATGTCAACTGAACCTGGTAAGGGAAAATATTTATCAATTTTCTTTGAAAACCCCAATCTGGGTAATATCGTGGCAAGAAAGTTTATCTGATGGGGGGTGTTAACAGTTAATTTTACTTGCAACCTGTACAAATTCATCTGTGGTTCAATCACATGAAAAATTGAACTTTATGATCAGGACCGGATTATGACCATTTGTGACATCTAAGCTAATGAAATTATGGGGTCCCCACTCAGACAGTGCCACTCACTAACTCACCCACACCTGTCTTTAATATTTTTTATTTTTACTTGCGATATATTTTAGCAACACTTACATAGTTTGAACTTATTGCACATTCTTTAAATAAACTAGAATAGCTATCATTTGCTTGTCAATAAAAATATTCTTTAAGAAATATTACTATTTTACTATTTATTGCAAACCCAATTAGGACATACAGAGTTGTGAGTTTGATTCTCACTGGGTACTCCATAGTTTTTGCGTCACATCTAAGCTACACTTAGTAAATTGCTATAATAGAACAGATGGAAATATAAGATTTTTTTTAATTCTGGGTATTTGGCCAGCAATTATTCTTTCAAACATCTATTGTTAAAAACAATAGACTTTTTGTGTCTATTATATTTAATGATCATTTTTTTTAATGTATGAAATTCATTCCCTATTTTTTTTTTTTTTTTTTTTAATAAGCAACTTAGGATTTTGACCAGTAATTGGGTTGCTTAATTTTTGTGCAAGAATTAATACTTAAGTACATTTTTTATGTTTCAGTTTAATAAATAGAAAAAAAAAAGATATTTTACTGTAACTGAATTGGTAGAATTCTTGAATACAGTCTAAAATATTTAGTAACTCATTTTATTTTGTAATAACTTTTTAAACATTTTTCTTTACTTTTTTTAGCTGCTGAAGCCACACTGGTATCACTAACAAAGCTGGTTACGATTCCTTTTTCTTCAGATTTGAGTAACATTGTTTATTTTCATTGGGTGAAAAACTTTGAAAATATGTAAATTGCTTTCTTTTTTCTGAACTTATCAACTAAAGGTATTTTGTAAATATTTAATGCACAAAGATATTGGAAATTGGAGGTAGAAATTTGCAATTCTTTATTTTTATACTACTTAAGTGTCAAGTAATGACCATCAGTTTGTCCAAAGCTTTAGAGAAAAAAAAAAAGAAAAAATCTTATATTCCAGCTATAAATCTATTTCCAGAACCAAATCAACCAAGACTTGAAGGTAATTTACAGCAAATCATATCTTTGCAAACAAGAAAATTCACAAGTCATCAGATTGCATAAAATGCAAAAAACTTGCTTTAAATGCATGGGAGCATTTTTAGGTATTTTTTAGGCTATATGTTATACAACTCCTCTCATGTTGTGGTCTGTAAGACATTTTTTTTTTAATCTAACCCTTAAAATATCCCTGCTCATGGTTGGCGGGGTCTATAAATTTTCTCCAGTCATGATTAGAGCAGGCCCTAAAAAATGTCTTATTTCATTTTTCTAACACATTTCATGCTAAATTTAGAGTAAGTCTTAAATGCTGTAAAATATGGGATATATATATATATATATATATATATATATATATGTGTGTGTGTGTGTGTATCTGCATGTATGTATACTTAGGCAGCATATCTTCACTCAGACATGTTTCATTGAATAATATAGACATGTTATGTCTATTTGCTTTTATAATAATCCTTTCTAATCCTCTAATCAGTTTCTTGATGTTGAGATGAAATTCATCAAGGAAGGCACCGTCATTTTTTCCATATCCTGGTACAGCACCTTCCTTGATGAATTTCATCTCAACATCAAGAAACTGATTAGAGAATTAGAAAGGATTATTATAAAAAGAAATAGACATTTTATATGTCTATATTATTCATTGAAACATATAAAAAATATATTGAATGGTACTTGAACTTGTCATTTTGCAGAAACACTTTTTTTTATCTTTGTAGAAAATAAATATAAAAGCACATACACACACTAAGATTAACATTATAAAAGTGAGAGTAGAAAAACATTATTTCAATCCAATGTTCGCAGCATGTCACATGATCAAATACACTTCCCAACCAATAAATGGAAGTTCCCAAGAGGCTGTTTTCTGTTTCTCTCACTTTCATTTTTTTTAAATATTTGCTTTCTTTATAAGACTGAAAATGTTGTTAAAGTGTGAAAAAGAGTTTTGTAATATGATATTTATTCAAATAGTAACAAGAACCTTTTCCATTTGCTAGATAATTTTATATAACACATTAAGTAATTTTTACTGTACTTTATGATGAGAAGCAAATTAAATGTTATTTTGTATACAACATGGAAATCAGGTCATATCTTTTACAAATTCTTGACCACTTGAGAATGGCATTAAATAATGTAGATTCTAAAACTAATTTTAAACATCTTTTAAATGACAAATTTTAGAACAATTTTTTTTGTACATCAGCCAATTTTTTTTTCTTTTCAGAATGATCATAAGCAGATTTTTTTTCATTTTTCAAGAAAAATCTTATGTATATGGGGCAAAAACCAAATGTCAGTTTTCTTTGTTTTCTTGAGATAATGGAACTAACCATGAAAAAAAAAAAAAGTCAACTATGACCAGACAAAGATACTAGATGCAAAGTAGTTTGAGGTCTGTGGTAGAAATGGTAGGTTGAATTTATTACTATTATTATAATTTTTACAATCTAACATTGGTAAAAAGACTGGAAACTAAAATATAAAAAAAATAAATAAAAATGAACTGAAGATATGAGACTTTTATGATTTAGGGACATTGTTTTGGCTATTAGACATTAAAAAATATCTAACAACAATGAATAGCACTGTAACTGACATGCAAAGGATGAACATGACTGATAAAAAGAGAATACATTCTCTTTCAGCATAGTTGAATGACCCGCCATTGCTGATGAGTTGGCAGGGGAGATAACTTACCAATGCTTTTTAAGTATAAAAAGCAGTTCTTCCAATATTTACTGTCTGGCTACAAATAAACAAATTTTATCAGTACTTTATTAGGATTTCAACCTAAAATAGCGCCTATCCTTTGTTGTCAGGTTTACAATGCTCTTCAATTATTTTTTTTTGTTGTTTTTAAAACTCCCCAAATACAATTTTGTTTTCTACAAAAGATCAATTTTGTAAAAATGGGTCATTTATAAAAAGTTAAAGAAACAAAAATGATTAGTCCCTGAAGAAAAAACTCGAGAGCAATTTGTCTGAGAAAAAGTTAAAAGTGAGATAGCTGGAAAGGAAAGAAAGAGACAGAGAAGGAAGAAAAAAGAAATATGGGAGGTAATGAGAGAGAGAGAGAAAGAGATAGAAAATTCAAAGTCTTTGCAATACTTCCTAAGGCCATGAAGAAAAGAATGTAATCCATCAGCTAAACAATTTTTTTTCAAATTGATATCTTTGTTCTTTGCAAGATAACGGCTGTTTTTTTTTTCAGATGTAGAGAAGGATATTCTTGTAAAAGAAATAGACACCTAACATTATATTCAGAATAGATATTAAAAAATGATCACTTTGGTACAATATTCAAAATTTCTAGTGCATGAACATTTTTGAATATACATTAAGAAAAAAATTTATTGTAAATTTTTCTCTCTCTTAATTACTCCCTTATACAATAGGAAAACACCATCGAAAGAGTGTTTTGTATTCTTTTTTAATTTATAATTTCTTTTTATGTTTTGCTTGAGCCACTCTCTTTTTGTCTGTGTGTGTGTGTGTGTGTGTACATATGTTTTGTTTTCCACTCTTCTTATCAATATTTTTTTTTTTTTAACTCTTACTGATTTTTCCATTTTAATGGAATGAATTTATAGCATTTGATCATATCCCAGATATTTCAAAATGTGACCAAAAAAAAAAAAAAAAAGTAATAACAATAATAATAAAAAATAAAACACAATGCATTTCTCTATCACAATAATGGAATGAAAGTTATAAAAATTACTGCAATCATATTTTCTTTCTTTCGTTTTTTTTTAATGCATTTCATTTATCAATTTCAAGAGATTGGGAAAAAAAACAACAACAAAAAAACAAACAACAGGGTTTGGATAAAAAGGGGTTGTGATATACGCATCCCAAAATTGACACGATTTAGAAAATTGTTTGTTTTTTTTTTAAATTTCTATCACTCTATGAATTCTTATATATGAAAGTACAAGAAAATCACACTAAAAATTTTTTTACTTTTTACATTTTTTTTTCAATATAAATTTCAGAAGCAATTTGCCATTATTTAAAAAGTACAAAAAATTGCCCAGATGCCTTTTCTTTTTCTTCCACCTCTAATGATTAAAAAAAAAAAAAAAAAAAAAAAAAAAAAGAAGAAAGAAAGAAAGTTTACAATTTGCATATGTAACAGATTTCAAAATTCATAAAAATTTGAAGTTAACTGCTAAGAGTAGTTCTTTATTTTGGACTAAAATTTGTCTTTATTTTGCTTTTCTTAGATAATAAAATGTGAATGCATTTCTACTGATATGCTGCTTTGGATAGAACGTCAAACCTCTCGGCTGCTAGTCCTCCATGCTATCCATTGAGCTAAACCTGTGTGACAGACATAGGCTTATAGTTTGGTAGACATTTACATTAAATAGATATAGCAGCTTTTACAAATATAGCACTGACTTGTAGGCAAGAAGAAGTCATTATGCTCCAAGGCAAAATCAGATTTTCCATAAGAGAGTTCGAAGTAGCGAGCCCCTACCCAAACCAGCACAAAATGGAATCTCCAAGACCTCTTGTTCATTGTCCTTATCAAACTTGTGTTTATATAAATTATGTTTGATTTTCTTATATTATTCTTTACATCTCTGTCTTTTCTTTTTTACCCACATATTTTTTCTTTCCTTCCCAACATTTTCATATACAAGTTTCCTGGGTACCCCAGATGAACTTATCAAAATATAGAGAAGGATAAAATAATGAATGATCCCACAAAGGATTGAATACAGGCTTATCATTTGGATTTGAGAGAGGAAGAAAAACAAAATTCAAATCTCTTTATTATAATCATATCTTTTAGTCATTGTGGATTTTGCAAGAACGAAAGTGAAGACACAATGGAAAGACCTGCAGCATAAACCGACCATAAAAAGCTGCTGTCAATTCTCAAATTCATGTCCCTTTTTGAGTGAATATATGTACTGACCACAATAAACAGAAGATATAAGAATTAAAAGCCTGGATACAAGCCTAACAATTTTAGTCATGTTTGGTATTGTACATTTGACACATATACAAATATATTAACCACAATTGACATGAGATGTAAAAAATAACAAGATCGTATGTGAATTGTCAATGGAACGGTGTAATCATTGCTTTACAAGCCAGTTTTGCTGCTTTTTTTCTTTTTTACAGAGGAGACTTTACAAGTGCATAAATCCATTAGGCACTGCTAATTAAGTATTTAAAGAACATTACTAATAAAATTCTAGTTGAAAAATGCACCTTTTGGTAATGTATTTATTTTACAAATACAAAAATGTATTCCCTTGCATTAAATTTTAAATATTTTATGATAATATTCTAGCAATGATGATTAAAGATGCAATTGTTTTTTTTTATTTTTCAATGCTATTAGCCATTAAATAAAAAAAAAACTAGTTTAGAGAAAATAATTTTTAAAGGCCACATGTATAAGATATATTTGCTTGCATATCATTGAAGCTTCTAAAAGAATATAGAAAAAGAAAAAAGAGAGGAAGAAATAGAAAAGAAGGGGGAAATAATGGAAAGGAGATGGTAAGAAAAGGAAAAGGAAGAGAAAGAGGAGGTGGAGGAGAAGAAAAAAAAGAAAAGTATTAGGCAATGGAAAAAAAGGAAAGATTTATTCCATTTATGTCTAATAACAAGGAATTCAATGGCAAATTACTTCTCTATATAGCTACAGATTTCAGTTATTTCACCAGGCCACCAGTTGATAGTCACACTTTTTTTTAAAAAGTCATTTAGCTATTTTATTATTTGAGGGAGAAGGTGTAAAAATCATGGTGAGACATTCATGAAGAGTGACAAAAAAATAAGATAAAAGAAAAAAATATGAAAAGGAAGAAAGAAAAAGAAAAAGAAAAAGAAAAAGAAGAAAGAAAAAGAAAGAGAAAGAAAAAGAAAGAAAAAGAAAAAGAAAGAAAAAGAAAGAAAAAGAAAGAAAAAGAAAAAGAAAAAGAAAGAAAGAAAAGAAAGAAAGAAAGAAAGGAAGGAAAGAAAGAAAGAAAAGAAAGAAAGAAAGAAAGGAAAGAAAGAAAGAAAAGAAAGAAAGAAAGAAAAGAAAGAAAGAAAGAAAAGAAAGAAAGAAAGAAAAGAAAAAGAAAGAAAAGAAAAAGAAAGAAAAGAAAAAGAAGAAAAGAAAAAGAAAAGGAAGAAAGAAAGAAAAGGAAGAAAGAAAGAAAAGGAAGAAAGAAAGAAAGCAAAAAAGAAAACAGACGAGAAAAATGGAAGGAAGAAGAGGAAGAAAAAAAGAAAGACAGAAAAGAGAAAAGAAAGAAAAAAGTAAGAACAAAAAATGAGAAAAAAGAAAAACTATGAAATAAAAGAGAAAAAAATAACTAATACAAAAAGAAAAGAAGGCTAAAACAAAATTTAATATAATTTTCTTGTCTTCATTGTCATGTCATTTGTGCTTTGAATCTTTTAAAATTTTTATTTTTCAAATATCTATTTTGAGTTTAGATTAAAACAAAAAATATCCTGCTATAATGCCATTTTCCTTGAAAAAAAATTTGGCATCTTTATATCAGTTTTTTTTTTAGCAGTGTGACATCAAGCCTTATATGGGCATTAGGATCACACCTTTTATTATTGCTCTAGTCATGTTTAGTTTTCTGCGATTTTAGGGAAATAGCTAAGAATCAGGTAAATTTCAAGAGGAGTCTTATTTTTTTATTGTCTTGATAATCTGAATAACAATTTTTTTAGTTATTTTTATACACACATGCCCACAATTATGTAAACATTCTACCACTACAATTAAAACAATACACTGGCACCACAGGAAGGCAAAAGAAATCAAAGTAATCAGTAAAGTACACACAAAAACAAAACTGATTTAAATGCAGTCTCCTCACTGATTTCACTGATGGCAAAAAACTGGGGAACATTGGTTTTTGATGTCTATAAGAATATTGTAAAGATAACAGATGCAAAACCAATATATAAGGCTCATATCATTAACAATAATTGATATAAAAGAAGATTTTTTTTTTTCAGTTTTCTTTTTTTTAATGAAGAAATACCCACTCTTAAATATATTGAACCATAATTTTATAAATGGACAATACCATTGCTTGTACAAGAGTATCATTATAGAAATGGACAATACCATTGCTTGTACAAGAGTATCATTATAGAAATGGACAATACTGTAATTTAAATATAAACAATACATTATCATCCCTTAAACAAAGCAAAAACATTTGCCTACTAACGAAAAAAAATAAATAAATAAAAAGACTTTTCTCATTTTTATTTTGAAATTCTGGGTCTGTAAGAATTTTTTTATAACACAAATTTATTTATCACCTGCCTCAAGATTAAACTATATTTGTGATATATCCTGATTTATTTTCTATCAACCCTTTGTGGGTTATTTAAAACCAGAATATATTTTTAGATTGTAAGAATTTTTTTTGGCGATAATCATTTAGTGATACAAGTCTTACTAATTAATTAATCCATAGCTGGGGGGGGGGAGGGGAAATGGTGAATTCATACCTTTTCTTAGGATATTTGCATGTAATTGAATATAACAAACCCAATTGGAACTGGAACTCATCTCTTCAATTAGCAATTCCAAGCCATTATCCATTACTCTACTTGTCAATCCAAGCTTACAGGACCTGGTATTCTTAAGCTGTCACCCATTTAGGTACTGACTAGGTTTGATGTTGCTTAACTTTGGTGATCATACAGGAACTGGTATTTCAACATGTGGCCATAAGCCTTTTCTTTTGATTATTTTCAGGTACTTTATAAGGTATTTTGACCTACATCTAGGTAATATATTATATGCAAATTACATTTTTTGGTCATTATCAGGTTTACATTTTGTTTAAGTTCATAGCGATTCACTATTATGCTAATAACTGCAATAAAAATAATAGGAGTAGAAATTTCTTAACTTGAACAGAAAAGTTTTAATATATCGAGAAAAATACATTCTCTGAATTGATATAATACTAAAAGTTTGATTCAGTCTATAAACTCTAAGTAACCAAAATGGTATATTTGTGCCAGAGGTATGCAATTAAGTTATCCTTAAAATCTGATAAATTAAAAAAATGCAAATGAAATAAAAATCTGAGTTATTTGCAACTGAATGTTAATATTGTGGGGTTAGCATTTGCACTGAACTGAAAAAAAAAAAACAAAAAAAAAAAAAACAATTTTTGAAGAGCAAAATCTATTAGGTGCTAAACTATAAAGTATTACCCCACTTTTTTAATTATAGAAGGTAGTATAAGTTGCAAAAGAACAAATTGAATGACAATCTTTTGTACAATTATCTTGAATGGTGACTCAAATAGTTGTTTTCTAAATCTTAAATTTCAGATATTTAACATGTATTAATGTTTTGAGGATTTAACTTTTCTTTGTTGCAAGTTTTTTTAATCAATTTACTTCAAAGCAAGGCGATAAAACCACTAAGATGCAAGGGATTACTGAGTATTAGAGAATATACAAAAAGGAAAACATTATTAAGGAGAGAGAACAATAAAAGAACATGAATTAAAATGACAGAAGATAATGATTGACATTGTATTTAAAGTTTTTAAAATCAAAGTTAACTAGAAAGTAAGAAGCCAGAAGAGAGTTCTACAAGTGAGAAATGTGCAAGAGAAGAAACTGTTAGCATCGAACTTGCAATCATATCTATCCATTAAAACTGTAAAATGATGAAACCCAGCTGCCAATCTAGTACTGCACTTAAATTCATTAGATACCAAAAAGGGAAGTTCATCAGAATGATTACCATAAAAATATTTAGAGAAAAGCCAGGGAAAAAGCTATGTTACATCAGTGGGAAAGTGACTGAAGCAGAGATGTCAGGTCAGGATGAATAACATTACAGATTCTTCTTTATATTTTATAAAAAATCTCTAAATATGTAGTAAAACTTCAGGCCAAATATTCAATTCAAAGCCAAATGGTAGACTAATAAATGTATAAGATAGAAAGAAATTGTCTAACATGACACAGTGAACCAACTTTACTAGCAGCAGACCTAGCAATTCAATATATTTGAAGTTATTTTAAAATTAATGATTTTATTTTATTAAAAATAATTATGTGTGTATGTGTTATATATATATATATAAATGTATTAAAATGCTATTGTTCAAAATAATGATAATTTCATCGTTCAGACAAGGAATGTAAAAACTCTCCCTCCCCATTCTTCCAATAATACAAGCTGTTAACAGCATGAGTTGTTAAAGATTCAAAGAAATAATACAGCAATGGAAACAAGGTGAGAGATATATGTATGCAACCAAACACTTTATAGGATGCAGTGAGCTTAAACCACAGAGAAAATGCAGCATTGACTGCTTCTCTGGTTGTCATGACAATGGAATTGTGGCAGAAAATCTTAGCTACTGCCACTATCAATATTTGCTTTACCTCACTGATCTGCTGTTCCTGTTACTGCCATTATCTCTGGAGGCAATGATGATAACCAATTCTTTATGTCACCACTACTACAACCACTGTCAATGTTATCACTATTTTAATCACCTTCTCATTAAAAGCAAATTTTTATCTTAAGCCTGTCACCATAGTCCCAATACTAGACAATAACATTTCCACATGACCTTATCACCAAGTTCTTCAACATCACAACTTACTTTACTATTATTGATATTATTACACCAGTAAGAGATAAGAAATCACTAAATATAATAACTATTAGTTATCCTGGCTCTCTTCTACAAAGACCGTAAAAATTGATTGGTAGGAAATAAAATTAATTTACCAATTTCATGAAAACATGCTATTTGTTACAGTTAGCTGATTCTTCTACATGACATGCCCCTCCAGGACATTGGCGATCATGGTTCTCCATTTTTTCTCATCATTTATAGCACTTAATAAATTTTGTCTTTTTTTTTATCTCTTCTAAATCTTACTCCACCATCCATTTACTTAAGTTGCGAGGTAGCTTATGTGTTGTTTATATCTGGCCAACTTGCCTTCAATCTGTCTTGTGAGTATCAAATTTTCCAAAACCTCTTTCCTCATTATAGCTCCAGAAATTTAAACATTTTCCTCCTTATGTTAAGTATAACTGTTTTCATTTTCTCAAAAACTTTGCACATTTCAGTCTATTGTATTCTCAGCATCCTTCTGTAGAACTACATTTCTGCTGTTTCAAGTCACATTTTCATCTGTGCAGAGATTGTCCAGCATTCACTGCCATAGGAGGACTGATATTGCATAACAATCTAGTACTCTTTTCTTTGTTTCTAACAAATATTTCTGTTTCTTAATACTTTGTTTAGCTTTTGGAAGGCATTTTTTGTTATCCCAATGTGTCTTCGAATTTCAGTATCAAACTTTCCATCCTCTGTTAAAATACTTCCCAGATATTTAAAATGTTGTACTTGTTAGAGCAAGCTGATTGGAGGAATAAAAAAAGGGAGGTAATTTAATAAGAACAATTATGAGCATAAATAATTAGTGCAAATTAATTGCCAAAACTTTTGAGTTACTAATCTGAAATACTGGAGATATATAATTTTATATAAAATAAATAAACAGGTATAAAATAGAAGAAAAAAAAAAAAATGCAACAATATAAATTAATATTGTTTCTTAATACTTTGCTTAGCTTTTGGAAGGCATCTTTCGCTATCCCAATGCACTTTTAGATTTTGGTGTCACACTTTCCATCTTTTGTTAAACTACTTCATAGATATTTAAACTGTTGTTTTGTTTTGACCATTTCACCCCAAGCAAGGCAATAAAGCCACTAAGACAAAGGGGTACCAAGTGTTAGAGAGTATGTGAATAAAGAAAAAATGCTATTAAGGAGAGAGAATAATAAAAGAACAAGAATTAAAAAGACAGAAGATATGATATTTTAATTTTTGAAAATAAAAGTTGATTGGAATTTCAAAAAGTGTGAGAGAAGTAACTGTTAGCATAGCACAGTTACATCTAGACACAATGATGAGACCTTGCAGCCAATCTAGTACTGTGCTTAAATCCATAAAGTCTAGGTACCACAGAGACACGGGAAAGAACAGTTAGGTAGACAAAGTTTTCTTATCTTTCAAGATTTGTTTGTGTTACTGGACTTAATTCACATAGCACTTGGGTTTGAATTGAGTTGTTCAGACTTTGTTTCTGTTTACCACTTGAACCTTATTTTACATAAAGTTTTATGTCTTATTTCCAAAGAAGTCTATGGTTCTTTTTTACTCTTCTTTAACAGTTGACCAAAATGCAATGCTATGTCTTATTTTCATAAATGGATTTGAGATGGACAAATTAAATAACTATATGCTGGTTTTAAGTGCTCACCTTGGGCAAGTGTTTCACCCACAGAGGTCTCTTAATATAAAAGAGTCAAGGTCAGAGTAAAGCAGTTTACGTCTTTATAAATGAGAATTCATCATGAGCACATCATGATGGAAAGAAAAAGAATCTACATGAAATTGGCTAGGTTAAAAAAAAAAAAAAGAAAATTTAAAATCTCCCCCTCATTCGTGCACATGTGTAGCAGCAACTACATAACAAATTTAGTCCAATGATGTCCTAAAGGATGAAACACGTTGCAAGAAAACTTTTTCCACTTTGTTATATACATATATATGGTGGAATTTCCTATCGTGAACGATAAATGAGGGTCAGCATTGGATGGTGCCTTTCGTTTTACACTTATAAATGCTAGCAGGGGCTATTGTGGAGAAAATCAGGTAAGGGAAATACATATTTCATTTGTGCTTTCTTAAGTGTGATACTTGCCCAGCCTTGCTATGGGCAATCAAGCCACACTGACAGATGAAATTTGTTAAAGCAGGATTTTGATGGCGTCTCTGCTTCAAAGCTTGACAAAGCTGATTATGGTGCTTCAGTCTACTCTCTTCAAAACCCTTTAACTTCATGAAACATGTCTTACGCTACTCCTTTTGGTTTGATGCTTGGGCTTCCCAGGTTTTCAAATCAAAGTGTTGAGACGTTTCAATATATATATGTATGTATATATGTAGCATAAAGCAAGTATTATACACTATACATAGTATAGTGATATAATAAGCTTTGCATAGTCCAAAATAAGTAGTGACATTGGAATCAGTTTTATTACATGAATTGAGTTACATTTTTGATATCCTACCATTAAGCTCTTAGTATTGTTACTCCACACAGTTGTTTGCTGGGTTAATATACATACCACTAGATAAGTAGCTCTCTAGTCAAAGAAAGATGAATCCTGCTGCTATACGATCTTTGCATGATATGACACTAGCTTGCTAACTAACCATTGCCCTGTAGTAGATGCCCTGGCCTGAAAGCAAAATATGATTTCACCCTTCACCTTTCAAGGAAGAAATAAAGAAAGAAATCTTGAAACTAAGTCTCTTCTAAAGTATTTTTTAAACAAAATTCTTTTTTTTTTTCTTTTACTGAAAAGCTGACTGTTTTCCCACTTGATATACAATTCAGATTTTAAAGGCTGGTGTAAAGAAGTTAGCTGATAGAGTTCATTTTGAAAAGAGGTTTTTTTTATTTAATAGACACACACAGGCCTTCATTCACACATTATTATTTCTTCTGTGTTTTGGGGGCATTTGCGTTCAGATGATCAGTTGGAGCTACTGCAAACTATTAGTGAATTTTGTTACAAGACATTATCACAGACTAAGACACACCCAAACCACTGCACAAATTTAAACAATATGGAATGTCTAGCCTTTGTCAGTGTTTTCTACTCAGCACCACATCGATAATTCAAACACTAATAGCGCCATATTCTTCTGTTTTTTTGTTTTCTATTTGCAAGTAGTCAAAGTAAAAGAGTCAGGTAACAATTTGAATGATAATTGTAAGGAATCATGAAATGATAAATAAAAAAGTTTCAATGTAAAAAGTGCACACAAACGGACACACAAACAGGCACACACCATGTTATCACCACCTTTCCCTGTTAGAAATAGCCAAGACAAAAAAATTCAATTTTTTTTTTTTTTTTTTTTGTTGTTTTGGACAATTTTTTTTATATTAAAAAAAAAAAAAAAGAAAAAAAGAAGTGTTTAAACATATTTAAAAAAAAATTAAAAAGAACACAATAAAAACTAAGCTAGCAACAAAAAATAAAAAAATAAAAATGAAGACAACAACAACAACAAAAGTTTCTTTTTTTTTTTTTAAGTTATCATTTTGTTTTCATAAATAACCAGTTTGAAATTACTGGATGTTGTTGTGTTTTTTTTCTTTTCTTTTTTTTTTTTACGAGGATGATTTAAAAATAAAATCATGAAGAAATGCTCTTTCTACAAAATAAATTATACCTTTATGTTCAAAATCATTAAATGCTACTAGCCATAATATAGATCATTTGGAACTATAAAGAAAAAACTTAGTTAATTCGTTTTAGTTTCTTTTAATAATGAAACTTTAAAAAAATTCTTTTTTCCTTGTTTCCGTTTTCAAATATTTATTATTTTTGCTTGTTGGGGGAAATTTAATTTTCTTTTTTTTTTGTTGTTGTTGTTGTTTATATTCACTTTTGGCTTAAAAGAAATATATGTATAATTTTTCTTTTCATTCTTCATTTGAAAGAATTTTTATAAAGTGGTTCGCTTCTGTGGTAGCAGTCTGCCATTTAAATAAAAAAAAAACATATTTTGGTTGGTATAAATGTTGATTCTAAATATTTCTGAAGACTATATTTTTCAGCCTTCATAAATTTGAAATCTTGTCTGTCTTATTTTCCAATCATTATCAGGCAAGATGGTTATATTTTAATTGATGATTATTCCCAAGTGTTAGTCAAATTATTTCATAACAGAGTCTATTTCAAATAATTTCTTCTTATGTTATAGTTTTTTTGATTTATTTTCACCTTGTGGGACAGATTTATTTCTAAATGCATACCTGTATAAAAGCAATCCAAGTATTTAAAATTGTGTTCAATGTTCTGAACAACTATTGGATTTATATGGACTCTTCTCAAAAATTATAGACGTATTTCAAAATTATAGAAGTGATTTTGATGTTATTTCTGGATGAAATTCTATTTGGTTTCTCTGTTATGCTTAAATTAGATATCATAAATAGCTACATAGAAACATTTTCTTTTTAACGAGAATTACATTAATATACATATATATATAATGCCTGAATGATTTTCCATGAAATTTTACGTGTGATCAAATGAATGAAACTTATTAAAAACTGTCTAATTTTTATTGATATTTTTTCATTAATCTTTACAAAAGCCGAAGATTTATCAGGAGAGGAAGGAGAGGTATGACTTGTTGAGTTGATAGAAAGAAGATTTTATAAACCTTCCTTCTTTTATTCAGGAATCAATTATTCTCTTTTATTCAGTTATTAGTGAATCTAAGAGAACAATATTACCTATTCCAATGGTAGCAGTAATCCCAGAAGATATCTTTTTCGGCTGAGAAACATTGATTAAACTTAGATAGATAGATAGATATATATATATATATATATATATATATATATGTGTGTATGTATATGTGAATTGGCTTTTTTTTTCATGAAGCTCCTACATTACTAACAAAGCCCTTTTTATATTGAACAATACTCTGCTTCATCAAAAAAAGCCAGAGATGCAATTTGGGTTTAGAGTAACACTCTAGGCAGATCGCAAACTGATGAGCAGTTAATGCTGGAGAAACAAATTTACTGCATTACTCAGTATAGCATTTACTACTGCCACAACTGACAAGTAAAGGATCCACTTTATTTTTCTTTTCATTTTTTTTTTTGTTTGCTTGCTTTTTTTTTTTCCGTGAAATGGCAAATACTGAACTGGTACAAGCGAAAAGAAACATTCAGTGCATTTTTAAAAAAATTTAAAATACCTTCTTTGGTGTGTGTATGTGTGTGTGTTTGTGTGTCTGGGTTGAAGGTTGGGGTTGAGGTGGTTTAGGATGGGGCAGTTGGGGGGGGGGCACTTTTAAAAATTTTTAATTGTGCTGTTTATTATTTTTTTAAAATGGAGGGGAGGGGTCAGAAGTATAACAAAAAAAGAAGATAAAAAGTGACCAACCACACAAATTTTGTAGAATTGTATTGGAATCTGTTTCAAAGGTTTTTAAAAAAAAAAAAAAAAAAAAAAAAAAAAGATAAAAAATAAAACTGTGTTTTCCTTAGGTATGAAACTGAGTGGCCCTTCATGGTTTGAGATTTTCGTACAAATGATCAAGAACTTTTTTTAAAAATTGTTTGGAAAACAAAAAACAAAAAAAAAAAACAAGAAAACAGTTAAATGGATGTATAAATAAAATGTAAATAAAACTGTTTGCTCTCTGTGAAAAAAAATACCAGAGAGGATTAACAACAGCAGTAAATAAAAAATTGTTTTTTTTTTTCAACAAAAAGGATATATATTAAATATTAAAAAAAAAATGGCAAAATGAAAGTAAAATCTTTGTGCCATTTACACTGAGGACATTACCTGACAAAAAGGTCAGATATCTGTATTACAAAAATGACATTTTTTAATAGGAAATGCCAAATATGGTTCGATTGAGGTTAATGTTTGGTTCATACCACATTAAAAAAAATGTGTAAGAATTAATAATTCTTTTTCTCAAGTTTCCAAAAAACAAGATTTAAAAATCTCAGCATTCATAGCACCTATCTAATTAACAAGTAAAATAAAATTTAACACTTTAAATTTTAATGCAGAAATTAAAAAAAACAGTTTATTTTCATTTTCAGCATCTTCTCCACAGTCTTTTCAGCAATGGTAAGAAAAGAATTGATCCCAATCTAATCCCACCATATTGCTGGCTGTCTATGAAATATAAACATATTTTCTGCTGTTTTTGTCTGTGAGAGTTTTTAATATTTGTTTTCAAAAACCTTGAAAAGATTATTGATGCTGGAAAAAAAATTCATGAAAAACTGATGGTATCAACAAAACAATGACTAGATTTGCAATCTTTTGTATCTTGCAAATAAAACCAAAGCAACAATTAAAAAGTGTTAAAAAATAAACATAGGTAACCATGGCAGTATGTAAAATAAGGCAAGGGGCTCAGATTTCATGGTAATAAGTACCATAAAAGAAAAAAAATTTCAGCACTTTTCTTTCTGGGGAAAGACTTTGCAAGACTGTTTTTTCATATGACAGTTGTGAAGAACTTAACCAGATTATAAAAAAAATAAAGTATTTTTGAGAGAAAATGTCCAGGAGAATATCTATTCAAAAAGCAGATGACATCTCTCTAAAAAAATATTGCAAATTTGAGAGAACACTACAGAGTTTAATATAGTAAAGTTGTTTCTTAGGGGGGTATCATTTAAGACAACATTTATGTTATTTTATTGTGTACAGAAACTCTACCTATTTTAATGTTTCAGAAGAAAAATTGAAAGAATTTTTTAAAGTTTTTTTAATTTTTTTTTTTAACTATTTCCAATTATAATTGAGTTATTTCTCAATTAAAAAAAAAAATCTGTTAGAATCTCAGCTATTTGTTCCCATACCTCAAATTTTCTCTAAGAACATCAGCTCAGAAATATTAAAAAGGTTCTGACATTGAAAAAGATATTTCTATTTGACTCCACTATTTACCTACATCAAGAGGGAGAATAACACTATAAATTATAAATGCATAAGAAACATGCACATATACAAATACACATTAAAAAAAAAATGTTGAAAATAGATGCCGTTTTATCTGTTGTATCATAAGTTAAAAATCTTGAAACTTATTCAAAAATGCAATCTACAAGTTATTCATGATGTCTAAATCTAGCTAAGCAACATTTTTTGTTTTCCAAAAAAGATACAAAGATTTCTTAGCAAAAAAAAAATAAATTACTAAAGTGTAGAAATTGGTAGAATCTGCACATCAGAAAGTATACATCTGGTTTATCAGTTGGAACTGTTAAATAAAAAAAAATAAAAATTCCTTTTTGCAAGCAGGTATATAAAAACCATGATGTCACTAAAGTGTTTCACTTATTTTTCCTCCCCTTTTATTCAATGCAGTTCTTTTTTTTGCTGAATCAATGAAATGCCAATGTTCTTGTTTGCAAAATTTCTTAGATAGTCAATCATTAAATTAAAAGAAGGATCTTTGTTGCTTAAGTTATCAGATGAAACAATTGGACAAGTAGCAAAACTAATTATTAAAAAGTAACTAAAGTTACTAATTTTTCTAATATTGACTTCTACACTTGTCATTCTCTCATTTGCTTCTGTCTTACAAAGGATACTGGCAAAGTCAGAGCTATACATAGGTTTTGATAGAGAAAGGAAGTCTCAAATAAAACTCTTGTTTTATGAGAATTTATCAAAATATCTCACAATATCAAAATATGCCACTCCCATAATAATCATCATCCACATCAAAGACAGTTCTAATATTTTACTCTTTCATATATATATATATATATATATATATATATATAACTTATAACTTTAAGTTATATCCATATTTGAGTAAATGTTGCATTTATTTTCTAGACAGCATTTTATTTCATCTACCGACCTGAACATTTGAGAAATCTTATTTAAGAAAAAATGTGCCCACTGGCAAGATTCGAACCTGTGTCCTCCTTTGCAGGAGAAACCATCATTAGATCTGATGTGCTTTAATCAACTTGGCTATAAAGAGTGTCATGATTAGGCAAGGGTACAGTTTGCCTTTTAAACACACTTTTCCTCATCCATCCAGATCTTCGAAAGTTCATGTCTTGTATCCGAAACAAAGTAATTTTTAAAGGGGTAATAAATTTTTATAATGTTTAATGCAATAAAAATATGTCAGATTAATAAATTTATTACCCCTTTATATATATATATATATATATATATATATATATATATATATATAAGTATGAATGTATGTATATGGTGTACCAGGTGTTTGAACATACATCTTTAGTCATAATTGGAAAAATACCTCAGGTAATGTTATGTAACATACATGAAAATCTAACAATCTCATTTCTCTTTCAGACTTATTGGGAGCTTTAACTAGACAGCATACAATCTGATACAGGAGGTAGACAAAGGCACATCATGCTTGTAGCACTAATTACCCACCAGAACAACTTGAGTGAGTATCCTGAAAATGGCCCAGTAGACAGGTGGAATCACACGTGGCTCGGTATGAACCCTCACAAAAGTACCCGTGATAATGAATATTAGTTCCCTGTCATCTGTAATGTCTCTTAGGATCATGAGCAACAGAGGCCATTTCATACTACTGAATTTCTTTCCACATGGGTCAATGTCATCACCTACAATGAGGTGTTGGACACAGTAACCCTGCCCTGAATCAGGAGTTGACCATACATGTTCTCTGCTTCATCCCACATGACTCAAGAGTGGCTGGCAGTGAATTTTCAAGATCATGTCCCTCTTAGCAGGTGGCCTTCTTGTTGTCCTGATTTGAATCCTTTGGTGTGTTGTCAAGATGGAGTGGCTCCATAATACCACAGACACATTGAAGGTTGCCATCTTGGACATGATGACCAACACCAATGAGAACTGTTTGATCTGAGTATGCAATTGCTTCTGAGGTCACATCAAGACTCTCCTTAAGTGCTAGGCTGATTTTATTGAATAGCCTTTTCAGAAATATACTGATTTTATTTTGGTTGAATATTGGCTGCTTTACGTTATCATTTGTTCTCAATTACCTGGTGCACTCGATGCATTTACATTTATGTGTGTGTATATAGTATTTGCAGCTTTATATATAATTCTGTTTGACAAGAATGAATTGACATCAAGTGTCTAATGAAATCATAGATTAATACTGTCTTAGCAATATTTGTTTTTAAATTTACAGGACTACTTGAGTATTGTCTCCCCCCCCACCACTTATATTGCGTTTAGAATTTAGATTACTATCAGAACCTCTTGTCATGTGTTTAAAGAATTTTTTTTTAAACAAATCTACTCAGAATCAGAGTTGCGTCATACAAAATTTCCAACTTATTTTTAAATATTCACAACCATTCCACAATATTTCAACAATCACAATATGCTTTGATATGATATAATGAAGAAACAACTGAAAAACCACAGAGGAATTTGTGCAAACATAGTAACAAAAACATACCTATGTACATATTCACTAACACCCAGTGTATACAGTTATACAAGTAAGTGCAGGGGTGCTTAATTTCTAAGAATATAAAAACAGGACTGTGTCAGGAGGAAAAGTTTCTCAAGAATATTTTAAAGAAAAAAAAAAAAACAATTTTTTAAAGCAATTTTTTTAAGTGTATTTTTTAATGGAGCAGTTTATCATTCATTTAACTTTTCAAGTGAAAAAGAAGAAACATTTATAATCTTTGAAAATTTCATCACCACTTTTTTCATGATGTATTTTTGTATAGTCATCAAGTCAGTTGGTTGATTTTACATGGTAACCTTGTATAGTCATTGGGTAAAAAAAAAAAATTTTTAATTTAAAAATTTTAAATTTCATAGAAGTTTGTAAAAGTGAGAAAATTTCAAACAAAACATGGTGAAATGAAGGAATTTACACAGAAGTCTGATTTTATTTCCATGTAAGCAAGTGCCAATGTAAGGTAGTGAAATTTAAAAAACATTTCAAATGTCTATGTGCTCAAAGAATTACTAGAAACAGCTTTATGAATCTATATATATATATATATATATGCTCTTGCCAAAGATAAACACAGATACAGCCTTTTGCTGCTACTGTCTGAGAAGATTAGGCAGTTATGGGGAAGTGGTTTTCCCAAGTGTTCACTCATCCTTATCTCTATCAAATGACATGTCATTATAACAAGACATCCTGTTAAGAATGCAGAGGGAAGTGGTTTTATGCCTTTGCCAATGGTACCCGTGTGACATGAACAGAATCCATAATGGGAACCATTATACCACTCTGTCAACCATTACACCACTCCACTCTTCCAAATATATACATAAATATATATATCTATATACACAACTGCCAGGGCTTCATTATTATACTTGGGTAATTTTTAAATAATATTTTATAATATTCTTCATATGTTTGTCTTGAGAGAGAGAGAGAATTATTTATAATATTAGTCTTGGGAGAGAAAGAGAGAGAATTATTACTGATCTTAATAGAAAGAGAACCTCTATAATACTGGTTGAGAGAGAGAGAGAGATAGAGAAAGAATTTTTATAATGTTGGTCTTAAAAGAGATTTTTGTGTTTTTTTATTTTTAAACTTTTGTTTTTAATTTTAATTATATACAATTAAACAAGTTCAAGAAGGAAAAAAATCATTTTTAAAAACATTACCTGCACCAAAGTGTATCTACATTTTCTTTGAAATTATTCAATGACTACCAGTGCACGATGAATGAGGGAGCAGGAATTGTTAAGGGAGGGTGGAGTACACAAGTCAGGGAATTTAAGAGGGAGAGTTATTTTTTTTTATTTTTTTATTTTAAAATATAAATAGTATGTAAAAACTGGAAGAACATGTTTATCTAAACATGTACACATACATCTTTATTTTTTTATTTTTTCAGAAGGTGAGTGGAAAGAAGGAAAAATTTGACAAGTGCAAAACAGCAAAAAGATAGATGAAGAGGAAGTCTAAACTGTTGCAACACTGTATAAAACATGCATTTTTTCCTAACGAAACCTACAATTATATACATCTTTGAGGCGGAATCAAATATAAATATTCACCTTCAGACTTTTTCCTACTCAGAATGTCACCGCTGTATGTACATTGTTTTTAAAAGAAAGGAAAAAAAAATCATCTAATTCTATTAAAGTTTAAGAATGGCAACACAACAAAAATGAAATATAAAAGAAATGTCTGAACATGCTATCATTCGTAATTTAAATATAATTGTCATTTTTATGTACAGGAGGGGATGAATTAAAATTATATCCTTTTTCAGTATTGTCGGCATTGGAGAACATACATTTTTGTTGAGTCTTGTGATTTCAGCCATTTTGTTTTTGTCTCCTTCAAAGAAAGACTACAGGGATTAAAAGAAATTAACAGCAGGTAATCTTTTGGTAGATAGGATTTAGCTGGGGCCAAAGAGCAGCTATTGACATCATCACATTTTTTTTTGTATTTTGAATGTTTTGCTTAAAATAACAGAAAGTAAGATTAAACAACATTTCAATTCTTAGTGATAGGAGACCAACAACACCACACAATGAAATTAAAAAAAAAAAAACAGTTTTCTTATTTATCAGAGGTGGGGAGATTTTAAGCATTATCAACATTTTCTTTAAATTCAATGAACTTTCATAAATTTGTAAGTATTTGAACCTCTCTCTTTTTTTTTTTTTTCAAATTTTATTTTTGATTTGAGAATAGTAATTTCGAGTTGAGATAAAATTTTCTCGAGGCAGTTACTGTCATTCTGTAAAGTAAATATCTTGAATTAATTTTCTGAAGAAATAAATAAAAATCATTTTAAACGACTCTGGGTGCTTGAACCAAAGTCTACATTATCTTCAGGTGCAATTCATTTCTTTCGGTTGTGAAAGAATATGAATAATCATCAATCATTTTTGCCACTATTTAAAAGATTTAATATCCATACAATGGAGGATTTTGCAAGCACACAGTTGTAATAAGCATCATAAAGTTTGATCATTAAATACTTTGATCTAGACAATCATCAAACTGTATAATACACAGTAAAAAAAAAAAAAATAGAAGAAAAAAGAAAATAAAACCATGATATTGTGTAAAGTAAAAATTAATTATTCTAGATTAAATTTTAATATCTGGAATAAATTTGACATGTAAGACTAAATGATTAAAAAACTACATGACTAGTCAGTGCTTCGAAAAATCTACCAGTTAAAATAAAAGTATACACATAAATATTCATCATCTACAAAAACATTTAAAAATTGCTTAGTATATTTATATCTATGTACTTATTTACATGGAAGAAAATTAAGGTATTTCAAAATGTGAAAAGCCAAAATTGATTTTAAGCATATATTTTTATCATTTTTTTAAAAAAATCTCTCAAGAAACACATTAATATCTTTCTTTAGACTTTAGACTTTCAGTAAACTTAGACTATCCTGTTTATTTATAGGGATAAAAAATTTTTTTTTTGTTGTTGCTGTAACTTTCTCCTTGCATGGAGGGGAGTTATAGAACAGTGGTTTGCTTACTTGTCCACTCTTTCTTCAGTCAAACATCATGGCATATCGGAGCTCAGGGAGAAGTGGATTCATGCTTCCCCATGGGCATTTATGTGAATATAAATAAAATCTGCCAGAACTAGAATTTAATTCTCTTCTCAATGCCAATAACTTTTATGTCATGCTAGACTTTGAAAACCTATCTTTTTCATCTGACAATAATCTATCACCAAATTATATGTATGTATATATATATATATATATATATATATATATATATATATATATATATATACACAGGGCCGGATTTAGATGAAGTGAGCCCTAGGCTATTCCACTTGTAAGGATCCTCCAACCCCCCCCATTCTCATGAGTAGAGGAAAATGGAAGCATGTTAAATATAACATTTTGAGTAAAGGAGGATGATGTTAAGTGTTTAAAATTACTGAAGGGTTTTTTAGAGTCTACAATCTGTTATGACAGCATGTGTCAGAAAGACCTATGACAGTGTCAAAAATATTATACAATTTGGCTGAAGGCCTCTAGATTTTGAGTTTCTAGACTTCAGCCTGCTAAGCTTATGGGTAAATCCGGCACTGTGTGTGTGTGTATGTATATATATATATATATATATATATATATATAAGATGTTAAATACTCTGAAGTTTTTCTTTTCTGGTTTAAAGAAAGAAAATTTATTTTTAGTTAATCATAAACAAGCTGAGAGAACATAAAAAAATGGATTTCATTTCTTTGGTAAACCACAGAGTAAATCTGAAACAAAGTGAAAAGATAGAAGTTTGGCAACCTCGCTAGGGTAGTGAAGAAATTGCGGATCATGAAGGTGACAGTGATATTAGTCATTATCAGAGCACTGGGAACAGTCTTGGGAAGGCTAGGAAAAAACGTGGAGAACAGCAATTTCAGAAAACAGCTAGAATACGAGAGTCCTGGAGTATTGTGTAAACTTTCTGCTACTTAATCTGCAGCATAAACAGCCAATTGAAAAAAATAGTAACAACAAAAGTTTTGTATATTTTGAAATATATGAAATGGTGAAATAGAAAATTAACACTTTTCTGGTAATTAATAACATTTTTTTCTCATAATTAACTTGAACTGTAAAAAAACTTCTCCACAAGATCTAAATATTAGTAGTAAGTATAGACATAAAAAAAACATCTACATAAAAAACAATTATCCTGAATCAAAAAATATAATGATCGCATTAAAATTTAGTCACTCTTAAAGAAAAGGTTGAGGAAGAAATTAACAAAAAATGTAATACGTTACATTAATTATAAAAGTTAAACAAATTTAAATTGTTTATATTTCAAATTTGACTTGTATTTTAAGCTTTCAATTAACTTTTCTGAGAGAACACAAGTTTCTAATTCAATACAAAGTCTTTCTTTTTGACACGGTCAGGTAGGTTTTTCTGCAGCTTTCTATATAAATTCCTATCAGGTTGTAGGCTAAGTCCTTCACAACTGGAAAAAGGGTCTTTGAAGAAATATAATTAAAATTAATGTGTTATGAAAACAGAATTGCATCCCTTATTCAGGGGGAAAAAGATTTTGTTCAGTGGTTCATCACTTGTAAAAAAGAAAAAAAAATAACATTTCAATGAAATTACTGTATTTTAAAATGTTTTGTTTGAGCAATAAAAAATTAATATCTGGTCCAAAACTACTTAGAATCGTATCAGGAATTGAGCAAAAACAGACCGAAGAGGATAAAAACAAATGAACTTGTAACTGAAGACAAGTTCAATTGATTAAAAATACACCCAATGACCAAGACATCAAGTAGATGATAAGGATAATTACTCTTATTGTAATTAATTTTTTTGTTTTAGAAAATTCTTATTGCTTATTAAATTCTTATTGCTATTGTTAATTACAGATGGAAATTTTTGTGCACATATCGTGTCCCAATCATTTTAAGGTGTGCTATATTTATGGGATAAAGTGCTCAATATCAGAGATAGAGCGTATGTAAATATAAAAGTGAACATTGAAGTCAACACTCAGAGGCGACAGGCTGTTTCATGCTAGATGCAATATTGCATCTATCATGAAACAGTCGCCTCTGAGTGTTGACTTCAATATTCACTCATATATATATATATATATATATATATATATATATATATATATATATATGAGTTGTGTCTTGGCAGCAATAATTCTCTCAAACATGTTTGGTTAAATAATATGGACAAGTTCTGTCTATCAATTTTATTATTTAATTTTTCAAATTTCTGAATTAGTTGTTTTGCATTATTAGTAAATTTGCCAAAGTTCATATTTATTTTATATTATTTTCTTTTAGAGTACTTTTGAAAGTTGCTACATTCCTTTTCAAGGATTGTTCTGTGTATATTTATGTAAGTGTTTTGTTTTCAGTCTGGCATTATCATGTTTGATGGACCCAATTTCAAGTCACTCAAGGTGATGTCATATCAACAGTCAAAATTCAATATTTGATTTTCATTCCTCTAAGGAGAAAGATAATGTAGTCACATATAAAAGTACATGGCAAGAAAATAATTAAAAAAAAAATAAATAAATATGAGCTTTAGCAAATTTACCAATAACACCTAACTCAGATATTTTAAAAATTAATTGAAAAACATTGATAGACAGAACCTGTCTATATTATTTAAAAGTAAATCCAAGCATGTTTTATGTTTTTTGCTACTCACAGTAAAATAAATTTACATTTTTCCTTTTTTAGTTCTTATCTTTTAAATTAGATTTCCCATGTAAAAAAAAAAAAAAAAAAAAAAAAAAATTAAATAATTAAAAAAAAAAAATGATCTCTGTTCAATAATAGTTGCTACATTTGTTTACATTCCATATATGAAATAGAACAACTATTATGGGCCAGAGGTAATAAATTATTTTTCTTTTAAACTCGTATTTCCAGCTGCTGATTTGAAATTCTATTCAATCAGCAACTCAGAATGATAATTTGAGATAATCATTACAAGAGAAAGTATTTTAATTCCATACTAAGAGATATATCTAAGAACCTCCCTAAGTTTAAGAAATTGATCATTACTACTAATTTTATTGTAACTGTTGTAGTATACCTACAGACGATAATTGGTATGTCCCTATTCACATAAATACAGTAGTAAATACTGTATGTTGGTCTGCAATTGGAAATTCGTCTCCAGCTGTGCTGGTCAAACTCTCTGCCTCTGGGCAGAGAGGATCCCCAGATGAGGCTATGTCAAAAGGCAGAGTCTCACCTCAGGAAACAGCTACCTGACTCCATTTTATACGGGGTCTATAGGGAATTTTTGGCTGAGCTCATGGGCTCAGATACCCCACATTAAATTCAGCCTTGTGCCACATCTGACTGCGTGGAGTGGTTGGTAGATATGCTGCAGTTGGAGATTCATTGTGGAATTCACTTGACTCACATCTAGCAGTTGACTACTACTTCTATGCACTAACAGCAAATCTTATATGTGTTGTTCTTGTCCTAAGTATTATTGTTCCTCACCAACCTTTGTGTAATTATTCCATTCAGTAACCTTCCCGAGGTTACAACAGTAACTGAAATGATTCTAATCTATTATAAAAATAATATTACCTTGTTACTGATGTTGTTTCAGTAATAAATACTCATAATTTATTATAGACATCTTTGATAAATAACAACTCAATAAAAATATTAACAGTTCTATTAACAACCATCTTTTCTTTTAATAATGTAATCTTGACTAAACCAATTTTGTATTTCATTTTTGAGATGAGGAATTGTCAGCAAAATTTAACAAATGTGCCAGTAAAAACGGTGCATCAAAAAAGACAGTTTTTTTCCCTTGACATTGCTATTAACCCATACTCCCTGGGAAATGTTTATTGTTTTAAAAAGCTATTTTTAGAATTTTAATTAGACCCAAACATATGAAACTGGATTTATATACATTTTCTTTTTTTCTTGAAAATTGACAATATAAATATTAAACACTTTATTTTATTAGATTATTTACAAGAATAATTTTATATCTACATGATTATGAAAACACAGGAACCAACTATAATGTAATATTTATTATTTACGATATTATAAAGAAATATCTACGAAACCACGTTTTTTTTATTCAAATAGTATTTAAAAGTGACTGAACAATGGAACAAGAAAATTTAAACACAATGAGTAACTGTAATTATAAATTTTGAAAATAATGCCTTTTCTGGACATTATAAAGTGTGTTCCAACAACTGGGACCGATTTTAAATGTGAATTAAATTTAAGCGTCTAATGTTTTTTTTCTCTTTTTCTTTCAGATTTGGCAGATATTTGGGTAATATTATTTTTCACACATAATTGCCAAGACTTAAATAACATGATCCAATAGAGAAATGAATAGATTTTCACCAATAACACTGATTTATTTACTGCTGACTTTGATCCGTCTTAATGAAACACCCTTTACATTTTCTTCTCAGATTATTTTATATATGTGATTACTTCTGGTTTTAATTTTCAAAGTAGGGGGGGGTCTAACTGTTATATGTTCATCATAAAATGGGCAATTATTTTCTATAATTTTTTGTTGTCAATTCTTGATAAAAAAGAAATGTATGAATCCAGGGTAAATGATTAGAATTGGGGCATGTGCAAAATGGTGAGTTAAAATTTACATATATCATTTATAATATATTTGAAAATATATATATATTTTTTTATTCAGATATATATTCCCATTCGTACAAATGCTTGTTGGTTCCTTTTTCTCTGAGAAAACACTTAAGATGAAGCCAATTATTCTCTATTGTGTGAGTATGAAAACAAAACGAGCCTTTTCTGAAATATATCTTTTTCTTACAGTTGGTTTTAGCACATTTCCAAAGACATCCATTAGAACAACTTTTGGATGCCAAGGTCATACTGCAGCAACAAGTTTTGCAATTAACTTGTTTTCTTTCAAAAAATTAAAAAATAGTTCTAGCAAATTTTCTACTTTCATTTTTGCGCATGTGAATTATGACCCCAATTCTAGATTTTACAAAATCAAGTTTCACATATTTAAATTTTATTAAAATTCTAAAAAAAAAAAGCTTTTTTAAAACAATTTTTGTTAGCATATCAACCTGTATGGGTTATTTAATGCCAAAATCTAAATATTTTGTACACAACTTTTTGACTTCAACTATGGATATCTTGTACATAATTTTATACATTCAGAGTAAACCTGTTTTATGGATATAGTTTGTAGCTGATCTATTGTAGGTGTTTTATGTTTTGGTATAAACCTATTTCTTTAAGTTAGGACATTATGTTGACGGTTTCAGTATTTTGAAATAGTTTTCTCATATTTCCTTGTAGCATTTATGGCTAAAATGTGTTAAAATTAAGTTAAAATGTGTTAAAATTAAGTTAAAATGTGTTAAAATTAAGTTAAAATGTGTTTCAGCATGATTAAAATAATGAAAATTGTTAAGTATACAGTAATGATAATGGTGTCATGAGAAAAATCGTTATTTTGACACACCTTTTTTACAGGTACATTTGTTAAACATTGCAAAACTGTCAATATAATTTATTAAACTTATTGTACAATTTGAATAAATAAAACATACTCTCAATTCCTCATCTCAAAAGTGAAATACAGAATTAATAAAATGTGATAGGAACCTGTCATGATAATCAAATGTTGAAATCCATCTGATATTGAATACAAAGGTCCAAAAATACACCACTGATGTTCTTTTTGGATGCTGGTGTAGGATAAGATGTTGTTAATATGATAATAATGGGTTTAATAGATTAAAGTATATTGACTAAATTTGTTAGATAATAAATTTAAAATTTATCCATCATCGTTTGGACTATTGAACCTTTTTGTATACTTGCTGTCATTGCTAATACAACTTTTTGGCTGATCCATTCTGAAGTCTTTGTCAGGTATATTCTTTGAAAAAAAAAAGAGAAAGAAAAAAAGGATCTTCTTTCTTGCAGAAAAAGAAATGGTGATGGAAATTGGTTACTAGTATACAAACTAGAACAATTTCTTAATACTAGATATATCCTGGTGAGTCCAACATCCATTTTACTAAGCAAAGAGGACCAGTGTCAAAATCTGTACATTTTCTGTCACTGTTTTTTTTTTTCCTGAGACTCAGAACAAGGATAGGGATGACACAAGAGCTAAAAGATCCATCATGGTAGATCTTGCTGAATGGAAAAAGCATGATGAATTAAATAATCTTGTAGTCTAATTTTTTTTTTTTCTTTTCTCTCAGAGAATATGCCTGATGAGGGCTGAAGAATAAAATCAACCAAAATATGTTAATATCAGCAATTAGGAAAAGAAACGTTTCAGTAAGTTATAGACATTAAATTTATAATTTGTTTTGGTATTCATTTGTTTTGTATTTTTAAATCTTATCTTTTCTTTCAATTGTGCCGGCGGACTAAATTAGCTTATCGATCTTGTTTGCCTTTTTAGAATTCTTCCAAATGCACAAAAATAATGTTGATAATCTCATGAATATTCTTCTTTATCAAAGGCTCAAGTTAGTTTTTTTTTTTAATTATTAAATTTAGTTGAATGACAAAAATTTTCAATAAATTTCCATTGATTGATTGCTTGCACAATTGATGTACCTGATATTTAGTTTGTATACTTAATGTGTAGTTTTATAAAATAAAATTGGGCTGAATGAATTGTATATATGTATGCATGTGAGTCCATCAATTCTGTTATGCATAAATAGACATTGCTTGTTATATTTTGTTTCATTTTGGTTAAAATCTAAGAAAAAAAAAAATCACTTTTTATAAATAGATACTTAGATATTTCATGTTGAACCATCTAAATACATGAGTGAAGTATGAAAGAATATAGTACTATTTGCCATAGAGTTCTTATATCATAAAAAAAGAAAAAATTAAAAAAGCATTAAGATTGATTTAAATATAAATTTATAATTTAAATTCATACATAATATATTTTTTCAATAAATATAAAAGATAATTATGTTTTTTTTTTTTTTAAAAATATCTATTTGAATGATAATATTGAAATGGTTTTAAGAAAAGAAAATGTTTTTTCATACTCACATGTATAAATTTTTTTATAATAATGAAAATGCAGTGCCGAGATTTGGTAAACAAAAAAAAAACAGACACACGCTGTTAGACACATAAACAAAATAAAGATATCAATTTTCCTGCCAAGTTAAGATTCAATAGTTTTGGACCAGAAAGAAAAGCTATTTTCTTGCTATACTTCTGTTTTGTTTTTTCTTTTTTTTTTTACTTAAGGATTTACTTACAAAAAAAAAATGAAAAAAAAAAAAAAGAAAAAAAGAAAAAAAAGTCCTTCAAAACCCAGAAACACTTAAATTTTTAAATTTTAAAATAAAAAAAAAAATTAAAAAATTTACAATTTTTTTCTTTCAATTTTTTTTTTTTTTTTTTTAGTCTTAAGATTTTTTAAAAGTTTCTTTCTTGTTCATTTTCTTCATTTTTTTTTTCCCGAAACAAAAAGTTAGCACATTTTTCTTTTATCTTTTTCTTTCACTTATTCTCTCAGTGCCATTTCACGCTCAAGCTTCTTAATCTTTAGCTGATGATATCTTTTTTGAGCCTCAACCCTTTGCGAGTCCACCCCATAGTAAGCAAGCTGTGCCTCAATTCTCTTTTTTTCCATCTTATATAAATTGGTTTCTGCCTCAATTCTGTGCTTGTCAGCAACCATAGTATCGAGTTCCAATTTTGTGAGTTCATCAGTTGATTGAGATTTTCGTTTCCTGCCTGCTGCAATGGAGAGTCTACTCATCAGTGGTGCATCGTCAAATGGGGGTCGTCGGCCAGGTTCTACAATATCGGGAATGTCTCTATCTGTCTGTATTCCCATCTCATGAGTTCGGAAAAAAAATTCACCAACACCGAAATCACGAGTTCTAAGGCTTGGGCCCACAGCGACTTCATGTGTTATTACTGCTGGTTTCATGTATTCATAAAATCTTATGGGTGATGTTGCAGTGTTTTTGGTTCGAATTGTATGGTGTCGGTTGGCTGATTCGATAGTTCTGAAGTGAGTTTCAATAACTGGTGGCCTTTCAGGAGCCTTAAAGTTTGCAGCAACAGCAATGTCATGTGTTTGTAGCTTGGCGCTGATGCAAACGTCACGTTTCCGGACATTAGCAGTCATTGTTGCAACATCGTGCATGATTGGCTTCGTGACACTTGGGGTTCTTGGTACAGTGCCCACATCACGGAATCTGATCGGTTCTTGGTATTCAGATTTTGTTTCTATTGTTTGTGTTGAGACATTAGATGTTGCTGGAGAATTAGTCTGTGTGCCATCTTCAGCCAGTGGCCCAAGTCCATATTTAATGTTGTCTGCAAATAAAACAAGAAAAAGACAAATAAAATTACAATCTTATGGTTAATAATTTATCAAGAAAATATGTCACTAAAACACAAATAGATATTTTTTTTTTGTTTGAGATGATCAACCTGTATTATGCCACAAGCAATGCTATAACTGAAGGATTAATCTGTACTGAGTCAACTTCAGAAAAGAAGCAACTACAGGTTAATTTACATTATGCATTTTCTAGCAATGTCACAACTGGAGGTCTACTTTGCACAAGAACTCTTCTAGCAAAGTGACAACTGTATGCCTACTTTGCACAAGAACTCTTCTAACAAAGTGACAACTGGAGGTTTGCTTTTTACACAAACTCTTCTTGCAAAGCCACAACTGTATGTCTACTTTGCACAAGAACTCCTCTAGGAAAACTATAACTGAAGGATTAATTTGCATTCTGTTTTTTCTAGCAAAGTCACTAACGGAAATTTTATTTGCAATAGGCCTCACTTTCCCATCCTATCTTATAAACCACTAGTGTTGTAGGGCAACCATATATACTGCAGCTGTAGTAGCAATAGTGTGTTTTGGACAAGATAGTCTGATAGAGTATAACTTTTTGCAGGATGTGTTTCTTTTTTAATCATTTCAACCTAGACAAGGCAATAATGCCACTAAGACGCAGGGGTTTCTGCATGTGAGAGAATATAAGATAAAAAACAATACTATTTAGGGGAGAGAATAATAAAAGAACTAGAATTAAGAAGACAAGATAACAATTGACATTGAATTTAATGTTTTGAAGATCAAAGTTGACTGGGAAGCAAGAAGCTGAGAGAGAGTTCCACAAGCAAGAAGTACAACAGAAGAAACTGTTAGCATAGAACTTACAGTTACATCTAACCATTTCAAATGTAAAATGTTGAGACCTTGCTGCCAATCTAGTACTGCTCTTAAATTCATAAAGTCTAGGCACCCTAGAGTAAAGTTCATCAGAACAATTAGCATGTATTTATAGAAAAGGCACAGGTAAGCTATATTACAGTGGTGGGCTAGTGACTGAAGCTGAGATGGCAGGTCAGGATCAATAACATTGCAGATTCTTCTTTGATTTTATCAAGAATCTATAAATATATGGCAGGAGAACCAAACCAGATGTGGCAGCAGTATTTGAAGCAAGGACAAATGGTAGACTTATAAAGATGTAAGATAGTTCCTGGCAAGAAAAATTGTCTAGCACAACACAGTGAACCAACTTTCCTGGCAATGGCAATTGATTCAGTATAATCTTTCCACTTCATGTCAGTGGAAAACGTTAGTCCAAAAAGGTGCGATGAGTCAGCATCAGTCATATGATGGAAAGTAAAAATGGTTTTCTCAGATGATTAAAAGAGAGCAGTTTCATTTTGGAAGCATTAAAATTAACAAGCCATTCCTTGCCCCATTTAACAACAGATTGTATGTCATTTTTGAGATCAGCAGCCAATTTGACCTTATTGAACCTATCAGATTTGCTATTAAGACAGGAGTAAATAGTTATCATCAGCATAGATACCAAACTGAGAACTGATGACCCCAGGAAAGCCATTTATGAAAATTAGGAAAAACATAGGAGCAAGTATAGAACCTTGGCGAACAGCTGCATTAATGCAAAAAGATCTAGAAGGGTAGAATTCAGAGTTTTCCTTATTCTAGACTGGTTGCCAACCAAGGCTATAGGTTCTGAGCTGTCCTGCTATTTACCTATATCTGAGGGGAGAAGTGATGAATGCATATCTTTCCCAAGGGTATTTGCGCATAAGTGAATCAAATGAACTCTACTGAAATTTGAACACAGCTTTCTGATTCCTCATTCTGAGCTGCTATCCTTTGCACCACCCACACATCTAGGCTTTCTCTAGCAAAGCTGAAACTGGAGGATTAATTTCACAAAGCCACAACTGGAGGATTAATTTGTATGAGTCAGGCCAAAGCTATAACTAGTTGACTTCTAATTAAAAAAAAAAAAAAAAATAGAGAAAAATAAAATCCAACACGCAAAAAATATTGTCTGAATCAGATATTTTTGTGTCTTGGATTTTATTTTTGATAAAGTATTTTACATAAATGTATTTTGTTTAAAATGTTGCAACAATAATAAATATAAGGATAATATTCATAGTATAAATAATGTAAACAGACCTTATTACATGGCTGAGATTGGGCCTGGGCCAGACTTGTACAAGTTCGATTAAAAAAAATATTGTAAATTGTTACAGTTTTTTGGATACTGTATGTAACTAGTGAGCCAACCAAAATGAGCTGACTCATTTTATAGTTTACCAAGAGAAGGTTAACCAATCAGAAGACGTGGAATATTCGATCCGATGTGTATAAAGGCGGCCATTTTGTTTTTTTCTTGTTGGAATATCCACTGCTAACCTGTCAGATGAAAGACCTGCAGAACTACACTTTCCTACTCTCTCTGAATATCCACTGCCAACCTCTGATATGGAAGACCTTAAGAACTCCTGAATAGCTGCTAATAGACATTGGTGCTGTTTCGTTGAACAAATTACTTAATACGTTGGATTTCTACATTCAGACTATGGTGATCATGTTTTACATAAATTACCTTTTCTATTTTCTTATATAATAATTTCTTTTTTTAATTATATATATATATATATATATATATATATATATATATATATATAAAGCATTTCACCCCAAGCAAGGTGGGATGCCACTAGCATGCAAGAGAGTGGGAGCAAGAGTAAAGAGGTGTGATAGAGGAAAGGATAAAGTGAAGGATGGGGAATAGATCAAGGCATCTGGAGATGTCGATTGACATTGCATTTGAATATTTGGAGAGTATAGCTATCAGGGAAGCAAGTAAGAGGAAGTGAGTTCCACAGATGGAAGTGCGAGACATGGAGCTATTGGAGTAGAAGAGACAGCTACATTTAATCATTTTGACAGTAAAAGGGTGGGACTTAGATGCCAACTTAGTAATATTTTTAAATTCGTGCATTTTGGGAACCAGTGAAAGTAGCTTGTTGTAGCAGTTACCATGAAAGTATTTGTAGAAAAGACAAAGTGAAGTGATGGCACATCTGTGGGAGAGCGACTGTAAACAAGATGCCAGATCAGGGCCAGTCACATTGCATGTCTGTCTCTGGATTTTGTCGAGGACCTTAAGACAAACAGTGGGGGGGCCCCAGACCACATATGGCAGCAGTATTCCATGCAAGGGTGAATTGTTGATTTATAGATTTGGTGGAAAAAGAAATCTTATTAATGAGAAACAGAAGAAAGCACTGAATAACTTACCTAACAGGGCTTGTGTAATTTTTTAAGAGGACAGGGATTTGGAAAAATTTAGCAAAAAAGACAAATTTTAATAATGTCCACAAAAGACAGGAGTCAGTGGAGAGCCATGATTGCCCATGTCCTGAAGATATGTAGCACATAGAAAAAGAATAATTCTAGAACCTTCTTAAAATACACAATCCATATGGAAAGATGGGGTGTGTAGATGGAGAGAGCACTTTTCCTGGTAGAACCAACAAGAAATATATTTTTTTTTATTAAAAAAAACTGGTGCAAGTTTCAAGACTAGCATCTCCATTTTAACAGCACGTCTTTAAATTTTGACAAAGTCATTTTATCCACTTATTTCTTTTTGCAAATGAAGCATTTCTGATTATTTTAGAGTATTTTTTTTTTGTTTAAGCAGTGTTACCATTCAGTTTCAAATAAATATACTGAGGGTGGGATCATTCCTTTTTGAAGAAAAACCCACCTCGTAGATCCTTCACTCCAACCACTCCTTTTATTAAATATTTAAATGAAATGCCCTGTCCTTGAAAACTCACTGCCCAAATTAAAGGCTGGGAGGAAATTTTCTTAATATTTAATAAAAGAGGTGATTTGAATAAACATTACCTGGGTGGATTTTTCTCAAAAAAAAAAAATAAATAAATAAAATAAAAAAATAAATAATTGTCCTGGTGCATCTATTTCAAACTCAGAGGTAATTAAAAAAAATGTTGTTATCATACCAAGCATTGTTCAGGTTATTGATTGCATTCTAATTGTTATTATCACAACATTCTGACCAATTCAATCTGTAGCCATTTCCAGGGGTACAATTCATATGGAAATAGGTAAAGGAATGTCTTTTATTTTTCTTAGTATTTCAAATCAGAAAATGATGGTATACAGTAAAGAAATGGTAGCAAATATACAGACTGGACCAGAGCATGCACACACACACACATATATATATATATATATATATATATATATATATTTTTGTCATCCACAGAGACTGTTTTGCTGTTTCACAGCTCATCAGTGTGGCTAGACGTCTGGTTGCCTCTAGCTAGGATCGAAATCCGACTGAATTTGCGTCAGTCGGAACTTCTCTCACTAAGCCGTCGGCGCACGGCAGGGATGAAGGTGAATTTTAGCGTGTTTATTTTTTTTAGATTTAGATAAACACACAGTGACTGACAGTGACTCAATTCTGCCGAAGAGTCGTGCAATATTAGCTTAAATAGTCACTGTTTACAAATTCACACCTCAAACCAGAGAGCTCAACCGAAATTAATTTTTCAGGAGCCAATATATATATATATATATATATATGCATGTATAGAGAGAGAGAGAAAGAGAGAGAAAAAAGGTTCCTTTCTCATGAGGATTGTATATTTTAAGGTTGTTGTAGAATGGATCATATGGAAAACAGTAGCATCAAAAAAAAAAAAAAAAAAGAAATAGATTGAATAACTCAAACTGCTAATGAGTCATTTCAAAATTTTATAATATATAACCTGTCACCTAGCCAGATAGAATCATATTGAAACTTTAATCTTGAGTCTAATTTATTGTCCATAAATGCCATATTTATTTATTTTTTGTAATCTAGCCAGATAGGATCGTTAATTAGTCTGTTAGTTCTAAATTCACTGGTGATAACAGAAAAATACTTTTCTTATATTATTGTTCAGTTTCATTTCATTTCTTGCATTCCAGTTTTATATAAATTGAAGCACAAGGGAATTCTGGGTAATAAAGAATATGACACTTGTTTCAAATGGAATACACTGACTTTGTGTGCCATTTTATGTTTGTAAAAGCATGAATCAGTTCTAACTTAAATGTACAAATTCTCTTAATATGTGACATTTTTTTGTACATGACAGGGTTGAGTCAATAAAGTTTTGTGCCATCCTTAGCTAGAAAAAAAGGATGTGTTATTACATTAATATTTTATTAAGTTGTTTTCTTTTTGTAAACAGAATGGAGATATATCTGTCAATGTTAACTTTTCTTTGCAACATCAACTTTCAAAGAATGATATCAAATACTGTTTTGATTATTTTCACTCAATAAACTTCAACTCTGCAAGACAAATATTTTCAAATAACCTAGTGGATTTAAGCATACAAGGGATTACTGATGATGAGAGAATATGAGTGGGAAAAAAAACACAATTAAGGAGTGAGAACATTAGAAGATTGAAGATAACGATTGACATTGAAAGATCAAATTGACTGGAAAGCAAGCAGCCTAAAGAGAGTTCCACAAGTGAGAAGTGCAATAGAAGAAATTGTTAGAATAAAACTTATGGTTATATCTAGCCATTTTAACTGTAAAATGATGAGACCTACTTGCCAATCTAGTCCTGCACTTAAATTCATAAAGTCTAGGCGCCATAGCAGAAAGCTTATCTGAACAATTACCATGAAAGTATTTATAAAAAAGGCACAGGGAATCTACATTATGGTGGTGGGAAAGTGACTGAAATCAAGATGCCAGGTCAAGACCAATAAAATTGCAGATTTTTCTTTGGATTTTACCAAGAATCTCTAAATGTATAGCAGAAGTAACAGACCAGATGTGGTGACAATAACTGAAGCATGGATAAATGGTAATGTCTAATTAGTCAGTGTAAGTTAATAAACGAATATTCACCCAAATGTCTTGTGGCTGATGAGAAAAGTAAAGTACAGATGTGTGCAGACAGACATAACACCTACCAGTGGTAAGTGGCAAGATAATTCCTTAATGTTTGGCTATATCCCAGGAAATCTTGGCCACTTGCAACTTATTCCATGGGCAGAAAGCCAGTATTTCCATTTGTAATAGATTTGAACAAACCAAGATACTTATATTGTTTAGGTATTGTGGATTTTACAGACAATGAAAGGCAGGTGGGCGGGTCAGAAGGCAATATTTAATCAATCTTCTAGGTGGAAACAACACTGAAATGCTGGATTTTAACCGAGATAAAGATTTATTTGTGTAGTAAGTAGTTATGAACATAAAGAGAATGAAAGTTGGCCCACCTGTGACAGAAGTAGGTGCTCTCGCCTAGGTAAAAAGCCAAGATTTCTAATGCTGATTTTCTAGGCAGTCACACCTTCCTCACCATCTTCCTACCTCCATTTGACTTCAGGTCTGATGAAACTACTATATACTGTATCCCTTCAGGATGTGGGGCGATCATGGCTATTTACAACTTGCTATCTTTTGTTGCTCAAAGCAATGTTTTCCTCTTTACCATCCCTCTTTGCTATTCATTTACATAAACTTGTTAGGTAGGTTACTCAAAGTTCAGTGTGTCTTGTGAGTGTCAAATTATCCAAGCCTCTTTTCTTGTTATGTGCCCTAGAAATTTAAATTGTCTCTTTCTGACCCTAATACAAATCTCCTTTCTATTCCCACTTTCCTTACAACTTCCTCGTTGCTTGTATGCTCTGTCTATGCTATTCTCAACATCCTTCAAAAGAACCACACCCTTATCGCCTGGAGTCTCCTTTTTACTCATGAAGAAAGTGTCCAACATTCACTGACATACAGGAGGATTGATATTACAAAGCAATACAGCTTGGAGAATTTAACACTCACAGAACACAACTGAATGTAGGAACAGAGGGAAATGGCAAGTAACCTAGTTACCAAGTTTGAGTGATTGGATGTAATAACAAGGACATATAATGAGGAAAAAGGGCCTAGAGAATTTAACACTCACAGAACACAACTGAATGTAGGAACAGAGGGAAATGGCAAGTAACCAAGTTACCAAGTTTGAGTGATTGGATGTAATAACAAGGACATATAATGAGGAAAAAGGGCCTAGAGAATTTAACACTCACAGAACACAACTGAATGTAGGAACAGAGGGAAATGGCAAGTAACCTAGTTACCAAGTTTGAGTGATTGGATGTAATAACAAGGACATATAATGAGGAAAAAGGGCCTAGAGAATTTAACACTCACAGAACACAACTGAATGTAGGAACAGAGGGAAATGGCAAGTAACCAAGTTACCAAGTTTGAGTGATTGGATGTAATAACAAGGACATATAATGAGGAAAAAGGGCCTAGAGAATTTAACACTCACAGAACACAACTGAATGTAGGAACAGAGGGAAATGGCAAGTAACCTAGTTACCAAGTTTGAGTGATTGGATGTAATAACAAGGACATATAATGAGGAAAAAGGGCCTAGAGAATTTAACACTCACAGAAGACAACTGAATGTAGGAACAGAGGGAAATGGCAAGTAACTTAGTTACCAAGTTTGAGTGATTGGATGTAATAACAAGGACATATAATGAGGAAAAAGGGCCTAGAGAATTTAACACTCACAGAACACAACTGAATGTAGGAACAGAGGGAAATGGCAAGTAACCTAGTTACCAAGTTTGAGTGATTGGATGTAATAACAAGGACATATAATGAGGAAAAAGGGCCTAGAGAATTTAACACTCACAGAACACAACTGAATGTAGGAACAGAGGGAAATGGCAAATAACCTAGTTACCAAGTTTGAGTGATTGGATGTAATAACAAGGACATATAATGAGGAAAAAGGGCCTAGAGAATTTAACACTCACAGAAGACAACTGAATGTAGGAACAGAGGGAAATGGCAAGTAACCTAGTTACCAAGTTTGAGTGATTGGATGTAATAACAAGGACATATAATGAGGAAAAAGGGCCTAGAGAATTTAACACTCACAGAACACAACTGAATGTAGGAACAGAGGGAAATGGCAAGTAACCTAGTTACCAAGTTTGAGTGATTGGATGTAATAACAAGGACATATAATGAGGAAAAAGGGCCTAGAGAATTTAACACTCACAGAAGACAACTGAATGTAGGAACAGAGGGAAATCGCAAGTAACCTAGTTACCACGTTTGAGTGATTGGATGTAATAACAAGGACATATAATGAGGAAAAAGGGCCTAGAGAATTTAACACTCACAGAAGACAACTGAATGTAGGAACAGAGGGAAATCGCAAGTAACCTAGTTACCACGTTTGAGTGATTGGATGTAATAACAAGGACATATAATGAGGAAAAAGGGCCTAGAGAATTTAACACTCACATGACATATTGAAGGCAAGAAGAAAAGAGGGAAATGGTGAGTAACCTACCTAAAGAACTTGTGTAAATGAATGGTAGAACAGGAATTAGGAGGGATGGCAAAAAGGCAAATCTTACTAAAAGATAGGATAGTTAGTTGTGGAGAGCCATAATTGCCTATAAGAATTGCCTGAAAGAATACAGCAGCTACAATAAGTTTACATTGTAATTACTGAAACTAATAGAAATTAACAGTTTAAAAAACAATATTCATAAATAGCAGTATACAGGGTGCGATGGATAAATCGTCATCTAAATTAAACAAAAATAAAACTAACATCTCATTTTAACAGATATATTTACCAAAATTACACAAAAATATCTTGAAAACCTAAAGAGTTAATTTATTCAATAAAATCGCCATTGGTACAAACCATAGCCTACAGACGACTTCGGAATCTCCTGCAACTCTTCTGGACAATCTCCTTGTTTAAGATGGTGAATGCTACCCTAATCCTTGCCTTCATTTCATATTTGGTATTTATAAGAAGTTTTGTTTGTCTCTCGTTCAACATCCATACATAATGATCATGGGAGGGGTTGCACTTTGGGCAGTTAGGTGGCCAGATGTCAGGGGTTATGTGGTTGCAGAAATTGTCTGACAGCCATGATTGGGTTCTCCTGCTTGCGTGGCATGGTGCAAAGATTGGTTGCCAAACATAGGGTCTTCCAGCAGCCAGCCTCTTGACCCAGGGCAGCACTACCTCCTCAAGGCACTTGATGTCAGGCCTCTGTGTTGTGTCCAAGTCCCTCACCAACAAATTCAGGAGCTCTTTTCTTATCAGAACAATCAGAGTGAATTTTCTGAGCTGCTGTACCTTCATAATCATCATCAGAATCATCCAACTCTTTTCAAATCCTCTGCACTGTCACCCAAACACTCTGAAATGTTCGTATTGGAGCTTCTGGTATGAATGCCAAGCAGTACAGCATGCAGTTTCCAAATTTCTGGCAGAGAGAATTGTCATGCTGCTCTTTTTCTCACTGATGGTCACCAAATGACCCTACTATACTGTGCAGTTGACAAAATCAAAAACAAATAATGTGCAGTGCAAAATTAAAAATATAAGATGGTGACAATTTTCCCATCACACTCTGCACATGTATTTGTGAATATTTATTTGTAAATGTCTTATAGCTTATCATATGTGGCTCTTGCATTAAAAAGTTTTGGCTACTCTTGATATCTTGAGATACTAGTATGGGTGAAATAGCAGGGTCAATTGGGATATCTAGCCTTGGGAAATCTAGGAAAAGGACTACTTTGAATTTCAAACTGTGGAGATTGCAATGAGAAACTACTCCACTATCTTTCCTAAGAAATCATGGCAATTCATAAATAATAAAGAAAAGGAATCTGTAGTGTGTCATGATCATCTACATCCTGAAGAAACATAGAATTAAAACAATCTCAGAACCTTAGATGATATGGCACAATTAGTTGACAAAGAATAAAAATCTTGAGTACTAGAGTAGCATTAAAAAAATAATGTCTGTTACCAAGTTAACAAAGATGGTATAGGCATTGCTACATGATGTAGCAAGCTCCTGTAGGATGAGACATAAATTTGAATCTTCTCTGTAATTATTTCTTTGTGCAAAATTCTCAGAATTTTAAGGCGAGAAAATAGATTTCTGTGATTTCAAAATGAAAAAAAGTAAAATGACATTAGCTTTGTGCCAAATATATATGCCCCCCCCAACCATCCGACCACTCGCTATGAAAAAAAGGATTATATACAAAAAGACATCATTCTGAGTCAGAAATGTTTTTATAAAACAGATAAGTGAAAAAAAAAAGTGATTATTTATTAAATTTTTTTCACGAGGCAAGTCAATTAGTGAACTAGTCCGGTATCTTTTTTGCAAGCAAAGACCAGTAAAATTTTAAAAAAAAATTAAACACTAACTGTAACATACTTTATTCTAACAATGCTGTTGTTGTTGTAATAATAATAATAATCTTTTACTTTCTGTTTTGTACAATCCCTTACTGGGACATTATTCAAGACCTGGGGTAAAGGGAGGTAGTAAATACAGGTCAAGTATCCTTTAAACGAAATGTACAGCTGTTGTAAATGACCTCATCTGCCCTGGGTGGGGGTACCCCAGCCCAGCTACATAGCCAACGTTGGCACCAGTTTTTTGTTATTGATCATCACAGCAACACCTTTGTTTGTGGATTACTTACCAGGTGTTTCATGCTCAGTAAAGATATTATGAAAGATATTACTCAAAATGTTAAAAATTCCTGCATTTACATATTTTTTGTAAGTAGCAATCATGTTTTTTTGTACATGTACAGAAAGTACAAAACATTATTTTTCCATGAAATCTTAATTTCACCACTTAAAAATCTGTGTGAGCATTACTTGACTAGTTTCATTACCTGTCTATCTGTATGTGCACAAAATTTATTAAATTTTACATAAAATTATATTTTCAGGGTATAAGCTGTGTTATGAAATGTAAAGGTATATCGTGTTTATTCTCAAGCTGCCCATTTTATAGATACTATGTGCAAATTAAATAGCCTGTAATCCAAAATAAAAAAAAACCCTGAAAACTGAAGTGATTCCAACCCCAAGAAATTTGGATAAAGGATTCACAACCTGTATATGTATTATTTGCATAAATTCTGATGTTAAGTGATACTTGATATATACATTGTTTATACTTTCTTTCCATTGATAATAATCTTTTGGGTAGATGAACAGTTCCACACAGTGCAGATTCTTTTAATCTCCTGTCAACAGAAGCTGCCAGTGACTTTTTTTTTTAATATTCTTGTTGGTACTTTTTTTTTTTTTTTTTTACTGTACCCTGTACTTCAATTATTATAGGTATAGCAGTAGTTTTAAAGTGGCACACTTTTTCAATTTCTTTAGATTTCCTTGTCATATTCTTTAACAGATATATTTTTAAAGATTTTTTTAGGAAGTACAAAATTTAATTAATGCAATAAAGACAGACATAATGTCGTTTAGGACATAAATGAAATGATTGTCCATTTGCGGAAGTAAGCGGAGTTGAGGAGAGTTAGCATTAGGTCAATTGTTAATTGTACCTTTGTATAGTAAACCTTCTATTTCATTACTTACCTACGAGTTTGTCTTCTTTATTTATTTCCCTCTTATCTCAAAAACATGAGATACAACATCTAATTAAAAGGGACAAGAGAATAAAATGGTAGTTGGCAATTCAAAAAAACAAAAACAAACAGAAAATACTGTAGGATGAGTTAACCAGTTATCTCTCCTCACTTGTTGGAAAACTAAAATACTGTGCACACCAAAGAGGAAACATGAGGAAACAAAATACACACGTATCAATAATATATTGAGATAGGTATATCAATAGACAGATCAGATAGGAGTCCTAACAACCAATCCTTTTGTTTGCATAAGGATGGTTGTCTTGATTTAATATAGATTGTTTTGATGACAAATGATAGTTGAAATGTGATCCATTCAAAATCGAGAACGTGTCCTCATAGAAGGATGATGCACATTCCAATTTTTAATAAACGCTATAGTACATGCTGCACAATTCTCTTCTCTAAGAGCTGAGTGATCCTACCTATACAGTCAACTTAAAACTGTCACTTAAGTTCATAAATTACAGAACTTGTTAAAAAAAAGAAAAAAAAAAAAAGGTAGGTAATCTTTATGAAATAATTTAAACATTGGTCAAGATTGCCTGATTGATTCATTTGGGGTTTTTTTTTACGGTTTGTCAACACTCTGTGGATTATTTAAAGTCAGAACCTATTTTGTATTGTAAGAAATATTTTTTTTTTTGTTTGCAAGGGAATATTGCATTAACAAATTTTGGAGAATAATTATTTTTCTAGATACAAGTCCTACTTTTTAACCCATAATTGGGGGTAGGAGATGGAGTCATACCTTTCCCAAGGGTATTTGTGTATAAGTGAATGCAAAGAACCAGACTGGAATTTGAACTCTGCTCACCAATTTCTTATTCTGAGCCACTATTATACCACCCGCACATCTTATCAGTTGAGAAGAGGACATGGTGTGAAGTAGCTGGAAAATAACATTGCTCGACACTAGTAGAGATTTGTTTAGCAAATCTCACACCAACCTCTCCAATCCATGGCAATCTTTGTTATAGAGAACATTGGGGGGGGGGGGTGTCAAAACCTGATTTATGGAATTGTGCAAACTTAGTATTAATGCTAGGTTGTACCAGTGTGGTAATTGTTGTCACAAAAATATTTTCTTAATAAATTCCTGTTCTAACTTTTTGTTTATATTTTTAACTGTCATACCTGTGGGAAAGAATTTTTTTTTGATTTGTTTGTAATCTTTAATCTGGCCTATTAGCTTTTACATGTCTGCCAGTATGAATGGTAATGTCAAAGAATAACAACCTTATAACTTTCTGTGACTGTTTCAGGATGATGTTCATACCATTTTTCTGCTGCAATACAGACACATCTTCCAGGGAATGGACGACACAACTGCATATCAATCTTTGTATTCTTTATCATCATCTTTCTTGGTTTGTGATAAATTGTATAAAACAGGTCAATACTTGCTTCTCAACAATGTTGGTTTGCCTCTGATTAAACCTTTAAGATTAAACACACTCAAACCTGCCCCGTAAATATTGGCTCTCAAAGTCTAACTGCTTGACTTCCTGTATTATGTGTAATGATTTCATATATTATGGCAGAGTATCATGGGGTGGGTTGAACATTGAGAACTGATATTTATGGGGTGGGTTTGGGCAGGTTGAATGCTAAAAGAGTTAATGTGAATAAATTTTCATGATTTGATGAAAACTTTTCATAGCTTGTATTTGATAATTTTTTTTTTTTTTAACTTGGCAATCTTCTAAAACAGTTCCTGTCACTACACAATGGCATTTCTTTGGAGATTATTATTTTGGCTTCTACCACTCCATTCCAATACAGAGAGTCATTGTCTAATTTGAAAGAAAAAAGAAAAAAAAATGGAATAAAACTAACAAACAAAGAAAAAAAGTGTATAAATGAAACAGGTTTCATCAAAAGAAGAGAATAAAAACGGAAATCACAGAGCAGATAAAGCCCTATGTCACCACGAAAGTCAATTCATTTTTTGAGATTTATGTAATGAAATATTTCATTGGATAAAAAAGTCTTTTCTAGTAATGAAAAAAGAAATCCCAATAATATTACAAAAGACAGTTTGTTTTTTTTTTGCTTAAAAAGATAAGTTCTGGGAGGATGAATGATAACGCTGACTGAAAGACAGCAGAAGATATTGGAACAGGGCTGTAAATATATTGTTCAATAAAGTTGATACTGGAAAGAAAAAAAAAAAGACTTATATTTATTTAATAAAATGAAAGAACTTTTTGGTCAAGCCAGGTCATCACATGCTATTTCCACATAGAGTGAGAGATAATAAGAGAGGAGACAGAGAGAATATGTGAGTGAGAGAGAGACAGTGAAGGAGTGAGACAAAGTGAGATTGAAAGAGCGAGACAAAGGGCAAGATTGAGAGAGTGTGTGAAAGACAAAGAGAGAGAGAGAGAGAGAGACAAAGTGAGAGTGAAAGATTGAATGTGAGAGACAGAGAGAAAGTGAGAGACAAAGAGAGGGAGAGTGAGTGAAAGAGAAAGAAAGAGAGTAAAAGAGAAAGTGAGACTGAGAAACAAAAAGAGAGTGAGTGAGACAAAGAGTGAGTAGGTGTGTAGGTTAGAAAGAAAGTGACAAAGTGGGTGGTTGAGTGAGTGAGAGACAAGGTAATATACTAAGGAATAAAACTGAGAAAGGGAGATAACTGAGACATCCGGAAGAGGCATAGCATGTGGAACTAGAACAATCTACCCCCATGGATGAAATAAAGGGTTCAGTTCAAAATTCCAGTCACCTGAAAAAGGCCGGAGGGTACAATGGCCGAAACATTGTGAACATCAAAATAAAGATGAGGATAACAGTCTGAGACATGTAAATAATATAGAGGAGTTGTAAAAGTAGTACAGAAAAGGGAGTTAGAATTCTGTTCATTTCACACTAAATACTTTTGTAAAAGGCATTTAATCCAACTCTCCCAACAGATTAAATTTGGGATTACTACTCCCTGCTAGTGGTACCATGTAACCCAGTATATTCTGTTGAGTGAAAATAGGCACTGCCAAGTAACCACCCTTGCCCCACAGATATGAGTTCTGCTCCAAAAGTATCAGGACTGTTGCTGGGGGGTAATGGAGCTAAAGTACGCAGAGTAAGGCCATTGATCTTGAACTCTATCACATATGAACACTAAGTTATAACATTGCTCACTTCTGTTGTTTATAGCAGTGCTTCGAAAGGAAAGTGTGTAGAGTGTGGTTGTCTCATCACACTACAGAGGTTCCATCAGTGACCATAACTTGAGCTGCAGTTTTTGGAAAAACACAACATTCTCCAGGTCAGACAACTACCATATTCACCAGATCTTACCCCTTGCGATTTTTTGCTTTTTCCAAAAATCAAATCTCACTTAAAAGTAACAAGATTCCAAGACGTTGAGCATCTCCAAGCGAAAGTGAAGAGGCAGCTGCTTTCTATCCCATAAAAGGAGTTACAGAAATGCTTCCACCAATGGAATTGATGCTGGATAAAGGGGACTATTCTAAAGGAGATTAAACGCTGAATTGACATGTCTGTCTATATTTCTGAGATGAGGTACTGTAACTAGTTTCACTATTTACATTATTTGGACTGTTGTCTTCATCGTTATTGCCATATTAACAATGTTTTGGCTGTTGTACATTCTGGCCTTCTTGCTGTGGCTAGGGATTGGACTCACAACTCTTTGGGTTAAATCATTTTTGGATCAATCAACCAGCACTTTTATCCACTCGGCCATGTATTGATTGCTTTATCCAAAGAGTGACCTGATCCAAAAACCTGGCCACAGCAGAGAGAACAAAAAACTTGGAGGTTTGAGTAATGAATGGGAATTAACTAAAAATAGAGATACTCAAAGGCATGGCATGTGGAATTAGAACAATCTAAATAAAGGGTTCAGTTAACCAAAATTCCAAATATCACCTGAAGAAGGCCAGAGCATACAGCAGCTGAAACATTGTGAATATGGCAATAAAGATGAGGACAACAGCCTGAATAATGAAAATAGTCTGAATTGATGTGTTATAGTTTTCTTTTTTTAACACCAATCTCAATACTTTTGATCAGACCTCATATAGTATGAAGAACCCAGAATGTTATTCTTGATGATCAATTAGGTTATGGTAGAGGTTAAGATTTAATTTTCTCATATACAAGCACCAGTTCAAAAAATCTAATTTAAAAGTGGAAAGAAATCATTCAGGACGGTAGAATAAACTAAATTGTATTTAGATCCTTGTCATAGAGAAAGTCATTTAAAGTACTTGTAGTTACTTAGTACACTCCTAACTGGTTGACTCACTAGTGTAACCCTGTGCCAGGCTATAGTATACTTGGTAAAGATCTGTGCATGTGCCTGTAATAAATCATAAATGATATGGTTTATAACTGTTTCTGATGGCATATAAAGGCAGCCTCTTTTCAGCAAAGAACATTAGGAAAGAAATGTGATGCATTTACAGGTTAACATTTAACCTTAGTTTTCATTTCCACACAAATTCCCTTGGGAAAAGCATGAGTTCATTTCATCTCCCTCTAGCTATAGGTTATATAGCAGTGTGGACTGATATCTCTAGCTTTGGTTGGTAGCCAGTCTAGGAGAAGGACTACTTTGAATACCAAAAGATGTAGAAAGCAACAGGAAACTATATCTTTCCTAAGAGACCAGAGCAATTCCCACATAATAAATAAATGAAATCTATAGAGAGCTATGATTGTTCTGAAAGAGTTTGTGTAAATCAATGGTTATCAACTGGAGTCCATGTAACATTACACACAGAAAAATAGCAAATCGGGGGTCCATGGTAATATTTTAGTGGTCCATAGAGAAATTTCACTTCACAGAGAACTGGAATTTCTATAGCAATCTACATCATATTAAAATAATCAAAATAGAAAAACAATGCTAAAACTATCAGAGATCAAGTGATGTATGTTAAGATCCCATTTATTCTATTGGATTTTTTGATTGTAAAAAATTTTAAATGGTTTATTTTACTAGTGTAAATAAATGTTCCATAGAATTTAATTGTTAAATACAAGTTTATTTTTATTAAATTAATTTTACTTCAAAATAAAACCTATACAATTACTGTTTCTATAATGCAATTCCTAAACTTATCTATTAGTAAAATATAAAATAAGCTTTTTTTCATCAAATGGTTTCAGGGGTCCACCCCAAAAAATTAAGATTAAAAGTGGTCCATGGGTAAAAAAAGGTTGAGATAAAATAGAAACAAAAAGGACACATATTTAAAATCAGAAAGAAGGAGTTGATGTTTCTAGTGCACATATGAGGAAAGAGGGTTTGGAAAATTTAATACTCACATGACAGAGGAAAACAATGCATAATCTAACTAGAGGGCTTGAGTAAATGGATGGTGAAGCAAGGTTTAGGAGAGATAAAAAGACAAGATCTCTTAAGAGCTACAAAAGACAGGAAATTGTGGAGAGCCATGATTACTTATGTCCTGATGTGACATAGTACATACCAGAAGAAGAGGTAATAATTAACTCATTGGTTTCTTGAAAAACATTCAGAAAGTAGAGAAGCCTTGACAGGCAAAAATGATTGATAGAGATCAAATAAAAACATCAGTAAATAACTTTTTCAGCAGTTTTAAAAGAAAAGAGGAAAGTGGCCACAAAAGAAAAAAAATACTGTTCCTATATGATAAGTATTTAGTTGTCAAAGAGTATTGGGGGGGAGCACTGCATTTTCATTCTAGTGATCAAAGCCTTATAGTACAGCCTTATAAAATTTATAATGGAAATATATGCAGCTGGTTTGAAATTAAAAGGGATAATAAATTCCATGACCAACACCTGTATATCTTCAACATGATCCAGAGAATAAAGCAACAGTCGACTGAAATACAGAATATTGCATTAAAAAGTATACTGCAAAATGCTTTTGCCTTGCTTCCAGAAACAATTTTTTTCTCAAGGTTGAAGTCAGATGAATTGGAGATGAGGGAAGAGGCTATAAAAAGAATTGTCCATTACATAAGTAAACATTTATTCACACTTAGTTATGTAAATTTAAGACTAATTTAAAAATTTAATACAAATCACATTACAAAAATATGACCAAATATGGGTAAATTTTCCAATAAAAATATTTTTTTGTTTCAGAAGTGTTATATTCCGTGCTAAAGGAATAAACACATAACACCAGGTGGATAATAGAAGAAAGGTTTATTGTACACAAGTACAATATGAAATACGATACAGTTATACACACAGGTCAATCTAGTAGTGAGTGCCACTGATTGGAAGGTCAGACGTGCTTGCGTCGTCTCGCTCTCACCTTCCTGCCGAGTCTCTCGTAGATGGTCAACTTTATAGGTACTTACTACCTATAGTGTAATCATTCAGGGGGGTGACTGGTTATTCCATTACACCAAGAAGACATGATCCACCAAAGAGATTAAAAAATTACATTCATCAATTCTGAAGTGACACACTGGTCAAATTTGATTAACCGTTCACAAAATGGAGTTTGTGAACCTGCGCTTGGAGAAGGTTTTTGAAATAATGAACGGCAAGAGGTTCCAATGATTTGACTTGCCAAATTTACCTGCACATTCTCAAGGTGTGGAAAGAGGAGTTAAATTAACTACTGAAGCTTCACAAATTGTATAGGGACAAGAAGCAAAGAAGAAGCACATTATTATTAAATCATTGTGCCATCAAATAAGATCTTCATTTACTTCAAAAGGAAATTATACTGAACAATTTAGCTACATTATGATGCAATATATTATACATTTTGTTTTATATTTGTGCCCAACAGTATTATGTTATTATATATACTTTTATATATTTTTGTTTTTATTAATTATTGTTCTAACAAATGATTTAAAAAATCTTATTCATTGATTAGCCTTTTTTGTAATCTTTTACAATTTTTTACACAGTTTTTACTTATTGAATACAGTAAATGAATTGCATATTTTGCTTGTGAATATTCATAATTAAAATTCTGGTCTGGATATATTTTCTATTCAATGTATTTAACACAAAGTTAATTTGGATTTATCCTTGAATTAATAAAATAATGAAATCAGTTTGTAATTAAAAACCTGCGGAAATTAGGCATTTCTGTACATTTTTCAGACAATCTTTAAAATTAAATGCTCAAAAATTGATAAAGACTATGTATCTAATTCTTTCGTGTCAGTTCTTACCACATCAAACCTCAGCTTTCACACCAAGTGCAATGTTGATTTTATCAAATGGATGAAAATCAACCTACCTTATATTAATGCTGATCTGAATCTCTTCAGCAATTAAATAATTCCTTTGATTATATTAGTTTCTATTCTATAAATATTATATTTTGTGCCGTATTTACTCAATCCCCCACTAGGACAAGATGTGACACAAGGTCTATTTTCAGGTGGGGACCCGAGCACGTACGCTCAGGACAGGAACAAAAATTCCCGTCAGCCCCCACAACCGTCGGTTGAGATGGCCTCAGTGCGAGCATGGATCCCTCCCTCTGGTGCAATGGGAGGGCACAGCCTTGGGCAACTGTTCCCCAGGGCTGGGCACCTCTTCAGTATTATTTTCCTCAGTTGCCCCTCTGTCCTTTGACAGAGAAGCCCCTGAGCGCACTCTGTAACTACTCAAAAAGAGTAAGGTATATTTTGTGCACATGTGCTTAAATAAACATCCCTGATCATTTATAAAGAGTGAAATTAACATTTACTGACCAAGATCATCCAAAAATTTTATTAAAGAAAATGTATGTTTTGATGACCTAGGCTGGTAGACATTAATTTCACTGTTTGTAAATAAACAGGGATAATAAAAAAAAAAAAAAATCTGGTGAGATTAAAATGTCCATTAATTGCTTAAATTAATTTATGTTTTGGTACAAAAATTTAGCAGTTACAGACATTGAGAATTTGCAATGAGAGTGGTAATTTTTTTTCAAAAGGCTATTTAGCATTTATATATTTTTATCCATCAACCTGTGTGTCTATGCCAGGGGGTGGGTGGTCAGAGAGGCACATTGACGAATGTATATAATTTTTTTTTTTTTTTTTTTTAAAACAACATCTCAGTAAAAAGTCACTCCGAAACAAAATACAATTCTAAACAATATTATTATTATTATCAATATATTTCGATTTCGACTATGATCACTCTACCTACCAAGTCTGCGGGAAGACCTAAGGCAGGTATTGGTGTGTTGTTATGGCTACATTTCATGATTTGTTTTTCTAACTCCCATAACATCACTAACTTTACATGGACTAATAGTTTGTTAGTGAGCAGGCTGTACTTATCAAGACAATTTTTTGTATTTCTCTTAAACTAGAATTTCCAGGGATTTTTTTCTATGTGTTGCTGTGTTCCTTTTTTTATCATTCCAAGTGCACCTACTATGACTGGTACTATTCTTGTATTCAATTATTATTATGATTATTATTATTATTATTATTAACAAATTGGAGATACCAAAATCAACAAAGTGCAACAATTTAAATATCTGGGAAATGTTTGAACAGATGACAGAATGTGCAGCACTGGAATCTGAAGACACATTGTTACAGTGAAAGTTGCCTTCAAAAAGCTAAGCAAAGGAACAAAACTTTGTTACGAACAAAGAAAAGAGTACTAAATTATTATGCAATATCAGTTCTACTATATAGATGTGAATGAACAAGATTAAGTAGAGACTTAAGCGACCAAAATGTAGTTCTACAGGAGGATACTGAGGATACCATGGACTGAACAGGTGAGCAATGACAAAGTTTTTAGAGAAAATGGTAACTAAAAGGGAAACTTATATTTAACATCAGAAAGAGATAGTTGAAATTTATAGGGCACATAATAAGTAAAGAGGGCTTGGAAAATTTGATACTTACAGGGCTGGTTGAAGGCAAGAGGAACAGTGAAAAACAATGTATATCCTACCTAGTGAACTTGAGTAAATTGATGGCAGAACAAAGTTTAGGAGAGATAACAAGAGAAAATTTATTAAGAGCTACAAAAGACAGGAAATTGTGGTGAGCCACGATTGCCCATGTCCTGTAGGTTCATGGCACATAGAATAATTGACCATTAGCTAGCTGTACAGACCTCCACAGCCTAATGGTAAGGCATACAAAAGTTGGTTTCTAACAAAAAAGGGAACACAAGTTTGATCCCTGCCAAATGGTACATTTTTTTTTAATAAGTCTTTTGATGGTCTAGGCTGGTAGATGTTAATTTTACTATCTCTTTTTGCATTTCTCGCTTGTAGAACTCTCTTCTAGTTTCTTGCTTCTCTGCCTCCTATGATTTAAAACATTTTAAATGCAATGCTGGTCATCATCATCTAGCTTCTTGAATTCTTTTCTTCTATTGTTCTTTCAGCTTACTGACGTCTCATTCTCTTTCACTCTCAGTAATCACGGCATCTTAGTGCTATTATCTCCCTGATTGGGGTGAAATGATCTTAAAAAAAATAACAAACAAATAGGGATGGCTACACAAATATGTGTACTAGCTAACATTTATACTAATAAAAAAAAAAAGTCAGATGTAAATTCAAATTAAAGGAACTCTGACGCATAATGGAAAGAATGTTTTATTTTACGTCCTTTGTTCTCCACATGTGTGCCCTGTCTAAAATGGCCACTCAGCCCCTTCCAGGTAAGCTGCCCCTTTTCCAGTTGAAGAGTTGCCAACTTGTAAAGATTAACATCAGATTTAAAAAAAAAAATCCATTGATTGATTAAATTAGTTTGCATCTTGAAATATTTCGTGGACTCAATGAATTAATGAAATTTAAAGAAGTGTTAAACAAAGTACACTAAATAAATTAAAAGATTTAATCTTTTCTCATATTTTCTAATAAAGTCAAAAGTGCACTCTGCTAAATTTTGTTTTATCATTTTTTTTTTTTTTGTTCAGTTAGAGAAAAGAAAGAAATTACACAAATTGAGTGCATGCATTTTTGTTTGTCACCATTTAAGAGAAGATTTAAAATATATCAAATTCAAAATATTAATTATGTAATTAAATTCAGAAGGTGCACCAACCTTTGACTTGGCTGGTGTATTTGAAATACACCAGCCAAGTCAAAAATTACAAAAATGTATTGCTTCAAATTGGGTCAAGTAAATACTGAGTGTAGTATCTGCCTGATCTCTTGCCATCTAAACTGGAATCAGGAACGTTTTCTGGCCAAGAAACATACATAATATTAAGCTGGTAGGAACTGTGAAAAAAAGTAAGGGTAAAAAGAGGGGATGAAGGTTTGAGGTAAGAAAAACTAAAAAGAAAACCAAGCAAAAGGAAAAAATAAATATATTTATATATTAGGAGAAGGAATAGAGTTGAAAAGAGAACAGAGGGAAAGGCTTGCTGGATGGCTATCAAGAGAAATTAAATGAAAGATTGAAAGGCAGATAACAATGGAAAGTTATAAAAAAATGTGATACATTAAAATCATTTATAGAGAGGCAGAGCAAAAGAAAGGTAACAGAGAAGATGCATTAGAAAATGTTTGTTCATTTTTATGAAACTAAATTAGTGTATGGGCAAGAAAGATTGAAATGGATAAGGAAAAGAATAAGAAGATACAGGCAAATGGTAAGTGAAGAACAGTGGCACAAGATAACAGATCGTCATTTCAATGCAAGACAAACATGACACTGAAGTCGAGAGTAAGATAAACTTTGAAGATGAACAATTGTTGGAGGAATACACCTATGAAAAAAGAAAAAGATCTCCCATATCTAGACAATCTCTAAGGGAGAGGGAGGAAGATAGTGATGAGACAAAAACTCTTAGAAGTACCAGGGAAAATAAGGGGATAAAACCTCTTCAGTACAGGGAGTTGAGATGACTCATTTACATATAAAGTCACAAAGATTATAAATAGATGGAGCTATTACCCATGAGGCAGTTGAGTGCATACATTACACCACACAGATAATATTAGTTATCAGTACCCTTGGAGTTTCCACATTTCTGGCTAGTAACAATGACAATGATAATAATAATAATAATTATGTTAAAACACTAAAAAGGTGTCATTGTAAACATGACAGTTAATAATGGTTATAAATAAAAGTATATATTTCAGTAATCTATGATAAATTCTTTCATTGGTTATTCTGCTACAATATTTCTTTCTTATTAATACCAACAATTCTATTCATGGTAATAAGTCATAATAGACTGATAATAAAAATGATAATAATAATAAGTACTATTAATAAAAACATAACTGAAAAAGCACTTAGGGTGAATTGGAATTGAGACTAAGATGGTAGAGCTCCAGATAACTGCCATCATTTACACTGAGGATTCTTTGAAAATTTCTTGAGTTGTGAAGAATTTTGTTGACACCATGCTCAAGAACTGAATTTCCATTGGCTACGTCAATGTGTGGCACAAATATAATTTATGGATCATACAAGTAACAATGATTGGTTCAGGATGATACAGTCAATACTAACTTCTTCAGGGAAAAGGTGGACTGAAAAAACTGAAAAAAAAACAACATGAAAATAGATGGAATGAAAAAAAAAAAAAAAAAAAAAAAAAAGAAGAAATGATGCAAGGTCAGTTTTTTTAGAGATGTTCCCAGAAAAATCAATTTGCAGGGGATACGATACTGGCTTATGAAGAGAGATTTAAAACTAGAGACAAGCGCTGATTTGTGCAGTTGGAGAACAAAGGTCATACCTTTAACAAAGTACAGGAAGTGTAAACAAAGGCCATACATTTAACAAAGTGCAGGAAGTGTGGTGATCAAAAAAGAGAAACAGTGTGGCATGTTGTCAGCGAATGCACAAAGTCAGCACAAAAGTAATACAAAAGGAGACATGATAATGTTACAAGAATGCTACATTGAAAATTATCTGGCAGATATTGGAGGGGCAGTAACTGCTGAAAATGACAGGTACAACATTTTGCAACATGCCATGCTCCAACAGGACAATGAAGAACTGCATAAAAAAACAGACATTGTGATGGTAAATAAACAACAAGCATTATCCTAAATATTGTATGTCGCTAGACCAGCATTTTTCAACCAGGGTTCCCTGGAACCCTAAAGTTCTGCAAAAGGTCCTCGAGGATTCCGCAAGAACAGGTGAGATAAGCTAATGCACTTTTGACTATTTATTTAATTTCATTTTCATAATATTACTAAACACACAAAATACATTCTTGGTTATTGTAATATTGTAATATAGACATCATCCTATCTAACCTACTATATTATTAAAATATATAACAATCATTGGGAATACATTTAGTGATGTCTGTTCAGCGCCAGTATAAAAACCACCTTCGCTAGTCAGTGCCCACTCAGCAAATGAGACCTGTACTTAAAGTTACTTATTTCTTTGTTTTTTCTTTATTTTTACAGAAATACTTAATCACCCAATGTGGCTATTTTTAAAGAGGAAACATTCCGAAGATATGGTATATAATTTTGTTTTTGCACAGGGAGTTCCTCGAGACATATAATTTATTTTAAGGATTACACAAGAGTAAAAAGTTTCAGAAATGCTGTGCTAGATGATAAAACAATTAACAAAGGAGGAGGAAAATTGATAGTTTAAAATGGGAAGTGAACAAATTGTGATCAATGAAGAGGGTGGGAAGTCGTTATCATTGTTGTCGGTGTTCTGGATAAGTACAGAACTTCTAAAGTGGCTGGAGAAGATTGGGGTCAGCAGTGGTGATTCTAGAACTCTGAAGGGGGAGGGAGTTGAGGGGAAGAGAGAGAGAGAGTGGGATGTGTGGCTTGCGGCACTTGCGGTGGGGGGGAATTCTCTGTGGAGGAGGGTGGGGTAAATACAAGCAGCGTCTTTATTTTCATACTACACCACTATCGTATACACGACTTAGGAATAAGTTTTAGTATAAGTATGTTACTTCACCAAATTAAAAGGAATAACTTTTCATTCATACACATCTACTAAAAAAAAAAAAAATAGTCTGCTAAAGTACTATTTAACAAATGCATTAAGTTGGCAGAGAGGGAATGGAATACAAAATAAGACATGATAATGATGCAAGAATGATATATTGGATTTATGTGGCACGTTTGAATTGGGGGTGCAGAAACGTGGTATGGCCAAACTCCAGAAGATGTAATTGAAAATAACAAATACAAAAATCTTGTGGGATCTCATGAACCACTGTGACTGTGATGTATTGCCAAGGAAAAACCAGTTGTCATGGTGGTAAATAAAGAATAAAGGACAGGCATCATCATAGATATTGCATGCTCTGCTGACGATAGTATAGTTGGCAGAGAAGCAAAAAAAAAAAAAAAAAAGTTTAAAATAGGAAGTGAACAAATTGTGGTCAATGAAGAGAGTGGAAGTTGTCTTCCTTGTTGTCGGTGCTCTGGACACCATAAGTACAGAACTTCTAAAGTAGTGACTGGAGAAGATTGGGGTCAGCAGTGGTGATTCTAGAAGTGTGTGTGCGGGGGGGGGGCACTTGGGGGGGATATTTTTCTGCAGAGAAAGGGGGTGGAAGTAAATTCAAGCAGCGTCTTCACTTTCATACTAAGCCACCACACAACTTGGGAATGAGTTTTAGTATAAGTATGTTACTTTACTAAATTAAACAGAATAAGTTTTTATTCATAGTAGTGGAGTTCTCTAATCTATTCTTGCCCTCTTTTCCACTCTCAAGCTGTTGGATCACAAGAGAGGTTAACTTCAAAACAAAATCAAACGGTTAATAGTAATGTCAATACTAGCAAAAGAGTGTAATTTGTTTGTTCTGATTCTTTTTCCTCTACAAAACTTATAAAAGTGGGGGGGACAACCAAGGGGCCAAACAAAATGGGGAGGGGGCACCCCCCCACGGAACCCCACCTTCCCCGGTAGAATCGCCACTGGGGGTCAGTGTCAAGATTGGACACTTGCAGAAGACTGGACTGCTTGTATACTCTGAAGAATTCTCAAGTAATGATGAAATATGTACACTGGTTGTGGAGAGCTGGTACTTTGGTTCCATCTCCAGTGAAATTTGCTCTGTTTGCCAATCAAACAATGTTTGTTTGTTAAACATGTACCCTGTGGGCTGACACAATGTGCATATTTGCTTGTGAATGGGAGTAGTTGAGAAGCATCATGACTAGGTGTCAAGAATTTTTTTTTTTTTTTACATTTTGGAGGATGAGGCAGCTAAGGCAATTTGGAAGACACATTCTAGATACCTTCAATGGGAGAAGGGCTGATCTGACGTGAGTGCCTCACCTAAAGTTATGCTCTGTTCCTATCAAAACCTGTCACCATGTAGTGTACAATTGGCTGTGATGCTTGTGCTGGATTATACTCTTATCAGATTGGATGTCATGATGGGTATATTGGGCTTTGTATATTTGTACCCCAGTATCAACTTCTTGTCTTGCTGCATGCTCACTCAATAATAATGATAATGATAACAATAATAATAGTAATAGTAGTAATGATATTTCTTTTTTAAAATGTTTAAAAACAAATTAATATCTGGTTTTAAACAATCGTACAGAACATGATTTTCCTACTTATAATGTACATCTCTGTGATCATATATATATATATATATATATATATATATATATATATATATATATATATATGTGTATTTGTGGATGACAATAATATTGGCTCCTGAAAATAAATTTCGGTTGAGCTCTGTGGGAAAGGAAGCGTGGATTTGTAAACAGTGACTATTAAAGCTAATATAGCATGACTCTTCGGCAGAATTGAGTCCTGTAGGTCACTGTGTGTTTATCTAAATCTAAAAATAAATATGCTAAAATTCACCTTCATCCCTGACGTGCGCCGATGGTTTAGTGGTAGAAAGAGGCAACTGGACGTCTAGCCACACTGAAGAGCTGTGATACAGTGAAACAGTCTGTCTGTGGATGACAATATATATATATATATATATATAAAAAGAAAGAACAGTAAGATATATAATCCGGTGTTCTTATAGATATTTTTATTTTTACACAATAGAGCTCAATGTAAATTTACAGAGCATTAATATTATAAATTAACTGAAAACCATATTTTAAATCAGTTAAATTATAATATATGTGTGTGTATGTGTATATATATATATATATATATATAACAACAGAGATGACCATGGGTCTCTGTGACAGTGAGTACTTTTTTGACACACTGATGAGATTTTTTTTAAGGGAGTGGAGGGGTTTAATTGTGTGTTTAAGGCTTTATTTTGATCTTGGCCAGATGGGTGCTTTCTCCACTCCAGGAAAAACTGGTTGGCTTGGGCATGGTGCACAAACATCGTCCATATTTTTTTCCATCTTGGTCTTTCATGGGGATATAAAAGCTCCAATTTTCATATTATACCTGTCGACTGCCTGCTGATTGCTTAAAAGCATGAAACTTACAGTAGTAGTCAGACTGTGTACATCTGAAGGGCGACTCTTTGTTTAGAAAAGCCTAACACGCTCTACCATATTGTATGGTGTTGAGCACTTTACTTTCTGGCGTGCATTCATGGCAGACTCTTTTTAAGAGCTGCTTATATATATATATATATATATATATATATATATATATATATATATATATATATACACACACACACCATTCACAATGTCAACATTTAACAAAGAAAAGCCCAAGTTGTTGCATTTTCAAGGAGTTTTGTTGTTAACCGCTATTAATTTCTTTTGAAATGTTACATATATATATATATATATATGTGTGTGTGTGTGTGTGTGTGTGTGTGTGTGTATTTCATTAAAATGTTTGTTCGTTGTAATTTTGATTTTGCCAGTGTGTTGTTAATTGTTTTTTGATCAATTTGATTGTTTTTATCCCCCCACCCCCTGAATAAAAAAAATAAAATTAATTATACGTAAAAAGGCAAGACTCATTAATATCAGCTATGAACAAGGCCACAATGTGCTGACTGTGTTCAGAAAATAAAACATCCCTATAACTCTAGAAACATGCACACAACCCATACACCCAGTTAAAAAGCAAAAATAAAATCATCCTTGATACTTGCTAAATGTATAGCCGAAAGTGCTCAAAATTACAGAACATTTCTACACACTCTGCATACAGAAAACACTTGTTCGAACTATTAAAATTAAATAAAAAGCTTAATGGCAGTACCTTGTATGTTTTTCTTTAATGAAACATATATAAATGAAGGATTGCTGCATGAATACTCAATTATATATATATATATTTTTTCTTTTCTGTTTATATGTTATTTTAATAGATACAATTTATTTAAGTAAATTCTCTGTTTTTTTTAAATTAACAGTATTAATTACATTTATCAGCCTGAATGTCGAGAAATTTAGTAGAAAATATGCAAAAATAAATATACAAAACTGTCAGTTGATCTGACATGCTGTACCACTCAGCTACAGAGAAGCATCTGGTTAGCAAAGTCCAAATTATGTTTCGTGAGCAGATGTGGTCATTCAGGAAAAATCGTTGAAGATTTGTTGTTTATAAACAGTAATTATAGGACAAGTTTCTTAGTATCCTTATTAAAGGAAGAAAGAAAAGTACCATGTTCATGCATATTCATTTTATTCTGAGTACTTTGGACATTAGAAGTATGTCGTCATCAGGGTCTTGTTTTTTCTAAGACAAAATTGTTGTGTTCATCTGAAAATTTTTATGTGTGAAGTGAAAAACGCTAAGTTTATGTACTGTACAATTTTAAATTTTATCATGTAAGCACATGTGTAAACATCAATGGACGTAACCAAGTTATTGTGATGTTTAAGTATTTTTTAAAAAGAAAAATCTATTTAAAACTATCAGTTAAGATATGTCTTAATGAAAATATGCTGCCAAAATATATATATTTTACAGCAAAAAAAACCTCAACACAGAGATAGCTGTGCACAGAATGGCTTGAAATAGACTATCATCAGCCCCATCTAAGCTGAGGTAATTTTTGTAAAAAATACATATGCTCTGTTAAAATAAAAACAACGAGCTCTCTTTTCTGTGGATCACTTTTAATTAATATTACTAGGATCCACCTGGATTATATACCAATGGATTGATTACCTATACTAGATATATATATATATATATATATATATATATATATTTTTGTCATCCACAGACAGACTGTTTCGCTGTTTCACAGCTCATCAGTGTGGCTAGACGTCCGGTTGCCTCTAGCTAGGATCGAAACCCGACTGAATTTGCGTCAGTCCGAACTTCTACCCGCTAAGCCATCAGCGTACGGTACGGGATGAAGGTGAATTTTAGCGTGTTTATTTTTAGATTCAGATAAACACACAGTGACTGAGAGTGACTCAATTCTGTCGAAGAGTCGTGCAGTATTAGCATAAATAGTCACTGTTTACAAATTCACACCCCAAACCAGAGGGCTCAACCGAAATTAATTTCAGGAGCTAATATTTTTGTCATAATTTGGGTTACATTTATACTGGGGTATATATATATATATATATATATATATATATATATACACCCCAGTATAAATGTAACCCAAATTATTTGAGGTCATAATTTTGTTGATTTCTAATATTTTGCTTTTACATTTCAGATCTAGAAAGCTGAGAAGATGGCAAAACCAGAACACCAACTTACAATGACATTTTCTTTGTGCTGAGAAAATTGGAAGGAAATTCCTAAACATATCATCGCTAAATTCTGCAAAAAGTATGACAAGAATAAAACCCCTAACAAAACTGTCGTTAACCGGTGGATCAAGAAGTTTGCGGCTACAGGGACAATCAACAGCATGAGGAAAAAGTCTACAAAGTTGGCAGAAAACCTACTTTAAGGTCTCCTGAAAGTATAGCAGCTGTCCAAGATTCAGTAGGCAGGAGTCCGAAGAAATCTGTCTGTAGAAGTTGTCAGGACCTTAGCCTCACCAAAGCCTCTGTTCAGCATATTCTAATCAAAGATCTTCATCTTTACACTAACGGAATACAAGTAAAACAAAAACTGACTGATGCTGATAAGGAAAAGAGAGTACAAATATGCAACTGGTTCTCAGACAAGATTGAAGATCAGCCAGACTTTCTCGATAATGTATGGTTCACATATATAATGTGCATTTTCTATTCTCAGGTCATGTGAATAGTAAGAACAATGTATTCTGGGGTTCAGAACCCCCAAAGTAGTTTCTAGAAAGACCTCTCCATACATTGAAATGCACTGCTTGGGAAGCTATATCATGGCATTACTGGACCCTTCTGGCATTACTGGACCCTTCTGGTTTGAAGACACACAAGAGCAGACATTGACTGTCATGAAGGAACTCTATTTGGAGGTTCTGAACAAATTCTGGCATGGACTAGGGCTCATGGGCCATGGAAGAGGTACAACCAGGGTTCAGAAGGGGCACCAGTGGTACCAGCAAAATGGGGTCACCACTCATACATCAAATATCTCTCTGGAGTGACTGACCCAGAAGTTTCCCAACCAACTCATCAGCCATAAATGCGAAACTGAATGGTCTCCGCATTTCCCCGAACTCAACCCTCCAGATTTTTATCTGTGGGGGTATCTGAAGGATTGAGTCTACAGAAACAACCCCCACACCATCTCAGAGCTAAAGGTAACAATCACTTAAGAAATCAGAGCTATCCCAAAAGAGGAGTGCATCAAAGTCATCGACAACTTCACCTGTAGAATTCAAATGTGTCTTCAGCAGAACGGGGCACATGTAGAGCATATTCTATAAATGACAATAAAATATTTGCTAGTAGAGCTAGTGACATGTTGTTTGTAGCAGTAGATTTGCTAACTTCTCTAGTTTTCAGAAATATATTGTTTGTATATCGTTTATAAACAGAAAATTTGTGGAAAGAATTGTTTTTAACATGTGTATCTTTACATTCCTGTAATGTCTTGGCAAGCAGTTAACAAAATATGGTAAGTTTTGTCTCTTAGAAAACTCTTAGAAGAAAACACAACAATCAGAGCAGATCTTTCTAAGTACAGGGTCATATCAGAAAATGATAAAAATGATATAATCGTACTATTCAAGGAAAATGTACACACTGCTGATATTCACTGGAACTGAGCATACTGAGTCACTTAGTACGCTTCATATATTTTTCATGTTCATTACTAACTGAATTCCTTGGACAAGGAGTTATCATTATTTACCTGCAGATTATTATCCTCATCTTTGTGGTTATCACAATGCTTCAGCCATTGGACCCTTTGGCCTTCTTCAGGTGCTTGTTGAGCCAGGTAACTTTTAGAGAATTTTAAAGTGGACCTTTTCCTAATCTGTGGGGGTAGACTGTTCTCATACCAATGAGCATATCTAAGGATAGTTCTTATTTAGGACTGCTTAGTTATTACTCACCCTCTTTTCAATGAGCGCAAGTATACACTGCCCGACCCAGGGATTGAACTCACAATTACTATGTTACCAAATTCATGAATTGTGCTTTAATCCTTTAAGCTGTTGTCCTATGGACTTTTCATATCCAATTATTAAGTGAGCGTTTGGATCTTGTAACATTGTGTCAGCACTGCATTGTGATATTTATAATTGATGACTAATCTGGGTGATTCACGCAGTACTGTTTTTGGTAAAGCTCAGCACATTTGCTACAATGATCCACAGAATACTTTGTTAGGCTTTCACTGAACATTCTAGGAGTTGAATATAGGTTTTTGAGTTGAGTTTAAGTTCAAGATTATAAGTTTTCAGGGTAAACAATTGCCAGCAAAATATCCCCCACCCACCCAAATAAGAAAAACTTGTGAACTCATCCATAACAATTATCACCAAACAACTTCAGCAAGACTGGAACCATTTATGGAATCAGCCAGGAGATCCTCATGGAAAACTTGAACATGCATCACTGACCAATCCAGGGGTTCTTCTGCATGACTGAAATCAGTTATGGAGTCAGCCAGGTGATCCTCATTGAAAACCATAACATGCATTGTGTTGCTGCAATTTTTTTTCAAATGGCTGTTGGCACTGAGATGTGAAAGAAACACTGGGGTCACTCTGCATGATTCAAAAGGGATGTTGACCAACTCAGATATGGAATATATTATTTATGGAACTAATTGTGTACATTTTTAGGCCTCGTTTGAAAACTTTCTAGTACCACCATATATAGGTGAAGAGTTAAAATTTATGGGGAAAAAAGCCGCACATGAAATGACCTAATTTGAACAACAGAAAGTAATGAAAAGCCATACTTAGCAAAATGAACTGAGAGGATCAAATAATTAGATTGAGGTCTCTTACAGCATCCTCTTAATTTAAAGACTTAGCACCTAAATATTTCCATTTAATCAGATAATTTGAATGCTTTCTTAGTGGCGAAACTTTTAAAAAAGTAAAGAGATCAATTCAGATTGACCTGGATTCTTTTCAGCTAGAATATGTGCTTCCTTCAATAAGGAATAAACAAATCATATAGTGAATTGGTAGTTGTCATTGTTAATAATCATGAATAAGTCCTTGAATTTACATTTGAATGGGCTTTTGTTTTAGCTCTCAAGATGAAGAGTTATTTTCAAAACAACATTATATTAAAATAAGTATAGCTGACAAAACTACTGTTTATTTCTAATAACCTAATAATTTCTATTACAGATTAGATCTTCATTTTGATTCTATACAAGAAATATATAATATATTGGAAATATAGACCCACCCATACACTCTCTCTCTCTCTCTCTCTATATATATATATATATATAATGACTTAAGCAATATAAAATATAAAAACAGCGCTGCTCTAAATAATTCTGGCAATTAAAGAATGATGGTAATACACATTTTATCAGCTGGAATATTATAGCAAGAGCTAAAAATCTTACAATGGGAAAGGAAATATATGTAATTTATATGTTGTTAAAAAATTAGTTATCTTAAAACACTTAAATAACCCAAGCTTATTAAACAAGAGAAATGAATTGATGGTTAAATGTAGGCATAAAAATAAATACTACTAAAATATGTTGATCCAGATTAACTTTTAATGTAAATTAGGTTTTTTTAAAAGAACAAATAATCTCCCTTTATACTTAATATAAACAATTAATATTCACAACTTTAAAATAATATTTTTTTTTACACAAACCAATATATATATATATATATATATATATATATATATATATATATAGAGAGAGAGAGAGAGAGATAGATAGATAGATACACACACAAATCCAGCTTATTTTAAATGCCAAATATATTTTATACAATTAAGAAACTGCAATCCCAGTATACTCAGCACCTGAAGATTGCATTGTGCATGAAACTCTGAGTCATGCTCTTGGTGAGGGATAATATATATATATATATATATATATATATATATACATACACACACACACTGGGTACTTTGACGTTGTGTAATAGTTAGCAAGCTTGTCTTGCTAGATCAATGACTGAATAGCGAGTCCGATCCTCACTAGGTGCTCCATAATTTTGGCCTTGTACCACATCAAAGCTACACTTATATATATACTGACTGTCAACTTGTTAATTGAGTATGACTTTGGCTTCAAGTGGATGTGTGTGTGTGTGTGTGTGTGTGTGAGAGAGAGAGAGTGTGTGTACTATAATGGATTGTGGATCAGAATGAGAAATTGGAGAGCTGAGTTCAAATTCCAGTCCAGTTTGTTACATTCACTTATGCACAAATGCCCTTGGGAAAGGTATGAATCCATCTCTTCTCCCACCAGTTATGGGTTAAATAGCAGGGTGTTACAGGCATGATTTGCATTCATTCGAAAGAATGGTGACTCAATAAAAATCACCCATCTCCCAGCAAACCTTGAAATTTAGTCCTGTAAGTTGTGCATTCTGATGCAGATACTTAAAGAAAACTATCCTTCACAAGAACTCACAGACTGTTGCTATAGAATCACAAATAAAGAACTTTACCAAATAATAAAATAACACATCAGTTGAGGAAGACTTTTAACAGCAACAACTATTAAAATGGATAACATATTTAATTCAAGAATATAATGACATTCAAGATGTTGATGTTCCACATTACTATAAACAAAAGGCTAGGATGGAAACTTCAATCAATACTAGAAATAGCAGTAACAGTGGAATTGAGAAATTTATTTTCTTGAAAAACTTATTTTATAAATTTCAAACAACAGTCAGGCTAACTTTTTGATCAATAAATGCTAAATGTTCCCTTATAAGGAAATGACTAATTTCACTATTACCATTAACATGAATTTTGAGAACTTTTTATATACTATTTTTGAGAAATTTTTTTAACTATTTTTATACATAGACCTCACAAAAATACACTTATTTGAATAAAATCATATGCAAATTCAATAACTATATACAAATTGAAATATTATGCTACAAAATTAAAAATATTGATTATTACGTTACTGAGTAAAAAATTGAATAAAATAAATAAAAATGGTGAGATATGTACATGCGATTTATAAATTGTGTTATCTACAATGACTCTTAAGTCCTGTTAGGGCTTTAGACTTTCTCTCAGTAAAGACAGCACAAAAACTTGTTTTGAGTGCTTGTTGAAGTACACATTGATATTGTAAAACTATATATGTACATACATAAAAATAAAACTTTTATCAAGCTGGGATAAAAATATTAATTAAAAAATAACATGTGCAAAAGTAAGTGAACCCCTTACATTTACACTGTATTTTTGTTTTACATGGTTGCTCATGCAAATAATTCTTTTGTGCATGTATAAAAATCAAAATGACACGTGTTCATTTTTTTGTTAAGTTGTGTATACTGCAGACAATCAATTTAACTTGTATATGCTAGATTGTGTAGTTAGAGAGAAAATTTCATAAAAATATGCCAAAATTAATAGAACTCCCTGAAGCTTTAAAAATCCACATGATTGAAGCCAATAATGATGGAGAAGGCGACAAAAAGCTATCAAAATGATTTCGAGTGCACAACTCCACTGTGCGACAAATTTAAAAATTGAAGATCTTTGGTTTGACGGCACTACAATCAAGAAGTGACCATCCATAAAAAATAACTGCAAGAGCAAGCAGAGATCTAGTTTGGCAAACCTTACCAATATTGGAATCAATATGCATATGTCTACAGTGCCAGTTTTCATGGTAGAATGCTTAGAAAAAAGCCATTGCTTATGAAAAAGCACAAACAAACCTGGCTCAACTATTCCAAAGCTCATATTAATAAGCTAGAAATGCTCTGGCAAAAGGTTTTATGGTTAGATGAGAACAAACTCGAGCGTTTTGGGATGAACAATAGGTGGTACGTCTGGTGAGGTCCTAATACAGATTTTGAAGAGAAGAATTTGGTACCAACAGTTAAAAATGTTGGCAACATTATGATTTGGGGATGCTTTGCTGCAGCTGGAAAAGACAAAAATAGTATGAATTGATGGCACAATAGACTCTGCAAGATGCCAAGCATTTTGAACAGAAGTGTCTTGACCTCAGTTCCATGGCTGGGTTTAGGTCAGGGCTGGATCTTCTAACATGACAATGATCCAAAGCATCAAAACAAATGCACAAAAAATGGGTTAAAAAAAATGTCAAGTCTTCGGATGGTCTAATCAAAATCCTGATTTAAACCCAATTGAAAATCTGTGGTTCAAGTTAAGATAGTATATGCAAGAAACCCAGGTAATATTGAGCAATTGTGGGAGTTTTGCTAAGAAGAATGTTCAAAATTGATGCTCACTACTGCCAGAAACTGCTTAAAAATTATAGAAAAAACACTGGTTGATGTCATAACCTCAAAAAGAGGAGTCACCAAATATTAAATGTAAGGGTTCACTTGCTTTTGCACATCTTAAATTTTTAATGAATATTTTTATTACAGTTTGATAAAAAATTTTGAAAGTGGTTGTAATTCACTTAATAAGGTTTTTCTTAATAAATATATATTTTAAGATTTGTTTATTATCAAAAAAGAAAAAAAAAGGCAGTGGAGAACTTGGAGAGAGGAATTAACAGGAGATAACTGATAACTGACATCTATTAAACATGGCACATGGAACTAGAACAGTCTACCCCAGTGAGCGAAATAAAGGGTTCAGGTTGACATTCCAACCACCTGAAGAAGGCTGGAGCATACAACGGCTGAAACGTTGTAATAAATATGGCGACAAAGATGAGGACAATAGTACAAATAATGTAAATAGTGTACATAATACCGCATCTCAGAAATATAAACAGATAAAAAAGAAAAATTAAAGAAAAGAAAAAAAGAGAAAGTTTTTAAAAATATTATCTTAGAGATTCATTTACTTTTGTGCAACACACACACACACACATATATATATATATATATATATATATATATATATATATATATATAACACCAGACGTCAAGTTATCAGCCTGACATAATTTTTAGCTGAATTTAGATCTGAAATTTTCACTGTATAGTATTTGATCTATGTAATTTATACTCACCCTGAATTAAGAGCACTGACAATGAAGGAGCATTTTTTTTTTTTTTTTTTTTTCCAAAATTAATATTTACTGTGTAAAATATTTCTTCATTATTAATCTGTGAAGTTGTGTGTGTATAAATAAGCTTGCTTGTCATGTGTGGACTTTAGATTTTAAAGCCATTTTATCATGCAAACAAATCAAAGTAATATTTACTGGCATTTCAATTTCCTAACATGTAGTGTTGATTATAATAAGAGAGAAAAAGACAGAACTCAAACAACATATTTGTATTATCAGATGATCAATTGTAATATGGCCAAAATAAATAGAATGTGTAATATTAGGAGGGACACCAAAAACACAAAACCTTACTAAGAGTTACAAAAGACAACATGGTGTAGAGAGCCATGATCAAATCACATCCTGAAGGAACATGGCAGATAGAAGAATATGATCAAAGTAAATAGAATAATAAAAATATATAAATTAAAGATAAGTTTACAGATATTAATTATATAAGGCATTCCCAAATCGTATTGCTGAGGGGTGGGTGTGATATACGTAAAATATACTATTCATACACTAAGTTAAGCTAATTGAAGTAAATTTATTAAAGTATTTTCTGAATTAAGTAATTCAGAAAATAACTGAATTAGTAGTAGCATATATGTATATAGGTATCTGCCAGAGAGTTTGAAATCTACTAAAGTGGCTAGCTAATCCCTGCTGTAGACATCTGCACAGGTGCATTTGCATTTCACCAATAGAACCAACCTATGGGTTTATACTGCAACTGTTGAATGAACCTTATAGTTTATAGGAGAGGATAAAATCTGGCATCATCAGTAGTTGAACAAGACTAGTACACTCACAATCTCAACCACAATGACGTGATTTTGTGTGATTTTGTGTTAGCACAGTCAACCAGGTACATATATCAGACTTTATTAAAGTCAATGTTTTTATAATTGGTGCTAAAACAACTGATATTAGTAATGTTATCAGGATATATTTATATAAATAAATATACCAAGTGAATTTCAGCTTACAATATCTGTTTTTATTCAAAACATTTACAATAACATTTCAGAGGGGTAAAATTTTATTATGCAAGTACTGTTCACCATATTGTAAATGGCATGGGTAACATCAGCTGTTTCCTTATAAGGAAACAGTCGCCATTCATTGTCTGAGCAGCCAATTCTACTGTTGGTTAAAATTTATAAAATCTTTATCTTAAAACAAATTTTCAAGAAAATAAATTTCTCAAGTCCAGTAGCTGTCATCGCTCTTTCCAGTATTGATAGAGGTGGGGGGGGGGGGCTTCCTTCTTAACCTTTTATTTGAAGTAGTGTGGAATGTCAGCCTCTTGATTATGCCATTAGTTTCTCTTCGAGTTACAAATGGGTATATACAACAGTATTGTTACTAATGTCTATTTTTAATTTCAGATATATAAAGATTGCTATGTTTTGAAAGAAAGGTTTGGTTTGTTTTGCTTTACAACATATTAACCACAATGGGTTATTTAATGCAAGGCAATTTTTATTGCTGGTAATATTTTTTTTCTTTCAAAAATGTATTGCTGATAATAAGTTTTCTTCAAAAATTTACTGATGATAATTTTTTACAAAATATTTCTAGTATTAAACCTGTTTTTCCATTTTCATAGTGTTTTGACCCCAGTTTGGGGGTTACCTATTTGCTCATAGTTGGGACCCTAACAGGTGCTACCACCCTGGGTCAGGGTGGACCTGGGAACACCAGGAATTAAGAGGGGGGTTCCACGCTCCTCAAAACCTCCTGATCAGAGGCCTTGTTGTTAGACGTAGTTTATTGTTTTACCCAGGACGGTTGAAAGAAAGGTATAAGCTCAAAAGAGAAGCAACATGTTATAATATTATTAAATGATAGGAAGACAATAATTGAAATTGTGAAAAGGGTGAACAGAGATCATGAGACATTGAAAACAAGAGAGAGAGATACAAGAAAAAAATGGTTTTATGATTTTTATGAAAAGAGAGTTGGGAAAAATTAAAAAGGAAAGTGAACAGACCAGCAAGAAAAGATTAAAAAAAAAACTTGATTTGGAAATGTAGACAGAGGAAAAAATGTAAAATATTAAGAACACTGATAAAAAAACATGAAAGTAAACAGACTACCACCTTTAAATAAAGATTGCAAAGTGAAACGTGTAAGTTGGGTAAAGAAGTTAAGAAAACTGATTTCTAAGCAGCAGTTTTTAGTGAAAAATCAAGAACTACATTGGATGGATATAATGGATGGGCTGGAGACTGGGTATTTGATGGAAATAATCAACATAATACTGAAGACAACAGCAGAGATGTGGAAAAATATTCTGGGTTAGTATTGCAGGCAGTAAAAATTAAAGGTCCTTTCAAATTTGATGATGGATGAAGATAAATACAGAAAATAAATCCATTAGACATGGCACGTGGAACTAGAACAGTCTACCCCAGTGAGTGAAATAAAGAGTTCAGTTCGACGTTCCAACCACCTGAAGAAGGCCAGAGCATACAATGGCTGAAACATTGTAATAAATATGGCGACAAAGATGAGGACAATAGTCCGAATAATGTAAATAGTGGAGAAAATAAATTATTGTGAATTCTTGAAGAGCATTATTTTTAAGTAGTACAAGTCACAACCAAGAAGTTTTAAGCTTTGAACCTATTTCTTTGAAAATTTTAATAATTTATTTTCTGGTTTTATTTGTTTCTTGTTCTAAGCACATTATCTCTGGATAATCTAATATTATTCTTGTTAATTGTTCTAGGTAGTATATGCAGCAGATATGTATTTTAACCATTTTGCAGGTTAAATTCCATCATAGGTTCCCATATTTACATCAAATGTTTTCTCCGTTGGAAATTGGCATTAAAATAAGCTTAAACAGAAAATTTTCTTAGATGTCACTTTCAGCTGCCACAAAGGTATACATCAAACATTTAGAAAACCAAATGACAACCTATTATACATATACACTTCCTCCAAACATTGGATCAGTATTAAAAATGGCACTAAAAATGTTTTTGGTAAAACTTAAATTTACACACAAAAAATGTAATAGAAAAAATAGCATATAGTTCAATCCACTGTATGAAAATGTAAAAAATAAATATAGTTAAATAAAAAACACTTCCTAAAATCACAAACTGCATGAAATATTTAACAGAAATACTTTAAAATTTAGTGATAGTTGTACCAAAATATGCTACAAAACATGGGAAAAAAAATGATCAGTACAAAATAAAAAACTTAAAAACAGCAACTGCAGAACAAGTACAAAATCTCCCTAAATTTCAACTGCCTACAAATGACTGTAGTATATCAGTCTACTATAATATCAAAAGGAAATCCAGAAAAGTGTATAAGAATAACAGACGGTCTCTGGAAACAAAGAAGCTACTCAGATGAAATACCAAAACCCTCTCAAAACATATATAGAACCTCAAAATCAAAACAAAACACACCAAAGATAACATAGAATGTAAATAAAACAGTTCCAGTTTACAATAGTACTTCAAAACAATGTAATAACTGTCTAAGGAAGAAAATGGTGGTAATCATCTATTACAGAACAATATAAACACCAAAATCAAAGATCAGAAGTCATTTCCAAATGCTAACCTGAAAACAAATTCCTACTACTGTACCTAAAACCATATCATAACCTAAAAACTAAATATCACATAATCAAAATCTAACAGAATTTATTTCAAATGCCAAAACGCTGAACTGAAGAAAATAAATAAAAAATAAGTGAAATAAAGAGCATAATTATAAATATCTGAAAGCAAGAATTAGGAAGGACTGTTTATGTTCTTCTCCTACTTCCATTAATCTCCCTGGGATCAACATATAGAGCCTATAAAACAAATACTGATATATGACCAGAAGATGATTTAAAACTTAAAACTGATGGTCAAAGTGAAGTCTTGATTTCTATATTCATAATCTGTATTTACAAATCCTCTATTAGACACTCTTCCACCATGAATAAACCTAATTTTAAACTGTGTTTATATATATATATATATATATATATATATATATATGAAGAAATATAGTTTTCAGGTATGCTATATTTATGGGATAAAGTGCTCAATATCAGAGAACATTGAAGGCAGTACTCAGAGGGGACAGACTGTTTCATGCTAAATGCAATTAAAAGCCACCCTATTAAGACACACACACAAGACAATCCAGTTTATGTTGTTCTGTAATCTTCAGAAATTTTTTTTTTTCAGCAGAGATGCATCAATGATTAATCTTTATGGAAATATAAAATTTTGCAACTAAAACATCTTTTTTGGGTGAAATTTAGTCATGTGGTTATTGCAGAAAGAATAACATTTTTAGATTTTTTAAATAAAAAACTATTCATTATAAAAGTGAATAATTAATGACTATGTACTGAAATTTTCATTTAAATTGGATAATTACCTGATTTTTGATAATTTAAGAACAGCGCTTCCCCAAACTCATTTTCCTTTGAGGGTTTGTGGGCCCTCCTCAGGCTGGGAAACTTTGAAATCAACTTGTAGTAGAGAGGTGGGGGGGGGGAGACCCTAGTGGCGACCCTGTTACCTATACTTTGAGGTTTATGTCATTTGCAGACAGTATATTTTGCTGTATCACAGCTCCTCAGTGGGACTACACATCCGAAAGTCTCAAGCCAGGATCGAAACCTGACTGATTTGGTGTCAGTCAGAGTTTCTACCCCTAAGCCATCAGCACTCGGCAGAGAGAAACTGCTAATTCTAGTGTATTGCTTTTACGAATGTAAACAAATGCCAGTCAGCCAGAGTGCTTGTATTCATTTTACCAAAGAGCTTTGTGTTTTAGTGTAGACGGCTGCTGTTTGTAGAATTAGGCTGTGTTAGTGTTTGTGTGTGTGTGTGTGTATATATATATATGCACATACACACACGCACAGAGTGCGATGGGTAACCTGTCGCCATTTTATATTTTCAATTTTGTGCAATTTAGATTTTGTCAACTGCAAGTATAGCAGGGTCAGTTGGCACCATCAGTGAGAAAAAGAGTAGTATGACACAATTCACTCTGCCAAAAATTTGGAAATGGCATGCTGTAGTTCTTGGCATTCATGCCAGAAGCTCCAATATGAACATTTCAGAGTGTTTAAGTGTTCATATGAGTACAGTGCAAAGGATTTTGAAAGAGTTGGATGAGTCTAATGGTGATTACAAAGGTGTTTGGATTTATTACTAGTGATGGCGACATTATGCCTCCACTCATCTCCCCACAGGGCCTTAGACTCAACACAGAGGCCTTACATCAAGTGTCTTGAGGAGGTAGTGCTGCCCTGGGTCAAGAGGGTGGCTGCTTAAAGACCCTATGTTTGGCCACAGGAATCTGCACCATGCCACACAAGCAGGAGAACCCAGTCATGGCCGTCAGACAATCTCTGTGACCACATCATCCCTTATATCTGGCCACCTAATTCTTCAGACTGCACCCCCCATTGGTAAAAGTGTTCAATATCAAGGATGCAGCATGTGTAACTATAAAAGTGAACACTGAGGCTAATACCAATATGGCTGAAGATTGTGTTCAAGCATGAAAGAGACCGTCGACACTCGGCATTGACCACAGTGTCCAATATATATATATATATATATATATATATATATATATATATATATATATACACACACACACACGCACAACTCTCTCATCAAATTCGATGTATGAGTCAAGCAGCTCAGTTCCTAGGAACCAACAGCCGACACCAGCACATATGATTTGATTATAGTGGTGAAGGTTTTGTGCAGAATCATCCACACTTTTTGAAGGGCCGAATACAGAGACCTGGTGCACTACGCGTCACAAGGTTCCCCAAACGACCCTCTGCAGGTTTTGAATTGCGAGTTGTCCTTTTCCTAGACCAATTGCCATCCCAGTCTGTCCTGCTATTTACCCATAACTGGAGGGAGAAGAGGAGGATTCATACCTTTTCCGAAGGATTATAGCACGTAAGTGAATGTAAGGGATTTGACTGAAATTTAAACTCGGTTCTCCGATTCCTCAATTCAAGTTGCTACCCATTACTCCACTATGCCTCTTTTATATATATATATATATATATATATATATATATATATATATATATATATAAATATATATAAATATAAATAATGATATTATATACCAAATGATTTTTGCAATACTAACATGTTCTCTTATATGCCAGTGATTTCAGAAAAATCTCCTCATGGATAAGGGGGAAAAAAAACTAGAGACCTAAACTAGAAATGTGGTTTTTCAGAAGTAAATGAAAATTCCATGGATAGATTGAGTAAGCAACAAGGAAATCTTAAAAGAAATGACCACCAAGAGAACACTTATACTCAAAATCGGGAAAAGACATCTAGGATTAATACTAATATAAAATTTGTTAATTAGCTGATTGATGTTATATTCAGCACCATAACTCAAAATTTTTACTGATGAATCTTTTTGTATTCATTCAGACTGCTTATTAGGTTTCAGCCACAGACTGCCAATTTTCTCATTTCCATTATTTTTATACTAAGTTAAAAAATAATCCATGTGTTATTTATTGGTAGATTTTTTTTCTTTTTGTGTGTATGTGTGTATATATATATATTTCCAAGCAAGGCAGTAAAGCCACTAAGACACAAGGGGTTACTGGGTGTGGAAATAATAGACAACAGAAATATTACTAAGGAGTGAGAACAAAAGATAACTAATCAAGGGGGCAGTAGACAGCAATTGATATTGCATTTAAATTTCTGAAGATTAAAGTTGGCTGGAAAGCATGGAGTCAGAAGGGAGTTCCACAAATGAGAAGTTCAAGAAAAGAAACTGTTAGCATAGTGGTTACATCTAGCTAATTCAACTGTAAATTAATGAGACCTCATCGCCAGTCTAGTACTATATTTAAATTCATAAAGTCTAGGTACCATAGAGAAGAGCTCATTTGAACAATTACCATGAAAGTATTTATAAAAAAAGGCAGAGAGAGGAAAATTTATGGGAATGGGAAAGGGACTGGGACTGAGATTCCAGATCAGGACCAATTGCTGATTCTTCTTTATATTTTATCAAGGATCTCTAGATACACACACACATATAGTGGTTAGAGGATAAGATTAATGTAGTCCCCATTTAGACCTGAATTTGTAAAAAAAAAAACAAAAAAAAACGCAGAATTTTACAAGATCCTTTTATTTTCCTTTTTACTTTATATGCACACAAATATTAATAGGCACACACATATGTATATATATATATATATATATATATATATATATGTATATATATATATATATATATATATATATATATACACACACCCACATTATAATAAATTAAGAAAAGCGAAGTCTCATATGTATGTGCATAGATCATCATTATTTCTTGTCATTTTATAAATAGGTATAAGGCAAATAAATACAATATATATATACACACACATACATACATACATACATATATATATATATAAATATACACATATACGATTTTCTATTTTTCGACTCAGTAATCATATTTATATTTATACTATTATTGTGTTCACCAACAAAATTAGCTAAGTTTTATGAATTTTTAAATTGTTGATAAATGAACAAATTTTAAGTAGTAAATAAATAAACATCTTTTCTAGTTCTGAAACTGATTAAAGCTGAAAATGTTAACACTTATTCCTATCAAACAACATCCTATCTATTCATGGGTAAAATTGGGCATTTCTAATGGAAATCCTTTTCAGTTTGCCAAACTAATGAAAAATAATAATAAACAGATTGTCTTACCTAAATAGTGGTCCCATGCAGTCCGGAGTTCTCTCTGAGTTTGTCAAGAGTGTTCATGTTTCTCTGTTGCAACTGCTACTTCTGAGGTTTGTATTCCCAGATAAACGGAGAGAGAATGAGATAGATAGAGAAAGTTTTTACTCTTCATCCATTTTTTTTTTCTCTTTTCCACTGGGTAGATATCCTTTGGTTTTGATAACACAGCAATGGTTGCTTTGGATAAAAATCAAAAAGGTGCATTTTTTTCTTCTTCTCTTGGTTACCGTAATATGTGTTGAATGTTCAGAAATATTCATTTGCAAGTAAATAATTGTAGAGGACAATTTTCTTTTTTTTTTTTTTTTGTTTTTACCATGATTCTTTAAAAGACTTCATGGTAGAAGAAAAGAATAGTTCTTGCATTGTCCATTTTTCTTTTCTTTTTCTCCACTTCTTTGATTTCTCTTTTCTTCTGTAAGCTGTTTTGACATGAAAAATTTCTTTTTTTTTTTTTTTTTTTTTTTTTTTTTAAAATGAAACAATTATAATAAAATTCAAGTGAACATGCGATTGGCCTACAAGCCTTGGTTGCTGTTCAACTCATACACTTCATATTTAGAATTTGATGTCACTGCTTGACTTTCAAGTGTCAATTCAGGTTTGATTTAAGCTTCTTTTTTTAACTTAAGGGGGAGCATATTAGGACCACAGACTAAAGACTACAGCATAAAAACTCGAAATCTAGAGAAATCCTAATTCTAAATCTAAAATCGAATTTAAAGAAAACTACCCTACTTCAACACACCCCTTTCCCATCCTAACCGAACTTTAGTATTCTTAGCAAAATACTATAACAGGTGAACACATCTACAATTCCATATGTAAAATACATATATGTGGATATATTTATATATATATATATATATTGATAGATTTAGATATATATATGTGCAAGTAGATATTGTATACATAGCAGAATATCCTTTTCTAAGTTTATCAATTTAGACTTTTAAGATTTTTAAAAAAAAATCAAAATGTATCATTGCTGAAAAAATTTATTATCCTACCTGGTAATCAGTCAATCTGTCATCTTTCAAAATGTCGTGGACTTTATTCTTGAAGTAATGTGCCAATTTCATGGGGTCCTTCAGTTTAACTTGGAAGTTGTAATGAATTCTCCAGACAGAATCAATAATTCCATGAGAAGTATATGAGTTGAAGCAACAAAACCTCAGGGATAACAAAACGTGGTATTGGCAAGGTATGGGTGGGAGGGAAGGCATAAAATTTCAACACATATCCACCCACACATACATAAATAAATCCGTGAGGATAATATGAAAAGAGTTTTTTTTTTGTTTTTTTTTTATAATAAATTGAAAATTATCAAATTGGTAACAGCACAAATAAGATAAAACATTAAATCAAGTAATTATGTATGCGAACAACTTTTAAAATTTTTTTTAATTATAAAATTTTCAGGATTTATCACAGAAAAAAAAACCAACAACAACAATGAAACACTTTAAAAAAATCATGCAATCCCGAGTTCAATGAATAAGAGACAAGAACAAAAGTTGTAAAAAAGTTGTTTATAAAAATGAACTGGTCAAAATTCATTTAAACTCCACCAAAAAATTGTTTATAAACTTGACAAATCAAAGTTCATGTTGAGGAAGATCATCCACCCACAAAAAAATAAAAATTATTATCATTTGTAAAGTTGGACATTTAAATATCTCCCTACCCTCCCATAACCAAAAAATATAGTTATTTATATAGTCTGACATGTCAGAGTTCATTTAGAGCAGAGGTCATCAAAGTATGGCCCACAGGCCAGATCCAACCCACAATGTTAGTTCATCTGGCCTGACACTGCATTGTGCCACAAATGAGATAAAATATAATTATTTATATGCAATTATCAATATATTGTAGTTAAACTTACTATGTAGAAAAAATTAAAATAAATGTAAGTAAAAATGCCAAGATTTTGCCAATCTGATTTTTGCATCTAGCATTAATATAAATTTTTAGGAAAATCAGTGAAATAAAAAATTTGTTGACTTTTTGTAACTTTTGATATCCAAGAACTTTTTGTGCAAGTACCTATGTAATGAGGTTGACTGGTGCACATCTGAAAGCAATTCTGTTAGTTGAATGCTTCAATTCCAAAACAAATACTGATTCTATCTTGAAAGGTAAATGCCAGTTTCACAAATCTCACTAACCTTTTTTTGTTGCTTAGTTTGTGAAATTCGGATATGTGAACACTTGGTGTGATATAACTATTTTATTGCTAATGTCATTTTCTTTGAGAATTTTTTGGTAAATAAATGTTTGTTGTCTTTATTTTTTGTTTATTCAGTGTATTGTATTGAAAAAAAAAATGCCTGTGCTCATTATCCTCTTAGTTATCTGGCCAACTGTGAAAAAGTTTGGTCACCTCTGATTTAGAGAACGATTAGACTGTCCTCCCCTAAGCATAAAATTTATTTCAGAGTTCATTTAGAGACAGTTTCCTCATATGACCTCTGCCACCAAAAAATTTTTTTTAAATTTTATAAAGCTTATAAAGTTAAAGTTTCCTAAAAATGCAAAAATTTATTTCCTTGAATAAATTTTTAAACAAAAAAGATAAAAAGATGTGAATAAACACCGAAATATTAACAATATCAAATTGCACTTCATCACAATCCGAGTTATCAAAAAAATATTGACATAACATCCACATTTGACATCCGCATGATGCAGATCAGAATTTGTTTGAGGAACATTTTTAAAAACAGCATTATTCTATCATGGAACTTTTAATTACATTTACATTTAACTAAAAGAAAAATTTACATAAAAATAGTGACTATTTTACTCATAATTTGTACATAGTAATTTGTTTTTTCAGAAGTAAGAAATATTTTTAAAAGCAGTGTTTTTCTCTCATGAAACTTCATTTCAGTTTTATTTGCAAAGATTTTGTAAAATTACTTAGAAAAACACAAAAATATTTTATGTAAAGGATATTTGTAAAGTAATTTATATCAATGCAGAATTATATCATTTAAAATGATATTTTTTAAATTATGTTAAGTTTATTATTTTGTAAATTAAATAAAATTATGTAAAAATAGGGACTACTTTATTTGAAATATGTATGCAGTAATTTTTAGTGATTTCTTTATTTAAATGTATTGTATAATCTTTAAAATAAATTAAAGTGAAAGACTCCTGAAGTGTTGAATTTGAGTTCAAACCTCAGCAGTTGTTCAATTTTTATTTTATACTGTTTTCTGTAACAGTTGAAAAGTATACACATCCAGGGTTGTCATTAAAAACAAAACATTAACAAGATAAAGTAAAAATAATAAAGGTTGTTTCTGCTGAAATAATCCATTACTTCCTGGTTGCTAATGACACAAAGGAGTCTGATTGGCTAATATTGCAATGGAGATGAATGTTCATTAGCATTCTTGAAAAGAGGGCAAACAGCTGACAACTTCCATAGACTTAAGAGAGTGGTTAAAGAATTTTGCCAAATTTAGAGATAATTTAGGGTTAAGGTACAACAGGGATATTATCTGGACCAGTAGCTTGCATTGAGTCAAGGTTTTTGATGAGTCTAGTCTGAAAACTTTCCAAACCAAAAGAGTGAAGGTGAAAAGCTTGTGTTCCATCAGAGGTGGAAACACACCTTGAATTACCGTAACAATGGAATACCTCATTAGTGTGTAGTGATGATCAAGCTGCCAATACATTATTTTATTCTTTTGTTTTGCATTAACTTTCTTTGGATATTTATACACTTAATGATATAAAAAAACTGAATTCTTTCTTATATGCAACAATAAAGTTAATGGTGTAAATTACTCATCCGGAAAATATAACAAAATTAAATATGGATGCCATTTTTTTTTTTTTTTTTATTATTATACAAGTAAACCAGTTTATATAACAATATTCAACATTGCATTGTCAGTAATGTTACAAATACATATTTAAGGCCAATTCACTAAATGCCCCACAACACTAAAAGATGGCTGAAGAACTGACTGGTTGAAATATATGAAAATAAGATGATGTTAAAGATTCAGTTAAACTAAAATTATTCATTTTTAATGGTTTGTTCTGCTCTGTATAAAAATGATTTCTTCTTTCGTTGCTCATTTCTCTAAAGTGGTTATGTGCAAAATAGCTTGAAATCAGTCTTTAAGAACTAGATTAGGTAAAGGACTTTCACCACCCCCTTGTAAATGCCAAAATATGAAGATTAAAATTTTAAAAGGGTTTTAATCTATCATGTAGCTAGAATGTTCTTATCTCAGTGTGATTCCAAAAGGGCCTAAGTTGACATATGCCTTTTTGCACATTTTTGAAATGAGTATACTGATCCCTATAAGATGACACAGGCAATATTTTGATATAAAGACTTGGGAGTGTGGAATTAAGGCCCCAATTTTAGGAACTGGATCAGGCTAAGAACTTTCATCACCCCATTGTAAATACCAAAATATTAAGATTGTAATTTTAAAAGAACAGGTTTAATTTATAATGTATTCCACACCTCATTAATTATTATGATTTTGATAGTAACACTCTACATTGAGTGGCTCTCGGGCTTTGTATTGTGCGAGTCTAGAATGAAAAATGCTCAGAGAACAAGTCAAAATGGGATCATCAGTCATTTCAAATTTTCTGTTTTAATCTGTACAGTGTGTGATGGGTAAATTATTTGTTTTAAATTTTTTCTAACAGCACAGTATAGTAGGGTCAGTTGGACACCATCTATGAGAAAAAGAGTACCATCATGCAATTCACTCCACAAGAAATTTGGAAACGGCATGGTGTGCTGCTTGGCATTTGCACCAGAAGCTCCAATACGAACATTTCAGATTGTTTGGGTGGGAATCTGAACACAGTGCAGAGGATTTGGAAAGAGTTGGATGAGTCTAATGGTGATTACAAAGATATGGCAGCTTGGAAAAATCACTCCAATCATTCTAATAAGAAAACTCATCCCAAATTTGTTGGTGAGGGCCTTAGACTCAACACGGAGGACTTACATCAAGTAGGAGGAGGTAGTGCTGCCTCGAGTCAAAAAGGTGGCTGCTGGAAGACCCTATGTTTGGCGACAGGAAACTGCACCTTGTTGCACAAACAGGAGAATCCATGGCTGTTAGACAATTTCTATGACCACATCGCCCCTTACATCTGGCCACCTAACTCCCCAGACTACAATCCCCTTGATTATTATGTGTGGGGTGTAGTTGAGCGAAAGATGAACAAAACTCCTTTGTAACACCGAAGATGAACTGTAGGCAAGGACTATGGCAGCATTGACCAACTTAATCAAGGAAACCATTCAGAAGAATTATAGGAGATTCTGAGGATGTCTGGAGGCTGTGGTTGAAGCCAATGATGATTTTATTGAATAAATTTACTCTTTAGTATTTCAAGATATTTTTGTGCAATTTTTGTAACTATATCTGTTAAAATGAGATGTGTCATTTTCATTTTTGTCTAATTTAGATGACAATTTACCCATCGCACTCTGTATATTGTCAATGTGATTTTAAAAGGGTGTAACTTGACATACATTCTTTTCCCTATATTTTTCCACTTTTGAATTGAGCAAACTGATCCCTATAAGAATGACATCGACAGTATTCAGATACAAAGACTTTTTGTAAAGTTAGACCCCAATTTTTAAAAAAATTGCATTATACAAAATGGGCATATGAATTGTGTTCAATGTTTGTTTACATCTTTTTCATATCATGCAAGAATGGACAGATTTGTGCCTGGCATTATGACATTCAATGTTCAATTCATAGTGCAGATATACTGCTGAACTGAATCTTGAATTTTTGCATGATTTTATGCAGAGAAGTGGGTAATTTTAAAGCACAGAAAACAAAAGAAAAAATGTTTTATTTCAATTTTACTCTTTCTTATATGGCATTTCTTGGAGGTTATTTGGTAGTGCTAATTTCCTCTCTCTAAATAATATGACAGATTATACTGATTACCTTGGTTAATGACATATCAAGTCTTGTTTGGTTATTCAATGTCAGATACAAGTCTTATAGGACAAAAATCATAATGAATTAATAAAAAGGTAGAAACATCTAGTCTGCACCAGATTCAAAAAGCCAAACACAAGTCTGGTCTTCACTGGGGTCAAAAAAGCGAGACAAGTCTGGTTTGCACCAGAGTCAAAAATATTAAACACAGGTCCAATTTACACCAGAGACAGAAAAATAGACATGGGGCTTGCTTATAATAGATTCAAAAAGATAGACATAGGTCCAATTTGTACATGAATAAAAAGGTAGATGTTGGTTGGTTTTATACGCAAACCTGTAATTATCCTGCCAGAAAGTGGTCCATTTTAGAGAATGTCTCATCCCTTTACTGGGGATGCAGCCAATATCTATTATCAAGCCTTGCCAATGTGGTGAGGTCATATTGGGTTACACTCTTTCAGAAATCTCCTGACCTGGCCTAATATTACAGGTATTTGTATATCTCAGTTCAGTTATGCGCCATGCATGATACACGCTTAGGCGATCATGTATCCTTTAATACATGACTGATGAGGCAGATTTTTTCCTGCACTAGCTTGCCATTTCTTTCTGTGATAGACCAGTTGCCATCCAAGGCTACAGAACCTGGTCTGTCCTGCTATTTTACCCATAGCTGGGGGAGAAGATGATTCATACCTTTCCCAAGGGTATTAGCACGTAAGTGAATGTATTGGATTCGACTGGAATTCGAACTCAGCTTTCCGATCCTTCAATCCGAGCCATTATCCATTACTCCACCGTTTCTCCCATGTATATCTACTATATAAATTAGCAGCTTTTTTATTTTTTTTTGGTATTGTTGAAAATTTTATGTGCAGAATGAAACTTTGTCACTCAGATCTATGAAATTTGAGTATAGTTGTAGCTAAAGTTAAGAAATAAATAATTTATTGTATTTTGAGCACTTTTATTTAAAAAAATAAACATTAGATACAAATAGTAAATATTGTATCATGTTACTATGGCAATTACTTGAAATAGTTTAGGACATTAAGTACCTACGGTGGGATAGTGGATAGTGGCTCGGATTGAGGAATCAGTTCGAATTCCAGTTAAATCCATTACATTCACTTACGTGCTAATATCCTTGGGAAAGGTATGGATCCTCCTTTTCTCCTCCCAGCTGTGGGTAAATAGCAGGACAGACCGGGTCTTATAGCCTTGGATGGCAACTGGACTACCACAGAAAAAAATGGCAACAAACTGCATGAAAAAATCTGCCTCGTCAGTCATGTATCTAAAGATACATGATTGCCTAAGCGTGTATCATGCATGGCACATAACTGACTGAGTGTCAATATGTAAAGATATCATGAGTTGTAATTAAAGAAGAGTGTCAATTCTTTGAAGAAATGTTGGAGAACAATTCTCTAGATGGTACTTAAGACAAAATATTGATTCTTCTAAGAACAAATGTGATAGTTATAATTTTTCTAAATTTAGATTGGATAATAATAAATATCTAGATAGTTGAATTTTTATTTACAAATTTTTTGTACAAGTACTATGGTGGTCTGTGCTGAAAGTTATTTGATGTCATTGAAACATGTAACAAGTACACAGACACTGGTGTTGCCAATGTCATCAGTTTGATTTTAAGATTAATTTTTATTTGGTGCTAAATTTTTCACAAGATCTAATAATGTCAAGTGATGAAGTCTTTCCAGAATATTACAAGGGGTTCTAGACTCGAAGCCCCATGTGTGAAATCTATGCTAAAAAAGCTGCAATGGGCTAACCACACAGCAAAGAGAGAAGATTATTTTATTCTGAATACCCACCTATTCAGGAAACTAGCCTCTGGCAGATGGAAAAGTGAGGTAAATAATTTCCACGTTTTTGATAGAGAATTGTACAAATTTGCTTTGCTACTGAGCCACCTTCACACAGGTTAAATTTTACAGCTACCAGTTTCCAATAAAAAAAAGTATCCAAATTATTCATAGTGACAGTAGCAAAAGTTGTAGGAAGAGCTGCCAGTACGGTAATGATTAGTGAAAGGAATAATACAAGACAGGGTTTGGATGGCTATAGGGGGTTTCAGAAATGATGACCTAGAAAGAATCCCAAGTTGCCCTTATCATTTCGCTAATGGAGGAAACAATTCTTCCTGCAGATAAACCAGCAACTACTGTTTGTGAGCCAAATGTGGTTAATAGTATTTAAATCATTGTTAACATTTTGTAATCTCAAGTCATTATATATATATATATATATATATATAGGGATAAAATGTATGGCAAAGTGGAAAAGGTTTTTGTGTGACGTTTCATCCTTTTGAACTTCATTAGACTAAACATTGGTGTGTCTACACATGAACTTGAATTGGGGATGCTGTGAATTTTACGTGTAGTCTCACCAACATAAATTTATTCCGATGAAGTCCTAAATGATGAAATGTGTCACAAGAAAATTTTTTCCATTTTGTCATATATCTTTTCCCCAATGTTGTTCTTGATATATAAAAAAATGGATCAAATTCTGGGTCACATGCCAGCATCAGCTGTGCTGATGCAAGTGCTTCTACCAACATCGCCTCTACACTATTCACAAAATACTCTGGAGTGATTTCGTCAGTAACAGAGGGGGCTCTAGACTTGGCCAAATAGTAGAAGTGATGCTATAAAAGCTGCAATGGCAAGAGGAGAAGATTATCATCTTTCAGGAAAATAGCCTATAATTGTAGACCCTCCACTAAAACAATATAAAAATTCCATGAAAAGGACCCTCATCGTCTGTGGATTCAGCTACCATCAGTGGAAAACAGATTGATTGGGTATTTTACTGACATATCAACAAATATAGGTCATTAATGCCAAAACAATTGGTTGATTTATTTTGTTCAGCAGCTTGAAAACCTCCATAGGTCACTCAATGCCAAAATCAAAATATTTTGTATACAACTTTATGGCTTCAACTACAGATGTTTTGTCCATAATTTTATACTTTTAGAGTAAATGTATATTTTTTTAGAGATATAGTTTATAGATAAGATGTATTGTGTTTCTACTATAATAAAATGTATTGTGCTTTCTTCGATAAGTGCTGGAAGTAGCCTACTCATTTCAGGTAGGCCCTATTATTTGGGAAATAGATACATTTTTGAAAAGCATGGTAAGATTTTGTACATCATAGTATTTGTTGTGCATTATCTTGTATTCTTTGCAGTCTAAAAGGGTGTGCTTAAAAGTGAGCAATTGATCACAAGAGATGTACCAAGGTGCTGTTTCTGCTTCGAGTAAGTATTTGTATGTAAAATGTGCATGTCCAATTTAGACTCTGCTTGGCACTATGTCCTGTTTTCAATCAGGTAATGGTTCTCTATTTTCCAGTTTGACTACTGACTGGTGTCCAGACAGTTCTTTGGAAACATATACCAAACTGTTTGCCATATTCTTTTAATGTATTTTTGTAATCTGTAGACAGGAGTCCAATATTTGGTATTGCCATTTTGGTTGCTTCCTTTGCCAGTGCATCAGTGGAAAATAGAAGCAGCTGACAGTGTAAAATGGAAGTTCTGTCAGGCAACCTCCCTCAATAATCAACCAAAAAAAAAAAAAAGTGTGATAGAATGGTTATTTTTTATTCATTTTTCCAGCAACAGAAACCAAAATGTTAAAAATACTGTGGTTTTGTTTGGATGTTTTTCCATTACTACAAGTGGCAGCTGCTGTGAATTCTTCATATGTTTGCAAGATGTCACAAATATTTCAACACAGACCACAATATTTGACTTGTATTCCTTTATAATTCTTTGTGTTCTAAATTGTATATCCTTTTTTGTTTGTTTTCTTAAATTACTTGATGATTTTTGCCTTTGTATTTTTTGATAAATTTTAGCGTAAAATGCAGGATGGAATTCAGGATATGGTGTGAAACTGGGTAAATAAAAGGGGCTTGTGAATCCAGGTAACCTTCAAGGAATTTCAAATTGAATACTTTATTTAATCTACAGGTGTAAATTGTTCATATCTAGGTATATGTCATCCAGTTCTTATTAGTATTATGGCACAGTTATTAGTTAGTGGTGAGTGCAGTGAAGCATGACAAGCAGCAGCACTCATTATCAGGTAGGTTAGGTTTAAGGCTACAAATTCTCCACTTAGAATTGTCCCACAGGACAATGGTCTAGTGGATTAAAGTGCTGGTTTATGAATTTGGTGACATAGTATTTGCTAATCCAATCCCTGGACTGGACAGTGTATACTTGAACTCAGTGGAAATGGGACAAATACTAAATAAGAAGTAAAAGAGATATCCTTTGACATGGTGAGTGGAACAAGAGCAATTAAGTAAAGCATTCAGTTTGAAGTTTCCTGAATCAATAAGCACCTGATGAAGGCCAGAGGGCATAACAGCCAAAACGTGATAACAACATCAAAGAAAAGAAGGACAATAATCCACATGTAAATAACGAGAATAATGTTTGCAAAACAATCATAATTGACTGCTTCACCCAGTATATAATTTTCTGAAGCTATACAATCTGTGGAGATGATACTCCTAAACTAACACATTGTTTTTTCCTAATCAAATATATTTCATGCTACAATCTCGTTCAGCAATACAACATTGTCAACTAACAAGAATTACCAGGACACTTTTGACCAAGACAAAAAATTTCTAGCAAAAACAATCAGACTAGCATGTCATAAAAATATCCTGAATCGTATATTTTTCAGCTTGTTGGACAAGATGGCAGATTTTGGTTTGAGCTGATTTCTGCTGGGTTTTCTACTTATTAATTTTCTTTTCTGTTAATATAACCAGACTATTGGAATATTGGCCGTATCCAAGAGAAACCAGATTGAATACTCCTACAGACATGTCTAATAATGTAAATATATGATTTAGGCTGGCAGCAGGAAATGGTAAAAAAAAAGAAAAAAAAAAGCGATATATTTGATTCTATCCTTTATGTGTCACTGTTTGGTTTGAGACTGTTGGCAAAAAAAAAAAAAACCAAAACAAACCAAAAACAAACAATAAAACAAAAGCCAAAATTGAAAACAAAACCAAAAACTAAAAACGAAAGTAAATGAAAATTGAAAATAAAATAAATCAAAAAGCTAAAAACAAAACAAAACATACAAACAAATAAAAAAAAGAAACAAACAAAAAAACAAAAACTAGAATAAATAAGAATTTACAAAAAATAATGAAAGCTAAACATGATCCAATCTTAAACGTAGTTTTATTTTTAATGTTGGGAACATACATTTGTCATTGTAGGTAACATCAGGATTTTTTCATTTTTAGTCATCTTTACTTCAGCTGTTCCATGAGATGCTCATAAATTTAAGTGGGTTTTCGTTATCATTGAGTAAGTAAAGCTGACTAATAAATTTTGAACTGAGATAACCTATTGTAAACATGCATTTTTCACTATACTTTAAATAAAAAGTAAGCAATATTTTCTCAAAATTCAGTTGAGTAATCATTAAATTAAATACTTCCCATTGAATCTCATTTCTATAAAAATTACCTCATTTTTGGAAGGTTTTTTAATTATAAAACGAGCTGCAAGACCTGGCCAACAAACTTTTTGAAAGACCGAGCACATATGGAATGAAACAGAGAAATCCAAAGTAATGATTTATTCATTTTCTACTGCCTATCAACCCTTTGCATTTTATATAAAGCCAGAAAATATTTTTCGATTGTAAGAATTTTGTGGGTGGGGATAATAATGATTTAGTGATAAAAGTCTTACATATTAACCCATAACTTGGGGGAAAAGAGGTGGATTCAACCTATCACAAAGGTATTTGCATGTAAGTGAATACAAAAAAACAAAACAAATGGCAACTGGAACTCTGCTCTCAGATTAGCAATTCTAAGCCATTATCCATTACACTACTGGTACATTTAAGTTTACAGCACGAGGTATTCCCAAGCAGTCACCTATCAAGGTACTGACCATGCTTGATGTTGCTTTACTTTGGTGATTGTGACCTTCTTTGAGAAAAGGGGATAAGAGGTATGTTTGCTATGAAATTTGATATTCAAAGACTAATATTTATCAAGACTCAAAAATATAAGTGCTTAAATTAAACAGAAAAAATTCATTTTGGAAAAAGAATTGCTTACCAATTCATCAAGAAATCTACACCCATGTTTAATACTTGGTTTAATACTTATAAAATCTGAAAGAACAGTGTTTAAATATCTGTAGTTTTGAATACTTTTCAGGTTGCTTGATTTAGCCCACAGCTCTACTTTTAAGGAAAATTCAAACTAACTGATAAACAAATATTCTACAAATAAATTCACACAAGAGTATTTCAAAATATGTCTTTTTTTCCCTTGGTACCCTGAATACATGAGTTAAAGTTTGATACTAGATTGGTATCTGTAGATGTATTTGTCGTATTGTCTGGTCGTTTGTAGACTAACTTCCTTCCTTTTTCTGTCTTTCGTACACTGCATATTTATATTTTCTCAAATCTCGTGGTCGCCGTGGTTTTGTGTTAATTTGTCAGCATAAAAACAATATGGCTTCCCCACAAGATTCTTTTTACGTACGGACATCCATGAGGTAAGATGGAGGTCACATTGGCAAGAGCATTGAGTAATACTGAAAAGAATCATTTTTCTCCACAAATTATAACAATAATTTAAAATCAGTCATCATTTTCTTACAAAAAAAATGTGTGACATGCATCAAGGCACAAGTAATTTGGCTAGTAATGTCAAACATGAATGAATGATATATAAATGATCATAATACTGAACCAAACCATCAAACTGTAAGCCTTTTCTTAGAGTTTATATAATTATTGTAGATATTTATTGCCTCAGACTGTCTTTATCAAAAAGCCACATTCATGGGGAACTCTGTAAGTTGTTTAATTTATTTGCAGTGATTTATGGAACAGAAGCATTAGACAACATTCCAGGTTACAATGCTTTGTGTATTCCTGTGCATGCAATAAACCTTGTGAGTTTTCTTATATCAAATAAGCAGAGTTGAGCCTGAGGTCCCAATTAAATGATTTAAAATATTGGGAAAAAAAATCTGTTCTTGAATGCCTTGAGAACATAATGACTGACCTTCAAACACCAATCAAAACCAAAGCCTTTTTAAGAATCTAAGGTTGGCTGCAGAATGAACTGATGTGATAATTGGTGAAAATTAAAAGGGAAATCATGATTATCTAAAATAAATTAGAAAATAAATCTTTAATCCTACTTAGCTAATAAATTAGAAATTTAATCTTATATTGATTTTAAGAGTCAAATACTGCATTCAATAATTGAATCTTTTATATCACTCATATTGTTTAATGATTCTGAATTGGTATCTAAGATGGAATATATATATATATATATATATATATATATATATATTAGGTTGGTGCAAAAATAATGTCGTTTTCTCACATGAAGTTGAACGTCAAAAAACGATATTATTTTTGCACCAACCTAATATTAGGAAATGGACAAATTCCGACAATGTCTTTATATATATATATAACGATACATAATTTTCTATAAGTTTACGTATTAACAAACAGTATTTAGAAAAATAGTATTACAAATTGGAAAAGAGTGTGCATGTGTGGATGTGGCAACATCAACAAAGCCCAGTCTGATCAAATGCTAATGGATGAAATGCATCACAAAAACTTTTTTACAATTTTTTATATATATATATATATATATAAAGAGATCTTTCATCACACAGAAATTTGATGAAATTGAGAGGAGAAAAAAAGTAGAATGATTTTGAAAAACGCAAGATGATGTGGCCATAATACAAGATTTTAACCTCGTCACTGCCACTGATGAGATAATTGCGTTTGTTTAATTTTTAATCATTTCACCCCAAGCAAGGTGATAAAGCCACTAAGATGCAAGGTGTTACTGATGATGAAAGAAACTGAGAAAACACTGAAGGGAGAAGAAATTCAAAAACCAGGTTGATATTGCCTTTTAATTCTTGCAGATCATAGTTGACAGGAAAGCAAAAAGCCAGAAGTGAGTTCCACAAGCGAGAAGTGCAGGAGAAGATACTATTAGCATTAAGCTTATTGTTACATCTAACCACTTTAACTGTAAAATGATGAAACCTAGGTGCCAGTCTTCTTCTATGTGCCGTGTCCCTTCAAGGTAATCATGGCTCTCCACAGTTTACTGTCCTTTGTAGCTTTCATTTCTTTTTTTATTATCTCTCCTAAATGTTGTCCCATCATTCATTTTCTCAAGCTCGCCAGTTAGGTTTTGTGCTGTTTTTCCTCTGTCCCTCTTGCCTTCAATATGTCCTGCGAGTGTCAATTTTTCCAAGCCCTCTTTTTTCATTATGTGCTCTAGAAATTTCAACTATTTCTTTCTGACTCTAAGTGTCTTTTTTTGTTTTCATTTTCTTTAAAACTTTGTCAGGATTGGCCCACAGTATTTTCAGCATCATTCTGTAGATCCACATTTCCGTTGTTCAAGTCTCTTCTTTGTCTGTGAAGAGATTGTCCAGAATTCATTGCCATATAAGAGGACTTATTACATAAGAGTTCAGCACTTACTTCTTTGTTTCTAACAACATTTTCTTAATATTTTGCTTAGCTTTTTGAAGGCATATTACACTATCCAAATGAGATCTCAGATTTCAGTGTTGCACATTCTGTCTTCTGTTAAAACACTTCCCAGATATTTAAATTGGTGTACTTGATTAATTTTGCTATTTATAATTTGCATGTTGGGCTGTTCCTTTTACTGACAACCATGTACTTGGCCCATAGCTGTGGGGAGAAGAAGAAGATTCATACCTTTCCCATTCACTTACATGCTAATATCCTTGGGAAAAGTATATATCCTCTTCTTCTCCCCCCAGCTATGGGTAAATAGCAGAACAGACTGGGTTCTATAGCCTTAGATGGCAACTGGTCTACTGAAGAATGAAATGGCAACCTACTGCAGGAAAAACATCTGTCTCATCAGTCATGTATTGAAAGATACATGATTGCCTATGCGTGTATCATGCATAGCACATAACTGATGTACTTGGCAGTGAACAGGCTATAAGTGAAACCTGTTTGTTTTGTTTTTAATCATTTCATCCCCAAGCAAGGCAATAAAGCAACTAAGATGCAAGAGGTAACTGAGTGTGAGAGAATATGAGAAAAAATTATTAGGGGAAGAAAACAAGAAAATAAGAGGAATTAAGAAGACAGAAGATAACGATTGACATTGCATTTACATTTTTGAATATCAATGCTGACTGGAAAGCAAGAAGATGGAAGTGTTCCACAAAGAAGTGCAAGAGAAGAAACTGTTAGCATAGAACTTACTGTTATGTCTAGCCATTGCAAGTGTAAAATGATAAGACTTTGCCACCAATCTAGTAATGCACTTAAGTTTGTAAAGTCTACGTACCATAGAGAAAAGTTCATCACAACAATTACCATTAAAGTATTTATAGAAAAGACACAGGAATGGTATGTTACAATGGTGGGAGTGACTGAAGCGGAGATGCCAGGTCTGGACTAATAATATTTCAGATTCATTTTTGTATTTCACCATGAACCTCTTAAATCATCACAGAAATACCAGACCAGATATGGTATCTATATCTGGCTTTATAAAAGTTTTGTGTAGAGTAGCTATCATATTTATGTCATCTCAAGTCTAAGGGTGACAAAGTCAACAGGGAAGAGATTACTGGGCATATCTAATAACACTGATCACCTTATCTTGAATGAGGCTGATCAATTTTAGATATTATGGTGAATATTGTTTTTTTTTGTTTTGTAAAAAGGTATTTTCAAGCCATGTTGCTTAATTTATATCACAGAATAACAATCTGAGAGTTGCAATAAAAATAAAAATAAAATCAAAGTTGTACTAGTAAAAAATCATAGTCTTAATTTCTATGTGACTTAGGACTTGAATATAGAAACCCAAAAACCAATGCAGGGGGCAGTTGCAAATACCTATGCATACAAATGCACCACCAATCTAAACATGTATGTCTACTTTTATACATTTAACCTCGTATTAGTCACATGGGGTGTTCTGTTACCCACAAATTTTTAAAGTACCCATAATTCCTAGTTGGTAACTTGTTTCTTTTGCTCCCTCCCACTACTCTCCTGACTCAGTGATGGTGTGGCATAGTTGTAGCTCAGTTGTCATGGGAGGCAGATGCCAGTGGATGATTCATTTTCAGAAATCCGAGGTGATTAACACAGTTTTAAGGATACAAGATTAATGTGGTCTATGTATGACCCCAATTCACAATGATCCAGAATTTTCAATTTCCTCTTGATTTGTTTTTTTCAAATGAGACACTTGCTCCAAATACTGACTCATTAATCTTCCATACAAGCTTTCCTCTCTCTCTTGCCACTTTCATTTACTATCACAAACTTTTTCTACACTTGATACATTCTTACATTCTATCACTTTAAACATTATTTTAGTGCAGACCCATATTTGAGTAGATGCTCTGTTTATTTATTAAACTGTATATTTATTTTTGTCTACCAGCCTGAATATTCGAGAAATCTTATTAAGGAAAAATATGCCCTCTCCAGCAGAATTTGAACCTGTGTCCACCTTTGCAGGAGAAACTGTTGTTAGATCCATCATGCTCCAGACTGACTCAGCCATGAAATGATGGTTTCTCCGGCAAAGATGGACACAGGCTCGAATCTGGCTGGAGAGCACATATTTTTGTTTAATAAGATTTATTGAGTATCCGAGCCAGTAGACAAAAATAAATATGCTGTTTAATAAATAAATGGTGCCCTTACTCAAATACCTGCTTAAATAACATTTAAAGTGATAAAAATCTGTTGGATTAATAAAAATAAAAAATCCATTACTTTTTTGGAAACAACCTTACATGCATATAAATTAAGTTTTATAAGAAAAGATGAAACTATAAATTAAATAAGAAAAAGAAGATAATTAAAATAAGAAAAAAAAAAAGAAAGAACTCATTGTGAGGCAAATTCATTGTTCCTGACAATAATACTTTCTACTGGATGATACAGTACTCAGCCGGTTAATCTATCATTGCATATGACTTACTTTTATTGATATAAGCACAAATGCATTCATGCCTACACAGTAGATATTTGTTAGCAACTTTAGCAAAGAATACCAAATCCACAAGTAATGGCCTATAAAGCATCGATCGAAAAAAACGTAAGTATATATCCTTGTCCACAGGAAATCAATACAGAAGCATTTATATCAACTGTCTATTATATAAAGATTTTATATCTTATCTCAACTGATATAATCATGCAAACATAACCATAAATATATAATTGTTAACCTATTATAAAATAATAGACATGCTTGTATAACATTGTTCAATGTAAGAAAATTAATAAATTACATTCTAAAATATTTTTAATGTCTGACTTCAAAAATATATTAAATACATATTTTTATATAATACAAACATGCGCACACACACATTATGTTTAACTAGCATCTGTTTCAAATTATTGATGAGAGGATAAAGTCTCATGCGCTCTTTTGAGGAAATTTTTTATAATGCCTATTTTATATCTAAGTGAACATTCACTCATAAAATTAAGGTTTGCAGGAGTTTCTACTGTCGTGTTTTTGTTTTTTTTTTGTATAATGAAGTAGTGAATGTGTTCTATTGAATTCTATGAGAACATTTAAGAATGGGAGTTTATTTTTTTGACTAAGTTCACAACAGTTTCCTGAACTAGCTCATCAAGCATCAGATTAAACTATTTCTTTCTAAAGTAACTAATAGCAATACTGAACATACAGATAAAAGGATTGCTGCCCAAATACACAATTATATATATGTGTGTGTGTGTGTGTGTGTGTGTGTGTGTGTGTGTATAATCAAAAATTAGTTCACTTATATTTAAATTTGTACTCAGAGTTTCATGGATTTTTTTTTTTAAACATTCAACTGTTGACAGATTTTTGTTGTATGTTTATAGTAATAAAAAACTTAAATGTTCACTTTTCTTGCTTTGGAACTCTGAGTAGAGACAAGGTAATTGAAAACAAAATTTTATTTAATACTTTTAATGCTCTATCTCTTGATACTGAGCACTATAATTAAAAAGAGTAATTGCCTCAGGTAAGATATATTGCCTTAGGAGGCACGGTGGAGTAATGGATAGTGGCTCGGATTGAGGAATCGGAGAGCCGAGTTCGAATTCCAGTTGAATCCATTACATTCACTTACATGCTAATACCCTTGGGAAAGGCATGAATCCTCTTCTCCTCACAGCTATGGGTAAATAACAGGACAGCCTTGATGGCAACTGGTCTACCACAGAAAGAAATGGCAGCCTACTGTGGGAAAAATCTGCCTTGTCAGTCATGTATCAATGATTGCCAAAGCGTATTGTGCATGGCACATAACTGACTGAATTGCTTTAAAAATCTCATCTTCCAAAAATTCTCTGGTTCATCATTTTTTTTCTTTATCAAAATAATCTTTTTTATTGTTTATATATATATATATATTGGATTGTGCAGTATATATATCATAAAGAGATACAAAGAATTAATTTACAATTAACTGAAAAAGAATTTGTGGATTTACCACATGACTAAATTCAAACAAAATTTTCACTTGAAATATTTAAAGAACTCTAGTGTTGTGACAACGCATGTTTCAAAATTACATAACTGTCAATAAATAACATTTTTAAAAAACATCCTTCTGTTTACACTGCATTTATTTTGTCTTGGAGTTATCTGTAATGGAAAAATTATACCCTGAGGATAAAAATGTGAAACTTTTAAAAATATTTGGCCTAGCCACATCAAATCTATTTGACAACAATTTAGACATAAGGATCATGGTGTTCAATGAATTGTTAGTAAGTTAATGCCTTATTAAGTCTTGTTAGCAAAGAGATTTTGCCATTAATTATATTAACACTGCTAATTGTATCCTAAATAAACCAGACTGTAATGACACGTTCTCATATAAGGAAGATAGTATTAACAGAGAGAAATTTCAAATTCACACCTAACCTTAACCAATAATTACTTTGCCACCATAAATTATACTTGCATCCTCATTTGTCAAAAAAACCGACACCTCTTAAAAAAAATTAAAATTCTCTTTCCCTCACCAACTTAAACTATACAATAATTTAGCTTATATAAAAAAAAAGTAAATCATTTTTTCGAAAGTTATTCAGCATCATTTGAAAATGGAAATAAACTTTAAATTTTTAGTTTAATTTACGATTTAGGTTTCGAAACATGGTAATTTCTGTGTTGCGATGAATACATATTTTTAAATAATTATAATATTATGCTCTACTGTGTATCGAGCATTGTTTTTAAAAATAAGTGCTAAAAAAACTCTCGATTATAAATCTGATTGTTCTTTCTTTTTATTTTGAGATATATATTAATGGAATTGAGACTTTCCTGATGCAGTCACAACTTTGCTGGTCTGGTCATGTTACAAGAATGAGTGATGACAGAATACCTAAGGTCCTCATGCAAAGCCAGTTCGGCAGTGGTCAAAGGACTGTTGGTCAGACATGGCTCAGGTATAAAGACAAGCTAAAGAGTAACCTCTCAGATGTCAATGTGCCTCATATTAACTTCATGCAAGTTGCCCTGTATAGAAATAATTGGAGATATTTGGTGTATATATATATATATATATATATATATATATATATATATATACACACACACACACCCACCCACCCACAAATACCTAAAGTATCGATACAACCAACAGAAAGCCTGACAGGTGATCAAAAGAAAACTTAATAAAAAAAAAAAAAATCAAAATTATGAATAAACCAAAAAACAAGAAAAACGCCCGATATAAGAAAATGGGTAAAAGAGACATAAACTAAGAAAAGAAAAAAGACCAAAAGACAGACACCTACCAAAATAGTAACAAACAGTACTCCATGACAAGGTTACCAAGATAGGTATTATGCATAACAGTGTTACAGCCCAGAAAGCGACAAAGTACAGACTGCTACTTAAGTTTCATGCTACCATGATCTTCAGGTGACCAGAATGCCCTATATATGTAAGGTATTTTTAGGCACTTATTTTTTTTCTATATTTCTGACCAATTTCTTGTTTTTGGAACATATTTAAAAATAAATTGCCTAATGTCTGAATAATTCCAGTTTTCATAAGCCATTGGCAAATTTAACACCGGACAATTTATATTAAAATATGTACCAGAGACAAGGAAAGTGGACACAAAACATAGTAAAAAAAATAAATAAAAATATACCTAATTTAGAACTTTTGTTGGTCTTTAAACAAAATATATGAGAGTAAAATGTGCCAAAACATTAACATTTCAAATGTAGCTTTCCAGACGGTCATAGTTTGAGGATCAAAGAGTAGGCTTTAAAATTACTTTGGTAAATATTGCTTTCTGCTAGGTGCCTATTATATAACATATTTTTATGGAAGTATATAACACTAAGGTTACAACAGTCAGAAACATAAGCATTGAAGCTTTACCTAAAAAGATTCAATTGTAGTGAACAGGATATCTACCCATGCGGTGAGATGTGGTCGAAGGCCAAATTTAATGTGGGGTATGTGAGCCCATAGGCTTGGCCAAAAACTCCCTGTAGACCCTGTATAAAATGGGATCGGGTAGCTGTTTCCTGAGACTAGACTTTGCCCTTTGACATAGCCTTGTCTGGGGATCCTCTCTGTCCAGAGGCAGAGAGTTTGACCAGCACAGTTGGAGACGAATCTCCAACTGCAGATCAATTGTAGTGGACAAGTATGCAGAAAATATTGTGGACTGTTGTCTACCTAAGCTCTTCCTAATTGTAGAATTCGTCTTTGTCTCAAAGACAACTAAAGATCACACTGACGATATGTGAGGATACCTTGAGAAGACTCATTTCCTGCAGTGTCAACCAAGAAGTGATATGCATGCACAGAATTTATGTGGTTACCTCCTGAATTCTATTAAACTGCAGAAAAACAACAGAAGAGACAGCTTCACAAGGTCAGAGTCTATATTAGCTGATGGAACGGCTCCTGTAATTGACGTGTCAGAACATGATATGAACAGAAAATGTTCATGCAGGTGTGTGTGTTAAGAAAAGCAAAATTTCGCAAAGATTCATGTATCAAAGATAAAGTATCAGTAACAGAGAAAGAAGAGATGATAGACGAAAAACAAAGAGTTTTCACTTACTTTCATAGAAAAATGTGAAACACATGTTCATCAAGGATTTGGCAGGGGTGTAGTCCTCAGCCATGTGGCATTCGAATAAAACCACAGAGAAGTACTGGACAAGGCGAAAGAAAATTTGCTCATCCACTTTCTTGTTATGCACTCTCTGAAAAAAATAAAGAAAATTTATTAGTCTGGTATAAATCATAGTATAAGTACTGTACATGATAGCATATAAGAATCCCATTTTGAAAAAGTAGTAGCTAAAAATTATCTGTCAGTACTAACAGTCCGAGCAATGTAAATAGTTATTTACATTGTTCTCACCGTTGTCCTCAGTTTTATGTTAATATTCACTATGGCCGTTATACACTCTGGCCTTTTTCAGGATATATTTCTGAGCTGTTATCCTTATTTTTATTGTCATATTCACAATGTTACGGCAGTTGTACACGCTGGTCTTCTTCAGGTGATCTACATTGAAAATTTTGAAACAAACCCTTTATTTCGTCCAACAGGGGAGATTGTTCTAATTCCACATGCCATGCCTTTTCGGGATATCTCAGTTTCAGTTACTTCCCTTTAGTAACTCAACTCTACAAGTTTTTGTTCTCAAAACTCTTTGGGTCAAGTCACTGGATTACTTCAACCAACGATTTTATCCACTGGGCCAGTGGATAAAATTGTTGGTTGAAATTCCAATGTATATCATCTGAAGAAGGCTGGAGCATACAATGGCTGAAACATTGTGAATATGACAATAAAGATGAGGAAAAAAAGTTCAAACAATGTAAAAAGTGTAAATAGTCACAATACCTAGACATTTTTTTCCCCATTTTCATTTATCTTGGAACATGCAATTTTATATTCTGAACCATTATTTATCAATCTGCAAGGTGGAATAAATTACCACCTTTTATATTATTGAAATAATATTCATCAATTTTTGTTATATTACATCTGAATCCATTAATAAAATACTGTGTAAGGTTACCACAATACAGCACTTCTATTGTTTTATTTTCTTTTTGTTCATCCCATTTTTAATTTAGACACATTTTAGATTGTCACCGTTTTTTACCACTTCCTGTTTAACGCATGGTAATTACCAGAACCAGCACAATAAACCACAGGGTTAATGCACATGGTTCCTACTTTTTTATCCCCTTAAATCTACACCAACTATGATAGTTCTGCCTGTATGTAAGTTCTAAACCGTTTTCACCAAGCATGGGTCTCTCTTAATGTATTATTTAAATATTTGTTTAGGGTAGCCATCTTGTATATATTTATTTTAACTGCTGCACTTAGTCATGTAGAACCCTTTTCACCATGTGTTGAGTGTTCTCAGACTGTGTCAACTTCATGTAATTTCTTAAAACTATTTGCTTAAAACGTCACTGCAAACTATTTGCTAACCTCCTTTACCAATTTAAACACCGGGTCTCACAGTTATGCTCAGTATTTCAGCCACTTTGTCATTTCTTTTCCCTTTTTATTTTGTTATTCTAACTAAACTAGTCTCAAGTTTGTATTTATTTTCTTTTAATATCACTCTAACTGAACCCATAATTACTATGTCAGCAAAGTCACAAACCGGTACTTTTTCCCACTAAGCATGTTCTGTTACCATTGACTATTGTTTTATTTTCATTTTGTTGGTCCCCTTTTTGAATTTAGGTACATAGGAATCGTAGAGCCGAGTTCAAATTCCAGTCAAATCCATTACATTCACTTACATGCTAACAGCCTTGAGAAAGGCATGAATCCTCTTCTCCTACCAGCTATGGGTAAATAGCAGGACAGACTGATGAGTTTTATAGCCTTGGATGGCAACTGGTCTACTGCAGAAAGAAATAGCAACCTACTGCGGGAAAAAAAATCTGCTTCATCAGTCATGTATCGAAAGATACATGATTGCCTATGGGTGTATCACACATGGCACATAACTGGCTGACATTTTAGATTAGTCACTATTTATTTTTGCTGCTGTACTTCATCCTGCAGAACCCTTTCCAACACATATTGACTGTTCTCACAATGTCAACTTCATGTAACTTTTTCCCTTTCTGTAAGCTTCTTATTGTAGTGAACAAAAGAAACAGTGACAAGAGGGGGGGTTAGAGAGTGCAGTGCGCCGTTTGCCGGCAGACCAGCTGTTCTACGTTCGTCGTCGGTCTCTCCGAGGAAATGGATTGCGAGTTTCCCTTTCTCGGACGTTTCACCGGGCAGTTGTGAAACAGACACCAACTCTGATGCGCCTACTTCAAATTCCTCTTCGTCCGCCAGTCAATTTGCACGTCCAACTCTGTTGCATGAAGTCCGCCAAATGACTTGACCTGATTTGTGCCACTGGTACCTCGATTTTATGCCGGTCTGACACTGCTGAAATTTGCATGTATACAGTTACAGTCTCGTTTTGGACGAGATTGGCGTGCATAAATTGTGTCTTCGATAGCGGCCATATTTCTTTTCAGCATTACCCTGCAAGCAAGACACGTTCGCGCTCATTTTGAACTCCAAGGTAAGTCATGTCGTTCGTCACACTTATTGCAAACTTTATAACATATTCCTGTAAGCAAAATATATGCTACATTTACCCATTTAGACCCCCGGTCTCCAGTAATGTTCAGCCTTTGGCTCCACTTTTCATATTTCTATTTTATTTTTAAATTTTTTTTACCTTTTTATTTATTTTGTTACTCGGACTAATCTCATCTCAATTTTGTGTTTATTTCTTTTTCTAGTTTCAACCTTTTCACTTCCAATAAACCTGCTGAGGAATAGGTCTTTGTCTTCAGAGTTTCGATTGCCTTAAGGCATTTATCTGGCTGCCTGAGTGATGGACACATATTGGGAGGCAGTGCATACTGTCGTAGTTTGATTTTAAAGAAATCAAAGATCTGTGCAACGCAAGTCTTTCATTTATAGAATTTTGTGTCTCAAAGAGTTAGAAACAGAACTATCAACATAAACAAAATAAAGATAACCTCACATGCTAAGAAGAAATTTAAAATTAAAAAAAAAACTGTGAATCAGAAGTTCTATTCATGCTGGCTGTGAAAAGCTTGCATATTGATTGGAAAATATCTTTGCTGAACCATAGTTAATACAAGTTCATGAATCATTTATTCTTCTTCTACAATAATTTCCACTTAAGTATCGTGTTTGCTGATGGCAAAGGAATTGATTTTATTGATAGCCTTGCTTTGTGGATTTCTATCTCACACTACTCAGAGTAGGACATCTAAGAGAATTACCAAAAAGTTACAACTCGATTACTTTTCTAATAAATATCAGAGTCCTGATGTCAGAATTAGCAGAAAGAAAAGATTATTTCACACTTCATTTAGTAACACTATGGGATAATCGCTAAAATCAAATAACATTGTATGAAACAGTCTGGTGTTTGATCTAAAAAAAAAATGTTTGTAAATTTGAATGCATTTGTGCTATTTTTAATCTTGAATTTTTATCAAATGAAGCATTGTCAATCATTATTTCCTGACTAGTATCTCTTTCATCTTAATTTTAGCTGCTTTATTTACACTAAAAATTACTGTTGTATCCTTTAAGAGGTTACAAACAGATAAAGGTGGTACTAGAGTGAAAGAACAGCAACACGCGCGTAGATAAGAGAAGAGAGGTTTATTGTAAAAGAGAATACACTACTGAAAGACAGGGAATCGGGTGGCAGGTTAATAATTCCTGAAGCAAGCATCCAGGTATATCTTGTGCTCACTATATATAGCTACTGATATAGTCAGCCCACATAGGTGATAGGGAGTGTGAAACATTCCATTACAACAATTACTTTGAATTTTATTATTATTCCATCAAATATTATCAACTACTATTATTAACTAATATTTCTTTCATCTTAATTTATTTACACTAGCATATATTATCTTAAATTTTTATTGGATAAAGCATTCAAATACCTTGGTGTATGGATCATTTATAGCAAATTCAAAATTGGAGATAAGAAAATTGAACATAAGCTGTGCTAGAGTAAATTTTGCACCATACCGCAAATTAATACAAAATCAAAATCCAAGTAAGCTTCTTAAATACCCTCATATAGATGTTATGTATGTACCAAACTTGTTCAGGAATATATAAACTGTCAGTTGTATACAACCACTTTCTCAGATCAATGTTAAAAATGTCTGAATGAATAAAACCTGTAAGTTTCAGTGAGGACCATTCCTCTTTGGACTGGCACTACAGAATCATAAAAACAAAGAACTGTAGCAAATAACAGAAACCGCACTGATTGAGGACTTTCAACAGCGGCAACAACTAAAATGGATGGCACATGTAACTCAAAGAGAAAATAATAACATAATGAAGATGCTGACATTCTACACTACTTCAAAAGTTTAGGAAGGTACCCCCACCATCAATACTGGAAAAAGCAATAACAGACTTGAGAAACCAGTTTCCTGAAAAATTGTTTTAAGAGAAACACACGACAAATTTTGACCAACAGTGGCACCACCCGTTCAGTCAACGAATGCTGAATGTTTCCTTATAAGGAAACAGCTAATATTACCATTACCATTGTCAACCATTATTAATTCTGATTAGTATTTCTTTCATCTTAATTTTACTTATTTTATTACACTAATGTAGTGTGTGGTAGAAATACCTCCCACATAATGGTAAGACATTAGTTCGATAAAGACACCATTGCCACTTGCTTAAGTTCATTAACACCACATAGGTGTGACAATTTAAAACGTCACTCTGTAGCTAATATCTTACCATTATGTGGGGGGTATTTCAGTTACACACTGTAGCATTAGCAATAAAATTAGTTTTAATTCTATTATTAGATGAAGTATTGTCAATCATTAATAATTTTTGTTTAACATTTTTTTCATCTTAATATTAGTTACTTTAATTAGCAATAGCAATAAAACTCACAATATATAACACAACAGAGAGAAGACAATGTAAAAGGTTTTGTGTGGCATAAGTTAAAAATATCAAAAATGTTTACTAAGCTTATGAGGCACAGTGGAATAATGGATAGTGGCTCGGATTGAGGAATCGGAGAGCCGAGTTCAAATTCCAGTTGAATCAATTACATTCACTTACGTGCTAATACCCTTGGGAAAGGTATGAATCCTCTTTTTCTACCCCCAGCTATATGTAAATAGAAGAACAGACCAGGTTCTATAGCATTGGATGGCAACTGGTCTACCGCAGAAAAAAATGGCCGTGGGAAAAAATCTGCCTCATTTCCTTTAATCTTTATCAACATTATATAATAATTATAGTTTTGCATTTATTTGATTATCTTACGTGTCAATTAATGTAGTAAATTTATGAGTTGTTACTTCACTTAGTCATTTTAATGAGCTATAGAAAAATAGTTATTTTTAGACATTTAGTTCCCATTCAATGTCAGGTATCATAAGTACACACTCTCTTTAATGTTACAATATTCAATTCTTTAGATCTGTAGAGAGATAAGCAAATGATGCAGACATCAAACAAAAACTTGCACTGAATATAAATATGATTATTAATTTTAAGCTAAATTTTTTAAAGCCTTATACAGGATCTTTGAATCATAAAAAAAAATCTTTGTTTACTATTCTTGTTCTATCTTCATACAGGATTGTTTAAATTTCTAGTGGACAGATCACATTTTCAATGTTACAGCTCAAAAGCTTATTGAATTTGCCCACATTGACATTAGCCTTGGGTTATTATAATTCAATTTCCACTTTGTTTCTCATTCTCAACAGACATAAAAGATAAAAGTCAATAAATAATCCAGACAATAGACACAAAAGAAGAATATTTTTCTCTTACAAAGTCTTCTATTATAACAACCTCAATGAACGTATTCAGTGTTTAGGAAGGATTGTCCGAATAATAACTTTTTCTTATCAATATTATGCTAAATTGTGTTTGGTACATAACCAGTTTTTTATTCTTTTTCTTTACTGTTCTTTTATGTGCCTTCAGGACGTAGGTGATCATGGACCTCCACATCTTCCTGACCCTTGCAGTTCTTAATAAGTTTGGTCTTTTTGTTATTTCTCCCAAACTTTGTTTGCACCATCTATTTACTCAAGCTAATCAAGTATGTTGCAAGCTGCTTTCATATGTCCCATTTTCCCCTCAATCTGTCCTGTGAGTATCAGATTTTTCAAGCCCTCCTTCATTATGTGCCCCAGAAATTTCAACCGACTCTTCTTGATGTTAAGTATAAGTCTCTTCTTGTTTTGATTTTCTCTAAAACCTTGTTGTTGCACACATGTTTGATCTACAGTATCCTCAGCATCTTTCTGTAGAACTATATTTCTGTTGCTTCAAGTCTCTTCTTCATCTTTCAGGAGATTGTTTTGCATTCACTGTCATATTGGAGGACAGATATCACATAAGAGTTCAATGTTAGTCCACCAAATAGAAAATGCAAGGTCAACTCAAGATGGAGGATTACTGAGTAAGATTGTTATAAAGGAAGGAAAGGAAGTAAAAAATGTGTATTATGAGGGTGCATAGAATAGATATCGGTTAATCCTGGACTTGAATAGACCGAGATTGCAGAGGTGAAGACATCATCCTTTTCAGGAGTCTGCTCCACAAAGTAACAGTTCTGGAGAAAAAGCTGAGTGGAACTTACTCTTTATCAAAGGAACACAAAAGGAATAGGGGTATTTGCCACCATGAACATGGCATTATAGGTCCTAGCTGTGAAGGTCTGAAATGGTGGCACTAATGAATGTAACTCGTCTCAACAGTAGTGGGAGGCTAGCAATGTTTCCTCAGTAGGATAAGGGTTGCAGGGTAAAGAATAATTCATCACTCACAAGGCTGCATAGTTGCTTTTGAACTCTGTCAAGGCTAGAGAGTGAGGACTGGCTAGCACCAGCCTAGATATAGCAGCATTACTTTATTCTTAGTCTAAAGAGCATGGCAGCAGGAATTAGATATTTTCTGGGATCATACAAAGAGCTGACTATTCTTCCACCATCTTTTGTGATGGCACAGATATAAGCATTAAGAAGTATAGCTCTTGTGAGTCTCAGTGCAAAATAGATATGAATCTGTTAGTGTTTGATAATTCAATTTTAAAAAAAAATCATTTCACCCTAATCAAGGCAATAAAGTCACTAAGATGCAAGGGGGGGGGTTACTGAGTATGAGAGAATATGAGAAAAACTCTTCTTACTGGGCACTCTTCCCTCATAAATATAACAAATTTTAAACACTTGTCTCACTGTCTGTCTCACTCACTCACTCTCTAATTATGTATTTGGGCAGTAATCCCTTTTTTTTAATACAAGTTTCATTAAATACGACTGACAAGGTACTGCAGTTAAGTTTTCTTATTTAATTTAAGTTAAAAGTAAAAATAAAATCCTCCTTGATAGTGGCTAAAAGTATAAAAGAAAGTGCTTGGACATACAGAACATTTGGCGAATTTCTACAGAATTTATTACCAGAAAAAAAAGAAAATTATAAGAACACAAGAAAAATTAAATAAAAAAACTAAACCACAGTAACTTGTTAGTCATTTTTAATAAAACTTGTGTGTGTGTTCATGCATGTGTACTAATAATAAAACAGTGCTCTACATAAAAAAATGGATTTAGAATTTATACAGTTGTTCTTCACAGTTTGATGTAAAACCCCTGAAGAGTGAACAGAGTGATTCTCAGAGGGTTCATCTACAAAACTCTAGAGTTGGGATGCTGGAGATAGCATCAGTTAAGTGACAAACTTTTTACTTGTAATATATATATGTATGTGTGTGTGTGTGTGTGTATTTGGACAGCAAGCCCTCTTTTATACAAATTTTGTTAAAAAAAAAAGAGACAAGATTAATTTTTTTTTATCTAATTTTTCTTGTGTTCATATAATTTTTTTCTTTTCTCGGACATACAGAGCATTTGGACAATTTCTACATACTTTATGTCCAGAAAAGAATACAAGAAAAATTAAATAAAAAACTTAACCACAGTAGCTTGTCAACTGTTTTATATATATATATATATATATATATATATATATATATATATATATATATATACACACACACAGTTTGATTATATACTAATTAGTAAGTTTCATACCTTCTTTGATTTATTTAATTCATAATCTATGATGATGAAACTATTTAACTCATTTGTGTGTGGCATCAATTTTTTTTAAAAAAAAGGGGCTTACCTCATTAAATAAACCTAGTGATGAATAATAGGTTGTTGCATAAGGTTAGTTCTAGCTTTGGAAGGCATCCAATAGTTTTATTGAAATGTGAACTTTGTATGGTATCAGAAGAGAATAATATCTTTCTAATGGATTCTCAGTCTCTCAGAGCCATCACATAGGGTAATATTGATCAATTGAGGAATGATGGTCTTTCTTGTTCCAAAAATAAATATTTCTGGCTTCAAGCAGATGATGTGATAAAAAAAGGTAATTAATAAAAGCTCAATTAAGGAAAGAACATTAACACATTAATTGATACATAAATTTCTGTCAAGCGCAGTTGAGACAACACAGAATTGCAGTGACCAAAATTTTTATCAGCCACAATACAATATTTCATTTATTCATCAGTGTAGGGATTTATTCATCTTCTCAAAGAGACAGGATGAGGTATATACCCCCCCTTTCAACTCAAGCACATTTGTGTGTGTAAGTGGGTGCAAAAACTACTTAGTTTCATCTGCATATTGCAGTATCTGAAATTGATATCTGGCAAAAAAGTTGATCAATATTCAATATGCAGATTACCAATGCTACATTCTCTTACATCACCAAGAAAAAGCTGCTAATAATGTTGGACTATATCAATGCCACTAAAACTGAATTTATAAGCTTCAACCAGCAAGGCTCAATACAAACTGTCTCAAGCGAATCAATAAAATCTATCAAATCTTTTGCATACCTAGGAAGCAAAATTCTATTGAAAAGGATGTGAAAATTTGCATAGCTAAAGCCTGGGCCACCTTGACGTAATCTGGAAATCTGATATACCTGACAACCTCAAACAGAGCTTTCACACTACTGAAGTGTCAGTTTCAATGTATGGTGCCACTGTTTAGATATTGACTAAAACCCTTGGGTCTAAGCTGCAACCTACACTCAGATACTGAGAGCTATACTTAACATCTCTTGGAGACAACATCCAACTAAATCACATTTCTATGGACCCATCCCTGATATTTCTACAATCTTATGTGAATGCAGAATGTGCTTTGCAGGACTCTTCTTGTGAGCAAAACAAGAACTTGTAAGCAATCTACTACTCTGGACACCTAGCCATTCAGTAAGACAAGTTGGTTACCCAGCAACCACGTACATTGATCAACTATGTAACGACACAGAATGCCACCCTAATGACCTTCCAAATTTGATGCAGGACCATTATGGTCGGTGTGTGACACAATCATGAATGTCCAAGCTAGCTTGACTGAATAATAATAATAATAATAATAATTCATTTATAGAACTCATTGGATGGATTTCCAGAAAGTAAATTTTAACTCATCTCTAGTCACAAATCCCTATAGAGGGTTCGGCTCTGTCAGGCTGTCTGACCCATGAAACATCACTCTTGCTATGACTGCAGTCCATCTAGTGCCCCTAAGACCCTATGGGGTTATGGGGATTTGTGATCATGATTATGCACAAATAATTATGGTAATTATAATCTACAACATCAAGATAATCAGGAAGAAAGGAATAGTCAGAAGGTTAGTGATAATTACAGGTGATTATCACAATTTGTTTTGTTAATTATTGTTTAACAATTATTGGATAATCTATTTAATTTTCAAATCATCAACTGTAGAGATCAGATAAATCAATCAAATTTTGCTTTTGTTGCTCTTATAAGAGCATCTTATTTTGGAAAAAAAAAATGACTTTTATTATAATAATAAATGTAACTAGTAGTACTTGTGACATTTTTCGTTCCTTTATTTGAATTTTTCTGATGAATCGTAATTCTTAAGCTAAGGATTAAATAAAGTCATTGTAAGTTCCATGCCTACCTATGTAAATTTGCTTTTTGCATCATTAATTATTTGAGCTTAACATTAACCAAATATTGTAATAGCAATCATAAGCATGGATGCTGGTCATTTCTTAAATAAGTAAGAGGGTACAAATGAAAAGATTTCAGATTGTCAAGTTCTTCCATTTCACTGAAGCAGATGTTTTTCTTACAGGAACCAGACGGCATTTCTAATGTCTTTTCCATCTTGCCTCACAGTCATGGAATAGTCCATTATTTATGAGGTATTAGCAGGGTATAATCTATGTGCTATTCAACTAAGAAATGATGAACAAGCATAATTACAATATGATCATTGGTAACAAATATTATGACTTACATAATTTGTATTATTATAAAATTTGCTGAAAAGTCCTCACTTTCCAAAATGAGAGCAAATAGCTAAACCATTTCTTTTTGAAAGAGCTTCTTGGTCAGGCCGAGGACTTTTCAGAACTCCCTCATAGAAAGAGGTAGCACATATTATAACAACCACAGTATATGCTTTTATATTATATAATGATTAAGATTATTCTGACTACAAATAATTAGTAATAGTTCAAAAATGCAAATTAAAAAAAAAATTAATAATTCAAAATAATATATATATATATTTCATGCATTCTCACACAATGTTATTTGGGAAAATGTACATTTTAAGGTCACTTGCAATTTCCAGATGTTACAATGCTAGTTGGTGCATATATACCTTGCAAACACCAACCAAACTCACCAGGTGGGGGAATGCTTGTCTAGCCAAGATGAAAATGTCATAAAATCACAAAAAAAAATGCTTGATATGGGAAACAGCAGGAGCTTAGCAAAGGAGCACACTGCTAAAAGCAAAATAGACTTCAACAATATGTGTAATGTGTATTATATGTTAAATATGTGTTCATTTTTGGCATAACTGGACATTTTGTTATGGTCACAAAGCAACCCTTTGAAGAACTGGAAAAACCGAAAGCTATTGTAAAACTATATATTATGCACTATATAGCCCAAACTTTCTGGGTCACTCTTGAGATTCAATAATAACTAAGCTTCATACATTCTTTGATTTAATTAAATCCCACTAATCTAGGACATTGAAACTATTTAACCAATTAGTACATGGCATCCAATGTTTTAGAGAAGGGGTTATCTAAAATTTTAAATCCTCAAACCCTAAGATTACCATTAGCCAATAAGGCAGATTAGACAAAAAGAGATAAAATTTTAAGCAAAGTATACAGTTGTTGTTCTTCATCATCATCATCATCATCACTACTGAATAATTGATAAAAACCTGTCAAGAAAATAAAGTTCTTCTGGTGCAAAGCGAGCTAGTAAATTTGGTTTTGAAAAAGACATGCAACCTTTCATTTTTAGGCAATTCTTTGAAATCCAGAGAGTGGCACCAAACCTTTACCCTAAAGTGTGTATAAATTTCTACCTGTAAGCCATTAATGCCTACTGTCCCCAAAATGGGACCATGAGCATATTATGAGTTAATATTATGAATGATGATTATGAGTTAATATTATGAATGATGATTATGAGTTAATATTATGAATGATGATTATGAGTTAATATTATGAATGATGATTATGAGTTAATATTATGAATGATGATTATGAGTTAATATTATGAATGATGATTATGAGTTAATATTATGAATGATGATTATGAGTTAATATTATGAATGATGATTATGAGTTAATATTATGAATGATGATTATGAGTTAATATTATGAATGATGATTATGAGTTAATATTATGAATGATGATTATGAGTTAATATTATGAATGATGAATAATCAGCCAGTGTTGTGCTAGAGAAAACCTTATCCACAATAGAATTCTTTTCTACACACTGATTTGGAACCCGAATGACCTCAGAATCAGAATTATAGCCTTCTGCTACAAGTTTTCCATTCCCAGGCTTAAGCAAAATTGCAGCAAATTCTCAATGGTATTCCCTTGTATACATATTTTGAATGTCTATATTGTTTAAAAAAAAAAGAAAAAACAAAAAAGAGAGGATAGATTTTTTTTCATAATACAAACTTTGACTGCAGTTTCAATATCTCATGATACCATTTGTAACACTTGCTGAAAATCCCTACTCTGTAAATTCACCTTTCCATCAAATGCATTGTCAAATAGGGGAAATCCTTCAGACATCTACCGATGGCACTGAGAGCATACACTGAAATCATTGACACTTCATCAATAATGAAAAAAGATTTGATTCTTAATAAAGGATATATAATCTGATGTAGAGATACTATTGCAAACATTACTTTCAATTATAGGTACAGTGTGACCCGGATATAAGAGAAACCCGGATATAAGATATATTTTCTCTGGTCCCAAATTAGAGCCTGTGTTAATAAAACAAAATAGACGAAACCCGGATATAAGAGACTTCTTCTCCGGTCCCAACAACTCTTTTATATCTGGGTTACACTGTACTAATAGTACAAACAAAGAACAAAGTGGCACCAATTCTAGTCTGAGCTGCATAAGAGACTGAAGGATACATTGCTCAGACATAAGCATTTGAAACTGAAGTCACCAAGATCATTAACATAAAATATTCTTTAGCAATGCTATCTGGCTGTGTCCCTTCGGGATGTAGGCGATCATGGCTCTCCACATCTTCCTGTCCCTTGTAGCTCTTAATAAGCTTTGTCTTTTTGTTATTTTTCCAAAACCCTGTTTTACAACTATTTGCTCAAACCCATCAAGTATGTTACATACTGTTTCTCTCTTTCCCTCAATCTGTCCCATGGGTATTGCGTTTTCTAAGTCCTCCTTTCTCATTATGTGCCCCAGAAATTTCAACTGCCTCTTCCTGAATAAGTTTCCTTTTTGTTTTGACTTTCTCCAAAACCTTGTTGTGGCTCAAAGGTTCAGTCTATCATATCCACAACATCTTTCTGTAGGACCTACACTACTAAATCCAAATGCTTACATATTCTTGCATTATTTAAAATAAAACAAATATTGGTTTTATGCTAAGTATCTCTATGTTCTAACCTAGGGACAGGTTACTAAATAGAATAAATCAAACGAAGGTTGGGAATGAACGATAATACTTAGAACACAAACAACACATATAAGATTTGCCAGCAGTGTGTAGAAGTAGTAGTCAACTGCTAGAAGTGAGTCAAGTGAATTCCACAATGAATCTCCAACTGCAGACCAACATACAGTATTTACTACTGTATTTATATGAATGGGGACATACCCATTATCGTCTGTAGGTATGCTACAACACCCTCCAAGAAAGAAAAAGAAAATTATGATATATTTAAAAATGCTGAAGTTTAGTGTTGTATTCGAAACAACTGTAGTTCTCATGAAGGTGAGAATACCCTGGACTGAACAGGTGGACAAAGAAGTCTTAGAGAAAATAGAAACAAAAACGATGCTTAAACTTAGAATCAGAAAGAAAATTGAAATTTATGAGACACATAAGAGGGCTTGTAGAATCTGACACTCACAGGAGATATTGAACACAAGACGGACAGGTGGAAGTAGTTAATAATTTATTTAATAAGCTTGTTTAAATGAATGGCAGAAGAGGGAGTTGACAAACTTTACTAAGAGCAACAAAAGATAGGAAGTCATGGAGAGCCTGACCGCCTACACTCTGAAGGGACGCAGCACATAGAAAAATATATGAAACAATTAAAGAAGCTATAAGGGTAACATTCATTTGATGCAATTCATGATAAACTTTTTCATGTTGATTATTAAAATTTGTAACGCTCTGTTAACTGATGTTAAAGAAATACTAAAATTTTCACAATCTTTTTCAGATTTTAATTTAATTTCTCTCAATGTCAAATGCCAGTGTTCATTGACGAGCGTTTCAATTGAATTAACTACATCTTGAGTTATGTTAGTTCTTTGACTTCTGTCTTTCACAGAATTTTTGGTTTTAAATGATTTTCCAAGCCATAATGCATTTAATTTCTAATTTTTGTTTGGTATTCTTAAGCTGTACAGATTCCAGCATTACGAGCATAATTAAATTTATTTTTTTCAATGCTTATTGAATTATATTTAATCAAGGTTTATTTAACTGAGGAATCATTTTCAAAATTATTATTAGATATATTTTGAGCATTTTCAAATGAATTATTTTCAACTGTTTCAATTGAATTTATCAAAGAATACTCTGTTCAGAAAGATTGTAAAATGATTAATTGAAATTTTCAAAAAGGGTAAATATCTTATTTATAATTATCTGAAATTCTTCTAAGTTAAAAAACACTCTTAACTCTTTTTAAAAGTCTTCTTTTATGTGCTGTGCCTGTTCAGGACATGACCAATCATGGCTCTACAAATTCCTATCCTTTGTAACTCTTAGTAAAATTTATCTTTTCACCATATCTCCCAATTCCTGATCTACCATTCATTTTTTTTTTTTTTAGACTGCTTTCTTCTGTCTTCTTGCCTTCATTGTTGACCGATTAATTTTCTTTTCAGGTTATTTAAAGCCAGGAAATATTTTTAGATTGGAAGATTTTTTGGGGAGATAATAATGGTTTACTGATACAAGTCATACTAATTAATCAATAGTTGGGAAGGAGAAGAGATAAATTAACACCTAATCAGAATTTGATAAACAAGCAAGAAATTATGATGTGGATTAAGTGGGGGATCAATTTTATATGACAATAAATATATAAAATGATCCCCGACTTTGTGGCCAATTTAGTTTCACTGTCAAAACAGTTAAATGTAGCCATCTCTTCTACTCCAACAGCTTATCTCACACTTCCCGACAGTGGAACACCTTTTCTCTTACTTGCTTTCCTGACAGCTACAATCTTCAAACATTCAAATGTAATGTCAATCGACATCATCTGATGCCTTGAGCTTGATCCCTGTCCTTCTCTTTATCCTTTCCTCAAACATGCCTCTTTACTCTTGCTCTCACACTCTGTAACCCCTTGCATGCTAGTGGCACTCCTGCCTTGCTTGGGGTGATATTATTAAAAAAAAAAAAATTTTGAGATTATAATGATTTAGTGATACAAGTCTTACTAATTAACCCATAGTTGGGGGGTAGAAGAGGTGGATTCATACCTAATCAGTATTTGATAAACAAGCAAGAAATTATGGTGTGGATATTAAGTGGGGTTACAATTCTATATGATAATAAATAGATAAAATGATCCCTGAATTTGTGGCCAATTTAGTCTATACATTTATACATAATGGAAATAAATGTAAAAGACATGCCTGTATAGATAATCAGTATTCCATTGATTGATTTATTCGCTTTCTATGGCCTATCAATCCTTTGCATCTTATTTAAAGACAGAAAATATTTTTAGATTGGAAGAATTGGTGGTGGTGGGATAATAATGGTTTAGTGATACAAGTCTTATTAATTAACTCATAGCTGGGGAGAGAAGAGGTGGATTCATACATTTCCCAAGGGTATTTGTGTGTAAGTGAATATAATGAACCCAACAGGAATTGGAACTTGGCTCTCCAATTAACAATTCCAAGCCACTATCCATTACACCACCTGCATATCCAAGCTTACAGCACCTGGTATTCCCAAAAAGTCACCTATCTAGGCACTGATCAGGCTCGTTTTTTGTTTAACTTCAGTGATCATACAGGAACCTGTTTCAATGTGTAAGCCACATCAGGTTAACAGAAAAGTCTAGATAAATTATGGAGGATATTAAGTGACGTAATTTAATGTCTCTTAAACAAAAGTGAGTAAATAACGATGTTGAATTTTTTTTATGTAATTAATATTTCAATTACTTTTCGTATGGGATAAATTTACGTATTATATATTTCAAGTAACAGGACGTTGTGAATTTAACCATTTTCTTTTAATTTTTTAACATTTTTATACTCATGTATGTTGGCTTGGGAAAGGAGTAATTCTTTTAGGAATGGAGACACCAGAAAATATTCATATTGCAGATTTATATTTTGATAAGATTTGATAGAGGCACTCTTGAGAATTTTCTAAGTTACTTTCTCTTTAAATAAGTGTGGCCTTCTTTGGATCAAATTAATGGTTGAATTTATTTCTCTGTATAACTAATGTATGTGATAAAGTGTGTATAAGGTCCTTTTTATGTTCATAGATGTTATTTTAAATTAATTTTTAAACATGCTGGCAAAGATAAGTTTTCCTTTTGTCATTATTTATATTGTCCTTTTACACTCATATTTTAGTTCTATCTGAAATTATATATATATATATATATATATATATATATATATGAAAAATGCACTAGGAATTAACCAGTGGCAGAAAACAGCAGAAGCCATAGAATGGTTTACTAAGATAAAAAGGAAGAATGAATGTACATTCATCCAATTTAATATTTGTGACTCTTGCCTGTCCATCACTGAGAATCTGCTAATCTCTGCTATAAAACTAGCAAAAAATTACTGTCATCTTAGTGATTGTGAAATAAATATAAATCAGACACAAAAACTCATATTATTCCATAATGGTCATTTGTGAACCAAATGAAGTAACCCAGAATTTAATACTGCTATGGGAGCATTTGATTCAGCAGAGGTATATGAAATTGTTGGAATATTGTTATTGTGGTGACTAAGATTTATTTTTGACATTAAGAACACCAGACTATAGAAGTCAAGGTATAATTCTCCTATTGAAGACAAATCCATGAAATATAGACCGATTGAGAAACTGATAAAATTTTTTAATTATCACAAATTAAATATTACCACTACCACCAATGCTAAAGTGGTCAACTTTTTTTGATGTAACCTTAAATTTGAATAATGGTTATTACAAACGATCAAAGATCTATATAAGCATAGATACCTTAGTAAAGAACCAAACCACCACCCACAAAATTCTAGATAATTTACATAAATCAGTCCAAGTAAGATTATCTACCAACTCCAGCAATAAGGGAAATATTTGATGATAATAAAATTGAATATACAAAGGCTTTAGAACTAAGCAATCATAAAGTAAATTGAGAGGATTTAGAAAAAAACAAAGAAGGTAAAAATAAACAGAAACACCGTAAGTGTTACATAATATGATTTAATCCACCTTTTAATTGTAATGTTCAAGCAAATATCAGAAGAATTTTCCTAAATTTAATTCATAAGTACTTTAATCATTAACCAACACTAAAAAAGATTTTTAACAAAAATAATGTGAAGATCAGCTATAGCTGTGTTAATAACATGGATAAATCTATATCCCAACATAACAACATTATATCAACAAATATATTTCCAACAATGACAAGGTTAATTTTTTTTTTTTTTAAATAAATGTAACTGCCAAAAAAAAAAAAAAAAAAAAAAATGATCTGTCCTTTAAATAGTCAATGCATGACTGACAATATTGTATACCGAGCTAGCATACATTCTGGTAACGATGTTAAATTTTATTTTGGTTCCACTGAAAATCCTTGGAAATTTTGTTTCTACTATCATCGACTTTAAGCAATATAAAATACAAAAACAGTAATACTCTCTCCAAATGTTTCTGCCAATTAAAGAATGATGGTAATAATGCACCTTTTATCACCTGGGATATTATATCAAGAGCCAAATCTTATAACAGAAAAAGAAATAGATGTAACTTATATCTTGTTGAAAAATTAGTTATCTTAAAACACTTAAATAACCCTAGCCTTTCAAACAAGAGAAATGAATTAATGGTTAAATGTAGGCATAAACATAAATATCTGTTTAAATACATTGATCCAGATTCATTTTTAATGTAAATTAGGGTTTGATTTAAAAAAAAAGAAAAAAAAAGAACAAGTAATTTCTCTTTATGTATAATACAAAAAATAAAAAAATGAATATTTTCAACTCTAATATATATATATATATATATATATATATATAAAAATCCCATTTATTTTAAATACCAAATATAATTTAAAAAATAGTAATCTCAGTATAATATATAACTGTGCCAACATTCCGATAACCAGATAATTTAAATTATGTAATGGTCAGTATATACTCAGCACCTGAAGATTGTGTTGTGCATGAAACTCTGAGTTATGTTATTTGGTGAGGTATATATATATATATATATATATATATATATATATATATATATATTATACCTCACCAAATATATATATGTATAACAATAACATATATATATATATGTATAACAATAACAAAGATTGGACTTTGAAAAACATAGCTAACTCAAGTATTTTTGGATTTTCTCCCCAGCAAACTACACATTAATACCTGTTCAGAAATCTGCTATCAAATGATGCTCCATAGAGTAAGAGTTACTAATGCTTTATTTGGCTACATGGGCATATAATTATTGAACCTTTTGCTTTCATTATATGAAACTTTGCAAAATTTATGTATTACATTAAAAAAATTTTACTATATACTGGCATAATTTTTTCTTTTTAATCATTTCACTCAAAGAAAGGTAATAAAGCCACTAAGATGCAGAGGTGACTGAATGAGAGAGAATAGGAGAAAAATAAAACATTAAAGAAAGAGAACAAGAAAAGAACAGAAATTAAAACAGCAGATAACGCTTGACATTGCATTTAAATTTTTGAAGATCAAAGTTGACTGGAAAGCAAGAAGCCAGAAGAGAGTTCCACCAACAAGAAGTGCGGGAGAAGAAACTGTCAGCATAGAACTTATGGTTGCATCTAGCAGCCATTTCAACTATAAAATGACGAGACTCAGCTGCTGATCTAGTAGTACATTTAAATTTATATTATAAAGTCTAGGTATCAAAGACAAAAGCGCAATATTTTGAAAATACAAAAATGCGGCACAAGACCAAAGGTGAATAGGGGTCCCCAATTATTGACCCAAATATACCACATTATTCCTTACACCAAAACAACACATACTATTCTTACTACAGCCACCATAATACCTCAAAGTCACTATAAAATCCGAACTATAGGGTGTTCCACTAACTTCGACTGATTTTAAATGTGAATTAAGTTTAAAATTAGTCTAAGTTATTGGAACATCCTATAGTTCTCATATGTACAATTTGTCTGTGGAGGATGGGGAATAAAAAGAGGAAACCTCATCAGCACAATTATCATGAAAATGTTTATTGAAAAAGGATGTAGAAGCTATGTTATGACAGTGGGAAAGTGACTGAAGCCAAGATGCCAGTTCAGGACCGATAACATTGCAGATACTTTGGATTTTACCAAGAATCTCTAAATATATAGCAGAAGCGCCAGACTAGATGTGGCTGCAATATTCAATGCATGGGCAATCGGTAGACTTATGTGCGAGTGTATCAAACTTGACTTAATTCTGAAAATATCGATTTGACCCAAATGATGTGTGGATAATAAAATTTATTTTCTCAAAAATACAGATTGGGAGATTGTTATATAATAAAACTGAATAATGTCCAATACAGAAACACATCATAGAAATCACAAGAGAAGGAGATTAATGAGAGGGGGCTGGCATCAATATTAAGGCTGACTGGGTGTGTCAGTTATCCCAAAGGTGGTTTGTGGCTAAGTATATCTCATTAGAGTGTTTTGCAAAAAGAATAGAAATTATTTTATTATGAAGACGATGTCCCAGTTAAAATAGCAAATAAGAAAATAATTCAGGTACAGAATATAGATTTAATAGGAAAAGAGATTTATCAAACTAATTTCAGAGAAGATAATCATCCATGAATATTATATATATTGTGTTATATACAACTTAAAAGATACATACAAAATATAGAAATATTAATAGAATTTAACATTCTAAAGCCAGCAGAATTTTTGCCAAACAGTATTCAGTAGATACCTATGGCAAAACAATAATCAATAACTCAAAAAAAGGGTACTCGAAGTAGAGGGTTAAGTTAAGGGGTAGTTTATATGGATAAGAGGGGAAGATAACAGTTAACTTTATATAGACTTGAACAGGTGGTTCAATGGATCTATCTTATTTAACTAAGTCCATTGAGTTTATTGAATATATATATATATATATATATATATATATATATATATATATATATATTTTCAGTAGACAGTCCATTTATTTATTAAACAATATATTTATTTATATTCACTTAAATGCGATTTGACTTGATTCACCTGATTGTTGATGCACTACGTGCTTGAGTCAGTCTATGAAATCTGATTCCTTTCTAAGCGATAGTGAAAGCAATGAGGATGACATTCTCTATTATCCTAATATTGGATCCAATGATGAAATGTCTGATTCTTTTCCATTGTGATTGTAAAAATCAATGATCTTGTAGGTTTTTAACCAAACTAATTAACACTAAACCTTTTTTTTTTTTTTTTTTTTTACTTGTGGTATATTCTTATTTTGATCTAATTTGTGTTTTGAATAATATAAGCTATTTTTTTAGTATTAGACTGAATTTTTATATCTGAATTTCTGGGATGAGTAGTTATCATTATTTACACTATTGGTCATATCTCTTTATTTAATTCATAGATATATATATATATATGTATTAATTAAATAAAAGGACATGTGCAACCATACATGCATGTTATTATGTTCTTATACAGATTTGCAAATAATTATTTATTTAATTTTTGGTGTAATCAAAACAGTACTCAGTGTAGTCTAACAGAGCTATAAAACACCTGTATTGAAAAGTTCATAAATATCAGTACTTGACAATTGTACACACATGAAACTGAGTTGTACAACTGACAGAGGTAATATATATATATATATATATATATATATATTACTGGACAATGTTTCATGTATGTGATTATTAGAAAAAAAATTGGTTCTGAATTGCTTAGAGCCATAACTGAATATGTATACCAAGCTCTTGATAACAGTGAAGCCTGAGTTGATGCTCTACATATATTGAAGGCATTTGACAGGGATACTGTATAACAGGATGATTATGATTATTTGATTTAATCCAATCATTCCTGTCTAATCATGAAATGAAGGTTGTCCTAAATGGGTTTTCTGCCAGTTCCTTTCATATGAATGCTGGTGTTCCTGAAGGCTCTATCCTTGGACCTACTCTGTTTCTGATCTTCATCAATGATCTTCCTGATGTCATCAGTTTTCAAGTAGGCATCTACAGAGACAACACTGCCATTTACTCCTTTCTCAATAGTAAATCCGGCCTTGTTAATTGTTTATTAGTTAACCTGGCCGTTGTTCTTGAAAACGACCTCTAATCTGTGGTTGATTGGGGCAGGAAATGGCTTGTGAATTTTAATGCCTCCAAAACAAAACTGCTGTCATTTACTCACCAGAGAGAAACTTCCCTGCCTCCTATCAGTATGGTTGATGCTCAACTCCATGAAAGCACCTCACTGCACCTTCTTGGTCTCATGTTTTTCACAAGGACCACATTGGTTCTCTGTGTCATGCCAGAAGGTTTTTCTCATCTAAGACCATCCTTTACAACTACAAATCTACCATTCGTCCTTGCATTGAATACTGTTGCCATATATGGTTTGGTGCCTCTGCTGTTTATCTTGAGATTCTTGACAAAATCCAATGATGGATATGCAATGTGATCGGTCCTGACTTGTGCAACAGAGAGAGTTTGGGAACCACACAAAACACACACACACACATATATATATATTTTTTTTATATTGAAATTGGAGTAGATTTGAATAGCGAAATTAGATCAGAACAATTTTGTTTACTGATGGGAATCTGATCTAGCCCATTTGGAATTGGGTCATTAGGAAGGCAATGGAAGATGATCGAGATAATTTTTATCGGTTAAAATTTGAAATAGAGCTTACTAAGGCTATGAGAAACTTTGAAATTCACATGATTTTGGGTTGAAGGCAGCACTCGTGATAATCGTGTGCGGGCCAAGGGTCGATTTATGATCAGCCAGGTTTATCTATATAAATGTGCACAGAAATCTGTTGACAGAGTGGTTGGCTCATCCGCCATTGAGTGCAGTCGAGCTGGGTAGAGAGAGGTCGGAGACTGGAAGTGACGTCAGAGATTGGAATAAAACGCCCGCTAACACGTGCTGTTAATATAAGCACGACGAAGCGAACTACTTCCTCCAACATCTAAGACTGCTACTGCTACTATTATTACTACCACTGGAAATGGAAACATCGAACAAGCTACAATAATCAAAGAGTGGTTGGCTCGTCTGCCATCAAGTGAAGCTGAGCTGGGTAGACAGAGGACAGAGACTGGAAGTGACGTCAAAGATTGGAACCAAACGCTCGCTAACATATTTTGCTCATATAAGTATGAAGAAGCGAATTACTCCTCCAACAATCTAAGACTGCTACTGCTACTATTATTACTACCACTGGAAACGGAAACGTCGAACAAGCTACAATAATCAAAAGGTTGTTTTTTGGGCTTGTCTGTCGTTGAGTGCAGTCAAGCTGGGTGGAGAGATATCGGAGACTGGAAGTGACGTCAGGGATTGGAACAAAACCCCTGCCAACATGTACTGTTAACATAAGTACCGATGCTTCTGCTACCACAAAGATTACTACTACCGTTACTACCGCCGAGGAGGAACGCAACTATAAACTTTAAGCTGTGCACAGAAATATTTATCTCTCCATTGCAAGAGTCGTATATCGTTCTGAGACGATTTCACAACAAACTTATCACAACCCACTCTCTGTCTAGAATCCAGTGTATGAGTTTTTACGTCAATTATTTTCTTGTCTGTAACCTGTTTCTTTTCTAAAATATTCTTTTCTGCTATATAAAAGACATTAACAATTCAACCATTGAATAGTTGTTTGTCTGGCTTTCTGTGGATATATATGTTTTTTTTGTGCATTCTAAATTTCTTAGCACAAACTCTCCAGCTGTGTCTACATCTTCAGTCGACCGTGAATGGATGAACATCACTTCTGCTTTCTGGATCAAACCAAACACAACGTAGGCAGGAAGCAGGATTAAACCAGTGGACTGGTCGAATGATCTACGGATGCTCAGGGGACCTACGGTCACTCCTTTAAGTTCGGTTAAGACCAAGTAGACACCTCAATCCAGAGTGTAAGACATCGGAGGTGGAGGGGCTGGGGCGAAAGTGTTAGACTTGGGGTCTTGACTCCAGTCACTTTCTCACCAACATAATATGGTTTCCCTCTGTCCTTTCTATAAATATTTTCATGGCATCTGCTCTGACGAGTTATTTTCACTGGTGCCCTGACTGCGTGAATTTAAGCATGCTACTAGGTTGGCATCTCAGTTCCATCCTTTTACTGTCAAAACAGTGAAATGTAACTGCCTCTTCTATTCCAACAGCTTCTTTTTTCACACTTCCAGACAGTGGAATGCCCTTCCTCTTACTTGCTTCCCTGATAACTGTAATCTTAAAAAATTTAAATGTAATATCAATCAACATCTTCTGATGCCTGTTCTACTTTATATCCTTCTCTGTTCTTCTTTTTATCCTTTTCTCAATGCCCCTTATACCTAGTCTTTTCTCTTATTTTCTCTCTCTGTAGCCTCTTGCGTACTAGTGGCACTCCTGCCTTGCTTGAAATCCTTAAAAGAAAAAAAAAGTGCAGTGACAAGGAAACACACACACACACACAGGTAAATATGCAAACTTAACTCATAAGAATTTAGCCATTCACCCATATGTGTGAATTTGAAGAGAGTGAGAGAAAGAGAGAGAAGAATGCACATGTGGCTTCTGAAAAGAATGTTTGGTCCAGCAGAAAAAATCCATTCACCAGTAACAGACATTGACAGCACCAATCTATACTTCAAAATGTGGAAAATTCTATTGATTGTCAAAACCAAAAGAAGTCCTACCATTTGTGGATTTTTTTCTTTCACTCCGCAAGATTATTAAAGAATGAAAGCTTCATGTCTCAGAGGGAAACTGAAGAGAAAATTCTTCCCAGAATAGTTCTTTGCTAGACAATTTACCATAAGGCATAAGGCAGAAATCTGGTCACAAAAGAAAATCAATGTTGCATGAGAGATAAGTTTCCTGAAGAAAAGAGTGATAGGATAAGTTACAGGCTAGAGAAAAAGAATGGGAGAAAGGGGATGTGGATATATTATAGTAGAGACAAAAAAGAGGAAGGGAAGTGTTCCAGAGATGAGAGGAAGGAGGGGAAGTGTTCTAGAGATGAGAGGAAGGAAGGAATGAGCCCAGAGATGAGGTAGAATAGAACAGGCTTGTGATGAGTGAAGACAGAAAAGGGGACTCTGAGACAAGTGGAAAAAGGAAGAGAAAGGGCCTAGAAGTGAGAGAAAGGAAAAGAAGAAGCCTAGAAATGAGAGGAAAGAAAATAAGTGGCCCAGCAATGAGAGAAAGGAAGATAAGGGGCTTCAAGATGGAAGAAAGAAGAAAGAGATGAGGAGAAGAGATGAGAAGGGACCTAGAGGCAAGAGGAATGATGATCGAAGAGAAGGGACACAGATGAAAGAAAGGGAAGAGAAGTGGCCCCCGAAATGAGGGAAGCAAAAAGCCAGAAGAAAGAAGGTACACAAAGAGGAAGAAAGAAGAGAAGAAATGATAAAAAAGGATAGAAAAAGAGATGTAGAGTGAAAGAGGTGACAGCGAAGGAAAATGAAAAAGAAGAAAATGAAATTTTGAAAATTACTCAATGAACAAAGAGTGAGTAGAGAGAACTGGATCAGGAAAAAAATGATAGAAAGTATAAGATAAGAGGAGGAAATAGACAGGATAAGAAAGAAAAAATAGAAAAAGACAGAGAGAGAGTAAAAGATTTAAAATAGTCCTAAATTGAAACAGTATAAAGGAAAGAAAGGAAGTGATAGATAAAGTGAATAAGATGGGCAAAACAAGTTGACAGAAAAACACAAGCATGTGTCCAGGGGTTAAAAAAAAAAATGTAATATTTGCAGGAAATTATTCAAAAAATGAAAAGTGATGTTTTGAAATTCCTTTTCAGTTAAAATGTTATATTGGGAGAAAAAAAAAAGAAGAATAGAAATAACAATCAATACAAACCATGATTTTATTTTTAAAATCTTTATTTTTACAATGATGTTCACACTACAGAAGGCTCAAGAGCCACTCAAAGTAGAGAGTTACAAAGTATGAGGCACAATTTATGAAGATATGTGGAGAAAAAAACAGTTAATCTTAGACTTGAATAGCTTAAGATTATAGCAATCGGGGATGCATCCTCTTGGGAGTCAGTTCCACAAAGGAACAGTTTGTGGGAAGAAGCTGCTTAAATGGAACTTAATCTCACCAATGTAATATGAAGTGAATGAAGGCGGTTCTCTACAATGTGCATAGCAGCATAGATCTTAACTGTGAAGGCTAGAACTGGTGGAAGTAAAGAATGTTGGTTGTCTGAAGACTTGTGATAGAATAGCGAGAGGTTTGTGACATTTCACCTGTGGGAAGGAGTTGTAGAGTGGAAAATAATTTATCACTTAAAGGATGCAGAGATCCTTTTTGAACTCGATTGAGACTCAAAATGAAAACTGGGCAGCTCCTGCCCAAACATGACAGCAATATTCCATTTTTCAGCTTGACCTGGCTCTTGTAGAGGGTGGCAGGAGGAGAGTCACTTTTATATCTTTCCCTGTAGCTCATTGATTTTACTCTCATAAGTTACCTTATGAACCACAGATCCACTAATGATTCTATTAGCCCAAGGGTTCAATATACTTGCAACAATGACATTTTCTAGGATCAGAACATGGGCATAATAGATGAGATTTGGACAGAGTATAGCGGCTAAGTTGAAGAGGATGGTTTTGTCTGCAATTCTTAGAAAAGCCATTATTATTCTCAGAGTTTATTGAACTATGCATTCTATTTTCCTTTTGTCATTACAACAGAATTTTGGACAATCCATTCTATAGTTTTCTTAAGATGTACAATCCACAAAAGAGAGGTAACTTTTATGAGGAAATGAGTGTATGTTTATCACATATAAGGCCTAACATTAAAAAAAACTGCCAAAACACATCAAGCACAGGTTTCACACAAGTATATATATATATATATATATATATATATAGGGAATATAATATAGAAAAAACAACTGAAAAGTTGCAAATTAAAAAAAATTTAATGTTTTTTTGTGAAAGTATTTATTTATATTTTATATATATATATATATATATTTGATATTTCAGATCAGCCCCGATCTTTCATCAGAAATGGCTGTTTATCTGAAATATCAAATATATATATATATATATATATATATATATATATATATAAAATATAAATAAATACTTAAAAAAAAAATTCAATTTTTTTTAATTTGCAACTTTTCAGTTGTTTTTTTCTATATTATATACATATTAAGAAAGTATACGTGGCTTCTCATTATGCTATATATATATATATATATATATATATATATATATATATATATATATACAAATAAATGCTTTTTTCAGGAGATGTCTTCATTATTTTTCTATTAAATGTCATGACTAATTTTTCCTTATTAAAATTTAAAGTGTGTCTAAGAGTTTTAATTATTCTACATGTACTGTTGCCATATCTAGTCTGGTGCTCCTACTGTGCATTTTGAGATTCTTGACAAAATCCAAAGAAGGGTCTGCAATACTGTCAGTCCTAACAAGGCATCTCATCTCCAATCACTTTCTCACTGACCTGACATGGCTCCCTCTGCCTGTACTATATTTTATGGTAACTACTCACACAAGCTTATTTCCTTGTCCCTTCACTACATGAATTTAAATGTGGTACTTGATTGGCAACTAGGTCTCACTGCTTTACTGTTGAAATAGCTAGAGTCAACCATCACTTCTACTCTAACAGTATTTTTTTTTTGCACTTTCCTTTAGTGGAACTCCCTTCTGATTTCTTGATTTTCTGATAACTACAATCTTTAAAGGTTTAAATGCAATGTCAGTTGCCATCTTGTCTTCTTGATTCATGTTACTTTTTTAGCCCTTTCCTCAATCTTCCCTATTTTTAATTTTCTCATTCACTTTCACTCCCTGTAACCCCCTGCATTCTCATGACACCCTCACCTTGCTTGGGGTGAAATTATTAAATAAACAAGAAAAAAAAAGAAGTGTGCCCTGAAGGTCAAAAGATTGAGAATCACTGGGTGAGATATAAGTAATGGTAGTAATGTAAGTAATGGTAGTCAATGTTGCCTGGATAAATAATAACGTAATCAGTTATTTCACCATTCACAAATAAGACCTAGACAATATTTGTTTAGCTACTGTTTGGAAAAGATTGTTTTATATGACTATCAAATACAGTAGATTATACAAATACAAGTGTATAAAATTTGTCAACCATATTGACAACACCCACTTTTTCAGATGTACATCTTATTTGAATAGGAAGAAAAAAATACAATAAATATTTTAACAGATCTTGTCAGTTGAATTTAACAAAATTTGTTTGGATAAATTCTTGCTCCCTATATATACATAATTTAAGCATATATATATAAACAAATATACAGATATGTGTGTGTTTGTATGCAACTCAGTATACATGTATGTCTACAGATATATGTGTAGATGTACATAGACGTGTGTATTTAATTTAATAATTTCTTAAAATAAGACACAAATCCCGGAGAAGAATATCTGAGAAGTTTTAATACGATATTAAAACCTTAACTAAAGAATGAGATACTGAAAAAATGTTTTACTTTGAAAATTTCTTTCAAACATCAGTCAACACTAATTTTGAAAACTGGTTTTATATCTGGTTCAAAAATGAAGAGACTTCACCCAGATTTCTAAAAAGCCCATTTGGCAATGTTTAATCTTCATGCCTGCAAAAAAAATAGTGTGTCAAAAGGAAGGATTTTCTCTTGATACCATTGTTACTGTATACACTTAACACTATTTTTAAGATTATAAATATGTGAACCAAGTCTAATACAATATTTATTATTTACCCTTCATAAAGATCTATTTATCATTTAGTAGGATTAGGTAGTACTAACACCATATGGAAATATACACTTTCCTTTTCACTAAGAGAGTGACAAAAAAAAAAACTCTCTCTCTCTCTCTTCTACTTCCTTTCCTTCCTTCAGTTGTTCCTATCCTCGATAACTGACAGAACCCAGACATAGCTTATGTGGGTCAGTGAATGTCATTAAAAAAAAAATCAAAAGAATAAAATCAACCAATTACAAGACGTCTTGCCAAAAATCAAATGGAAAACATGGATGTGTCAGGACCAGTAAACAGAAGGAAAAAACCATGTGCACAGTAGAAGAGAAACCAATGAAGGAGAAGTGGGAAACTGGTTTGATATAGTAGTTCGAGACACAAGGGTTGGAGATTCATTGAATGTTGAGTTTGACCAGACGTACAACCCCAGAAGAAAAGAAGGAGAAAGGATGAATTCAGCAAATTAATTTCTGTCAGCCAAAAACATAACAATCCTGTATGAAGTCTCAAATCACAAAAAGTACTAAGACGACAGTCACCCACTTTAACCACTGTAACCAAATGGAGTCAACAATAAAATGGTACTACAGACAGTAAATGGAGTCAACAATAAAATGGTACTATAGACAGTAAATTTGGCCTTTACTTATGTATTAGCCCAACCTTCATCTCTATATACAATAAACTATACAACATATACAATGGTTGCTACTCTTGTTTTCCAAGAATGCTTGGCTGCTAACACAGCTAACCAATCCATTTTTGTTTGTTCAACACCCACAAAGCCTGCCTGTGATTTATACCCTAACTATACTGAGTGGACCTAAGTTACAGTTTCTGGGAGAGGTCAGATAATCAAACTCTTGTTCACAATTTGTAGCTTCACACTAGCACAACCATCAACAACTTTTGAAACTGTTCCATCAACCAATTTCACTCACAAGTCTTTGATCAACACATGGTATGGTTTCCTTGCACTTTTCTAAAGATACTGCATACTGGGATCATCTCCTCAGACCAATAGCATCAAGAAGTCACCTTCCTGACAAATCAACCATTTTATCTGCAGACTCACCATAACTGATTATAAAAATGTTCTTGTTTACTTTATGACCAGTCTTTACAAATTCTCATAACATCCTTATCCTAATCACTGCACATCAAAATAAAATTCTGATAGAAGTGGAAATTTTATAGAATAATGAATTGGAATTCAGGAAGAAATTTTTTTATCCATTTCATATTGCAAATACACCTTATTTAAACATTTAAAGACTGTAATTGACTTTTTTAAACTGTAAAAATTAAATATCATTAACTTATACTTTTTAGAAAAAAAAAAAACAGCAAAAAACTTGGAAATAGAACTTCAGGAAGCTATTTTCTTGGTTTCAAAAAGTCACTTTTATAGAGGGTTTGGCAGAAATACCTCCCACATAATGGTAAGACATTAGTGGCAATAGTGTCTTCATCTATCCAGGTCTGGAGAGCATACTACTCCCACTATCTCATCAATATTTGCATTTAATTTTTTCTACCTACATTTATATAGGTTACAAATTAAACTAAGTAAAACTATCAAAGGATGAAAAGTTTTCTGTGTATTTTGACATCATTTTGAGGTCTTTTTTTTTTCATCCAAATCTGTAAATTTGTTTTGCTCGTGTTAAGTCACAAGAATACTCTATATAAAATTCATTATTTTTTATCCATAATGTTGAATGTGCTAAGTTATTCAACTTTTTAACCAGAAAAATCTCAAGTTGATGTTAAAAACGTCTGCAAAACATGGTTGATTTATTTAAGATGTACTGATCTATTATGACATGTCTCTAATTTGCATTTAGATACATTGTAATTATTTTCAATATTTTTTGTTGAATTGTTGACTTATATTGCATACGATCCATTATTGTACATAATTAGGCTGCAATAAAATCTGTATTTTAGATGATTATGAAACTTGAGAGGTAGTAAAGTGGCGTGAGGCATATTGTAGATTGGGGGTTGGGGGGGGGCGGTTGAGACCCTTGCACCAGCCCTGCTTCTAGCTTAAACCTTACCATTATGTGGGAGGTATTTCTGTCACAACCTGTATAAAAAGAAATTATAGTAAAAAGTACTTTGTGTATTGCTCTCATTAAATTGTATTTTTTTACATATTTATTTTTTACAATTTTAAAAATATCAACAAGTCAAATAAAGCATTATTGTAATATGAGATATGTCTGAAAGCCAGAAAAATTCTTTTTTGTAAAATCCAGAAAAATTGCTTTATGACAATATTATTTAACTTCTCTGAAAGTTGCAAAAACTTACTTTAAATTGTTTAGTGACATGACTTCATTATAAAACTTAACCAGACAAAATAGCAAAAAAATAATTTTCATAAATGATTTTAAAAGTCACTTTCCACTTAGAATAATCTTTTTTTTTTTACTGTGTTATTTTTCTGGAAATTTAAGAGTATTAATGCTTTCAAAGTTCTATATAAGATATATTTGCAATAATAGAGACCATGAAAAATCAATAACATTGTCTTTTTTTTTTTTTTTTTTTTTGTAGTGGTGGCGAGGGCCATAATGCTTCGAGCCCATATCTGACTCACCAGGATTAAGTCTTTCAGGCTTTCCATTTGTAACGGCAAACCATTTGTACCTCTTACTTTCCCGTTACAAACTTTGTTAGTGATATGACGGGCTCCTTTGACTGAAGACAGTGCATCGTCTAAGCAACTGTTGAGTGCTTCCAACACAGTCCCTTCAGTCTGAAAGTCATCAAGTACATATTGAGGCCAGATGTAAATAAAAATAATTAAAAAAAAGCCTTTAATTATATATTGCATTTCCTATAATTTGGTAAAAGATATTTATGAAAAATCTAGTAATATTCAAATTAAACATAAGGTGTATTTTGGCAGCAATAATTCTTTCAAACGTGTTTGGTCAAATCATATCAACAAGTTCTGTCACTCAAGTTCTTTTAGTAAATTAAAAAGTACTCAAGAAAAAAATAAAAATAAATATGAACTTTGGCCAATTTACTGATAACATAAAACAACTAATTCAGAAATTTGAAAAATTTAATAAAAAATTTGATAGACAGAACTTCGATATTATTCAACCAAATATATAAGTTTTATTAAAAACAACTGACAAGGTACCGCGGTTAAGTTTTTTTTATTTAATTTTTCATGGGTTCTTGTAATTTTCTTCTTTTTTTGAATAGAAATTATTGAATTTGGAGGCACGGTGTAGTAATGGATAGCAGCTCGGATTGAGGAATCGAAGAGCTGAGTTCAAATTCCAGTTGAATCCATTATGTTCACTTAGGTGCTAATGCCCTTGAGAAAAGTATGAATCCTCTTCTTCTCACCCCAGCTATGGATAAATAGCAGTAAAGACCAGGTCCTATAGCCTTGGATGGCAACTGGTCTACTGCAGAAAGAAATGGCAACATACCGCAGGAAAAAATCTGCCTCGTCAGTCATGTATCGAAATATTGCCTAAGTGTGTATTACACATGGCACATAATTAACTGAAGATATGAACTGTTTTATGTATTTATATAGAGTTATAAGAATGTTTTATTTTCCAAACATGGTCAGTACATTTTGGCTGTGTTCATAGTTGATATTATTGAGAACTGGCTTTTTTTCTTTTTTATTAATAATGCTTTCATTATTTTTAGCCTTTTTTCTTTTTAACATGTGGATGAAACTATTACATTATATTTAACATCTGGACAATTTCTATATAATTTACGTCAAGAAAAGAAAATTATAAGAACAGATGAAAAATGAAATAAAAAAACTTAATTGCAGTATTTTCAATGAAACGTGTATAAAAGAGGGGATTGCTGACCCAAAAAACACACATAAATTTATTTATTTATAATCATATATATTAAATTCCTATGTAATTAGGTATCTTGTAACAAATGGGTATTTAGGTTTTAGCCTTGGGGTATAAAATGCAGGATGATTTTTGGAATAACTTTGTGTGAAAAAAGTGTGCTTTGTCCGTTAGGAAGTTATGTTTGAAATATTACTAGTACCATTTTTTTTTTTTTTTTTTTCTAAAATTAATGAAATCTTTTTTTAATTTCCTTAATGAGATAGTGGCATACAGTTTTCATGGGACGTTTAGGAATCTTAAAACTTAAAATATAAATCCTTCTTTTATACTGAAGATTTTTCAATGAATTTTAAATCTTAGCAAGTTTGCCTAAAACCAAATGTGTATAATTATATCTGTTAAATACATGAATTACATGTTACTGGCATTAACTTTTTAAATACTTCTTACAGCATTTATACCATTTTTACATTATTTAAAAAAAAATATTACGGTGAACAAATTTATGTTTTTCTATTGAAACCAGCATGCTCATCTTGGTTGTTATGCTCACAATAGTTTGGGTGTTGTAGCTTTTGGACTTTGTCATATTTTAAATAAGGCTTGAGAGTACAGCAGCCGAAACATTCCTAGTATAACAACTCAGATGAGTATGTTGGTCCGAATAGCAAAACATATACTGATAATTTCTTATCTAAAAAATTTCAACATAATGTAAACAAATTTGTTTTAAAATAATTGATATTTGTTATGATATACCAATAACTTCATGAAATAATAAAAATTTAAAAGCAATATAAAAAAAAAAAAATCTGCACAAATATGTAGAGATTTTACAGACTTGAATAAAAGAAAAGCTTTTTAATTCAATCTTCATCATAAACTGCAGTTTTTTTTTTAACCCTTTGCTTTCACAGTAAATATATGCAGTACTCTTCTTGCCTCATCTGTGTCATATACTACAAAAACTCCTCCCCCAAGTATATATCTGTAATCACAGATAATACTGCTTCCAATATATAGTTTTTTTTTCCTATGCTTACATATCAATAATAAAATTCATAACTGAAGAACAGAGATTAAAATAAAGCCAATAACAAAACACAACAATCAAACCATATAATAATTATCAATATATATTTACTTATATATTTTCTGTGTAATTATTTACATATTTCCGTCATCCTACGTCCTTGATAATGTTCGCTATGAGCACATTGTGTATTGGTTAACGATCAAAAGCAAACACTTTTAACAACGTTGAAAATCTCAGTTGCAGTTGTAAGAAGAAATCGCAAGAGACTGACACATCTACAAAAACAATACCCTGTCCGGTGGCAAAAGCTGCTGGTGGTGCCAGGGGTGACAGTACTATCTTAGCCACTGAAACTGTGTTATCTCCCCTGGTTGGCAGCTGACGAGAGCAGGGTATTGCACACGCTTTCACACCATGCAGAAAATTTCCTGTCCCATCTGTAGCGGAAAGGGAAGTAAATCAACTTAATTTAATAAATTTATGAGAGATTACTTCCCTTGTTTGTTTTAATAATTCATACAGATAAAATATTTATCTGCATTTAGACAAAAATTAGTCTCTGAGCAAAGTGAAGCACTTAATTAATCAGTTCCTTTACTCCTACGTTTCTTAGATTGCAGCTCTCATTGTTCAAACCTTTCATATGAAGCACGCAGATACTTTTGTTTATTAAGTGATCATCTTGCTTCAATTTGGTCTTGAAATAGACTTTGTTATTGCGGACTTTGTTGTCCCATTTCTAATCTTTATCTTCCAAAAGTTATTTCCCTTTTTTACTGTTATATTAAACACATGAAACTTTTAACATGAAAAGATATTGAGCAAAATGTGACTTATATAATACCAGGAGTAATCAATAGATCCTAGATACCATTGAACATCTAAAAAATATAAAGGAAATGGATTGGCCTTTATTTTTGTTAGGAATTCTTTATCTTAGTTTTACTGAATCTCAATAGATTGTCTCAAGACTTGTTTTAATGCATCTCACTATTAAAGCTTTCTAACAATTGCAGTCATTTTTGACAGCACAGGTACACTAGGTATAATAATAAACTATAAGAGTTTTGTGACAGAAAATTTATTTTTCATCCTGTAGGATTTAGCAATCTCAGTATATGCATTTTTTTTCTTATTTTTCATTTTTTTTTTCAAGTCAAGAAATTTTCCCTTTTCAATGAAAAGAGACACTTTACAGTTTCTTTTTGCCATGCCACGGATGAAACATCACAAGTTTCTCACTGCTCTATCACTATTTCCATAGAAAGTCTTCAGGCAAAGTACATTCCTTAGTTCCGCCAGTTCTAACCTTCATGGCCATGCCGTGCACACTGTAGCATTCCACTCTCATTCTTTTCATTTTCCATTGATGAGATGTAAGTTCCACTTGAGCAGCTTCATCACGCAAACTGCTGCTTTGTAGGATCAAACTCTCAAGACAATGCTTCCCTAATCATTAGGATGTTGATCTGTTCATGTCTCTAGTTATATTATCATCAATGTATCTCCATAAACTGTGCCTCTTACTCTGTAACCCTCTACAATGTTAAGCAACATTGAACCTGGTCAGTGCCTAGTTGGGTGACTGCTTGAGAATACCAGGTGCTGTAAGCTTGGATGTGCAGGTGATGTAATACATAATGATTCAGAATTGGAAATCAGAGCACAAATACCTTTGGGTAAGGTATGAATCCATCGCTTCTCCCACCAGCTATGGGTTAATTAATAGGACTTGTACCAGTAAATCATTATCTCCAAAAAGTTCTTACAATCTAAAAATATTTCAGTTTTAAATAACCTTCAAAAGGTTGATAAGCTGTAAAAAAAAAAAAAAAGAAAGAAAAGTCAATCAATGAATGTCAGAGACTATATCCTCTCTGGGGTGGGAATTTCTACATCCACCTATCATGTGGCTTTTTCCAATGTGTGCACATCAATCATGTGTTCACATGTCAGGAGAGCACTGACACTAGGTGAATCATGGATCCCTATCCCCAGTTAACCAAATAACCTTCTGTTTTACAGAAAAAGCAGACTAATTTCATGCAAAATATGTGCTGAAAAAGGCACAGAACATAAAGAGTTGATTTGAGGAAAAAATAAACAAAGTTAATATAGAAAACTAAAATTTGTTTGTAAAATCTAATTTTCAATCATCCCTCAGGTCAATCCTTCATCTGGCTTCCCTGAAGGATATGGAGTGCAAAGTCTATTCTGCTATGCTCTAACGTAATGTCAGTATATACTATCCAACTAATGTGGGCTGGTTCAGGTGCTTTTTTGTCACTGTGAATGATAACCAGTCAGTTATGTGCCATGCATGATACACACTTAGGTGATCATGTATCTTTTGATACATGACTGATGAGGCAGATTTTTTCCTGCAGTAGGTTGCCATTTCTTTCTGTGGTAGACCAGTTGCCATCCAATTGTTCTGCTATTTACCTATAGCTTGGGTAGGGGGAGAAGAAGAGGATTCATACCTTTCCCAATGGTATTAGCATGTAAGTGAATGTAATGGATCTGGCTGGAATTTGAACTTGGCTCTCCGATTCCTCAATACGAGCTTCTATCCATTACTGTGCCTCCTGCAGTGAATACTCTGCATATTTCTATCATATTATACACATTTCAACATGGACTGCAATATTTGATTTGTACCATCATTAACTGTATAGATATTAAAAAGCTATTAAAACTTATCAGATGTAATAATAGCTCGTGCTTTTAATTCCCAAATAACCTTCTGTTTTACAGACAAAGCAGACTAATTCCATGCAAAATATGTGCTGAAAAATGCACAGGGATGAACATAAAGAGTTGATTTGGGGAAAAAAATAAACAAAGTTAATATAGAAAACTAAAATTTGTTTGTAAAATCTAATTTTCATTCATAGAAAGTTATTTTCATTATTTATATTGTTCGCACTGCTGACCTCATCTTTATTGCCAATTTACAATGTTTTGGCTGTTGTACACTCTGGTCTTTTCAAGTGATATTTGTTGAAATTTCAAACTGGACCCTTTATTTAGTCCAATAGACAGAGAACATTACTTGAAAATATGAAAGCTTATTGAATAAAAAAAAAAATTATAAAATTATAAAAATGGTTACTTATAACATTAAGTTTATAAGTCCCAAAAATTCACTCCCCAGTGGATAAAAGCATTGGCTGATAGATCCAAAAGTGACTTGACTCAAAGAGTTGAGAGTTCAATCCCTGGCCACAACAGAGAGAACAGAAAACTTGCAGAGTTATCAAGGGGAATTAACTAAAACTCAGATATCCAAAGCCATAGCAGATGGAATGAGAAAAAATATATCCCCTGTGGGCGAAAAAAAGAGTTCTGTTCAAAATTCCAACTAATATCTCCTGAAGAAGGCCAAAGCATACAACAGTTGAAGCATCATGAATATGGCAATAAAGATGAGGGCAACAGACTGAATAGTGTAAATAGTTATAATACCTCACCTCAGAAATATAGACAGATGGTTATCTTAATTAAACATTTCTCAGTTTTTGAAAATTACAATGTTAGGGCTTTGGGAAGAACTTATATTTATAGATATATATATAGTGATTAACATTGTGATACATTTTCAAGCTTATATCAAAAAGTAAAACAAACAAGTTCATTTTAACACCTTCAACACCATTTTTTTTTGCTGGCATGTTTAAGCCAAGAACATTAGCATTATTGGAAAGCAATTATTAATTATAGTGTGCAGAGGAAAGAATGAAGACAAAGTATAAGTTTAAAAAAGGGGATGTTATATTTATAAGTAATATTCTTTGATGTTGAACATGTTTATAATGATTTACATTTCAAGCAAGAAATACTTTTGATTAAAAAAAACAATAAAACATGTAAATATTGCTTCCAAAGTTGAATTTATATTAATTTCTGCATTTCTCTTTTTCATATTAAACAAAAAGCTGTATTATTCACTGAATCATCATGACTGCTATATTTGTCTATTTTCTTGATCATTTTATTTCAGCCAGTTGGTTTTCCTTTCTACATGTGAATGGTAATAGCAGTGCTAAAATTAGTTGTTTCTATTCACTGACTGAACAGTTAGTGTTACTGTCAGTTGACGATTATAAAATCCTTTTATTTAGTTTTTCCAGAAAATCCACTAAATGCTATAGTTTTTCAAGTCCACTAAATGCTATAGATCTTTCAAGTCCACTAAATGCTATAGATCTTTCAAGTCCACTAAATGCTATAGATCTTTCAAGTCCACTAAATGCTATAGATCTTTTTAATAATGATCTAAATTCTTTTCCAACCTTTTTGTTATTGTTAATCTGGAAAGTTAACAGCTTCATGTCATTATTTTTTTTCTTCTCGTCACATGTGCTACTCATTTTTATTTTTATCACTGCTATTTGAAGCATTCAAGTAATGTTTTTTTGTTATTTTGTAAAGATTTTAGTTTGTGATTTTATAGTACCAGTCAACAGGATCTGATGAAGGAGTGTCTTCTTCAAGATTTAGAGGATTAATTAAATATTTTAAAACACAGATCTGAGAAAATGATTATATACAGATGATATTTTAGGCATTATGAGTTGGATGCCATTCATGTAATCTATATGAAAGTCTACATCTGATGAAGCTATTTAAGAATTTGATAAGATAAAGAATAAATAGGAAACTTTTATCAATCCAACATGTTTCACTTTTATTAAAGCCTCATCAGAGTATGAGACATTAGTATAATTTGTGGTTTCCAAATTCGACGCATCCAACCAATGTTTCAAAAGATGAATGGATTCCAAGCCTCCCTGAGAAACTGTAAATATTGAATTATGCATGTAAGTGTACAATAATTCTAGTTTGTCTATATGTGATTCAGATGATAATGTATATTCTTAAACGTGGGTGTGTGTATATCTAGAAGATTTATAAATTTATAAATTCATTAGATTTGTTGGTTTTTCACATGTTAGAGTTGGTTTGTTTTATGGCATATCAACCTCAGTGGGTCATTTAATGCCAACAAAATTTTGAAATAGATTCAGTGCGATAGTTTGGTTTGGTTTTTGTTTTATGGCATATCAACCTCAGTGGGTCATTTAATGCCAACAAAATTTTTATTGCTGGTAATATGTTTTTCTTCAAAAATCTATTTCTGGAAATATTTTTCCTTGGAGAAATCTGTAGCTGGTCCTATTTTTTCAAAGAATGTATAGCTGTTTGTATTGCTAGTATTTTTTTTAAAGTATTGCTGATAATAATTTTTCCTTCAAAAATTATTGCTGGTAATAATTTTTTTTTTTTATTACAAAGTATTTCTGGTATTAAAACCTATTTTTACACAAGTTTGGGTGTTAACTATTTGCCCATAGCTAGGACCCTAACAGGTGCTACCACCCCGGGTCAGGGTGGACCAGGGAAAACCAGCAATTAAGAGGTGGTTCCACACTCGTCAAAACCTCCTGATCAGAGGCCTTGTTGCTGGACATAGTTTATCGTCTTGCTCAGGATGGAGATGTTGAGTTGGAAACATTTTTACATACATACCATTTGTTTTAGATAAACATACATTATATCCTTTAAGAATGGATTCAATAAAGATTAGTGATTTAATATATTTTTGACATGTCTTTATAGCTGGTAATATTGTTATTAGTAAGACCTCAGAGTACTTTCTTTGAAAAGAATTATGCTTTTTTTTAATTAGGGTGGTATTAGTAAAATCAAAGTTATGGCCAATTTTGTTCCTGTGTAACATAAGAACATGACTTGAATATTTATATTTTTTTAGCATCTTCTGGCACTGAACAAATATACCCCTAGTGTAACCTTCCTTATATCCTATACCAAATTAGTTATAACTAATCCAGACACTAAAGTATTTAAAGAATAAAAACATTTATCAATTCAGAATTTTTATGATGGATTTAAGGTAAGAGTTGCCACTACTTTCATCCCAATTCCAATAGGGTATCTGATTTACATTTCTTTGCCGTTGGACTAATATCTTCATCTTTGTTGCCATGAACCATTTTGTTTGACAGCCTTCTTCAGATGTCTGTTGATCGGGGTAGCCCTCAGGAAATTTTGAACCGAAACCATTATTTAATTTATGACTTAATCTTTCATGTGTCTAGGAATATTTCATCTTAATCTATTTTAGTACTGGCCAGTTATTATTTTGACCGAGTCAGAAACTATTGCTTTAATCCACCAGGCTATTGTCTTATGGAACAATCCTGAAGGTTGAACTTGGATTCTTAAACCTAATGTTCTAATTGCCTGCCTTAATGTGACACAACCTCCTCTGCGACAGTTTCTGCTGGTTCTCTCTGTCATTGTTATTTCCCTTTCTTTATTAATGATTCTTATATGGTATTTATAGCTATGTTCGGCCTAGGATATAGACCTGAAGAAAGTCAATCAGTACTATGGCTGAAATATTGTGATAATAAAAAGGTGAGGACATTAGTCAAAATGTAAATAATTATTGTAATTTTGGCCAATCCTCATTGCTAAAATGTTGTAACCTAAGGAAGGTTACTGAATAGAATAATCGCACAAAGGTTGATAAAAAACGATAATACTTAGGACACGAACAACACATATATGATTCGCCAGCGGCATGT
>OZ038485.1:102688340-102713340 GCA_964036315.1 Acanthosepion esculentum | reverse complement strand
AAAACCAGTCTTATCCAGCATGCTTTAGAGGAAATGCAAGTTTGAACTCTGCCAGGAGGGCACATTTTCTTTTATTAAGATTCTTGAATGCACAAGCCAATTCATGCCATTTAAAAACAAAAAAACAAAACAAAACAAACAGGGCGTCTACTCAAACATGAGCATCCACTATAAAATAACATTTAAAATAGTAAGAAATAATGGTAGATTAAAAATAAAATTCATTAATCCTTTAAAACATACACATGTGTGAGTTTTTGTAACAATATCTCCTTTCTTACAAGAAATACTTCTTTCCCAAGCCAGTATACATGACCAATAAAATTTTTTAAAATTAAAAGAAAATGGTTAACTAAAGTACTTTTATTTTTTAAAATAAATAAATACATAATTAATCAAATTAAAATAAAATAATAATTACATTAAAAATATATATGAACAAATAAGAAAATAAAACATTTACTAACTTTCATTTATTAGGCATTAAATTACATCACTTAGCACCCTACAAAGTTTACCTTTACCTACACAGCTTTAACAATATTTTAGAGTGTACTTAAATTAAAAATTTAGAAAACTTAATATTTTCTTCCACTTCACACTTCTGTTGATAAATTCATGTTGCAAAATAAAATCCTCACATTGACCTGGATAAAATCCCCTTGGGGCAAAATGCATTGTTAAAGAAAAGCTTCCCTTGTGCAGGTGTAGTTTGGTTTGTTCTACAGCATATCAACCTCAATGGGTTATTTAATGCCAACAAGATTTTTCTTGCTGGTAATATTTTTTTTAAACAGTATTTCTGGTTATAATTTTTTTTTAAAGTATTTCTGGTAATATTTTTTCCAAAAAAGTATTGCTGGTAATAATTTTTTCTTCAAAAATTTATTGCTGGTATTAAAACCTATTTTTACATGTTTTGACTCCATTTTAAGGGTTAACTATTTGCCCATAACTGGGACCCTAACAGGTGCTACCATCATGGGTCAGGGTGGACCTGGGAACACCAGCAATTAAGAGGTGGTTCCATGCTCCTCAAAACTTCCTGATCAGAGGCCTTGCTGTTGGATGTAGTTTATCATCTTACCCAGGATGGCATCTCCCGTGTGTGTGTGTGTGCAGTATTTAGAATTTATTAAACAAAAATGAAGATTTAAGCTATTAAAATAGAAAATACGACTAAAGTTAGTATCTCAAAGCTGATTATTTACTTATCATTTGTCTAAGCAATGTGCCTAAAATGAAAACTAATTTCATATATCTAGGTACATACTAAATTTGGTCATACACAAGGTCAGTCATGAGTTTACAGGGCTAGTGCCAGGGTATTCAGTGCCCTAGGTGAGGCCTACAATAGGCACCTTCTTCCACCCACCTGATAAGATTTAATATGATAATTACACAAGATTACACTAGATTAGTTGGATGACTCTAATATGCCAATTGGCACACACTAAGCAGCTCCTTATAGAAGCAATTTTAGCACCTGAGGTGATTGCCTAGTTGGCCTCATGTGTTGTATAAACACAGAACGTTCAGGGCATCCAAGAATGGTCAATAAAGCTATCTTGCTTAACCCTGCTACACAGTAAAGTCTGATGAGAATTTAAAAAGAAAAATTTGATGACTTTTTTTTTTTCACACCTGAGGCAAGAAACTATTAACTGTTTGAACATATCTATGAAGTGTGGTGTCTCATTTTTTAAAAAAAATTGAACTAAGTCTTGAATTTGAATTTTTGTAAATATCAGTATAAAAAATAGTGATTTTGCTACTATGAAAACAATTTTATATGAAAAGGTGGACAATCATCTCACAGATGAAGAGGCTTGAAGTGGCATAAATATGTCTCTGCAGAAGGATGCTGAGAATACTATAGACAGGGCATGTGAGTAATGGGAAAGTTTTAAGGAGAATAGGAACTATAAGAAAACTGCTTTGAACAATCAGAAACAGCTAAAATTTCTGGGATGCATAATCAGGAAAGAAGGCTTGGAAAATTTAGCACTTACAGGATATACTGAGGACAAGAGAAGTAGGGGAAACTACTTGATAAGTTTGACTGCATGGGAGGCAGAACAAGGACAAAGTTGTATAGTAAAGAGTTATTTAATGCTGTGATATTATGGACACTCACGTAGAAAGGGAAGAGATGGTTTCATCGCAATCTTAAGTGTTTCTGTTTGATAGACCAGCTGATGGTTCCTTTTGAAGTTCGGTCTTCTAAGTGGCATCCATTTTCATAACACAGAAGTAAAGGAATGAATGAGTAGTTTTTGGTGATCAAAAAACTGGAAAGAGGGTATATCTGTGTGCTGGTCTATATTAACAGTCAGGCATGGGATTGGGGAGGGTTCTGGTCTGTCCTTGGCAGAAGACAGACATGTCCAGTAAGTGATTTCAAAGCTTCCATTTTGCATTGCCAGCCACCACACTGGGATGAGTAGATATGCAAAGAGTTGGTAGGGGGAAGAGCTGATATAGAAGTAGTCCTCTGTTGTATGTAAGCCTTCCACAGATTCATCGGGAAGAATGTGGCATTACCCTACCCTTCTTGCCCAATGTGCGTTAGTAAGGGGCAAATGGGGTGTGCTTGGGTGATCATATCTCTTTTCAAGTCATGATCACCCAGGGATATTTGTTTAAGTGAATGCAACAAACCTAATTGGAATTTTAACTGTTCTCTCTGATTTTTCATTCAGAGCCATTATCCATTGCACCACCTGCACATCCAAGCTTAAAATACATGGTATTTCTAAGCAGTCACTCATATAAGGGATTGATCAGGTACAAAGTTGCTTAACTTCAGTGATCAAACAAGAACTGATGTTGTAGCACGATACATCTGTAAGTCAATGTCAGTGCTTCCAAGTAGTGATGGGACACTACCAATATTCTTACTGATTTCAATACAATTCCTGATATTCTAATTTTCCAATTCTGATACCTATAATGACTAAAATTCATTAATTTCAGGTCCTACAGTTGGTTTGGGAAAATTAATGAACAAAGTGCATTTATTAATAAAACATTTAGTAGGAAAATGAGTACAAAAGCTTATCAAATATTGTTAGATATCTTTTTTATTTAAAAAAAAGAAATGGGTAAAAGTTTAAACAACAAAGAGAACAATTTCTTTACTTAAATCACTTAAGTCAGTACCTAGCTCTACTTATGTTATCATCAGAAATCTTTAAAAAAACTTCCTAACTTCACTTTCTCTGCTTGAAACTGCATACACTTGCCATAATTGGGGTTTGAAAATAATAAACATGGGTTAAAATTTAAATTTTTCACTGTTAGATAATTTTTTTTTCTAGTTTTCTAATGTGTATAATTTGTAAAGATTCAAATAATAATGGTTTGCTATTAATTGTAAAATAAAAAAGGGTCTATTTTCTTTTTGTCCACCTTTTAAGTTTTAACAAGAAAAGGTGCCCTCTAAATATAATGCAATTTCCTTAAAATTTTATATGTGGCATTTTTCAGTAAATGGGACAAATTTATGGATGACAATTCAATTTCAGCATGCACTTCAAAAATAAGAGACTCCCTAATACGTATATAATATTGCAACAATAATTCTTTAAGCAGAAAGGCATCATCCCGTGTGTTGTGGTTTAACTCATGGATATATTTTGATAAAGTACAAGGAGTACCTAATCCTGCAGGACTGAATAAAAAATAAATGCAAATTTTAAATTTGCTTACAGATGTTTAATAAGAATCACATATGAATTATCACAGCAACTTAATAAATAATTAATAAAGGGCCTTCAATCTTATCTAAAAAATTTAATCACTAATAACTTTTAATGTCTAAAATAAATTTCTCATAACTAAAAAATTATTAATTTCTAAAAAGAATCAAAAAGTTTTTTCTTTTTGTTAAAAGAAAAAAAGTGTAGAAGTGCAACAACATAGTAAAAACATATCCCTTGATTTTTTTTTAAAGAGATAGAAGCAATTTTAACAAATTTTACAATAAATTATAAAAAGTATTAAAAATTGAAAGTAAAATAATACTGATATCCAACTTGATAATTTTATAAAGTATGATATTCAACTATTACAAAGCATTAAAATAAAAATAAGATTAAAAATGATTAAAATCTTTATAAGGATGAGAATAACTCTAAATGTGTATTTTTTTGCATGGGATCAATTTTTTCAGTTATTTATTCCAGTATTTCCGATTCTTGATTCCAATTCTGATTAATCATACCATCACTACTTACAAGTAGTTATTTCATGGTCAAAAGAATCAATGGCACCTAGTATTCCAAAATGGTCACCCCTCTAGGTTTGATGTTGCTTAACTTTGGGGGATCAGACAAGAATAAGTGTTTCAATGTGATATGGCTGTAAATCAATGTCAGCGCTGAATCTGTTAAACATCCAAAACAAGGGCAGTGAAAAAGTCTACATCCAATATCACCATTCACAAAGATAGTGAAAGACAAGTAGTATAGAAATCAGAACTCACAAGTCCAAGAGGCAAAATAAAATGGGGGGTGGTCAAAAAATCCAACTCACAGATTCTAATGCAGCGAACTCACAATCCAAAAATATGCCCGCCTTGTCACAGCTTTTATTGAGGAGGTAAATTTTTCAATTGGTTGTGATACTCCAGGAGGATTAAAAAAATGTGGATTATTTTTTTTTTGTTTTCTTTTTTCTGGCAAACTCTTTCTTGAGGTAGATGATATTCCTGTTCGACACAAGTGTTTACTAGTTGTTATAGTTTGAAAGAATCAACAGCACCTGGCATTCACAAGTGGTCATCTATTCAGGCACTAACCAAGCTCAATGTTGCTTAACTTTGGTGACCAGACAAATTACTTCATGGTTTAAAGAATCAGTTTCTCAGCCACAAACTTTAGAGGTCTGGCTCAACTTAAGCAGTCATTGATGATTTAAATAATTCTTGCCAGGCTTAATTAGGAATTGCATCTTGTTTATTTATTTATTATGCAGCAAAAGATGAATGAAAAGTGTAAAAAGAAAAAAAAAAATCAATTTATCTGAACAGCAACATATTTCATTTCCATTATTTTCTCGTTTTTTTTCTTTCATCAGCATTTTACAAAATCTGTCTAAAAGAATTAAGAAAGAAAAAAGAACAAGAAAAAACTCGAGAAGAGCAGATAAGAAGTGGAAGATAAGGATGTCCAATTCTTAACATGGGATTTAACAAAACTTAATATTTTATTCCTTTTTTCCTTTGTTCTCCTTCTTTGAAGAATTATCTGATTTAGCTTAAAATGCGTGCATAAGAAATGAAAAAAGAAAAACCATGGATATATAGAAGAATTAATGCCAAAATAATCCTTACACAGACAGATGGAAAAAAAAAATCAATGTTGGAATGTGTATTTACATACTTATTCTTAAAAGAAACTAAGAAAAAAAAAAAATAGCAAAAAAAAAAAAAAAAAAAAAAAAAACCCAAAAAAAAACAAATTAGTCTGGCGAATTTCTAAATTCACACTTGCTAAACATTTTGAATGTTCAAATTACTTCCAACAACAAAACGATTGATTAATTTATTTTTTATGACTTATCAACCCATTGCAGGTTATTTAAAGGTTATTTATTTTAATTTTCTTTTTATAGATTATAGGAATTTTTTTGGAGGTAATAATGGTTTAGTGATACACGTCTTAACCCTGAGCTGGGGAGAGAACAGGTGGATTCATACATTTACGAAGGTTACTTACATGTAAGTTAATATAACAAACCCAATGAGAAGTGGAATTCAGCTCTCTGATTAACAATTATGAGCCATTATGCATTACACCACCCACACATCCAAGCTTACCCCACCAGCATACCCAAGTTTACAGCACCTATTATTCCTAAGTGGTCACCCGTCTAAGTACTGACCAGGTTCGACATTGCTTGACCGGTGATTGTACAGGAACTGGTGATGTGAACATAAGATGTTCCTTGATCACTACAATCTTAACCTCTACAAGTCTAGGGTCAACCATTATCTATTCTACATATCCTTTTGTTATGTACTTACTTATTCCTCTTATGCCCTCACAACAAACACCGTAAGTAACCCTCTGCATTGAGTGGACCTAATATTTGGTGAACAGTATTAAAAAAAATGCATACAAAAGACAAGTGTGCTATATATATATATATATATATATTTATTTATTATAATTTTATCATATAGACAAAACCATTTTACTCACAACAAAGATGCAACTTGGTTTCAGTGCATTTTAACTGCACATCTACGGGTGAGGGTTGAAAATGCACTGAAACCAAGTTGCATCTTTGTTGTGAGTAAAATGGTTTTGTCTATATGATAAAATTATAATAAATAAATAATTATCACTCTACTACATGTATTGAGCTCTTTTTTTAATTAACGCAGCTAACGTTAGAATTTATATATTACTTTCGTTCCCACCGCATCGGGTATATATATATATATATATATATATATATATATATATATATATATATACACCCTGGGTGTAACAGCAAAATTGTCCAAATCATGTTATAGCATAATTGTCCATCCCATAAAATGTTTAATATCTAAAAAAACACTAAACTAACGGAGTTTCTTTTTTCCAGGTTTTCAGATGTTTAACCATTTGGATACCATTGTCATAAAAATCACTGAAAAACCCTTTGAGTTATTCAGCTAAAAAGAGAACAGGTTAAAATCCTTTTGTGTCAGCCGCACTGTCTTCTCAGCTGAGCAATGGTGAGAGGAAAAAGATCATTCAGGCCTTCAGTAATGGTACAAACATTCATACTCCGGCTTTGATCTTCAAAGTCCATTCAAGAACCATCAAGAGAACAGTGAATAAGTTTTAAAAAGAGACAACAGTAGAGAGGAAAACTGGGTCAGGAGGTCACAATAGGATGAGGGATCATCATTTCAACTTACAGCTAAAGAGATCAATTAGAAAAGATCCAACTCAATCCATAAGATGTTTGGTATGTGAGAGAAGAGTTTCACCTATCACAGTCCAAAGAGCAGTGAAAAAAAATACTTGAAAATGCAATCGTACATGAAATGTGTGAGAGACCTTGTTACTCCAGGACAGAAAGTTAGATGGCTAGAGAGGATGAAGATCATCTTGAATGTTGGAAAACGATCCTGGAATATATATATATATATATATATATATATTTGAACATTGTTTCAATCCTTCATGAGCTTCCCATCCTTAGCTATGATTAATTAATGATTAACATGTCATTTTCATTTATGATCGATTTCATTATAATACTTCTGTTAAGCTTGGAGAGTAATTATACATTCTTATCGCTCAAAGTAGAGGCCAATAGTGTTATAAAAACCCTGGACAATTCCAGTAAGATATATTTAATCATTTCTAAGATACAGCGGTCCAAAACTTAACAATTGAACAATTTTGGTGTTACACCAGGTATATAAAATATACGCCTTATATATATATATATATCTCCTATAATTTCTATGAAAATTTCTGACATTCAGGCCGGTAAATGTTGTTTGATACTATTTATTATAAAACAGAGCATTTATTTAAATATTTGTATCTATAAAAAGAATGTATAAACATAATAACGTTTTAAATATATATATATATATATATTTTAGAATTGGACATTGTCCGACAATTTATTTAAAGACATTTATATTATGTTTAACGTTCTTTTTATAGATACAAGTATTTAAGCAAATGCTCTGTTTTATAATAAACAGTATTAAATAACATTTACCGGCCTGAATTTTTTCTATGAAAATTTCTCGGACATTCAGGCCGGTAAATGTTATTTAATACTGTTTATTATAAAACAGAGCATTTGCTTAAATACTTGTATCTATAAAAAGAACGTTAAACATAATATAAATGTCTTTAAATAAATATATATATATATATATATATATATATATATATATATATATATATATATATATATATATATGAGAAATATATGTCTCATATATATATATATATATATATATATGAGAAATATATGTCTCATATATATATATATATATGAGAAATATATGTCTCATGTGTATATATATATATATATATATATATATATGAGAAATATATGTCTCATGTGTATATATATATATATATATATATATATATATGAGAAATATATGTCTCATGTGTATATATATATATAAGAAATATATGTCTCATGTGTATATATATATATATATATATATGAGAAATATATGTCTCATATATATATATATATATGAGAAATATATGTCTCGTGTATATATATACATATGAGAAATATATGTCTCGTGTATATATATATATATATATGAGAAATATATGTCTCGTGTATATATATATATATGAGAAATATATGTCTCGTGTATATATATATATATGAGAAATATATGTCTCATATATATATATATATATATATATATATATGAGAAATATATGTCTCATATATATATATATATATATATATATATGAGAAATATATGTCTCATATATATATATATATATATGAGAAATATATGTCTCATATATATATATATATATATATATATATATGAGAAATATATGTCTCATATATATATATATATATATGAGAAATATATGTCTCATATATATATATATATATATATATATATATATGAGAAATATATGTCTCATATATATATATATATATATGAGAAATATATGTCTCATATATATATATATATATATATATATATATGAGAAATATATGTCTCATATATATATATATATATATATATATATATATATATATATATATATATATATATATATATATATATATATAAAGGGTACTCTGTAATACCTTTTATTCATTTTCAAGGAAATACAAAAGATTCAGAGAGCATAACAACACCATTGGATAGAGATAATTTTGTTACAAATGCTAGTTTTTGGCAGAGTTGCCACTAGGAGTTATACACTTTTGTCAGAGGCTAACATTTCGTGGTATGACTGCAGAACAAATCCATTCAGAACATAAGTTATATACATTACTGTCACCACTACTACAGTGATTAACTGTTCTCACATTCACTGTTTACTTTCCATAAATATCCAACAAATTTTTTTAAGATTGTAGGTGGCAGGAAAGCAAGAAATTGAAAGGCAAGAAGTGCAAGAAAAACTATTAAAAAAGAACTGACAGTTGAATCTAGGTAGTTCAACAGTAAAACTGAGACCTATTTGCTAATCTAGTAGCATTCTTAAATTCCTGCAGTTGAGATACTAAGGAGAACAGCTTATCGGAATGATTGCTATGAAAATATTTGTAGAAAATACAGAGGGAAGCCACATCATATCAGTGAGAAAGTGACTGAAGTTGAGATGCCAGGTCAGGACTAATTACATTACAGACCCTTCTTAGTATCATCACTAGGTAAGTTAACACTTATCAGTGTGGAAAATGGAACTGGTGTTCAGAGTTCAAATTTCAGCTGAGTCTGTTGCATTCACTTTCACACAAATGCCATGTCTTCTCTGCAAAGATATGAAATAAATGTAGATTGGGCTCTCTAATCTTGGTTGGCAGCCAGTCCAAGAGAAGGAAAATTGAATTCAAAACTATGCAGAAGGCAACAGGAAACCATTCTACTATATTTTCCATGGATGGTGGAGCAAGGGGATGAGAACTTTAACATAGGAGGAAGAACTGCTACGGCAACAAGGAATAGGAAGTTTTGGAGAACCATGATTGCCCATGTCCTGAAGGGATGTGGCATATAGAACAAGCTGTGGAGGATCATGAACACCTTTATCTTGGTCTTGTGCTAGATTTTTACACCTGAACCTCATTGCAGTCAGTATGTTTACCTAACCATCCAACTTTGCCTTCCAATTATTACCTAGCATATATAAAAGGCATTTGTTATGTGAATAAGACAAGAGTTATGTTTAATATTCAAATTACAAGTTGAAAACTAACCGCTAGATCTTTATGATGAGAATAAATTTAAAAAATTGTTTCAAGTGCAAAGTAAAAATTGATTTAATTTCTAATCTACAATGTTTACCTAGAAAATTCTAGAAATTCAGTCTGGCAATTGTGATAAAAAGCAGCAGAATTAATATAAAAGAAATATGAATATTAAAATTAATAATAACTGATAATGTTCAAGTCCTCAGAACATCAAATAAAGATATTTTTATGGCATTTTACGGCTTATCAACCTTTTGTGGGTTATTTATAACCAGAAAATATTTTTAGATTGTAGGAATTTTTGGAACATAATAATGATTTAATGCTACAAGTTTTACTAATTAACCCATAGGAGGGAGAAAAGGTGGATTAATACTTTTCCCAAGGGGATTTGCACGTAAATGAATATAACAAACCCAACTGGAATTGGAACTTGGTTCTCTGAACAATTCCAAGCCATTATTCTTTTGAACAGCTACACATTCAAGCTTACAGCACCTGGTATTCTGAAGTGGTCACCCATCTAGGTAATGACCAGGCTCGACATTGCTTCATGTCTGTGATCATATGAGATCTGCTGTTTCAACATGATTTGGCTGTAAACCAACAAATAAAGAGACAATGAAAGAAATATTAATAAAACTTTAATAACTAGAAATACATGTAAAAAATTTATTGGTTTTCCTCTATGGACTTTCTGGTTGAATCTTAATTCTTAAGTTAATGCTCAAATAAGCTCATGGTGAGTTCTGAGACAATAAAATATCTATAGAAATTCCCCTATCACATTGTTGAATATTTGAGCTTAGCAACTACAACGAAATATTGAACAATCACAAATATGAATGCTGGTTGTTATTTTAAGAAGTGGGTACAAATGAAAAGATTTGAAATTGACAACTTTTTCCATTTCACTGAAACAGACGTTAAATACATGAGAGTATTATCACCTTTTCTATCTTCCGTTCTTTCTTTAATTTTCTCATTGAAACCAAGTAGCATTTCTGATATATCTTTTCTGTCTTTCCATGTGATCAAAATGGAATAGTCTATTATTTATGAGGTATTGGCAGGGCATAAGGGTCGTGCTAATTAAGGGAGTGACAAGCAGAATTATAAAATGCTTCATGTAAGGAATTCAAATGTTATAACTAATACTACTAGTATAAAATGTAAAGAAATTGACCTTATTTGTTGAAACAGGTTTTTTTCTCCCACTTTGCATTTATCCCCTGCTTATCATGAATAGAAAAATATTGAATTTACTTTGCTCTATTTCTTTTCAACCCTTCTTATATTGATCCCGATCAAGTAATTGCTGTTTATTGAACACTGGCCAAAAAGCTAGTCCTTGTGATTTCTGATTTTCAAAATGGCATGCATATTGACAGAGGCCAGCTAAGATGCCAAAAGAAACCAGGTGGGGGAAAAAAACTTGTTCATTTATGAGCTGCATTCCAGAAGTTTTGATACATTTCAGGAGAGGTAGATCTAACTGTCTGAGATTATTGTAATTTTAGTATATCATTCTTCTTTCCTTATGAAGGAGCCGATTGTAGAGGAACGAACAATGGTGCAGCCAGCTGCCGCCAACCAGATCTATTTTCCACTTTATGAAACAGTGTCAGAGTGTTCATCCCGGTCCATTCTTTGATTTTGTCCATCCATCTTTTGGATTGCCTCCCTCTATGTTTACCCACTTCTGAGGTACCATAAAAGACCGTCTTGGGTAGGGTATTGGAGAGTGTCCAAGCCACAACAGCTTTTTCCTCTTTATTGTTGCTAAGAGTGACTCCTTGGGGCCTGCCAGTTATGCTACTTGGCCCTGTACAAAGTAATTTGTCTTGTGTTCTCTCCAGGAGATCCCAAGAAGGCATCTGAAGAATTTTGATTTCAAATGCTTGGACTCTCTTGGTGGTTTCTGCTATCAGAGTCCAGCTTTCACATCTGTAAAGCAGTATGAACAGCACCAGGGACTTGTAGAGCTTCCAAATCTTATTACGTTCTGCCATTGCTGATGTTGCCATAGCCAGTCTGGTATTGATCTCTGTTATAGAGTGTATCTTTGATGAGGGTAATGTCAAGGTATTTAAAGGTGTCCACTTCTTCCAGTTGTTCTCCATTTATTAAGATCTGGGCCCTGATGTTGGTTGAGTCATTACTATGCATCCACTAAGCTGACCTGTAAACTTTTGTTATTACATATCGAAGGAAATGACTATTCTTTGAACAGACCCTATGAAATGACTGTGGCTATTCTTTGAACAGACCCTATGAAATGACTGTGGCTATTCTTTGAACAGACCCTATGAAATGACTGTGGCTATTCTTTGAACAGACCCTATGAAATGACTGTGGCTATTCTTTGAACAGACCCTATGAATTGATTGTGGCTATTCATTGAACAGATCCTATGAAACCGCTTGTCATAGCTGAGAATGCAGTCAGGATGTGAAGATAATTTGGAAGCTTGATATGCAATAAAGTTTTGTGTTGATAGAGATGGACATCAAAACAGACCCCCACAACTACAGTCCAGACCTTGCTTCTTGTGACTTAATTGTTCCCTAAGCTGTAGAATATCAGAGGCAATTATTTTGGTTTAGCTTATTTTGTTTTACAGCATATCAACACCTCAATGGGTTATTTAATGCTGACAAGATTTTTAGGATAGGTTCATGTGAACAGAATATGTATTCTTTGTAAGAAATCAGTTTTTAGATCAGGTTTCATTGACATATTTTTGTAAAGAGGGTTTTTGTCAAGAGTCAAATGTATTGCTAATAATTTTTTTTTCCCTCAAAAATGTATTGCTGGTATTTTTACTATAAAAATCTATTTTTATACTTTCATAGTGTTTTGACCCCAATTTGTGGATTCACTATTTGCTCATAGTTGGGACCCTAATAAGTGCTACCATCCCAGATCAGGGTAGACCTGGGAACAACAGCAATTGGTTCCACACCCCTCAAAACCTCTCAATCAGAGGCCTTGCTGCAAGATGTAGTTTATCATCATACCCATGATGGGTAGTTGTTATGAAGACACTGAGAAGATGGAGTGGTGGGGAGCTGTGACGAGTCCTGGACACATTCACTTTGGATAACTTCCATGGGGCCTTCACAAAGTGACCGGAACACTATAACAAGTGCATTGAAGTTAGAAGATCCCTCTTTGAAGGAGATTAGAGTTTTGCATCTCTTTGAAATTAATAAATGTCTCTCCTGAAAAAAGTCTCAAAACTCCTGGAATCTACATAATATTTTCCTGCTATAAAGGGATTGACTGTCTGAATTTTTGGGATGAGGAGTTATTATTATTAACACTATTTACATTTGCACTATTGTCCTCACCTTTGTTACTATCACAAAATTTCAGTTGTTGTGCCCTCTGGCCTTCATCAGGAGTATATCAATCTGGGTAACCACAGGGAATTCCAAACTGAACTGTTTATTTAATTTATTGGGGGGGGGGGGGTAGACTCTTCTTGTTCCACTTTCCATGTCTAGGGATATCTCATCTAGTTCTTATTTTTAGTACTGCTCAGTTATTACTTGTCCAGTTTCCACTGAGTGCAAGTACACACTGCTCAGCAAAGGGATTGAACTCACAATTATTATTCTCTGTAATAATTTTCCTAGAGAAATGTGTGGAGGATTGTTTCCCTAGAGAAATGTTCAGAGAATCATTTCCCTAGAGACATGAACAAAGAATCATTTCCCTGTAGAAATGCATTTGATCTCAGTATATACAAGCATGGTTTGGGCTTTTCTTATTACTGCTTACTGACTTTACCACTTGGCCATCACTTCCCCATTTAGCTGTAGTCATTTTAAGTTCAAAACAATTTCAATATTTCCAATGATAAAGAGAAAAATATTAATAAAGACTGAAGTTTGGAATTTTAACCTGAAATTTGTTTTTAGTTTTTTTTAGACTGACTTATGAAAATGGGGATTGTCAATGGTCAGTAAGTAATGCAAGCATTACTGACATAGTTTTTTATATGTATAATGTAAATGCATGCAAAATTATTTTCATGTAGAAATACATGCAGAATTAGGAAAATATATTAAAAGATTTGGTCAGGAATGCGTTACTGAAAGAATAAGGTTATTTTATGCATAATTCCCAGATTGAATTTAGAAAATGAGTAAAAAAAAATGGGAATAAAATCATGTACCTATGATTGTTTTTAAAGTAAATTCTAATTTCACAAACATATTTTGTGATAATATATTTTTTTTATTCAATTGTTATGATTACATCATTTTATTTTATTTGCAAGTCAGTGATACAAAAAAAAAGAAAGTACAAAATATTACACTACAATCAATATGTAAGTGAGTGTAACTGGCTTACATATTGACTGCTAGAAAAAGAACCTTTGGAATAACACTTGTAAGAAGAGGGAACATTGCCAAAAAATCTAATTACTTTCCTCATTTCAAAATAGAAAGCAGTAAAGATATATTGCCCAGATCAATACATTTATATATATTTCATCAGAGACACTAAAGTCCTCAATAGTACCAACGCCTTCAGCATTGAAACAGTGCTGCATGAAATACAGTTGTATTGGGCAGGTGATATATCAAGAATGGAAGACCATTGATTTCCAAAGATCCTACTCTTTGGCAGGATGCCTTCTGGTCAACATGGGAGAAATTCCATGAAGGAGATATAGAGATTTCATAAAAAGGACCATTGTCTTCTGAAGCATTGACTACTCCAAGTGGATAGTAGAAACTGTTGACAGACCTTTTTTTGTGCCATAAAATCTTTCTATCAAGTTCAAAATTAAATAGGGAAAACTGTTGGGAAGATTATGTTGTCCCAATCTTACATGTAAGGATACCCTACTTGAATTGAGAGTCAGTGTCAAAATCATGACTTTTAACTGGCTAGAACTGATCCTACCAAAGTCATCAAACATGCTATAGTGTACCATAAGCTCTAAGAACTTGTATCCATTCCTTTGTAACAAACAAAACATATCAAGCAATTTTCTGAGCTTTTCTTATAGGATGAAAGGCTGTCCAAGTTTACAGGTATCTCATAGGGCAGCTTGACTATGCATGACCAAAAATGACAAAATCTGCTATAATCTGCAATGGCAAAAATATTTTCAGCATTAAATTCTGCCACATAATGGACAATACTATTAAAAAAATAAATAGCAGTGTTTTATATTATAGAAAGCTGCAATAAAATATATACAAGGCCTGATCCTGCAGAAATGCATGGAAAATTAATTTCCTGCAGAAATGTATAGGGTATTAATTTTCTGCAGAAAGGCATTGAGAATTATTTTCATGTAGAAGTGCATGAAGAATGAGGAAAATATATTAAAAGATTCGGCCAGGAAATAATGCATGTGTTACGGATCAAAAAGTATTGGGACTGGTACTATATATATATATATATATATATATATATATAAAAACAAAAACATATCAATTTGGCAATTAAACTCCTCAAAGCAGCACCCTTCTGAAGCCATACACTTTATTCAGAATGTTTTCTATTGATAGGAGTATTCCTGAAACTCCTTTTTGGGGATAGCAAACAGCTGTCTAGGTGCATTTTCTTGGATTGTCTTGACATCTTGAAATCTAGTTCCTTTCAAGTTGGATTTGATTTTTGAAGAGGAAAATGTTGCAACAGTGAATATCTGAGGAATATGGTGGTTGTTGAACCTGCAATATTGTCTATGAACATTGTCCTGTGCCAAAAACTGCTGCATTGATGAAAACTCTGTGGTGTAGTGAGATGACCACACTACACACTTTCCTTCCAAGTACTGTGATAAACAATGGAAGTGAGCAAGAATATAATAACTTAGTGTGCATGCATAACATAGTTCAAGGTTAATATAAGCCAAGTGGTTTCTCTCTGGGACAAGGGCATGTCCCGCTTTTTCTGCGACCAGACAGGCTCTCCTTGAATTGACGGGAAGTCTTGGTGCCAAGTCTGAAGAGATGAGTTGTAGATCTCTGCATCGGTGTAGGAACGATGATGCAGAGATCTCCAACTCATCCCTTCAAGCTTGGCACCATGACTTCCCGTCAATTCAAGGAGAGCCTGTCTGGTCGCAGAAAAAGCGGGACACGCCCTTGTCCCAGAGTGAATCCAGTACAATCGTCGGATAAAACAGAGACTACAAGCTCATACCACCCAGAGGCTCGAGGATTTCTTCAACAGAATTATTTGTGTGTTTAAACTTTCAAAAATTATTCTCCTATTTTTCATAAAACTAACAAATTTTATTAGATTAAGGGATAACCTGCATTCTCTAGGTTAAGAGTTAATTACATTATTTCTATTGAAACATTTTCAATTTTTCAAATTTTAATATGACATATTTCTATTTTCTCAACAGCACAAATAAAAAAAATTCCAATCCATATATCTGACCTAATTCACAAGAGACAGGTACCACACCTTCAACTTTCAGAGTAACTGTCACAAGTCAAGAAAAAATGAGTTTTATGTGATGCTCTTAAAAATGGCAAACCCAAGACAAAAATATTTTCTTCCGTGATCTATTTCCAATAATAATTTCATTTATAACTGAAAAAGTATTGCTCAATGCTTAGCTTTTAAGATCTTCATATCAAGATTTTTTTCAATGTATTATTTCCACCTTAAGTTTTTCAATGTATTTTTTTTCATATTAGAAGTTTTCATTGCATATTTTCCTATATTGACCCATAAATGCCAACTGTCTCGTTAATGGGTTATTAGTAGAAACCTATAATATCAGAATTTTATAAATCTATTATTAATACCTGATTTAATATGAAACCCACAATTGATACCAGATTTAGAAACCGTAAATTAATAGAGGATTTTTATTTAAATTTTTATAATACCAGATTTTACAGTTGGCATTAATGGGTTATTGACAGAAACCTAGAATTAGTAGAAACCTATAATATCAGAATTTTATAGATCTATAATACCCAATTTAATAGAAAACCTATGATTAATACTAGATTTTTATTTTTATTTTTATAATTAATACCAGATTTAACAGTGGGCATTAATGGGTTCAGAGTATTTTCCTTATATTCTTATGTTTTCAAATTTATGCACATATTTTGAAATAAAATCTGATGATAATTGAAAAAGCAAATATGAAACATATGAAAGAGCAAGCTTCAAGCAAAACTTATCACATGGCCATATATGAAAACATAAATATATATAATTCCTTAATGATACACTCTTGCACAAATCTATCCACCCACATACATGTAACAACATGTACAACATTAATACCATACCAAAATGTGTGTGTGTGTGTGTGTGTGTATATATAAATATATATGGGTATGCGGGGAAAATTTTCCCTCATGGTGTGGTGGCCATGCCTTGCATAGCTATTTTCGCGCTGGGACTAGAAATACTCAAAGCTGGTGTTTGAGGGCGCAGTTAAACCACCAGGCATGATGGACCCTTTAGTTGTTGTCACAACATCCATCTAGGAGATGGTACCTTTGATTAAAAACCTGCAAGCTATGCACTTACCAATCATCTAGCTTCGGCTTGTCATTGGACCATAAGAGCTTAGTTTCAGTGAGTGGTATTGGTGTTGTACAAGCTTGTCTCACTTAAATCCATTGATGTACAGATATCTCAACAACTTCATCGTATATATAAAAAAAAATTAATACTATATATATATATATATATATATATATATATATATATATATATATATATATATAGTATTAAATTTTAAGAGTTTCAAGTGCCAAAAAACTTGGTTCTTTTTTCATAGTTTACTGATGGAAAGACATTTTAGTCAAGGCAAGTTTTTTTCTTGAAGTGCTTGATATCAAAAGGTAATGACAGAGCGTTAATAGAATTAATGTGAAAAAAATGATCACTTAACTGACTGGTGTTATTTCAGCCATGCCGACTTTGAAGTTTTGTCACCTCATTGTTGTAATGCCTTCACTCTTCAGGGCTATTGGCTTCAGAGCATATTAGCCCTGAAGAGTGAAGGCATTTCTACAATGTGTTCATGAAACTTCGAAGTTGGCTTAACTGAAATAACACTACTAAGTGATAAGTTTCTAGACATTAATTATATATATATATATATATATGTGGGCAATCATAGCTCTCCACAACTTCCTCTTTATATTGTATTCAGCATTACATGCTCCTTTATGATCCCATCTTTGGCTTTGTGGTACTTGTTCCTCCATCCATTCACTCAAACATATTTGCTGCTTTCTTTTGCTTCTCTTGCTTTTGATATGCCTTTTGAGTATTAATTTCTCCAAGCCTCTATATTAACTGTCATATTTGGGATTGATGAGGTCAGTTCTGGTCTACTCCTGGTGAGAGAAAGACTGCCCCTTGGGTAGTTGCAATGCTGACTGTTTATACTGCCAGCCATGTATTGTGATGTGTAGATGGGTAGAGAGTTGGAAGGAGGTAAGATCTCAGCTAAGTTGTCTCAAGTGTCACCTAGCTCCCTGTCCAAACTGAGGAAGTGAAATAAATGTCTAAATATACTGGAAACAGAATTTGTTTTCATTTTTATCTTCTGTTACCTTGTGCAACGGGTCTTTCCCAGATTTAAGTGCACACTGACATGAACGAGAACAGTGATGTAATGTTGGGTAGTTATCGGCCAGTCGGTGGAAAGCTGGGTGAAGGCCCTGGTGTATGTACACCACTACACAAAAAAATTTACAACCACAATCTCAAGTTGTGTACCCTTAATGAAACTGTTACATTATTCCTAAAAGCAGACCTGATTCATGCTACACTAATTTCCACCACTGGCCAGATGTGGACACCCTGAGCGCCCAAAACTGAACTAAAATTCTGTCAACTGTGCAACACTCCGCACATACCTTCTGTTTTTGCACACACACTCAAAGAAAACAGAAGCAATACAATTCAGAATTTCCACTCAATAGTACCCACCCCTGCTTAAAGAAACAAAATAAAAACTGGAGTCGATTTGAGCCTAAGAAAGGACATAAAAGTTCATCAAAGGGACATTTTCGGCAGTTGGACAGCATCTTGGCCTAGGTTCACAACTTTGTTGGAAAGCAACCTCCCATCTCCAAGAGACAGCTTGCCAAAGGCCATCACTACAATAAGTCACAACTCACCCTTCCTCTCCTACCATACACTTCTGCAGACATCTTTTACAACTCCACTTATCTTTTTCCTTCAACAAGAAATATTTACACGTATTTCTTATTTGTTGTATTTTACATTAATAGAATTGTTTATTTATTTAAACCTTCATTGTTTCTTCTTTGTTCTGCTACCATACTCTTAACATAACAAAACCATCAAGGTTCAAAATTTATTTTAAGTTGGTTTAATTACTGTTCTTAATCATAGATTTTTAAGAAAATATTGACAGAATAATTTTGGTTAAAAGAAAAAAAAAAAGAAACAAAAAAACAGCCCACAAGGAAATTATATCTGACTGTCAAATTCCAGATATCAAGTTAACTTACATTTATCCACAAAGAACAATGGAGATTATAATACACAAACTTTCATGCAAACATTTATTACATAACAAGCACATCACAGAGACAAGGAGTCATCAAAATGCTAAGTAAAAAAGACCCCCCCACCCAAAAAAAACAAAACAAAAAAAAAACCCTGTCTTGATGTGATTGTATAATAGATTAACTGACCTTTCATTGAGAAGTTCAGTAAAGAAAGGTGTTTGTTGTATCAGTTGACCTTTTCACAATTGTCAACAGTAGGATTCTTCATTGAGAATGTGCATGCAAGAAAAGAGACCTGTTGAAAATTCATTACCTGGGAGTTGACATATCTGGCAAACCACAATCTTCCGGGCTGGTGTTGGCACAGTTCACCAAATTTTGCTTTCTCCGTTTGTGTAATCTCTTCACTAATAAAGAAAAAAAAAAAATAGATAAGATTTAAGAAAAAAAAAATGACAGTAAACTGAAGCAATAGATTGAAACATTAAAATGAAAATAAATTGAAAAAAAAAACAAAACAAAACACTGACATTTAATAACAAGTATCTTATTTGAAGACATATAAGGTCTTTCACCACCCAATTGTATTTCATATTAAAGTATTATGTGCAAATACATTAGATACCTGCAAACACTGCAATCTATATTGAAGAAGGCTATGTATATCAAGAACATTGTTTAACCTGTTTTTATTTTCCATTCCAGCAGGTTAATGCCTGCTCAACATGCTTTTCAATATGTTCAGCAAGTTCCTTGGCTAGAACAATTGTCAGATCTGTCCCCCATTGAGCATAAATCATAGTGGGATGACAACAGATTCTTTGTCTTTCTCTCTCTCACAAGCACAATGGACTCACCTGTCCATTTTGATATATGAAGGCTTAACAGTTCAGTATTATGATTTAATTCTTATGTTTGTGTCTCTTGTGAGACTAATCCAGTCCACAATCTGAGTGTCCGGTGGTACTGTCAGACTAATATAACTGGTACATTTATCATCAAATTTTGAACAGATCTGAATGTCCATCAGATAACAATTGTGATTTTTTAAAAAGATTTTTGATGCCTTGATGGCAGATACATCTCCATTTAGGGCAAACCATGACAGCCCCTTCAATAGTTTTTAAAAGTATCTTGATGGCTTTAAGATTGTATCTAAGCTTGTCTATATTTCTGAGATGAGGTATTATGTACAGTATTTACATTAGTCGGACTATTGTCCTCATCTTTGTCGGCATATTTGTCACAACGTTTCGGCCGTTGTACGCTCCGGCCTTCTTCAGGTGGTTGGAATCTCGAACTGAACCCTTTGCCATGTGTCCTCAAGGACACATGGCACAGTGGATAAAGGCGTTGGTTAGATCCAGTGACAGACCCAAAGAGTGTGAGTTCAATACCCGGTTAAGGCAGTGGAGAACATTCAGAGGGAAAATTAGCAGGAGATAACTGATAACTGACATCCATCAAACATGACATGTGGAACTAGAACAGTCTACCCCAGTGATCGAAATAAAGGGTTCAGTTCGAAATTCCAACCACCTGAAGAAGGCCGGAGTGTACAACGGCTGAAACGTTGTGACAAATATGGTGATAAAGATGAGGACAATAGTCCGACTAATGTAAATACTGTATCTAAGCTTGTCTGAAACTCAGCCAGCGCTTGCATATGTGACATACACTATGATAAAGCTGCCTGTACACACATATGCACATGTGCGTGTATATGTGTGTGTGTGTGGATATGAACATTTGATTAAAACCAATAAAATTCATATCTATCACTAGTTCATGAGCTTGCATAATCTGATCATATAAATATTTATCAATGTCTCTTCATATCTTTTGCTCTATCTCTATATATATATATATGCGTGTGTGCGTGATGTCAGTGAACACTCATTGCCACTTTTGTAATGCCAATGAATACTTGTCACTTTTGTAATGTTCGTTGTAGTAGAGACTTGGTAATCGCAGATTGTAACTATAGTACGCCGTTGAACAATACTGGTGTCAGATGCCTTTGAATAACACTCACACTCATATAACTTGCTTGATAATACTTTCTTGAATAGTAGCCACTGTATAGTGATCTGAATAGGGAAATAGTGAATAGTTGTCCATATAGTAATAGAGGATAGACTAGAAATAGAGATCTGAATAGTATAGAGGACAGACTAGGATATAATGAGCATTTAGACGTGATGCAACTTCCTACTTATGCGTTTTCTTCCACTTAATTCAATAATGGGATTGCCTGTGTTTGCTCACTGACAATCTATGTTCCGACTAAAGTGTCAGCAGTGACACTTTATTCACACACACACATACATATATATATATTATATACATACACACACACATACATATATATATATTATATACATACACACACACATACATATATATATATTATATACATACACACATACATACATATATATATATTATATACACACATACATACATATATATATATTATATACACACATACATACATACATATATATTACATACATACATACATATATATTACATACATACATATATATTACATACATACATACATACATATATATATATTACATACATACATACATACATATATATATATTACATACATACATACATACATACATATATACATATATATTACATACATACATATATATTACATACATATATATATATATATTACATACATACATACATATATATATATTACATACATACATACATATATATATATATTACATACATACATACATATATATATATATTACATACATACATACATATATATATATATTACATACATACATACATATATATATATATTACATACATACATACATATATATATATATTACATACATACATACATATATATATATATTACATACATACATACATATATATATATATTACATACATACATACATATATATATATATTACATACATACATACATACATATTACATACATACATACATATTACATACATACATACATATATATATATTACATACATACATACATATATATATATTACATACATACATACATATATATATATTACATACATACATACATATATATATATTACATACATACATACATATATATATATTACATACATACATACATATATATATTACATACATACATACATATATATATATTACATACATACATATATATATATTACATACATACATACATATATATATATTACATACATACATACATACATATATTATATACATACATATATATATATTATATACATACATATATATATATATTATATACATACATATATATATATTATATACATACATATATATATATTACATACATACATATATATATATTACATACATACATATATATATATTACATACATACATATATATATATTACATACATACATATATATATATTACATACATACATATATATATATTACATACATACATATATATATATTACATACATACATATATATATATTACATACATACATATATATATATTACATACATACATATATATATATTACATACATACATATATATATATTACATACATACATATATATATATTACATACATACATATATATATATTACATACATACATATATATATATTACATACATACATATATATATATTACATACATACATATATATATATTATATACATACATACATATATATTATATACATACATACATACATATATATATATTATATACATACATACATACATATATATATATTATATACATACATACATATATATATATTACATACATACATATATATATATTATATACATACATACATATATATTATATACATACATACATACATATATATATTATATACATACATACATACATATATATATTATATACATACATACATACATATATATATTATATACATACATACATACATATATATATTATATACATACATACATACATATATTATATACATACATACATACATATATATATTATATACATACATACATACATATATATATTATATACATACATACATACATATATATATTATATACATACATACATACATATATATATATATACATACATACATACATATATATATATATATTATATACATACATACATACATATATATATATATATATATATACATACATACATTCATATATATATATATATTATATACATACATACATACATATATATATATATATTATATACATACATACATACATATATATATATATATTATATACATACATACATACATATATATATATATATTATATACATACATACATACATATATATATATATATTATATACATACATACATACATATATATATATATATTATATACATACATACATACATATATATATATATATTATATACATACATACATACATATATATATATATATTATATACATACATACATACATATATATATATATTATATACATACATACATACATATATATATATATATTATATACATACATACATACATATATATATATATATTATATACATACATACATACATATATATATATATATTATATACATACATACATACATATATATATATATATTATATACATACATACATACATATATATATATATATTATATACATACATACATACATATATATATATATATTATATACATACATACATACATATATATATATATATTATATACATACATACATACATATATATATATATATTATATACATACATACATATATATATATATATTATATACATACATACATATATATATATATATTATATACATACATACATACATATATATATATATATTATATACATACATACATACATATATATATATATATTATATACATACATACATACATATATATATATATATTATATACATACATACATACATATATATATATATATTATATACATACATACATACATATATATATATATATTATATACATACATACATATATATATATATATTATATACATACATACATATATATATATATATTATATACATACATACATACATATATATATATATATATATTATATACATACATACATACATATATATATATATATTATATACATACATACATACATATATATATATATATTATATACATACATACATACATATATATATATATATTATATACATACATACATACATATATATATATATTATATACATACATACATACATATATATATATATATTATATACATACATACATATATATATATATATTATATACATACATACATACATATATATATATATTATATACATACATACATACATATATATATATATATTATATACATACATACATACATACATATATATATATTATATACATACATACATACATATATATATATTATATACATACATACATACATATATATATATTATATACATACATACATACATATATATATATTATATACATACATACATACATACATATATATATATTATATACATACATACATACATACATATA
>OZ038485.1:102643340-102683340 GCA_964036315.1 Acanthosepion esculentum | reverse complement strand
TTTGGGTGGGAAAGTTAATTGTAAGTTGTAGTTAATTTGGGATGGGTTAGATGTGATGGGGCATGACATGACCAGCCGAATGATCGGATCGGGCCTCTCCGACCGCCCGTCTAGCCCAGATAAGGGCCAAAGTGGTGTGCTGCAGGGTCGTGACCACTTTATACTTGGGTCATGACCTGCTCAACCACCAGGACCCCATCCCCAGGCATCACGGGTCACCACCCACGGCCAACAGGTGGCCCCATTGAGAGACTTTTACCCTCTGCAGGGAGGCAGTTGATGTATTCTGATGCCCTGCCAACAGGGCGGGGTAACTAGAATTAATAAACATTAGAGATAACAAATAGCACAAGAAATCTTGAAAAAGAAATACTAAGATAAAAATGAAAATGTAGAATTAAGCTAATCAACAGAAAATGAGACACAAAAATGTAAGATGAAAGAAGCAGGTATCAAAAAAAAAAGAAAAAAAAAGGAGAGAGCTTGAAACACACTCAATTCACAGTCTACATTGGTAAGTAGCAATTTCTTGCATTGGAAAAAAATTTATCAAAGAAAATGTCTAAGATAACCAAAAAGTCCTATTTAATCCTTTATGTTTCAGAAATAAACATAATATTACTCCAGCAGATACTCGTGATATTTCTAAGATAATAACAGATGAAATAAGGTCTGTGCTTTAAAATTCTAAATGCAGAATAATGCCTGTCAAAGATGGCATAGTAACAGACCTTTTGAAAAATTCAACAAAATTTCACAAATTATTAGCAAATCTATTTGCCCAGTGCATATGCATGATTCAAAATAGTCTACTTTGCAAAAAAGGATATACTAAAGACCCTGGTAGCTATTGCCCTGTCAAATTACTATTGACCATATACAAAACACTTACAGACAAATTAACAAATTAGAATCCTCTGCTCATGTCCGGGCATATCTCATCTAGTTATTATTTAGTACTACTCAGTTATTGTTTGCTCTGCAGGCAGGTTAGATTTAAGGCTCCAAGTCCTTCACTCATAATTTTCCCCATAGTCTAGTGGATTAAAGCATTGGTTCATGAATTTGGTGGAATTGTGAGTTCAAACCCTGGACCGAGCAGTGTGTACTTGAACTTAGGTATGAGCAATAACTGAATAGTACTAAATAAGAACTAGGTAAAATACTCCTGGACATTAGCAGTGAAACAAGAACAATCAAACCGTATAAATTAAATAAAGGGTTCAATCAAAATTCCCTGAAGGTTATTCAGATCAACAAGCACCTGATGAAGGCTGGAGGGCACAACAACAAAAATTATTGTTTGTTTGATGGCACATGAACTCCTTATGGGTCATTTAATGCTGAAACTTAATTTTCTTGGGAGCTTTGAAGTAATAAAAAAATGATATATGTTCTTCTTTTCTCACAAGTGAAATATTTTGAACACAATTTTATGGCTTCAACTAAATATATTTTGAATGTAATTTTATGCCTTCAACTAAAGATAAAATGTATTTTTGGTCATTTTGCTATAAAATGTATTGTTGTTAATTCTATTATAAAATGTATTGCTGGTCATTTTTAAAAAAATTGTATTGTTGGTAATTCTACTTTAAGTATGTATTGCTAATATTTACCGTAAAAATGTATTTTTATACTTTCATAGTGTTTTGTTTGAGGGTCACTATTTGCCCATAGCTGGGTTTGGTTTGGTTTGTTTTATGGCATATCAACCTCAATGGGTCATTATTTTTTTTTTGTCCTGGTAATATTTTTGTTTTTTCAAAAATCTATTTCTGTTAATATTATTTTTTCAAAAAGGTATAGCTGGTAATATTATTTTTTCAAAAACGTATAGCTGGTAATATTATTTTTTCAAAAACATATAGCTGGTAATATTATTTTTTCAAAAACATATAGCTGGTAATATTTTTTCAAAAACGTATAGCTGGTAAAATTATTTTTTCAAAAACGTATAGCTGGTAATATTTTTTCAAAAACGTATTGCTGGTAATATTTTTTTTTCTTCAAAAATTTATTTCTGGTAATAATTTTTTTACAAAGTATTTCTGGTATTAAAACTTATTTTTACACTTTTATAATGCTTTTTACCTCAGTTTCGGGGTTAACTATTTGCCCATAGCTGGGACCCTAACAGGTATCACTACCCCAGGTCAGGGTGGACCTGGGAACACCAGCAATTAAGAGGAGGTTTCATGCTCCTCAAAGCCTCCTGATCAGAGACCTTGCTGTTGGACGTAGTTTATCGTCTTACCCTGGACGTGGATGTAGTTTATCGTATATCCAGGATGGCCCATAGCTGGGAGCCTAACATGTGCTACCACATCAGGTCAGGGTGGACCTGGGAACAACAGCAATTAAGAGGTGGTTTTATGTTCCTCAAAACCGCCAATCTCCCGATCAGAGGCTTTGTTGCCGGATGTAGTTTATCATCATACCCAGGACTACAACAAAGATGAGGAAAATAGTCAACATGTAGATAATGATAATTCCTCATGTGAGAAACAGAGCATTGATTCTTGTACAAAAATTAAGCATCACAGATAATGCTCAAAATCTCAAGCTGCTTTATTTAAAAAAAAAAAAAAAAATGTGCATAACCAACTGTAATTATGAAATAACTTAAATAATGACCTCATTTTTTAAAAGTATAATTAAACTTTTCTATTATATTCATAATATTGTTGAAACAGAAAAAGGCAATCGAAATTCATAGCACGCATAATGAGGAAAGAGGGCTTGGAAAATTTGACACTCACAGATTGAAGACAACCTAACAAGCTTGTGTAAATGGATGGCAGAACAGGATTTAGGAGAGACAGCAAAAACAAAATTTGCTAAGAGCTATAAATAACATGAAACCATGGAGAGCCATGATCTCTGAAGGGACATGTCATATAGAAGAAGAATTATATTCGTGCTAAGCAAATACCTTTCTTGTGTTAATGCAATAGCAGAAGAGAAATGCACAGTAATTCACTAGACAAGAAAATGTAAACATCATCTGAGTATTTATCTGTGAAAGACAAAATGGTATATTTGTGAGAAGCCACTTGCAGTCATTGGGAATTATTTGAGAGGAACCAAGAAAAAGAAAAAGATTCTACTTGCAAGACATAAAAACAAATAAATGTGACAAGGATTGCTGCAGAAGGGAAAAAAAAAACAAACGCAGAAGAACCAGAGAAAAAAAATCTGAAAGACAGAACTAAGAAATGGTTTATTTCCAGTCAAATACTTCAAGATGTTTACACAGTGAAATGAGAGATGCGTAGATAAATTTAAAGCTATGAAGCAGCTCAAGTAGCCTGGTTCCATCATGGATTGAGGCAAGGTTTGCATTAATCAATACAAGTGATTAATAATTAGATTGTTGATCAGACATCACACGGAGCTGGATTGCAAGGATAAGTAATATATTAAAATTAATCATAATTTAACTGCAAGGCAAATATTACTGAATAACCGGCAGTATAGGAAAAACGATATATAAACTTTGGCAATCTTTAACCTTTGTGAATGAAAAAAAAAAAAAAAAAAACAAAAAAAAAACAATGTGCCAAAAAGACGGTTTTCCCTTGACACCACTATTATTTTAACTACCTGGCAATGTTTACTGTTTTAAAAAGGGATGATTAGAATTGTAATAAAACCAAAACATATAATTTTTTTGATGTTAGAATGCTCACCTGTTGTAACTCTGTTAGGTCAATGAATGCTTGTTATCACTTCCGAAATACTCTTTGTAGATGAAATTTTGTAATGCAGATACTGGTAGTAGTAATGCCTTCAAATAATACTCACACTAATAATACTTGTTCAAATAGTATCGCCAAACAGTAATTTGTATAATGATCAATATAGAGAAATAGTATAGAGAATAGCGATCACTTAGACGTCACGGTAATTCCCATTTATACGTTTCCTTTACAATCACATGATCTACTTATTTAATAATGGAATCATCCATATTTGCTCACTGGTGATCTGCATTCAAACTACAGCATCTGCAATGACACTTTATTCCTGTACAACAATAATGAAGGTGAATTTATAAATGTTTTTCGTTCTTGAGAATTGACAAAAATATTAAATTATTGTATATTATTTGTGATTCTGTAACACCAACCCACAATGTTTAAAGAAGGATGATCTTTGCCAAGTGTTATATACGGTATCTATGAACACTTATGGGTGTGTCCCAATCATCATAAACATGTTGGACACTATTGTAAGTTGGGGTAATATGCTGTCAAGTAGTCCACTACTAGCTGTGGTTTACCTACTTCACACTGCTGGTGAGTATTGTATTTTGTTGATGTTGTAAAGATTACCATTTCATTTCCAACCTCTGTTTTGGTTATTCCTCATTCAGTAACCCTTTCTAGGTTACAACAATAATGTTGATTGATAATTGTTATATATCGTACCTATGAAATACTTTCATGGTAATTATTGGGATGACCTTTCCTCCTTGATACCTAGACTTTATGAATTTAAGTGTACTACTAGATTGGTGGCATGTTCTCGTCATCTTATTGTTGAAACGGATAGATGTAACCATATGTTTCTTCTCTCACACTTCTTGTGTGTGGAACTCTTTTGGCTTCTTACTTTTCAGTTAACTTTGATTTTCAAAAATTTAAATGCAAGGTCAATTGTTATCTTCTGCCTTCTTAATTCCTGTTTTTTTTATTGTTTTCTCTCCTTAATAATGTTCTCATATCTCATATTCTCCAACACCTTGCATCATAGTGGCTTTATTGCCTTGCTTGGGGTGAAGCATTTAAAAAAAAACAAGAAAACTTTAGTTTATAAAGATAAATATATATTGTTATTTTTTTCTAGTATTTCTTTCATCTTTTTATGCTTACTGTCTACAAATTTTGTAGATAACGCAATATCAATTATTAATTTATGACAAGTATTTCATTCATCATATTATTTTTCTGTTCAATCTAATAGTCTATGAATTTCTTAGAGGAAAAGCCTCATCAATTATTATTCATCTTTGATATATTCCTACAAGTTTTTCTATTAAATGTATTATAATAGCCTGTGAATTTATTAGTTGAAGCATTATTACTTATTTTTCATTTTTGACTAATTTTGTTTTTTGTTCAATGGAATAGTGTATGAGTTTCTTAGATATTTCATTGTCATTTATTAAATAGAGTTTTGATTCCATTTGTGTATTTATAAACATAAAGCTGAAAGGCAGCTGATAAAATTAATCTTGCTTTAAAAGAACTCTCATAATGATGCTTAGGATGCATTTATTTCAACATACCATCACCACTGATATATATGTATATATATATATACCAAGAAAGGTTGGTAGAGTAGCATAAAGGCGCACTCAATTCAATGAAGGAATAATTTTATCTGGAAACATATGCCAATAAATCAGTTTGTTTCAGAAGATAAAAGAAAAATCAAGCACACAAAATGCAAAGAATTTAAATTCTTTCTTCTGCAATTATTGATTTTTAGACTCCATAAATGGAAAACAAATTTAATTACAGGTCCCGAATAGAATTCTCAAAAATGATGCTCCAATGAAAATAGGATAAAGAATTCTGAATTAGATACAAAGCAGAGACAAAAAATAAATATATAATAAACAATAGAATAAAATAAACTGGAATTTTTGTTGGTTGTTTTTCCATCTTTATTCCTAAAAAGCAAAGATAAATATGGTTTATGACTGAAGGTTTTCAAATGAATTCTGCCTGATTTGCTAACCGTGTTGTCTCAGAAAGCCTAACCTCACATGAAGAAACAAGGTTCAATAAGTGCAAATAAAGGGAATTAACTCCTTCAGCACATAATTAGATTTCATAGGCAGCCTGGAAACACAAGTGATGGTTGATATGCTAGTCTTGTAATCTATTACTTGTCTATTAATTCCTAACTGGGTTTCCCATAAACCTAATCTCATATAAACATTGAACAAAACACCACCTAGTAGGTATCCTGGATAACAATAGTGAGTAACCACCACTTATCTATGTTGGCCACTTCAATATTGTAAGTAATATAACAGCTTATTTTTTAGTATTCTTCTACATGAGGTGAAAGTCATATTTCTTGTCAAATGAAAAATTTCTTTGTTTTCTTCAAACTTTTATATGCTGTATGAATTTTCATAATCACTAGATATATTCAGAATATCTGTTACAATTCCAATACAGGAAGTTTTTTTATTCAATGGTCCACTATTATTAAACAAAAAATTATAATATACATGTTTGTTGGTACAATTTGTTATGCATATATAAGTCAGGTGCCATGTGTGATACATGCTTAGGCAATCATGTATCTTTCGATACATGACTGACGAGGCAGATTTTATTTTACCTCGCAGTAGGTTGCCATTTCTTTCTGTGGTAGACCAGTTGCCATCCAAGACTATAGAATCCGTTATGTCCTACTATTCACCCATAGCTGGAAGGGAGAAGAAGAGGATTCATACCTTTCCCAAGGGTATTAGCACCTAAGTGAATGTAATGACTTTGACTGGAATTCAAACTCGACTCCCCGATTCCTCAATCCAAGCCACTATCCATTACTCCGCCGTGATTGAGGAATTGGGGAGCTGAGTTCAAATGCCAGTTGAATCCATTATATTCACTTAGGTGCTAATATCCTTGGGAAAGGTATGAATCCTCTTCTTTCCCCACCAGTTATGGATAAATAGCAGGACAGACTGGGTTCTATAGCCTTGGATGGCAACTGATCTACCGCAGAAAGAAATGGCAACCTACTGCAGAAAAAATCTGCCTTGTCAGTCATGTATTGAAAGATACATGATTGCCTAAGTGTGTATCATGCATGGCACATAACTGACTATACATATATATGAAGGCAATTAGAATAAACCAGTCCATATATATATATATATATATATATATTTGAATTGGACAAAGTCCGACAATTTATTTAAAGACATTTATGATATGTTTAACGTTCTTTTTATAGATAAACAGAGCATTTGCTTAAATACTTGTATCTATAAAAAGGAACGTTAAACATATCATAAATGTGTGTGTGTGTGTGTGTGTGTAGATTTAATAGGCCAGTTAATAAAATCTGAAGAATAAAAAGCCAACAAAATGATCCCAATTTTGTCAATGAAATTTATATTTATTATATATTAACCTTTTCACTGAAATGAAGCATGAAGAGATAGATTTCAAAGTCGGAATTTTCGAATGCATTACATTCTTTTTCAACAATGCAAGGAATAAATAAAGACGTGGGACTTACTCGTCAGAGAAATGTTGGTTAGAGTTATGTATGTTTGGATTTATTTTGAAAATAAATTTCAACTCTGACCTGCGCCTTTCTTCTTGGCTGTTGAATAAAGACCCTAAAAGTACGCATCTGATGTCATTGGCACTATGAAATGGTTAGTTGAAGTGAACTGTGACAGGGAAATTATTGCTGTCCCTGATGGTTTTCTTATGGTTATTAAACCAAAGTTGGAATTCTGTTCCTGTTTTTCCAGCATAATTTCCTTGTTTGCATTTGTTGCAGAAAAGCAGATATATAAGATTTGAATTATCACAATTCAGAGCCAGTGGTTTAAATACCACGTTGAGTGCTAGTGGTTGCGAAACTGTTATCAGAATTCTGACAGAGTTATTTTCAAATGTTTCTGCTCCCCAATAACATGCAAATGTTGACAACATATCTGGTGTATATTGAGGATTTGTTGAAATTATTAAAGATCTTGTTTTTTTTTTTTATATGGTTTATGTAGAAATTAGATAAAGTGTGATCTGGAGGTGATCCCATACTTGCACCATCAGTCTGTGTGTAAATGTTACCATAATTATCATAAAATGGTACTGGTCTAGTCCAAGATAGTAAGAGTTTAAGTAAAATATTTCATCTAATATTAGAAAGTGTCAGCTTAGGATGGTTATATAGGTTTTGTATTACTATTTCTGTAATATCTTTGACAGGAACATTAGTAAAAACAAAATATAAAAATAAAAAATTCAAAATCTGTCTATATTTCTGAGATGTATTGTAACGATTTACATTGTTCAGACTGTTGTCCTCATCTTTAATGTTACATTCATGATGTTTCAGCTGTTGTACACTCAGGGTTTCTTCATGTGAGATTTGTTGGAATTTGGAACCAAATCCATTATTTAGTCTATGACAATAGATTGTTCAAATTCGTTATACCATGCCTTTGGATCTCTCAGTTTTACTAAATTCACCTTGATAAATCTCCAAGTTTTTGTTCTTTCTGCTGAGGCCAGGGATTGAATTCACAACTCTTTAGGCTAAGTCACTTCTTTGGATCAATCAACCAACACTTTTAAACACATGCCAAAGACACATGGACCAGTGGATAAAAGCTACTAGTTCTGAAAACTACCAGGAAATACTAAATCATATTTCTTTTATTTATGTAAGATAATCCTAAGGAGTCAGGCAAATCTACCTAGGTTTCATCTAAATGGATCGTTAGGATGATGCTGGCCCCTGATTATCCATTTAGGTGAAACCTAGGTAGGTTTGCCTGGCTCCTTAGGATTATCTTAGGTTTGCTCTACCTCATATATTGAGCACTTTACATAGTTGCCTTTACTCGTTTTGAAGTTTTTTCTTTGAACTTGAACTCTGGCCGATTGTTTTCGCCTTAGTTCTATGTTCTTGGATCTTTCTTTTTTCATTCCTCATTTTTCCTTGGGTACTGATTTGTTCTACTACAAGTCAAACTATCCAAGGTTTTTCCAAGCGAGTACCACCATTTATATATATATATATATATATATATATATGTGTGTGTGTGTGTGTGTTATACGCCATTGCAATTAGATCTTATTCTGCATGCTGGGGCTGGATGTAATCACCACAAAGGCAGAAAGCAAAATAACAAGAGTCATTTTCTGTGCATTAGGCTCCATTTATCACATCCAGTCTACGGAGTGAGCTCCGGGCGTCGCCAATCATGAATGTTCCTGCCGGTAAAAGAAATGCCCCTGGGGTCTACCAGACCCGCTTAAAAGCAGGCTCTGAAAATGACCAGGACAGCTGCTGGCTGTCACACAGGGTGCTGTTGCTGCTGCTACTATGACCTTGTCACCATTACAACAAAGTTGCAGTGCGGCACGGCTGCCAACCGTCAAACAAAGCACTGCTGTTGCCGGCATGACCTTGTCACCATGACAACAGTTGTGGCCTGGCTGTCACACCGGGCATTGATGCCCCCACAATTTTCCACCTTCATCACCACCACTCTCAACGACCATTACCAATTCCTGGCTTGACAACCACCTTGGCTTTCCAGCTTCAACTTGAAACATCTCAACCTCAATTCCTCCCAGCTACAAGGCTTCATCGATACCAATGCCTGCTGTCCCTTAGGCTTACCTAAACCCATTTACAAGCCATTTCCTTTACAGTCATCACCAGCGAACTCCATTCCACAGAACAGGCCTACCTCAACTAGTTTACAAGGAATTCCCTTCACCAGCAACCTACGTTCCACAGAACAGGCCTACCTTGACTCGTTTGCAAGGAATTCCCTTCACCAGTGACCTCTGTTCCACAGAATAGGCCTACCAACCCCCGCCGTCAGCTTGGCCTACCTCAACTCATTTACAAGGCATTCACTTCAGTCGACACCAGTGACCTCCATTCAACAGAACAGGTCTACCAAAACCATGCCAATCTGATGTTACCCCAGTTCAACATAACAGTGACCGCAATCAACGAAATGTGTACCGACCATATCCTGTGACATTGGCCGTGCCAGCACAAGAAATGGGTCAACTCCTGACACTATGCTTACACCAGATCACTATTCCTGTACTCTTTACCAACAATAAATGTTGTTTCAATCTAATCCTTGTTATTCCTTTCTCTCATTACCAAATGCTTATATATATATATATATATATATATATATATATATATATAAAATCTGCTAACCAAATATTTCTTATGCAAAATTAGCAGTGAGATCATCAACTCTTTTATTTTTGATCCTGGATAGGAAATTTTGTAAGAACTAAATTACTGATTATCACAAGATGACACAGTTGTACCAATCAGAATTTGCCAATCTTTTTCATAATTGAATTTCAAATCTATGTATTCTGCCTCACAAATGGACAGTGTAACAGTTTGTGGCTTTCCACTTTTCTAAGATTGATTCATTTTTATGGCTTGTCAACCCTTTGCAGGTTATTTAAAGCCAGAAAACATTTCTGAGTTATAAGAATTATTTTGGTGATAATAATGATTTACTGATACAAGTTCTACAACTTAACATATAGCTGGGGGGAAGACGCAGTGGATTCATACCTTTTCTAAGGATATTTGCACATAAGTGAATATAGCTTGAATTGAAACTTGACTCTTAGATTTCCAATTCAGCCATTATCCATTACACCATCAGCACATTAAAGCTTACAGCACCAAGCAGTCACCCATTTAAGTACTGGCCAGGCTCAACATTGCTTAACTTTGATGCTCATACAAGACCCGGTATTCCAATATGATATAGTTGTACACTTTTCTAAGATATCAATAAATTATTTGGTGACACATAACCAATGCTATGACAAAGATCTTTAGATTATCCTGTTTTTGTACACACAGAAACCAATTAAACTGTGAGATTTAACTGATTTTTATATCCTCTTATTATGAAATGAATATAATTAAGATCTGAATAGGTTGATAACAAAGTGAAATAATTGGGAGTTTCACATAGGTTATGAAATCCATTTGATCAGGTCTGTATTATATGTTTAAAATGAAGTTGTGTTGTCAAAACACTTGCTGGTGGCTATCTTTTCCCATTTAAATCAGGCCAAACAGGTTAATATGATAATAATTTTCAGAATGTCAGAAAAACACCTGAGTTTAATTTAAGTCATAAATCAGAGTGGGGAACAAAGAGTCATGCCATTTCACAAGGACATTTGTGCAAAAATGAATGCAACAGACCAGCTTGAAATTTGAAATCAGCTTACCTATTCCACTTAGTCTATTGACATCTGTTACATTGCCCAGACATCATTATTTGGACTACAATCTTTAAGCAAACAAAAAAAAACAAAAAACAAAAAAAACATTAGTTTTAAAACTTTATTCCATCACCTAATTACATGCCAGTGTAAAGCCTTATACTCTAGTTTAGTTGAAGGGGCACAAAATTGAGATTAGGTTTAAGGATCCAGGTTTAGACCCTTGAATTCTCCTTGTGTACAAAAATATTGGCTAATTGGATCAACTTACCAAGTGGTCATGCATTCATTCCCCGAATTAAGCAATGCAAAAAGTGATATACTTAGGTTCAGGGCAAGAGATGACCAATTTCACAAGAAAGAGTCAAATGATACCAGTTATTCTCTGGCATGGATAGCAGAATGAGAAAAATCTATACTCGTGGATTGAATGTAGCCTGTAACAGTTACAGTAAGTAAATAAGATAAAATAAACTCTTTTCCATCTTGCAAAAAAAAAAAAAAAACTATAATAAAAAAAAACCTATTAAAAAAAAAAAAAGAGAAAATGGAATGACATTAATAAGCTGAGCTTTATCCCAGAATTAAAAAAGAAAATGGCTCTCCCTCTTTTTATCACGTGTCTTTGTTGGGATTTGACATCAGCATATGACTCGGTTAACTGAAATCCAGATTTAAATCACAATACAAAAATGACTACCATTCTTTCACCTAAACCCCAGTGCCGATTTTCTCTACTTGCATGTTATAGAGAGTAGTCAAAGGAAAACATGACTGTCTTGTGAATTCCTGCCGTAATAAAGAAGACGTACCGTTTCTTTCTATTTTTGTAGACTATGAGGACATTGTGAATCTAAGAATTACTTTACACAATAGCCTTTGGGTCAAAACTGCTGGAAGATCACTATGACAAAGACTTGAAGGCTTGAGAGTAAAATGATTGAAATATGATAATTTAGACAATTTTTCTTGCCAGAAGCTATCTTACACATTTATAAATCTACCATTCATTCAGGCATTGAATATTGCTGCTGCATCTGGTCTGGTGCTTCTGCTATCTATTTAGAGATTCTTAATAAAATCCAAAGAAGAATCTGTAATGTTATCAGTCCTGACCTGGTATCGCAGCTTCAGTCACTTTCCCACCATTGTCCTATCACTCTCTGTGCTTTTTTATAAATATTTACATTGAAATTGTTCTGATGAGCATTCCTTTTTGGTACCTGGGCTTTGAAGTGTACTACTAGATTGGCAGCAAGGTCTCTTCATTTTATAGTTGAAGTGGCTAGATGTAACTATAAATTCTATGCAAACAGTTTCTTCTCTCACATTTCATGTTTGTAAAACTCTTCTGGTTTCTTGACTTATAGTCAACATTGATCTTCAAAAATTTAAATGCAATATCATTATTTTTTATTTTCCCCATTCAAGTTCTTTAACTTTTCTCTCTCCTTAATGCTTCCTTTTTCTCAGTCTCTCACATTCAGTAACAACTTTCATCTTAGTGGCTATATTGCCTTGCTTGGGGTGAAATGACTAAAAAAATCTTAAAGAGTCTCTTAGTAAACCTATTCTACTCTGGGCACCATTGATAAGATTGTACATCTCATATTGTAATACTTTTTACAAACAACTGACTCAGGATTTTGATTACAGATTTTCAAGGCTGAAAAGCTGTCAGGATCTTTCAGGATTTAAAGATTGGAACGAAATATTATTATTCCCCAATTTCCTCCAATTTGGTCTTCAACAAGACTTAGTGAACCGACTATTTTTACAATCACAGAAACATTTTGATCTAACGTCCTACAAATAGCTAATCCTAGCTATCATGCAAAAATTCTGGTAGAATTATCTAAGAGATGGCTTTAATATTGTAAATAGGAGACTGACAAAGTTAACAAACTACTGCAGTTTCTAGGCAAATGCATTTTTCCTTGAATCGAGTTTTCTGGAATATGCTGATATGGTTGGTTTTAGGATCCTAAAGAGAAGATTGACTGGTCCATTCAAATTAATTGGTTGCTGTCTACACAAAGATAAGATCCTACCATCATGTTCTGAACAGATATCTTCATATGATCTTCGTTGAACCATGAAAAACAAACACCTGAGGGGATATAAATTGTATCTCTTTCTGCCCATGTTTGAAAGAGGTGATAATTATTGTATTCACAATCTATTCTTTGTTTGCTAACCATCATCAAACCATTCTTCTAAGCTGTGTGTGCTTTTCTTATTAAAGAAAACAAGGAGCTAGGTGATAAAATACAATGGGTACTTGAACAGCTGCTGTGGGGTGGCAGCTAGAAAGCAGTTCTCACAAGTCATTGATACCTGATGGAAACTACCACAATGACCTTGGTTCTTACCTATCTTTTAATTTATTTAATATTTGTTTTAAACTGAGATGAGATGTTTGTATTTCTGATTAACAATATCTTTATTGTGATCATCAGAAAGATGGAGTATTTCTAATTCTTTTGTTAGGTTGTATCAAAAGAATTTGTTTCTATTTTTTAAAATTCAGATAAGGCTAAATTTTGTCTGTGTCCCCATATCAGTAAAACAAATAGCCTGAATTGTTAATACATAATGAATGTTTACCAGCCTTTTATATATATTACTGACAAATGGCATTTACAACAATAAAGGTAATATTTAATTTGCATCATTTTTTAAAACCATATTTCAATAAGTATTTTTGTGTCATTTATTTTTAATACAAATCTTTTAACAATGTCATATGAGCAATGTTTCTATCAACATTTTTAAAATCATTGTGTTTGTATAGAAAGAATTTATATCTGCCTTTCCAAAGTTCAGTTGTAAGTTAGAAAACTTATAGCATTCAAAATAAACATTGTTGTCATCTGCTACTTCACATTACAAATTACAAATCAGGTTTTATGGAATCATCAAAATAATCTGTTTAATTCAATTTTCTTAAAACTATACCAAATTATTTAAGCAGTTGAAAAAAATCCCAAGTTTGCTGAAATCATTTTTAGTATTAATATAAACATTAGAAAATTATTCAAATGTTACTCTCATCATTACTTTGATAGAGTGGGAAATTCAAGTGGACTTTGTATAATGACAACAAGAAATTTATAAAAGATTTCTTACTGAAAATGTTGTTCATACAGACTTTTTTAGAAAGGTGTAAGTAATTGTTTGATAACTTTTCTGTTTATAGAAAAGGTACTTGGTCAAACACATGTCCACATTTTTGTTCTTTTCAAATGCTGATGGTCAGATTCTCCTTCACATTCCATTTGAATGCATCATAATTGATAACAGATAGGTATCCATTTTTGGGATTTATTTCTATAGACTACTTAACACATTTAAAATTCTTAAACCATTTTTAGGTAATATGGTCAGATATTGTATCATTTTCTCACACTTCTTGAATTCTAGTAGCAATTCTATGAGATTCAAAATAATTTGCCAGAATCTCAATACTTGTTTATAGCATTATAATATCTGAAACAGAACAGTGATCTAAATAGTACTGATAATAGATATATATGTTGAAAATAATAATATCATGGACTCATATATCGTCTTTAGATATGTACATGAAATTTTGCAGCTTTTTTATTATTAGACAGCAGATTTATTGACGTTTGGGTTGAAATCACAATTATGAACCTTGTAACCGATTAGGGTAATAGGGGCACCACATGTACTGTATCCATAGCAGCGGGTGTGTCTAGGGCAAGATACACTGCAGGAGCCCGTCCCTCTTCAGACTAGTTTTGTCTATATATATGTGTGTGTGTGTGTGTGTGTGTGTATGTGTGTAAAGAAAAGATGGATTTTTTATTTATTAATCTGACTTGAACATTATTTTGCACACATCCGTAGAAAATTCTATAACGCGAAGAACATGAAGGAATTATTTGCAAAAACTGAACCAAAAAATATATTGGATTTTCTTGGATAAATAACTATACTGTTTAACAAATTTCTGGATAAATAACTATACTGTTTAACAAATAAAAGGAGTGTATTCAAATATGAGTATCCATTAAAAATAATGTTGAGGTAATATATATATATAAATAAAAAGAAAGAACAGTAAGATATATAATCTGGTGTTCTTATAGATATTTTTATTTTTACACAATAGTGCTCAATGTAAATTTACAGAGCATTAATATTATAAATTAACTGATTTAAAATGTTTTTTTTTCACTACACAGTAATAACCATGTTTCAAAAATGGAAGCTAAAAGGTTTGAATTTAATTTTGTTATTAAATTAAATTCATTAGTTCCATTTCCTCGTCAAGCGAATTTGGAGTAACTTATTTTTTTACAATTTACAGTTTTAAAGGCACGGCAAATATTCACAATTGAGTGTTTCCAAGGATACAGAGAAATCCACTCATCTAGACAAGGGTTGCTAGCTTGTTCAATTTCAAATTTTCGTTGTATCAGTTAATAGTTACACTCAAAAGTGGGGTTATGTTTAGGGATGGGTAGGGATGTATTTTTCAACAAATTCTGACATCCGCTAAATGCATGTCGTCTGGGTTTTTTATAAAAATTTTATTGTTAACGGCAAAATTCTTACGGTATTTTTTCTATTTGTATACTTAAAGATTTTGGGGGGCTGTTTGGGCTAGAATATGTTTAATTTAACTACAATTCTAAAAATTTTTCTTTTTAATTTTTAATAGACTATATTTCTTTTTAAAACCAAGTAAATGTATTAGAATTACTTACAGTATGTAAAATTATTTTTTTATATCGAGTATAAGTATGTATATTACCAGGTTACATTTTTTTTTTAAAGTAAAATTTATGACAATGACAGCAAAAATAGCTAAATTATTTCACTGATTCAGTAAACTTTCATTTTTTATAAACTTAGTAATATATATTTTTTCATGTATGTACAAAAGGCATGGGTCATTTAATGTCCTACATATTCTAACTTATCATATTAATTTCATTTAACTTTAGGTGTTTTATTGGATTCTTTTAAGTGTTTGAAGTACTTTGAGAGAGGTGTTATGGTTAGAATCCGTTTTATCTAACTACAATTTTAAAACCAATTTTAAAATATTTTTACTGTTAAATTTAATCAACTATATTTTTTTATAAAACAAGTAAATGTAATAGAATTACTTACAGTATTTAAAATTATTTATTCACATCAAATATAAGTATGTATTTTACCAGGTCTCATTTTTTTAAAATTTAATTTTTAAATATTGTTTAAAGAAAATTTTTGACAATGACAGCACAAAATAGCTATTTCATTTCTCTGATTCAGCAAATTTTTATTTTTTATAAACTTAGTAATATATAGTTTCTCATGTATGCACAAAGGACATGGGTCATTTAATGACCTACATATTCTAGCTTTTCTTATTAACTTCCATTTTACTGTAGGTGTTTTATTGGATCCTTTTAGGTGCCAGAAGTACTTTGAGAGAGATGTTTGATTTTTATATTTATTTATCCTAAACGAACTTTGATGTTGGTTGAACCTTTTTTTGAACTCATGGCTAGTGCAACCTATATATATATTTTTATGTTTTCAGGATTTTCAATACCAATGCAATATATCTTTTATTGAAAGGCTTATAGGAATGAAAAACTGTAAACATTACAATACATTAAGTTTCTTTATGGATAGATAGAACAAAAGAAAGATGAGAGAGAGGATGCAAGAGGAAAAAAAATTCATACATTACTTTTTCTCAAAGGAAAAATGATCTGTGCTTGTACATTGGAAAAGTTAAAAGAGAAAATGAAGATGCACAAAAGGTCAGAGAAGAACAGACACACACAAAATAATGGTTAAGTATAAAGTTTTCAACATGTGTAGAAATTCTATGTATCAAGTCTTATTTATAGCTATGGGTGGTACTGAAAAGTTCAAACTCAGAAGAATGACCTATGAGTGGTACTGAAAGCCCAACTCAGAAGAATGACCTTGAGCTATGAAATTTATAGCCTTCCTTGTTTCCTGTTTAGCATTGGGTTTCAAGTTTCTTCTAAAGTTTTCTCATTCTCTTTCACTCCAAGTAGTCCCTTGCGTCTTAATGGCATTATCACTGTGCTTGTTTTAAAAAAAAAAAAAAAAAAAAAATTAAAAAATATATATTCTCTCAGAGGCTCAACACACTTCCTACTTTGTTTCTCAAATTTCTCTAATCTTTTTCAAAATTCTTATCTTTGGTCATTGAAATACTTAATTTGCAAAGTGTTATCTGAGAAATTTGCAGTTTCACTTTGTAGTTTTTTTTTTCTTATATTATATAGCATCAGTTCATAGGCAATCATTGCTCTCCAGATTCCTTTTCTTTATTATCTATGAATTAACATGTATTCTCTGAAAGGAGGTTAGCATCTACCACATTTCACCTATTCAGGCTAACATTTTCTGCAGACATGAAATGGAACAATTATATTGAATCTATTGCTAGGTTTCCTGATAAGAAAGTTAGTTTATTGTCTCATGTTAGACAATTTTTCTCACCAGAATCTATCTTACATATTTATCAGTCTACCATTCATCTATGCATTGAATATTACTGTCACATCTAGCCTGCTGTTTCTGCTAGGTATCAAAGATTCTTAATAAAATCCAAAGAAGAGTCTGCATCAGATGTCTTGGCTTCAGTCACTTTCCAACAGCCATAATTTAGCTTCCTTATGTCTTTTCTATAAATATTATCATGGTAAATGTTCTGAGGAGATTTCCTCTTTGGTACCATGACTTTACAAAGGTAAGCACACTACCAGATTGGCAGCTAGGTATCATCATTTTACAGTTGGAATGGTTAGAACCAACCATAAGTTCTATTATAACAATTTCTTCTCCTGCACGTTCTGCTTCGGGAAATCTCTTCTGGCCTCTTGCTTCCCAGCCAACTTTGATCTTCAAAAATTTAAATGCAATGTCAAACATTATATTTGATCTTCTTTGTTTCTGTTCTTTTTCCTTAATATTCTTTCACACTCAGTAATCCCTTGTATCTTAGTGGCTTTATTACCTTTCTTGGAGGTGAAATGATTAGAAAAGAAAAAAGGATAGAGAATTGGATTCCTGTTGCTTTCTCCATGTTTTGGAAGTCAGTGCTTTCCTCCTTTTTTTTCTTCTTTTTTTTAATCAGTGTCACCCCATGCAAGGCAGTAAAGCCACTAAGACACAAGGGGGGTTACAGGGCATAGAAGAATTAAGAACAGAAACATTAATAATAAGTGGGAAGAGAAAAGACTAATCAGGAGGACAGTAGATAGTGATTGGAATTGCAAATAAATTTTTGCAGATTAAAGTTGGCTGGAACGCATTAAGCTGGAAGGGAATGCCAGAAGCTAGAAATGTGAGAAAAGAAACTCTTAGCATAGAATTCAGAGTTACATCTAGCCAGCTCAACTGTAAATTGATGAGATCTCAATGCCAGTCAAGTACTGCACTTAAATTAAAAAAAATCTACGTACCATAGCGAAGAGCTCATCCAAACAATTACTATGTAAGTATTTATAGAAAAGGCAAAGAGAGGCAACCATATGGCGGCGGGAAAGAGATTAAAGCTGAGCTGCCAGATCAGGACCAATAATATTACTTCTTTGGATTTTATCAAGGAGATCAAGGTAAATAGCAGGGGCACTGGGTCATATGTAGCAGCAATATCCTAAGCATGGATGAATGTTAGACTTATAGATATGTAAGATAGATTCTAAGAGAAAAATTGTCTTGTATGAGACAGTGAACAAATATTCTTAGCAATTGATCTAGCAGTGGATTCAATATAGTTTTTCCAACTCATGTCAGAATGTTAGCTTAAGAAGGTGCAATGAAGCACTTTCCTGGAGGTTAGCATCAGCCATGCTGATGGAAGGCAGTGAGAGGTCTCTCAGATGATTAATGGAGAATAGTTTAGTTTTGGAGACATTAAAATTAACAAGACATCTTTTTCCCCAGTTAATGATGGACTTGAGATCATTTTGGACATCAGCTGCCATTTTGACCTTGTTAGACTGATCAGTCTTACTATCAAAGGAGTAAATGGTTGTGTCATCAGTATAGAGACAAAGTTGAGAGCTGATGTCATTGGGAAGGTCATTAATGAAAAAAAAAGAGTAGAACCAAGAATAGAGCCCTGGAGGACACCCGTGTTAGCACAAAAGGATCTAGACAAGTGGCCATTCAGGATAACTTTCATTTCTCAATTTGACAGGAAAGACTGGATCAGTTTAAAAAAAAATGTCCGGAGATACCAAAAATTTTCAGCTTGAGAAGTCCTAAATGCCAAACCCTGTTAAAGGCTTTTGAGAAGTCTAATGCTACAGTTTGGGCTTCACTGTTTTTATCTAAAGCATGAGAGTCTCTTTTGGCAATTATCATCAGTACATAGAGCAGTTGACCTGGAGAAACAAAAACAATATTGCTTCTCTAAAAAAGGCCCTGCGGTGAAAGATGATGAATCAATTCAGCATTGATTAGGGCCTCCTGGAGTTTCCTAAAATGAGATAGAAGGCTAATAGGCTGATAGCTGAAAGGGTTGGATGTTTTTTATTTAAAAACCAAAACAACAGATAATAACTTTCAGTAGGCAAGAAATCAGGAGGCATCAAGGCATTTATTATACAGTTGAGAGAGAACAGGAGCCAGTTCGGGAACACATGTCTTAATGACTATTAAAGGGATACCATCGGGTCCACATACTTTGTGGGGATCTAGGTTAGAGATGATAGCAGAAACCATAAAATGGATTATACATGTATCACTCAACAGAAATTCATTTTTAAGTGTGATGTCAGGCAGGGATACTCTGGATGAGTCAAAAGTAGCATTTAAGAAGAATTTACAGGCAAAGCATTCAGTTAAACTATTATGTGATATATGTCCTCATGTATGACAGTGAGTTCTAGTCAATCTCCTTAAAGATGAAGGAGGGACTTAAAGCTACAGAAACAGGGTTCTACAGAAGGATACCATGGACTGAACATGTGAAGAATGATGAAATTTTAGAGAAAATGGAAACAAAAAAGAAACTTATAGTTATTAGGAATTAAAATTTCTAGGGGACATAATGAAAAAAGGTTTCGAAAATCTGATACTCACAAGAAAATTGAAGGCAAGAGAGACAGAAGAAAACAACACAGAATATTCTTAGCACGCTTGAGATGGTTTGAACAGGGTTTAGGAGAAATAACAAAAAGACAACATTTATTAAGAGCAACAAAGGACAGGATGTTGTGGAGAGGCATGATTGCCTATGCCCTGAGGAGACATAGCATGTAAAGAAGAAGTTGGCTAAAACTACTAGTTAATAGGTAAAATTGACATATTTGGGAAAGATATTAGAATAATGCAGACCTTCTACTGGTATACAAACCACCAGCATATCAATAGAAAATGAGTTCAGTAAATATACAAAAATAGAAAGGAGTTAAGACAAGGATGTGTCTTCTCACCAGACTTATTCAACCTATACAGTGAGGTGATTCTGAGAGAATTAGAAGTCCTACAAAAACAATAGAACACATGATTGTTAGCAAAAGGAACAGCCCAACATATAAATTATAAATTGGAGCTAACAGAATGAAACAAGTACAACAATTTAAATATCTGGGAAGATGACTGAAAGTGCGGCATGTAAATCCAAAGGCACATTGGTATAGTGAAAGATGAATTCCAAAAGATAAGCAGAGTAAAAAAAGAAAAGGCTACTGAACTGTTACGTAATATTAATCCTCCTTTATGGCAGTGAATGCTGGACAATCTCTCTACAGATGAATAGGAGACTTGAAGCAACAGAAATGTGGTTCTATAAAAGGATACGGAGAATGCCATGGAACGAACAGGTGAACAATGACAAAGTTTTAGAGAAAATTTAAACAAAAAAGAGACTTATACTTAAAAGCAGAAAGAGACAATTGCTAGGGCACATGAGGAAAGAGGGTTTAGGAAATTTGATACTCACAGGGCAGATTGAAGGCAGAAGGGACATAAGAAAACAGCACATAACCTACCTAAGGAGCTTGAGTAAATGGATGGTGGAACAAGGCTTATGAGTGATAAGAAAAAGACAAAATTTATTAAGAGCTACAAAGAAGAGGCAATTTTGGAGAGCCATGATCACTAGCAACCTGAATGGTCATGGCACAGATTAGAGGAAGAATGTTTATCCACTGATCATAGACTGCCATTACTTGTACTTAACCAACTTCCATAATACTGTAATATTAAGCGTAAAGTTGGCTTATCTACCATCAAATGATAATTAATTTTTCATATTTTCACAGAGATATTTGTTCTTGGACACGTATAATTTTTCTCTTTTCTTTCTTTTTTCTACAGCTTTTCCTTCATTCATTCTTTTTTCTTATCCTTTCTTTTCCTTATCTCTTTCCTACCTTCATTTTTTTTTTTACCTATTTTCTTTTTCCTTCTGTCCTTGCTTTCTTCTTCCTTTCCTTTTCCCCTTTATCTTTAGTGCTTCTTACCTCCATTTGTTTCCTATTTCTGTTTTTCATTCTTTTCTTTCACATCCGCTTCCCTTTATCTCCTCCTTTCATTTTTTCAATCATCCTTTCTGTTTCATTTTCTTCCCTCCTTTTATTTTTTTCAATTCTTCTTTCTCTCCCCTCTCTTGTCTTACTTTCAATTCTTCTTTCTCTCCTCCTCCTCTTTTCTTACTTTCAATTCTTCTTTCTCTCCTCCTCTCTTTTCTTACTTTCAATTCTTCTTTCTCTCCTCCTCTCTTTTCTTACTTTCAATTCTTCTTTCCTTTTTCCTTATATTTCCTTTCCATCTTCCTTTTCTCATTCCTTTCCACTACATTCATTTCTCTCCACTTGTTACTTATCCTATCTTTCACTCTTCCTTCCCGCCTGCTCTACCTCCACTTCTTTCTTCTGCATCATCTTTCCTTTCAATCATCCCTCCGTCCACATATCCTTCCATCTCCATCACCCCGCATTCTCTTTCTTTTGCTCACCTATCATCTTCCCCATCCCCCGCATTCTCTTTCTTTTGCTCACCTATCATCTTACTCTTCCTTTCTTTTTCATAAGGTTTCACTCTTAGCACCATTCTGGAATACTCTATGCTGGTCAGATTTCATATGTTCAAAACTTACCTAACTGAATCCTTATCCTGACTCTTCATTTTCTTCTCTTGATTCCCAACTCCGAAGATAATGTGTTATTCAATGATCATGGCAAGTAACTGTCAGCATCTTTTCCACTCCGCTCAGTGAATATGTTGAATGAACATGTGAAAGATAACACTTCATGAATTTATTCAGTGTAAAGCTCTTTATGACAAATGTCAAGTGAGATGATCTGAGTTATGCTAATTGAATTTTATGTACAATGGTCTTGATTCCTTTTATTCCATAGATAACATTAAGATCTGTTTTTTTTTTAATCAGTATCTTTCCCTACACGATAAGGATATTTAATGTTAATATGACAATTTATACATTAATATTATAACATTTAACATTTCTTGTTTGTTGCTTTGATACAGAGTTCCTATAAGTACATTCTTTCAATTTACCATCAACATTTACTTGACAGTGTATCGAAAGTATTTTCATATTTTATAGATTTTACTCCAAAGTTTACTTCATAAACATATCTAAATTCTATAGATGATGTCATTATGTTATAAATCCTAATAAACCCATATTAGGGTGGCTCAAAAGTATATTCATATTTTATAGATTTTACTCCAAAGCTTACTTCATAAATATATCTAAATTCTATAGATGATATCATTATGTTATTAATCCTAATACCCCATATTAGAGTGGCTCAAAAGTATATTCATATTTTATAGACTTTCCCTTTCATTGAGGAATGTGTGATGTGGTATAATATCTAACGCCTCAGGAGGACTGATTCGTTTTCTACAGTTTTGCAGGTTATTTAAAGCCAGAAAATATTTTTAGATTGTAAGAATTTTTTTTGAGATAATGATTTAGTAATACAAGTCTTACTAATTAATTCATAGCTGGTGGGAGAAGAGGAGGATTCATAACTTTCCCAAGGATATTCATGTATAAATTTTGTGATGTCAACAAACACTCATTGACACTTTTGTAATGTCAACGAATACTCATTGTCACTTTTGTAATGCTCGCTGTAGTAGAGACTTTGTAATTGCAGATACAACTATAGTAATGCCGTTGAACAATACTGGTGACAGATGTCTTTGAATATCACTCGCACTAATAGTACTTGCTTGGTAATACTCACGTGAAAAGTAACCACCGAATAGTAATCCATAGAGTGATCACTTAAATGCCACGCTAATTACCATATATACATTTCCTTTACCATTACATGATCTACTTATTCAAAATGGGATTGCTTGTGTTTGGTCTCTGGTGATCTGTGTTCAAACTCCAGTGTCGGTAGTGACATTTTATTCCTATATAACAATAAGTTAATATAATGAACCCAATTGGAATTTGAACTCAGCTCTCCAATTAAAAATTCCAAGCCATTATCCATTACGCTGCTCACATATCCAAGCTTACAGCACCTGATATTCCCAAGCAGTCACCTTAGATACTAATTAGGCATGATATTGCTTAACTTCGGTGATCATATGGGAGCCAGTGTTTCAACATGATGTGGCTGTAAGTTGGCTCAGGCTGAGAAATTGGAGAGCTGATTTTGAATTCCAGTTGAGTTCATTAGATTCACTTAAATGCATATACTCTTGGGTATAAATCCACCACTCCCCCCAACCCCTAGCTGTGGTTGAATTGTAGGGCAGACTTCTGTGTTCTATAATCTTGTGTGGCAACCAGCCTACTGCAGGAAGATCTTCTGTCTAGTCAGTCATGAATCGAATTAAACATGATCACCCAAGTGTGTATCATGTACGACACTGAACTGACTGACATTCATGCATAAATTTAAAAACTATGACTATGGCATTAAAACCAAAACATTGACCTAAAAAACTTAAAAATTTAAATGCATTTTCAATCACCATCTTCTGTCTTCTTGAAATCTGTTCTTTTATTGTCCTTTCTCCTACAGCCTTTTCTTTCACTCTCCGTAACCACTTACATCTTACTGGCATTATTGCTTTCCTTGGGGTAAAATGATTTAGAAAAGAAAGAAATAACCTTGTCAGATCAAGACTTTCATATGGATTCCATGCATGGGACTGGATCCTTTCAGAAATATCTGAACTGTCAGTTGTACACAAACACTTTCTCAAATCAATGACTAAAAATAAATCCCAGCAAATGAAGCCTGTAAGTCTTAGAGGTGACCATCCTTATTCAAACACCACGGACTGGTAATACAGAATCACAAACTGTACCAGAAATCATATTAGTTCAGGACTACCAACAGCAGCAACAACCAAAATGGATAGAACTCGAAGTTGTTCATATTTTATATTATTTCAAACAAAACATTAGGAAGTAAGCCCCTATCAATACTAGAAGGAGTGATAACAGTGGACTTGTGAAACCTATTTTCTTGAAAACCGTTTTAATTTTCCAGTCTTTCCTATCAAATCGTGAAATGAAAGTTATCCTGAATGGCGACTAGTTGATATCCTTTCATACTAATGCAGGTATCCCCCAGGGCTTCTTTCATATTAATGCAGGTATCCCCCAGGGTTCCGTCCTTGATTCTACTCCGTTTTTAACTTTCATTAATGACCTTCCTGATGGCATCAGCACTCAACTTGGTATCTATGCTGATGACACAACCATTTACTCCTGTCTCGATAGTAAGTCTCATCAGTTCGATAAGGTCAAAATGTCAGCTAAAGTCCAAAGCAAAATTCAGTCTATTGTTAACTCGAGCAAAACAAGTGTGTGCTCATTTTAACACCTCCAAAACTAAACTGCTCTTCATTAATCATCTGAGACCCCCCCTCTGCTTTCCCTCAGCATGGCTGATGCTAACCTCCTGGAAAGTGATTCATTGTGTCTTTTTGGCTAATGTTCTTGGCTGACAAAGTGGAAATAGGTATCCCAGCACTCAGCTTACAGCCGATGAAATTCTTAACTAAACACTAAAAAATGCATATATTCAACTCGCCGTGTTATTTCATTCAATATCTCCATAAAAACATAATGCATACCAAATAAAAGCTTATTTAATGAACTTTGTTTCTATCTTATTTATTTTTATATGTACTACAGTGTGCCATGAACATTACAGTTTGAAAATAGAGACATTTTGGTGATTTCGCAAAATATTGGCCATTTTTTTTTTCACTGACGGCAGTTTAGACTTCCTCAAATTTTGTAATATGCACACTCCGCAGGGTTTGGTAACACGTTAGTTTGACAGTTATCTTTCTAAGCTTTATTTTCATATATTTTATATTTTTTAATTTTAATAAAAACTTTGTAAACAATTGAAATGAAAAGCTTGATCGTAAAATTCAAATGCTTCTTGTAAAAATAAAAACACATAAAATATGTCATTAAAATGCTCATAATAATCTATGAAACTAAATCAAAATCAAATATGAAACGATTGTGCGATTATGTGTAGCCATGTGCGACTCGCTCGGCCATCATTTCAACTCCACGCGTGACTCAATACACAGTGCCAACACGGACGCAAAAGAATCAACCAGCATGTTTTCTATGGACGAAATTTTCAAGGAAATTGCTAAGAATTTGTTTTAAATATTAATTTTCTATGATATGTAAAATGTAAATGGGATTTAAAAACCATTTTCGTCATAAAAAATATGAAACAAAAATAGATTTGTTTACTTTACGCTCAGATTCAAATCACAAAAAAAACATAGGACTTATTGATCTAAAAATGTTCATATTCAAAGAATGAGATAAAAAAAAACATTCTACAAAATTTCTAGAATGTCTTTTATGTTTTTGCAGTATTCTCACAATAATTATCAGCATTTCAGTTACCAAGTAACATTTTGTTTAAAATTACCCATTCAAACAATTTTCTTACTTTTTAAATTATCTAATGAATGGATAATTAGTTACGATTTATTGCGATCTAGATACAAATTTATGATTATAACTTAGTAATATTTATTTCATATGGATTATTAGTAATCATTAGTGGGTATTGCTTGGTGTGTGTTAAGCTTATCTCTCTCTACAGTCCAGAAATTGTACATGTTGAGTCAGGACTGTACTTGTTCAGTATTTGCTCCATATATATTCTAATCTGTTGATTTTAGGTCATTTTAACCATGATAAATGGAAAGAGCACCCCCAGAAATGGCTAGATATAAAATTTGGTGTTTCTAGTGTAAAAATATTCATTTTATGATATAATTCAAGCAAGTCTAAAATCGGCCTTTCCAATACCTTGTGACAAAGGTTAAAAAGTAATTTTTTTCAATTTTGAAGTGGAATAATCCAGAATATATCGATTCTATCACTCCCTAAAAAATTAGGCATGTTACTGGTATAATCCTAATGTGATATTTGAAATTTGGGATGAATGTGGATCTTATTTCCAGTTTTATGAAATGTCAAATCTCAGGTTATGAGTTGTTTGCACGTTGTTGCAGAAGTTTTGATTTATAAAATTTGCATATTCAGACTGAATTTATTTAAGAAATATGCAGTGATACTATCTGTAATTTTATTATTAATTTCTTTGTTATGTACCTAACAAGCTAGTATAATTTTAACTGTTGTTCTTAATTACTATTTAAAATATAGGAGTCCAAATATGGTATTTTGTCCTAATTCATAATAGACAAAAAATGGCTACATCGAGCACATGTGTAAAAATAAAAATAAATCTGCCAAAATTAAACGGTTTGAGATATTTTGATGAAATAAAAACTGCTAAAGTTTCTTTAATCATGTAGGTTAAGAAGATGCAATCAGGTAACACCTAGTACCTGTTTAAAATTTTCATCTGTGATACCTAGTAGAAAGACTATATTGCATCCATTGCTAGGTAAGCTCCTAAGAAAGTTGGTTCTCTGTGTCGAGCTAGACAGTTTTTTTATATGCAGAATCTGTCTTACATAAGTCTGCCATTTGTTCATGCTTAGAATATTGCTGCCACATATGGTCTGGTGAAACTGCTATTTAGCTAAGAGATCCTTGATAAAATCCAAAGGAGAATTGGCAATATTATTGGTCCTGATCTGGTGGCTTGGCTCCAGTCAATTTCCCACCACTGTAAGGTTGCCTCCGATTGCCTTTTTGATGAATACTTTCATGGTAATTGTTCAGATTAACTCTTCATAATGGTACCTTGACTTTTTAAAAAAAATTTAAGTGCAGTACTAGACTGGCATTGAGGTCTCATCAATTTGCAGTTGAGTCGGCTAGATGTAACTATAAATTCTATGCTGTTTTTTTTACTTCTTGCTTGTGGAACTCTCTTCTGGCTCCATGCTTTCTAGCCAACTTTAATCTTCAAAAATTTAAATGCAATGTCAATCGCTATCTACTGTCTTCCTGATTACTCTTTTTGTTCTCACTCATTAGTAATGTTTCTGTTTCTAATTCTTTCATACCCACTAACTCCCTTGTGTCTTAGTGGGTTTATTGTCTTGCATGGGGTAATCTTGATTAAAAAAATACAAAGATTTTATAAATTTCAACTGACAGTAGCACTATTTGGTCAAAGAGTTTTTTAATAAATAAACATAATATTCCCATTAGAGATTAGGAGAACAAATATGAGACTTGTTTTGTTATTTACTTGTCCCCTCTAGGGTAGTGGGATACGGCACAAGGCCAGTTTAAAGTGGGGAGCCTAAGCATGTGCATAAGGGTTAAGGTAAAAAAAACTGCTCAATCCCAGCAATCACTGTTGCACTGGCATTGATATTCCACTAACCTTCCATCTTTGGTGTAATGAGGAAGGTGCTGTTACAGAGAATCCCTGAGACCAGGCATCTCTCATTTCTTGCGTTCAGTCTGAAGACATAAACACAATTGAGAGATAAGATCTAATTTGTCCGCCTGAAGGCAGATACTACACTTTGATCCTAGCCTGATAGCTAAGGACTTACTTGACTTGTTTAGCAGCATATCAGCTCCTTATGGGTCATTTAATGCTGAAATTTAATTTTCTTGGGAGCTTTGAAGTAATGAAAATATGTTATATATCATTCTGCTTTCACAACTGAATACATGGTAGATGATACTCAGCTTTTTTGCATGTACATGTTTGTGTGGACATAATTACTAAAGGTGGTGATATGTGCGTTTTATGTTGTAGTTTTGCTGAAGTAATATTTTGGAATACAGTTTGATTTAAGGAATTGTAGGATATTATCTGGATTAATATCATGAAAGAGTTCTTTCATGTTGATTGATGTATTGTTGGTAATTTTACTATAAATAGGTATTGTTGGTAATTTTTTTTTTTTTTTTTACCTAAAAATGTATTGCTGGTATTTTTACTATAAATAGGTATTGTTGGTAATTTTACTATGAATAGGTATTGTTGGTAATTTTACTATAAATAGGTATTGTTGGTAATTTTACTATAAATAGGTATTGTTGGTAATTTTAAAAAAAAATTTTTTTTACATAAAAATGTATTGCTGGTATTTTTACTATAAATAGGTATTGCTGGTATTTTTACTATAAATAGGTATTTTTGGTAATTTTTAAAAAAATTTTTTTTTTTTACATAAAAATGTATTGCTGGTATTTTTACTATAAAAATGTATTTTCAGTGTTTTATTTTAGTTTAGGGACTCACTATTTAACCATAACTGGGACCCTAACAGATGCTACCAGCCTAGGTCAAGGTGAACCTGAGAACAACAGCAATTAAGAGGTGGTTCCATTCTCCTCAAAACCTTCAATATCTGTTCAGGTGCCTAGGAGTGAAGAAAATCTTGAACAACATAGGTTGCTTCGTCTATGAATATCAAATGTTTCCTTATAAGGAAACAGCTAATATTACCATTAATAGTCAGCTGTAAATTTTGTTATGGTATTTTCATGGCAGATACAAGTATTGAGATTCAAGCAATATTGAAACGTTATTTAAAACAACATCAAAGCCACTAAAGCTGCTCACAGACACCAAGAAGTGGAAGTAGATGAAACAATATCTGACTGTATGCACCAAAAGAGTGCAATTGCAGTGGTGGCTTATCATTTGAAATAATTTCCAGAAGTGAACGACCATAAGACATTGATTCTAATTCTTTAAAACACAAGGTTGAAGACGACCCAACTAAGATGTGTCTAAAATATTTCAGAAAAGCTAGGGTCATTGAAAGATATATTTATAGTATTATTATTATTCTTTTATGGGCCATGTCCCTTCAGATCATAGGTGTTCATGATTCTCCATGCTTTCCTATTCTTTGTCGGTCTTAGCAATGTTTGTCTCTTTACTGTTCATGTTTTGCCATCCCTTTATACAAACTTGTTAGTTATTATTACTATTTTCATCCCCACCCCCACTTGCCTTCAATACATGCTGTGATTGTCATATTCTCTAAGCTACCTTTCCTCATTATATATCCCAGAAATTTCAATTACCATTTCAGATTTGAAGCAAAAATTTCCTTTTGGTTCTTATTTTCTTTAAAACTTCCATATCCATCCATGATATTCTAAGTAATTTTATATAAGCTTAAAAATACATATAGGAACTTTTAAGTTGATTAAAAAAACAAAAGGAGTGATGAAACACATAGAATAATTATTTTAAGTTTACATTACATGTGTAAATAATAAATGCAGTTGGTTATATATTACCTTACGCAAATGTCAAGATAAAAGGAAGGCAAATTAAGTAAATGTCACATTGTTTATTTGCCATTGATATTTTTTTCCATCATACCATTGTTTTTGCCGTATCCATCAAGTTTGTTTTTTTGTTTTCATTGAAAGAAATAATTTTTTCATGAATAGTGTTTGCAGAAAGTGAAAATTATTTGTAATGTTTCCATTCCTAATTTGCATAGTACCTGTGCAAAATGACACAATTATTTACATACTAATTGGCATAGGATGAGTGTCGCATTCGTGCACGGTGCCGAGGAAAAGTGTCGCATTCGTGCCCGGTGCCGAGGAAAAGTGTCGCATTCGTGCCCGGTGCCGAGGAAAACTGTCGCATTCGTGCCCGGTGCTGAGGAAAAGTGTCGCATTCGTGCACGGTGCCGAGGAAAAGTGTCGCATTCGTGCACGGTGCCGAGGAAAAGTGTCGCATTCGTGCCCGGTGCCGAGGAAAAGTGTCGCATTCGTGCCCGGTGCCGAGGAAAAGTGTCGCATTCGTGCCCGGTGCCGAGGAAAAGTGTCGCATTCGTGCACGATGCTGACTATAAGTGTTGCATTTGTGCACGATGCCGACGATAAGTGTCGCATTCATCCAATCTGCTGAGGATCAGTTACGCATCTTTGCACTTTGAAAGGGTCTCCTAGCCTTGAGTGCCTATTGAGATTCAAGGTCACCCCAAAACTCAAGTGGAACTTATACTTGATCCATTGTTAAAAATGCTGAATAAATGGATTGGCCTCCTTTACTGCTTTAGTAAATACCTGCCTCCTCCTGCTATGCTCTACCATTAGGAGAGCCAGATCAGACCTAAATTAAATGAAGTACTGCTGACATATCCCAGCTGGAGCTGTCCACACTTTTCGAGCCTGGACAGAGTTCACAAGCTTTTACACAGCCTTGTAGGTGATGAATTATTTTCCACCCCACACCTCCTTTCCTGACAGACGTAACATTGCAAGCCTATTGCTACCGTGTCACTATTTCCATGGAAAATGTACTGATGTGTTACATTCCTTAGTTATACCAGTTCAGATACTTCACAGCTAAGACTCATCATACCATATACACAGGGTCATATTCGAATGGTAAAAAGTTCCCTTTGGACAGCTTCTTCTCGAGAGCCACTGCTTTATGGAACAGACTCCTGAGAGGATGCTTCCCTGACTAGTACAATCCTAACTTCTAGTATTGTATCAATAATTATCAACCTTACACAACATCATAATCTGTAATTCTCACATCCATAAAAAAACTCATTCAGTTAGCCTCTTCTTTGAGGAGCTCTTGGGCCTTGTATTTGTAAACAATAGCATAAAAAACAATAAAAACTATCTGAACATTACCTATGATAGCACTTTGTTGTTGTTATTCTATATTAGGGTTTATTAAAAGTATTTTCATTTTTTATAGACTTAAAAAATGAAAAACATTTAAAAACATGATACCAATGTTATTTTATCATGGCTGGCCACTTGTTTCCGAGTATGCCCATCTATTAAGACTGCTACCAATCCCTATTGCAGACACCTGCCCAGGTACATTTGTGCTTGTTCAACACTTGCAGCAGTTTACGTTGCAATTACGTTGAGCAGATCTTTCTTGCAGTTTCTGGGATAGTGCACTTCATCTGGCAGAGATCAACAAACCCTGGGTCACACTTACTTGTGACTTAATGCTAGCACAAACATCAACAAATAATTCTGTCTTCCCAGTTTCAATCACAAGGCTTGGGTCAACCTGTGGGGTGGTTTTCAGGATCTTTCCAATGGTGCCGCACACAGGGATCACCTCCGCAGGTTGATAACATAAACAAGTCACCTTACTGCAAAATCATCCAAAATGTGAGTGGGAACTGGGTATCATGGTCAGAAAGAGAACATTGTAACCACTCGGGCTCATGTTATTTTCATTGTTATATATTATCATCAGTACTATTCAGCTACACATTTTGTTTCAGATATTCTAGGGGCAGATACAAGTATTGAGATTCTGGGAATATTGAAGCATCGAATAGGTAAGATCACACACACAATATGAGGAGGTGATGAAAAGTTCATTGCGCAAGTCACTTTCCAAAATAGGAACAAATGACTAAAAGTAATATATTTAAGCTCTTGGTCACTCTCCTGGGCTGTGAAGTTGGAACATAAAACCTCCGACTCAGACTCCCCTACTTTTGGCACCTCCAACTCCCCTACTTTTGTCAACTCTGACTCCTCTTTATGTAATTATGGCCTACAAATCTCATAAAGCCTATGAGTAGGCCTATATCATTAGAACTGGTTTATATCAAAAAATAAAGATACTGTGGTTTTTATATCCTACCTATTCATTCTTCAAGGTTTTCTAACAGTATTAGAGACAAAATCTTTGAAAGGATGTAGAAGAAATAACATTAGAAATGATATAACGTAAGACTTTTTATATATATATATATATATATATATATATATATATATATATATATATCTTTGCAAATAAGAAATAAATACAGAACAAAAATAAAACTACTTTATAACAGAAGTTGAAATATAATCTTTTACTGAATGAACACTTAAATTCAGCTATAGGTAAATAGCAGGACAAACTGGGTTCTATAGCCTTGGATGGCAACTGGTCTGAGAGAAGGACAACTCTGAATTCAAAACCTGTGGAGGGTCGTTTGGGGACCTTGTGGTACACGGGGGATCAGGTCTCTGCATTCGGTTCTTCTAAATCACACATTTTTACAAATACTTTCATGGTAACTGCTTCAATGAGTTGCTTTCGCTGGTTCCGACTTCATGAATTTAAGCATTCTATTAGGCTGGCATCTCGCTCTCACCCTTTCACTGTCAAAACTGTTAAATGTAGCCGTCTCTTCTACTCCAATAGCTTCAAGTCTTGCACTTCTTGCTTGTGGAACTCCCTTCCCTTTTCCTGTTTCCCTGATAGCTATAATCTGCAACTATTCAAATGTAACGTCAATCGACGTCTCCAGATGCCTTGATCTATCCCCTATCCTTCTCTTCATCCTTTCCTCTATCACTCCAACTCTCTGTAACCCCTTGCGTGCTAGTGGCTTCCCGCCTTGATTGGGGTGAAATGTTTACAAAAAAAAAAAAAAATAATATCACCAGCACTGGTGAATACTACATTCTTAACAACTAGTGTGACGAATCGTTCCTTTTAAACCCTTTGTCACCGATTAGCATAAAAGATGTGAAAATTAATCAGTTGGTTACAAGACTACTGTTGACCGTAGTAGCGAAATTAACAATTTGCTCTCCAAAGGTCTAGCTTATCAGAGCTAGCAGCTGATCTTTGCTCTGATCTAGCTTTAACAGCTCAAAAAAAAAAAAGAAAAAAAAAGGCTTCTAACATTCAGTTCCCCTTCCCCCAAAAGCAAGCTAGTAATTTTCTATCACAACTGAGCAAATCAAAGTTTCTTCAGTCATGATGAATGAAAGTGCTCTCAATGTGTCTCATTGCCTTGAAAGTCTATTGATAAAATAAAGCCTTCAGACACGGTGGAGTAATGGATAGCGGCTAGGATTGAGGAATCGGAGAGCCAAGTTCGAATTCTTAATTGCCATCAGATATGATATTGACTCAACATATTTACTACTCATTAATATTAATGAAAATTTAACAGTATCTTCAAAATATGAAACCTTGTAAGAAAAAAAGATATTAAATGATTTTTCATAGTCTTTTTCTCAGTTGAAATCATTTATATAAAACATGTTTATAAAAACATTCATATTAAATACATTTATATAAACCATTTATACAAAATATGTTTATAAAAACATTTGCATAAAACATGTTTATGAAAAAAATTAAAGTAAAACATGTTTATAAAAACATTTATTTAAAACATGTATCTGTCACTACAGACTTTAATGTCAGTTTCAACGATAAGATTTAATGAGAGAAGCTCATTATAGACAACACATCAATCATATAAAAATAAAAAATCCACAAATTGTCTTCTATAATGAAAGATTTACAAGAAGCAAGGAAATAATTAGTTTCTCAGTCAAGTTGATTGTCTCTGCCAGAATAGTAATTTGAATGATTAAAAGTTCCAGCAATTGTTTTCTACATTTCTTCAAGATGATCACTTTTTCTTGAAAAGCTTTTAAGAGAAAGAAATCAAACTGTACAAAGCTATAAATATCAAAGTATTATTAGAGTTCCAAATCAATGCTATAATATAAGCAGAAAGGACATTCTGCAAATGGCATTTGCATACTTTTATGACTACAAAATCAGAATTAGTACTTGTGTGCATGTGTATCTTGAGATGTACTTGGAGTAATTTTAGTTTGGTTTATTACCTAGGCACACTTCTGTTCCTTTTAAATTGACTAAAAGGAAAAAAATACTTCAGATGAAAAATCATGAAACAAGAAAAAGGAATGCAGAAAAAAGAAAAGAAACTGACAAAAAAAAAAATTAAAAGGTAAGAAAACTGACAAATATAATAATTATGATTTTATAGAAAAAAAAAAAAACAACCTTTTCCCATTTGATAACTCAAATTCCTGACTTTTTTTAAACAATTATTAATAAATGTTCTTGTTTTGGAATCACAGGAAATATTGGGTTATCCAAAAGTTTTGATCTGTTTCTGTCATCGGATGAAATTAAAAAGCACTTAGTTTTAACTACATTCTAAAAGATCACTTAATTGTACTGTGACTGCATTTCAAAAGAAAATTGTTTAAATTGATGTGTTTTAGTTTTTTGATTCTAATCTAGAAGAAAGAAGAAATCAAGCAGCATTTGCAGCAGATTATTTATATTTTCAAAAAGGTAAAATAATAAACTCAAATACCTAAAAATAATTTGTGCTATTTATGGAGAAGGCTCTGTAAATGGTTGAATATGTCAAAAGTGGTTTGTAAAGATTCACAATGCTTCATAGTCAAGTTGATAGCAATCTAATGAAAATATTACTTGAGAATAGTCAGTATTATATGATAGAGGAGATAGCCAACATATTCAAAATATCCAAATCTAGTGCTGAAAGTCATTTGCTGCAGTTTGGTTATATTATTGTGACTAACATAACCAAACTACAGCAAATGACTTTCAGCACTTGATTTGGATATTTTGAATATGTCCACTTCCACATGATTTTTGTTTGTTTTGTTTTTACAGTAGGGGAGTCGGAGTCAGAGGTGCCAAAAGTAGGGGAGTCGGAGTCAGAGGTGCCAAAAGTAGGGGAGTCGGAGTCAGAGGTGCCAAAAGTAGGGGAGTCGGAGTCAGAGGTGCCAAAAGTAGGGGAGTCGGAGTCAGAGGTGCCAAAAGTAGGGGAGTCGGAGTCAGAGGTGCCAAAAGTAGGGGAGTCGGAGTCAGAGGTTTTATGTTCCAACTTCACAGCCCAGGAGAGTAACCAAGAGCTTAATGGGTTATTTAATGCCAACAAAATTTTTATTGCTGGTAATATGTTTTTCTTCAAAATTCTATTTCTGGGAATATTTTTCCGTGAAGAAATCTATAGCTGGTCATATTTTTTCCAAAGAATGTATAGCTGTTTGTATTGCTGGTATTTTTTTAAAGTATTACTGATAATTTTTCCTTCAAAAATTATTTCTGGTAATAATTTTTTTTAATTATTATTACAAAGTATTTCTGGTATTAAAACTTATTTTTACACAAGTTTGGGTGCTAACTATTTGCCCATAGCTGGGACCCTAACAGGTGCTACAACCCGGGTCAGGGTGGAGCTGGGAACACCAGCAATTAAGAGGTGGTTCCACGCTCCTCAAAACCTCCTGATCAGAGGCCTTGCTGTTGGACGTAGTTTATCATCTTACCCAGGATGCGGATATAGTTTATCGTAATACGCAGGACGAACTTCCACTTGAATGAAAAGCACTACTGGACTGTATTTTCATTTGTGATTTGCTACTTAAATGTAACAATATTCTTCCATTTTCTTTTCTTTTAAATTATGACCATTGATAAAAAGTAGATATTTTATAACAAAATGGAATACAAGAAATCATTGGGCAAATTAAATGAACAATCACTAACTGTACCAAAAGCTAGTATTCAACCAACGAAGGCAGTGTTTGTAGTGTATATGGTGGGAGGGAATCATCATCATCAATCCTTGAGTGCTTCAAGTACAGGAAGGATCTAAAGGCAGAAGAAACAGACAATCTCCTCTAGGATGATCTGTTGGCAGTGGCTCTCAAGAGCTCCAGCATTGTCATATCCGTCCACTCTTTATGTTGTCTGACTAGCTCTTGATTTGTTGTGCCTGTTTGCGTCCGCCTTCAACAGTGCTTTGAATGATGGTCTTGCTGAGGATGTTATGCATGGACTGGAATGGAGTCCTCTAAATGACTTCTTTCTGGAGAACCAGATGATTGATTTGAGCAAAAATGGTTCCCCATTTGATCAAATAAAGGTAGAAATCAATGAAAGGCATTCTGATTTAGTTGAAGAGAAAGTGCATTATATTTAATTGCAAGATATCAGGTTTCTTTGGTTAGCAGAACAAAAATTGTTACAGCTTGGATAGAAAGCTTCCACTCATCTGCATATATTAATCAGAGATTGTACTTCCAGATTACCATTTATTTGGCTTTCTTTTCCTTTTTTTTTTTAATGGAATTTTCTTAATGAAAAATGTTCCAAGTCCCTAGAAAAGTTCAAAAGGGTATTTATGTAGTTCTTTGTTGGAAAGAGAAAGATAAATATAGAAAATGAAGAAAAAAAAATGTATTCTTACTTAATAAACTGAACAAGCATTTCTAGTTACCCAAAGTGTGTATTCCATTCAGCTGGAAATAAAAGCACAGTCTAATGCTAGTTTTCTTCTTTAAATCATTTCACCTCAAGCAAGGCAATAAAGCCACTGAGAAATTGAGTGAGAAAGAATATGAGAAAAAGAAAACATCATCAAGGAGAGAGAACAATAAAAGAACAGGAATTAAGATAACGATTGACATTGCATTTAAATTTCTGAAGATTGAACATACTGGAGAACAAGAAGCAGAAAGTTCAACAAGCAAGAAATGTGAGAGAAGAAACTGTTAGCATACAACTGAAAGTTACATCTATCCATTTCAACTACAAAATGATGAGACCTTGCTACCAATCTAGTATTTCACTTAAATACATAAAGTCTAGGTACCAAAGAGGAAAGCTCATCAGAAAAATTACCATATTTATAGAAAAGGTACAGAGAAGCTGTGTTCTGGCAGTAGGAAAGTGACTGAAATAAAATAAAACTATTATCTCTAAATTCTTACATTTAGTGTATAAAATGTATAGGCAAATGTAACAACTATTATGGGATAGAGATAGTATTTTTTGTCATCTACATCATTGATATTTTTATAGTGAATTTTCATATGGTATATTTTCTACATTTATTAAATAATTTGGTGTTGAGATCCACCACATCATTGACCTTGCATCTTGTTGGCAAATTGATATTCCCAGGAATATCTAGACATTTCAGAAAGTTGTCATTTTAAAATGCAACAAAACAAAAAAGCAACAAAACTTGCTTGCAAACACCTTATCATAGATATTGTTCAATTTCACCTTTAATTAAACTAAAAAAAAAAAATAGAAAATTTTCTGTTTTTTTTTTCATGAATAAAAGTCTTTTAGAGCATCTATTTGTCAAGACACTTTCTGTTTTCAGAAAGCTGAGTTTTTATTTGAAACAAGATGGATGCCATGGAAATGCAGAGATTGAAAAAAGAAAGAAAGAAAAAGAATTCAAAAATGTAGACTGAAGAGAATGAGAATCAAAATTTTAATTTTCAGTTGTTTAATGGCAGCATGGAACAACGAAAATTCAAGAATGTGAACAATCCAGATAAGGAGAAATTTTTAATCAAGCTAATCTTTCTCTTGCAGTGATTGTCATCTTAAATACAGATTTTTCTCTTCTTTGCCAGAAGCAGTACAGACAATTCATTTATTACTCTACTGCTTTTGCTAAGAAAAAAAATCAGTTTTTATGAAAGGGGCATCAGCACTTAAAATAAATTTACTACTTTTTACAAATAAAGAGTAATCTTCCTGAATCAAATTGTTGACCTTTGCATCTTTTAATAAAAATAAAAAATAAAAAAAGAAAATATACTCTCAACTAAAAATTTGAGTTTAAAATCCTTTTTTTTTTTTTTTTTTTTCACATCACCTTGTGACAAAATATACTTGTTTTAAAAAGAGTGACAATTTTAAAAGCTGATATTAGGGAAAGTTGCACCTTTTCATCGAGTCAACAGTTATGTAGCACAATGGGGTAGACTGGGCTCCATAGTTATACAGTGTAACCTGGATATAATAGAGTTGTCGGGATCGGAGAAGAAGTATCTTATATCCGGGTTTCTCTTATATCCGGGTTTGGTATATTATATATACATTAACACAGGCTCTAATTTAGGACCAGAGAAAATTTCTCTTATATCCAGGTCTCTTATATCCGGGTTACACTGTATATGCAGTAATGATGACGTATCATCACTGGCTAGAGGGTTTCTTGGATAGTCTGGGTTGAGCATTTCCCAATGGAATGAATATTCATGTCTGTGACAAAAGAGCCTTCAAACTGGAGGATATTGGCTGTGTTTTAACTTGGAGGGGGATGGGCTATGCAAGGTTTACTTGCTCAAGTTACACTATGCATGAATATACCTCTCCAACCTTCAACCCAGATATGAGGAAAGAACAGGTCAGATGTTCTGTTGTGCATTGTTACTACAACCACACTTAGTCGTGGGACTGAAGAAGATATAACCAACTTTTTTCCCCTATTCCTATGCTTTCAAAGATCAAATTTTACAGTCCTTAAAACCAATTTACATAATCTAAATATTTAGGATAAAAATAAGAAATAGTTTATTTGGTATTATTATTACATTACTCTTTTTCTTTTTTTTTGCTTTCTAATCATTTTACCCAAGCAAGGTGATAAAGCCACTAAGATGCAAGGAGTTACTGAGAGTGAAAGAAACAGAGAGGACAATAAAAGAACAAAAGACAATGACTGATATTGTGTTTAAACTTAATTGTAGTTGACAGGAAACCAAAAAGCAGGGAGAGAATTCAACAAGCAAGAAGTATGAGAGAAGAAACTATTAACACAGAACATAAGGTTACAACTAGCAATTTCAATATTGACATTATGAGACCTAACTGCCAATCTAGTGCTGTACTTAAATTCATAAAGTCTAGGTAGCAAAGCTCGTCAGAATAATTACCATAAAAATATTCGTAGCAAATGCACAGGGATAGTATGATACAGTGGTGGGGAAGTGACTGAAGATCAGATGTCAAGTCAGGTGTGATAACATTGCAGATTCTTCTTTGGATTTTATCAAGAATCCCTAGATATATAGCAGAAGCACCAGACAAAACTCCATCTTTTTATTATTGTTACTTTTTACCACAGTGCTTTCGGTCAATATACTATTCATCCACTGGAGCAGATAAAAAAAAATTTTGAAGTCACACAAAGTAAAATAATAATGAAAACATTTCATTTAAAAATTTACTTTATTTCTTAATTAAAATTTCATAAACTGAATGAAATTAAATTTTTATAAAAAATTGTGATTCAAGTTATTTACCATCTCTTCTTCTATGTGCCATGTCACTTTAGGATGTGGGCAATCACAGATCTCTACAACTTTCTATCCTTTAGCTCTTAGCAATGTTTGTCTCTTTACTGTCCCTCCAAGTGTTCTTCCTTATTGCTCATATGCTCCATCCATGGTATTCTCAGCATTCTTCTGTAGAACCACATCTCTCTTGGCTCAGGTCTCATCATCTGTGAGGAAATTGCCCAGCATTCACTACCATATAGGAGGATTGATATGATATTGCAGTTCAGCATTTTTTTCTTAATACTTTGCTTTTGGAAGGCATCTTTTGATATTTCAAATCACCTTCAGATTTCTGTGTCACATTTTCTGTCATCTGTTAAAACACTTCCCAGATATTTGAATTTCTGTACTCGATTTTGACTTGTCTAACTTGTCTGTTAAGATTCTATGAAATGTATTTTTTCAACACATTTTCTACTTTGTCTCTATTGAGTCGCTTATCAATGAATCAGTCATTCATTTTTTTTTATTCTTTAGTGAAGATCAACAATTTTAATGAGCCAACCATAAGAATTAAAACGTATCATAAATGATTTACTCAATGTGAGTTTGTAATGTTTCACTTAGCAGTAGTTAAAAGTTATTTTCTGAGGAGGGTTACATTCCTATAAATATATGCTCAGAATATAATAATATATATATATATATATATATACTG
>OZ038485.1:102628340-102638340 GCA_964036315.1 Acanthosepion esculentum | reverse complement strand
TAAGGAAGGAAAAAGTCTGAAGGAAAATTGAAATTTAAAAGACACACACTCAGAATCAAAATAGCTGAAATTTCTTGCCCACATATTATGAGAAAGGAAGGTATGGAAAATTTGACACACACAGGACATATAGAAGGTAAAAGGGACGGAGGAAGGCAGTGGGTCATCTACGTGACAAGCTTATGTGAATGGATGATGGAAAACAACAAACATTGCTAAGAAGGTGCAAGGGATATGAAGTTATGGAGAAAAAATATTGTCCATGTCTCAAAGGGAGAGAGAAAATTTGGCATTCTAAAACAAAATTTCTAAACTAATAATTCAATGTTCACTTCGATTTCTACCATTGCGCCCAACCTTAATCACCCATTCATGATTGCTACATGTCACTCATGACCTCAATGGTCCTTCATGATTGCTACATGTCACCCATGACCGCAATGGTCCTTCATGATTGCTACATGTCACCCATGACCGCAATGGTCCTTCATGATTGCTACATGTCACTCATGACCTTAATAGTTCCTGCAGCATTACTTATGTTGCTCCCGACTTCAATTGTTCCTTCATGATTGTTCATGTTACTCCCAAACCCAATAGTTCCATGATTGTTCAAGTTACTCCTGGCATCAATAGTTCCTTCATTACTCACATTACTCCCAACCTTAATAGTTGCTTCATGCTTGCTCACATTACTTCAGACCCCAATAGTCCATACAGGATTCCTAACATTAGTTATCATGTCAATATTCCACACCCACTTAAAGATAAATAAATAAGCCCGGACAAGTTTTCTAGAGCAGGAAGTTTGCAAAGTGTTGAAGCATAGAAATGAATAACTCCATTAGGTTAAAAGCAAATGCACAGAAATAGATTTGCCCAATGAAAGATTGTAATGGGAGTCAATTCCCATTGGCTATTATTAGTAACTTTGTCTCCTTGGCAACAATTGGTTTTAAAAACTATTTCCTGTATTTGAAAGCACATTAAGAGAAAACAATTTCTATATCAGAAAATGATATAAATCCATCTTATGCCACAAGAGAATCATATTAAGTTTTGGTTGGATATTAAAACACGACTTTTTGAAAATATTATCTTTATACTGATTATTATGTGACTAAAAGATGATAAATGTACCCCAATTTCTGTTTTTATATTTGTATATAATGGTCTTTGGATCGAAATACAAATGTTTTTCAGGAAAACAGATATTAACTTGGTGTATTTGAGTTTTTCAACAATTTATTTTACAGTAAGAGAAGGTTAATAAGTACTGAATTTGCAAAAGGTCATTTTGAACAAAATGATATCAGATATTATTTTAAAATTTTTATAAGTAATATAAAATAGTGAAAAGGTGAATAATAAAAAATAATACAATAAACTAAGTATATTTACCCAGCCTTGCTACTAAGGCAGGATGTGACACAATGTCATTTTAATGTGGGCAGCGCTATACACGTATGCATATGGACCAAGGACAAAATTTTATTGCCTAGTCCTTGCAACTACTGTCATGCTGACATCGCTATTACACCAACCCTACTTCTCTTGCTACAATGAGGAAGGTTTTGCCACAAGGTTGCAATCACTGGGAAAGTTCTCCCATCTAAAATAAAGAGAAACATTTACTCAACTTCCACAACAGAAGTTGAGTCCTCTTTCCCTTGAGGGGTGAGCATACAAAAATTTATATAAAAAATGTCAATTAAATAAATGATTAATAAAAAGGTGAAGATAAAAAAAATATTATAACAGACTAGGTTTGTTTATTGTACTTGCTTTTAAGAGGTGTACTTAAAAATAAATAAATGGAATCCAGATCATTAGTAATAATTAACTTTGTAAAATAGAATAGCTCAAACAAAAGTCACCAAAATAAGGTGGGCAATTTATTATTGTGTAAATTTTTTTTTCTTTCAAATTTCAAAAAGGATACCCTTTTAGCTAGGTACCTCCACGAGATCACTAAAAAAAAGAGCATAGCATGATGAAAAAGACGCCAAACTTGATAAAAACAAAATTTTATCGTCTAAATGTTTATGTTATTATTAAGAGGAAAGATCAAAGTATTTTTGTGGTATTTTTTTACATTTTTTAATCATTCCTAACAAGCCGAAAATTTTGTTAAAAATCTTGTTTTTTTGAGTTAGCAAAATTGACCATTTTTTTCCATTTTATAGAATCAATGAAAATCTCAGTTTGAAATTCTTTTAAATATCAATTATCATTTTTTCAAAACTTATTTTAAGAAAATCAAAAATTATGTTTATTCAAAATATTTTGAACCAAGCTAAATTTAGCTTCTGTGCCGAAAAGATGTAATTTGAAAATAAAACAAAGCAGGTCATAAACTTTTGCATCACTTGACAGGTGTTGAATGACATATTGACGGATTCCGTGAGGATAATTTGTTCTATGGAAGGAGAAAAGTGAAATATTTTACATTTAAGTGAAGAAATTATTTACCTCGTTATTTTTAAGGAAAACTTTCAGTGCTCTAATTTATTTTTGTTTTTCGTACTTAGCTTTCACCTTTACGTTTACGATGCTTTATGGAAAATATATTATAAAGAAATTAAAACAAGACTGTTATGAATGAAATTAAATTTCATAAGAAAGGTATCTAATTAATTTATAGGTACCTTTCTTATGAAATTTTATCAGAAGTGTACATAAAATACTATAATTTTATGTACATTTACTACATTTTACTGTGTTATTTGTATTTCCATTCATTTTATTATTAATTTTGATATTTCATTTATGGAAAAAATGCCATAACTGAGATTAATATAAAAATAAGATCATATAAATTTCATAAGATGATAGTGATACTTTTAGGCACCCTTCTCAGTTGAAATTGAGAAATCAGAAGCTAAAAAGAGACCAAAAAGAAAAGTAAAAAATTCCTGGATTGAATTATTGAACTGCTGTTAAAAAGAAAGAATACGAGATTTATCTCTATATTATTGCAGTTGCTCTTGTGAACAAATCTGTCAGTGCCATTGACGAGCGAGCCTACTAACGACCTTCTTAGTCTTGACCTTTAAAAATGTGTAAGTGAACCTTTTTTGAAAGAATGTCATTTGAACCTTTTCGTGAAAGGAATTTTATTCTAGCTTCTGAAAAGATTTTTACTGTTGAATATATGCTTGAGGTTGAAAGTTTAGTTGATAAAAATTCTCTTTGCTTCTATGAGCTCATATTTTAATTTCTGAACTGGTTATTTTGTCTTAATAATAATAACAAGGCACACAAAAGGGAAATCTTGTGTATCCTCATTTGCACATAATATATTCCGTTTGTTAATATCGTGTCCATAAATGTCAATTTTGTTCTGGTTTCACTTCAGAGTCTTGTTTGTAGTTTGTGCCTTAAGAATATTCAGGGTAAGAGACACAGAATTCTCTTTTCTCCTACTCTCACCCAAGAAAAAATCCTTTTAATTAACAGAGGAAAAACACAATAAAAGAAATCCTGTCAAACATCTGAGACTAGAATATTTTTATCAGATCCACTGCTTGGGTAAGAAGATCAAGATACTCCCAGAGGTCAGGGGTGGTTTTCTAAATGTAGCTTAGATGAAGCACAAAGCTGAATGTATGAGGCACCCAATGAAGATCTACTGCAATATTCAGTCATAATTGATCTAGAGAGACAAGCCTGCTAACCATTACACCATGTCGAAATGCCCAACTCCCATGAGTGAGTGAACTACTAATTAGATCAGACAAAATTCTAAAACACATGGGAGTCAGATATATATTTGTGATATACTGGCCAACTATCTTGTCAGCCACTTCAGGGCAATCATTGTTTTTCTGTGATTATCCATCACTCTTCTGCTGCCTGTCAATGAATCAGTCATCATGTAATTAATAATTCTATTACAAATAATATATAATTAATTATATGATATAACGATACATAATTTTATATAATTAATTATATGACATAATAATACATAATTTTGTATAATTTTATATATCAACAAACAGTATTTAGAAAAATAGGACAGACTGAAAAAGTTTTTTTTTGTGACACGTTTCATCCATTAGGATTTCATTGGACTGGACTTTGTTGACGTTGCCACGTCTACAAATGCACATGAAACGAGAGACACAGACAGTTTCAAAATTTTTGAAAGGATATTTTTTTTTTTAATCTAACCAAATTCATCTGTATTCTTTTCTTTCCATTGCTTTTGAGTGACTATTTCACACTGTGACAATTATAAAATCTACCAAGAATGGTGACATATTGTAAGAGCCTGGACACAAATTTCTTGTGGTTGAACTAGCACTCAAAGCACTTTCTAGATATTTTCGTCTCAAGGGATTATTTTCTCTTTTAAGTATCCCTATGTCAAAGTAGCATTCCCTATGTCAAAATTGTGGTCCATTTTATTACAGTGAACAACCAATGCTTTTTGTATGTTGTGAAGGAAGAGCTTGTGTAAATGCATGGTGGAACAGAGGTGGAAAATTTGGCAAAGGGACAAACGTCGCTAAGGGCAACAAATAAAAGGAAGTCCTGGAGAGCCACAATCGCCCACGTCCTGAAAGGACTCAGCACATAGATGCAGAAGATAAATCAAAGATATAAAGAAAATAAAAATTTTAAAAAAAAAGACAAATAAAATTGAAAAATAAAAAAATATGATAAAAATATAAATAAAATATATAAAAGGCATAAAAAAATGAAAGTGGTTAGTTATTTCTGATTTATTCATCAGTTTACTAGTCTTTAGGTTCATTGTTCATCTAAGTCTGGCCAAGACTGTCTAAGTAAGTTTTAACAATGAAAACAACAGCAGAATTTGATTATAATTTTATGTAATGAGTGATCATGAGGATAGTATTGTCATTACGTCTAAAGTGCTTAACATTTTTATGAACCTAATTAATTACTCAAGCTGATTAGATAGGAGTGTTGAGAATTTTGTTATACTGACTTTTAAGAAAATTGTAATATTTTTATCTCAGCCCTGAAATGTAAGGAGTGTCAGGTTATGAAATCCCTCATCATCTTCTATATGCCATTTCCCTTGAAGACAAAGACTATCATAGCCCTCCACAACTTCCTATCCTTGTGACCCATAACAGTGTTTCTCCCTTTGCCAAACCTCCTTCAATTAACATTCCGCCATCCATTCGCACAAGCTTGTCAGCTAGTTGGCCTGTTGCTATCCTCTACCTTTCAGTTGTATAATGTCATTAACAGGTTTTGTTTGTACAAAATATATTGTCAACATATTTTGCATAAATAGTGGGTTTATGTAAATTATTAAATATTTTGTTTTCAAGATGGGCCATGTAAAAGTTAGAGGACAACATATATATATATATATATATATATATATATATATATATATATATATTATATATATATAGTTGTATATTTAGGCAGCAATCCTTCTTTTATGCAAGTTTCATTAAAAACGACAGACAAGGTACTACGGTTAAGTTTTTTATTTAATTTTTCTTGTGTACGAACAAGAGCTTTCTTTAGCCATTATCAAGGATGATTCGATTTTTCAGACTTAGTTGAGTGTGTGCATTATGTATATGTCTTAGTGTGTAGTAGTGGTGTTTCAATTTCCAAATACGGTTAGCACGTTGTGGCTTTGTTCATAGTTAATATTGTTGAGGGTAGGCTTTTTATTTTTTATTATTAAAGCCTCCATTATTTTTAACCTTTTTTTACAGGTAGAAGCAATTAATATATATATATATATATATATATATATATACACACACACACACATGGAGAGAGAGAGAGAGAGAGAGAGAATTAGACCCATAGCAGGTAGGTAAATGATAAAATGGAAAAACTCATGTCACATGTTTTGCTCGGTTATTAGTCCAAATTTACTTCTCTTAATAAAACACATGATTTAGTATTTTTTTCATTTATGTATATATATATATATATATATATATATATATATATATATATATATATATATGTGTGTGTGTGTGTGTGTGTGTGTGTGTGTATGCGCATGATAAAAATATAATTTTAAGATATGCTATATTTTGGGGTGAAAGTGCTCAATATCAAGGATAGAGCATATGTAAATAAAAAAGTGGACACCGAGATCAATACCCAGCGGTGACAGTCTGCTTCATGCTTAAATGCAATATTCAGGCCAAATTTCATGTTTAAATGCAATTATTTAATATATAGATATATATATATATATATATATATAGAGAGAGAGAGAGAGATATATAGATATATATATAGATAGATTTCATTGAATAATTAGACATATTATGAATTTATGTTTATATTGATCCTTTCCAGTTCTCTAATCAGTTTCTTAAAGTGAAGATGAAATTCATCAAAGAAGGTGATGTAGAGTTTTCTTACCCAAGGACTTTTGATTCTCCAGGGGTGAATTAGAAACATATACTTATCGCAATTGTGATAATTTTGTCTTTGTAATTAATCCCTGAGGATGATCTTGGAGGAGATCAAAAGTACTTGGGTAGGAAAAAAACTATGGCTCTTTCCTTGATGAATTTCATCTTAACATTAAGAAACTGATTAGAAAACTGGAAAGGATCAATAGAAAAATAAATAAATATGTCTATATTACTCAATGAAACGTATTGAATGAAGATATGTTGTGTGTGTGTGTGTGTGTGTGTGTATATATATATATATATATATGTGTATGAAGAAATATAGTTTTAAGGTGTGCTATATTTATGGGATAAAGCGGTCAATATTAGAAACAGAGTGTATGTAAATATAAATATAAAAGGGAACACTGGAGTCAACACTCGGAGGCGACAGGCTGTTTCATGCTAGGTGCAATCGTCAGGCCTAGCATGAAACAGCCTGTTGCCTCTGAGTGTTGACTTCAATGTTCCCTTTTATATATATATATATATATATATATATATATATATATATATATATATGTACACCACAGAGTGGCAATAGAAATCAACAAGGCATAGTCACTGTCAGTTTCATGGTTTGATATGATCTTCAAACCAACAGACATGTAAAGGAGGCAGCCTGACATATAGTTCTGTGCTGAATTTTCATCTAAAATGTTCACTGTACAACGTTTGATCTATGTGATTAATATTCACCACTGGAATAAGTGCAATGACAAAGGAGATTGAAAACATTGAAAAAATAAATATTTGTTATGTAAGATACATGCTTCTTTTCACCACTATTGATGTAATTATGACTATATTTAGTCAGGTACTGAAAAGTTCTTGACCCATCCAAGAAGGGAGTAAAAACAAATTCTCATATCTGGTCAGATTTAGATGAATGTGTCAGATTGACATCACTTCTGCACCGACTTATTGATATGCGGTATGAGTAAAAATGAGGTCCAAGCAATATGAGACTGACAACACTTTACCACTGATATTGATACAAGCAAAGAGTTTGATGAGCTCTCATCATAAGATAAAAAAAATAAGTGAAACTAATGATCATATTTTCCACTATTTTCAAAATAGGTCCTTGCCTGCAGTTTGTAGACTGGATTCCAGAAAGTACTACTTTCATATGGTAATGGCAAAAGTTGGTACATGTAGTACCATACTTTAATGTATGGTGTTCAAATTTACAAATCTTTTGCGTAGCACCCTATCTATGATTTTCACATTCTGTTCTCTAGTAGGACTTTGTGTATTTTAAATGCTTACAGTGCATCAATTTTTCATTTTGGGAATATTGTTCCAAATACTGTACTGTCAGACTCAAATAGAGGCGGGGCTTCTCCGGTCTTGCTGATCAAAACACGGATCCTCTTTGATGCCAGTTTATGGGACTGTACGGTGCTTGTGCAACAAGTTAACAGAGTCAATTATGAATTTCAAAAACTAAATTTTTATTTCATTCATTGATTGGAAGCCCTCCCAGTATGAATACCTGGGGCTGTTGCACCCTCTGTCACCAGCCCTTCTGCATGCTACTGATACTGTAACATGTCATTTTGACTCTCAAAAGAAATGCAATCTATGTATGGAGAAGAAGCTAAAAATCATAGAATTCAAGAACGTGAATGGATTAATAAACAAAAGGAATGAACATCTGTTTATCTTTCCGAGATGAGGTAGAGTAACAATTTACATTATTTACATTGTTTGGACTGTTGTCCTCATCTTTATTGTCATATTCACAATGTTTTGGTTGTTGTACACTTCTTCAAAATAAAAATAAAAGACTAAGTAAAGAGTTTGGTTTGAAATTCCAATATATATCACCGAAAGAAGGCTGGAGAATTTAACAGCTGAAACATTGTGAATAAGACAATAAAGATGAGGACAACAGTCAGAACAATGTAAATAGAGTAAATAAAGAGAATTAAATTATCTTGAACTGTCAGCATGCTGACATTTTCGCTTTGAAAAGCATAAAAATGAACTATACAGCTGGGAGCATCCAAATTAAACAAATGCTCATTTTGAAAATCACATTGTGTGAAACAGGCTATTAATTGGCAAAAAATGTTATTTGTATGTGAGTGCATATATAAATATATATACAGAGAGAGAGACAGACAGACAGAGATATATGGTAGCACCCTACATATATGTATATCTGTGTGGGTGTGTGTACATGTTTCCACATAATGTCTGCCTACTTTGTTAATTGCAGTTATTGTCATTATCTAAAAGCTAATTAAATGCTATCATAATAACATGTTAAAACAGACGTTAATGAATCTCTTGTAATCGTCTGATAATTCTCTTTAATTATTACAAGTAATTTGATATTTGCAATTCAGTCTCTCGATAATGCCTCTGCTCGAGGAAGAGGACATTCTGAACACTTAAAGTGTCATTGAAAGCTTTTCTCTCTACCCCCTCCTCCATAATAGTTGTTACATTTAGTGTATGAAATTTGTTCCTAAATACTTGGTATATTTGTAAATTTAATGGAAATTAAAGTGCTTATTAATTCAGTGCTTGGAACAATTCATTGAGAAACTCTTAAATTTTATTAACATTTAAGCATTCTAACTTGGTATACTTGAAATTCTTCTAAAGCAGTAGTTACAGTGCATCAATTTTGCATTTTGTGAATGCTACAGCCAACTAGAAAGACCTGTGAAAATTTCAGTTTTCCTATTTGAATTTTCTGATGAATCTTAATTCTTAAGTTAATGATTGAATAACCTCATGATGAGTTCTATAACACTATTTATATTATTTGAACTATTGTCCTCATCTTTGTCACCATATTTATTACAATGCTTTGGCCGTTGTATGCTCTGGCCTTCTTCAAGTATCATAAACCTAATGTCTTCAGCAACCAGAAATTCATACACAGATGTCCTCAAGGACACATGGCACAATGGATAAAGGTGTTAGTTAGATGACAGTGACAGGATCCAAAGAGTGTGAGTTCAATACCCGGTTAAGGCAGTGGAGAACTAGGAGAGGGGAATTAACAGGAGATAACTGACATCCATTAAACATGGCACATGGAACTAGAACAGTCTACCCAGTGAGTGAAATAAAGGGTTCAGTTCAACATTCCAAACACATGAAGATGGCCAGAGTGTACAACGGCCAAAACATTGTAATAAATATGGCAACAAAGATGAGGACAACAGTCCGAATAATATAAATAGTGTACATAATACCTCATCTCAGAAATATAGACAGATACTGATTTCTACAACAATAAAATATTTGTTAAATCATCAAGTTTAACAACTTTAACAAAATGTTTCAATAACAATAATAAATATGAATGCTTGTCGTTATGAAAAGATTTGAAATTGACAACTTTTTCCACTTCACTGAAAAAGCTGTTAAACACTATCTTTCTTTTGTTTTCTCACTGAAACCGAGTAGTGTCATTTTCCCCTCTTTCCATGCAATCAAAACAAAATAGTACATTATTTGACTATTGGCAGAAGACACTAAACACTTCTGTCTTTCTTTCATTGTCTTACTGAAACTAAGTAGTTTGTTTTTCCTTATTTCCATGCGATCAAAACGTAATA
>OZ038485.1:102573340-102623340 GCA_964036315.1 Acanthosepion esculentum | reverse complement strand
TTAGTGGGAGAAGTTCCGAGTGACGCAAATTCAGTCGGGTTTCGATCCTAGCTAGAGGCAACCGGACGTCTAGCCACACTGATGAGCTGTGAAACAGCGAAACAGTCTGTCTGTGGATGACAAAAATATATATATATATAAAAGGAAAATTAAATTTTTTATTTAGTTTTTCACATTCTTACAAGTCAATGCACAGGCCATAAAAACTGCTCATTAAATAGGAAGTGAATGACTGAAGGCACAATCTACAGAGCTAGGATCAATTCAGATGATGATGATAAATATTACTTTGGATCCACTGAGAACAGCTGGAAATCGTATTTTTACCACCAAAAAATGACACTGAGCAATATCAAACACAAAAACTGCATGACACTTTCAAAGTAGGTTTGGCAGTTCAAAAACAATAATAAGAACCCAACCATTAGCTGGGAGATAATTGCGAAAGCCAAACCATACAATGGAAAGGGAGACAGATGTAACTTATGTTTATTGGAGAAGCTTATATTAAAACACTTAAATAACCCTAACTTGCTGAACATGAGAACAGAATTGACGTTTACATATATCCATATGACCAAGCACCTACTCAAACACACTGACCTCGATTAACAGAGAATACAAAATAGATTTTACAAATATTAATATAATATGCAACAACTATTAATATTCTTAGAACCCCTCATTAATAACATTTCTTATATATCTATACACATATATAATCTAATATTATCATACTTGATTAATTTATAATGTGTGTGTATATATATATATATATATATATATATATATATATAGATAGATATAAAATTTCATTTATGCAAATATAAGGCTTGGTTCCAAACACATTAGATATAAAGTCCCGACCTATTATTATATTTACACCATGAGTACTAGTTTACTTTAATTGTTATAAGTATGGTAGTTTATGTGAAAAAAGAGAGTTATCTTGACACTGACAGGATGTATTGAGGGACAGAGAAAAGCAGTACATAACCTACCCAATGAGCTTGAGTAAATGGTTTGCAGAACAGGGTTTAGGATAGACAACAAAAAGACAAAATTTATTAAGAGTATTTTTGAATCATTTCACCCCAAGCAAGGAAATAACGCTACTAGACTGCAGGGATATTACAGGGAGTGAAAATGAAAGAGAATGAGAAGATTGAAAATAGGAAAGATTGAAGAAAGGACAAAAAAAAAAAAAAGAACAGTGTTCAAAAAGACAGAAAATGGTGATTGACACTGCTTTTCAATTTTTAAAGATTGTAGTTATCAGGGCTGCAAGAAATCAGAAAGGAGTTCTACAATGGGAAGCGCAAGGAAAAATGTTAGATTATGTATATAATGATTACCTTTAGCTAGTGCAACAGTAAAGTGGTGGTCCCTAGTTGCCAATCTCGTAGCATATTTAAATTCATGAGTTGTAGAGAGCCATGAATACCAACATGATAAAGAGGAATGACACACAGATGATGATTGTGATACAAAATAGAAAATATTTTATGTTTTAAAAAGCATAAAAATATAATAAATTACAGTGCTCAATGTCTAAATAAGGTAGAGCAATTGAAGATTGCATTAAAACAACAAAGTAACTTTAATATTTAGCACTCTACATCATCTTTTAAATAAATATTCCACTTTTACTGTATATGAAATCCCCTCAAAATATAGTGTTTTATATATTAGTTCTATATATTTGAGATTGTAGTAGCCTGCCTCTCAATTTCAGTCAAGATTGCTTTAAGTGTTGCCATAGAAGGATATAACAACACAACCAAGAAATTCAAATTCAACTTGCATGGGCAAGACTAACATTTTACTTGGTGAAAATAGTTACCTACAGAGTGCTAAGCAAGTATACTATTGCTTTTCTGTACTTCAAGGATTTGGATACTCCAAGCCAGAAGAGTCGAAAGTATACTTCAGAGTTGCTGCGTTTGTTGTTTAATATGTGTATATATATATATATATATATATATATATATATATATATAAAATCATCCATAGACAGACTGTTTTACTGTACCACAGCTCCTATATATATTATGAGGCATATATAGCATGTGATTTCTTTTCATGGACATACACACTTATTATGCAATTATATATACATAAATAGATTATACATTTCAACACAGGCATCTATCTACACATAGCAACAGTCACCTGACACTTTACACGTCCATATTCATTCAGCCAATACTTTAGTTGGTTTGTTCATTGGTCAGCTGTGCTTGCCACTTAGAGAGTAACTTGAGCAATTAACTTGAGCGCAAGCAAAACAGAGCACGGCAAAGCGCACGTACCAACGACTGATCGATATAGATTACTTGTTCTCCAATCTACATTTAAGCCTAATAATCAATACGTTGCTGTGACTGACTGATTAACATTTACATATTTAGTCAAAATCTGGGATGGAAAGGGAGTATAATCTTATCAGAATAGAGTTTCTTATGGTTTGATTTGATTGAGGAAATATGTGAATATAAGTTTCTTTTTATATGGTGCCGTTATGAATTAGATGTTTATAGAAGTTTGGAGAGAGGTGTGCACAGTATTTTCTCACCTGCGATAGAGAGAGAGAAAGGAAAAGAGAAAAGCATGAGAAAGAGAAAAGGAAAATGGGGGGGGGGTGGAGAAAGGAGCAAAGAAAAAAGAAAAAATATAAAAAGAATATTTTATGCTTAAGCAGAAAATAATAAAAATAAAAGAATAAATTAGAAATGAAGAATAAAAGACAAAAGAAAAAGTAAAGAAAAAAGAAAAAGAGAAAAGGGAAAAGAAGAAAAAAAGAAAGAAATAAAGTAGAAGGAAAAGAGAAGAGAAAAAGAGTATAAAAGAGAAGAGAATAAAAAGAGAAAAGAAAAATAAGAGAATAAAAAGAGAAGAGGAAAAAGGAGAAGAGATGGAACAAGATAAGAAAATGAACAAAGAAAGTGAAAAATGAAGGAAGAGAAGAGAAGAGAAAGTGTCATTATCTTGTATTTTGAAACTACTTACAAAACAGGTCCTTTATTTTCTTTCCTTCTTATCATGATCACAAATCCCATAGCCCCTTAGGTTCTAAGGGGAACCACACCTACTGCAGTTATAGCAGCAGGGGTGTGTCCTGGGCAAGTCAGCCTAATGCAGCCCAACACTCTCCAGGCTGGTTTGAATTCCGTTTTCCTTCTCCTAGACTGGTTGCTAACTAAGGCTATAGGGCCCAATCTTTCTTGCTATCTATCCATATCTGCGAAAAGATAGGTTCCTACCTTTCCCCAGAGTATTTCACATAAGTGAACGTAATGAATGTGACTGGAATTCGAACTGGCTCTTCAATTCCTATCAGAGCCACTATCCATTACTCAATGAATTCGTTTGAATACATTAATGTTTATTTCTTATGAATTTTTCAATAAATTCATAGTATTATAAGAATTATAAACCACTCAGTAATCCACAGAATATAAGTTTCTTCCTTACTTGTTATACGCATTGTATAACAAGTTAGGAATATAAAAAGAAACAGTTTTTTCTTAAAATTCTCGTAAAAGGACAACAAAATATATTAGAAATTTTGTATTTATAAGTAGTTTTTAAAATATTTTCTTTATAATCCACACATTATCTTATGTATACTCTTTTTTTTTATTAAAAATTAAAATATACATTTTTTTAAATTAAAAATGATTTTTCTAAGTCAAATAAACCCAGAAATTTTAAAACATTTGTAGAGAGTGATTTCTGAATAAGGTATTCAAGCTAAAATTTTAACATTTATGAATTAAATCACAAAACAAGAAAGTAGAATATTTAGTTACCTTTAACAATTCAAAATTATTATAATTAATTAATGATTAATTTTAGGAAAATAATAGGCTTCTTAAATACATTTTAAGCAGTATCAGATTGACCATCAAGAGAACTCTCCAGCACATGACCTTGACCAGTGAGAGAATTCACCAACACATGATCTTGGTCATCAAAAGAATGCACCAGCATGTGACCTTGGTTATTAAGAGTGTTAAGTACAATATAACAAGAGCTAAACAAAATATAATGTTGGTCGATCAAGACACTTGTTTTGATATGCACACTGAGAAACTTAATATTATTTTGATATTTTTCACACAGACAGAAACTAACATAACACCAAAATACAAAATATGCAGTGTTATTCTTTAGTGTGAAGGAATAATCTTTTTGTGTTAATATGAGGGAAAAACAGATTTGAATAAATACTGATTTTTCTGTACACAAGATTACTGTATTAGATCATTCCATCTGAAATAAATCATCAATGTTTTGCAGCAATTTTTAACATCAACTTGACATTTTTCTTCTTAAAAAGTTGAATAATTTTAACAGATTAAGCATAATGGATAAAAAAAATAGTAAATTTTATATAGCGGTTTTTTGAGACTTAGGATGACCAAAACAAATTTAGGAATTTGGATAAAAGCAAAAAAAAAAAAAAAAAAAAAAGAAAGAATGCGATCAAAATCATTGAAAATTATTTTTCATCCTTTAATATTTAGTTATGCTATTATTTTTTTTCGTTTTTTTTTTAAAATTGGAATCACCCCAAGCAAGGCAGTAATGCCACTAAAATACAGTGTGTGAAAGAACTAGTAACAGAAACATTAATGATGAGCAGAAAGAGAAGAGAGTAATCAGGAGGACAGTAGATAGCGATTGACATTGCATTTAAATCTTTGCCAATTAAAGTTACCTGCAAAAGAGTTCCACAAGTGAGAAGTGCAAGAAAAGAAACTGTTAGCATAGAATTTATGGCTACATTTAGCTAGCTCAACTGTAAATTGATGAGATCTTGACATCAGTCTAGTACTATACTTAAATTCAAAAACTAAGTATCATAGTGAAAAGCTCATTCGAACAATTACCACAAAAGTATTTATAGAAAAGGCAAAGAGAGGCCAGCTTATGGTGGTGGCAAAGTGACTGGAGCTGAACCACCAGAACAGGACCAATAATATTACAGGTTCTTCTTTGGATCTTATCAAGGAGCTTCAGGTAAATAGTAGGCACAGCAGACCATATGTGGCAGCAATATTCTAAGTATGGATGAATGGTAGACATAGATATTTAAGATAAATTCTGGAGAGAAAAATTGTCTTGCCCGACATAGTGAACAGACTTTCTTAGCAGCTGACCTAGCATTAGATTCAATACAGTCTTTCCACTTCACATCAGCAGAGAACATGAGCTCAAGAAGGAGCAAAGAGTCATTTTCCTGGAGGTTAGCATCAGCCATGCTGATGGAAGGCAGCACGGGGTCTCTCAGATGATTAATGGAGGGAAGTTTAGTTTTGGAGGCATTAAAATTAACAAGCCATCTTTTACCCCAGTTAACTATGGACTTGAGGCCGTTTTGGACATCAGCTGCCATTTGGACCTTGGCAGTCTTGATAAGTTTTACTATCGAGGCAGGAGTACAGATACCAAGTTGAGAGCTGAGGTCATCGGGAAGGTCATTGATGAAAATTAAAAATGGAGTAGGACCAAGGATGGAGCCCTGGGGGACATGTGTATTAGCACGAAAGGATCTAGACAAGTGGCTGTTTAGAATAAGTCTCATTTCATGATTTGATAGGAAAGACTGGTTCAGTTAAAAAAAAGTGCTTAGTTTAATTTGTAACATATATAAACTGAAGTAGAAAAAAAGAAAATGTTGATAAGATAGTGAGGATCACAAAGCACTTTTCTGGACCCCACCACCCAATCAGGTTTGTGCCTTTTCGGTTGAGGGGAAGGGATAGTACACACCAGTCTTAAATTATTATTACACATTCACTTCCAACAAGTAACAATGTCTTCGAGATCTGTTGGAAAAGCTGTTGCAATTTTAGTTTCTCTTAGGAAATACAAATTAACTACAGTTTGTCAATGTCTAATGTTAGCTGAGAGAACCATAACAGATAACAAAAAAACAAAGAAAAACTCTTTTTGATGATAATTTCGACCATAGAAACTAATAGTAGATACACAAAACAGAATCTATCTTGGAGAAATAAAGCCCTGTAAAACTTTGGAACTCAAATGGATTACCCAGTCCAAGCCAGGAGACTAGATATAATAATTGTGAACGAGAAGAGAAAAAAAAAGTTAAATTGAGAAATTCTCTGATTGACAAGAACACAAATTAAAATGAAAGAAAATTTGTTTTTCTTTTAAATTACTTAAATTTTACTTTATGTAAAGAGCTGAATAAATATCTGGATGTTGCCAAAAAAAAAAAAAAGTGAAAAGAAATTGTGGAACATGTGGGTATCAGTTGTACCAATTATCATTAGAGTGCTGGAAAAGATCCCGAAAAGGCTTGTCAATCAGGAAGACAATATTACCAGACAATAACTCTACTGAAAACAGGTAGAATACTGATATCGTTTTGAAGAAAACTTACTACCAATGTCCAGTAGAAACTATCAGCTGCTATTGGTGTGAAATTCGGAAACTAAATGAGTAGTAGTAGTTCCAAAAGCCAATCATGAGGGAGGTTGAAGGAACTAGATTCACTGATTTGTTTTCTATGGCTTATCAACACTGAAAGAACTAGATATCAAGAAAAAAAAAGAAAAAAATCAATGCCATCCAGATGGCAGCACTAGTAAATAACAAACAATACTGAGAGAATGAAAGAGTACTGGGGAGATTTGCTCTCACTTTAAAACTAGTAAAAGTTATTATTCACTGTTGATATGAAAACTAAAATAATGGTAATGGTAATATTAGTCGTTTCATTATAAGGAAACATTTGGCATTCATTGACTGAGCAGCTTGTGCTACTTTTGGTTAGAATTTATAAACTCTGTTAAAAGAATTTTTCAGGAAAATGAGTCTCTCATGTCCACTAGCTATTTCCAGTAATAATGGGGGCTTTTTATTCATAAGACTTTTGTTTGAAGTAGTGCTGAATGTCAACATCTTGCATACTCCTCCCCAGTCTTTTGAAAAGGAGTAGATGTTTATCCCTTGTTTCCAGTTTAGGATTGGGTTTCAAGTTCCTTGTAAAGTCTTCTCTTTCATTATGAGTAACCCTTTGCATCTTAGTGGCATTATTGCTGTTATATTCTGTGCTAAGAGGAATATATACTTAAACAATATGGTGGATAAAATAAGTAAAGGTTTATTGTAAAAACCAGTACAATAAGAAATAAGGTAACAGTTATGCGCATGGTCATCGCAAATCAATCTAGTAGTGAGTGCTGCTATTGGAAGGTCGGTAGTACTCGCGTAAGTCTGAGTTGTACTCAACAGATCCCAGCTAGACTCCTGTAGTCCGTTGCCTTATGGATACTTATAGGTAGTTACTACCTATAGTGTAGTCACTCATGAGGGTGATAGGTTATTCCATTACATCAAATGCCTTGTTTGTGGTGAATTGATTTTTAAAAGAAAAAAATGTTTTTCTATACAAATTACATGTGCCATTCATTTTAGTTGTTGCTCCTGTTGAAAGACCTCAAGTGATGTGGTTTCTGTTATTTGGTCAAGTTCTTTGTGATTCTGCCAAACCTACTGAAAGGTAAATTTTTAAAAAAAGATTTGCTCAAGGAAAAAATTTAAATATGCTAGTGCCTGTCGTGTTTTATTTAAAGGTACACTCCAAGTAAATTCCAAAAAATATTACAAAAATATTGGCAAAAACTGGAAATCTGAGAAATGCAATTATTTATCCAAAATAAGAGCTTTCCAAACTAGCATGTCATGACACTTTAATAAAATTCATTATTTGCTCTTTAATTATTAGGTTTTTTTTTCAATGAATTCTTTCATTAATTAGGCACATCTAAAATTAACTAAAAAATGCATTTTAAATAATTGAAATGTCTTCTTTGAAGTTAAATTTTGGTTTCATTTGAGAGATAATAGACTTTATTCTGTAAAAAAAGAAAAATAATTTTATGTCTGAATTTTTATACATTTTTTAAAACAAGCAAATTAAAGCAAAATTTCGATTAGCTAATTTGATTGATGCTGACAAAAGAGAAATTAAGAACCTTTTAAAAAATCTCTTATAAATCGATTGTTCCAAACATTTGTTTTCATGAAAAATAGTAAATTTATGCATTTATTAATTAGTCATTTTAAAAATATTATTTACTTTTTGCTTAAAATATAACTAACAATGTTTTTCTCTGCTGTTGCCTCTTCTAAACGTGTCAAAGGTTAAACAATAATTATCTTAAATCACTGCCGCTAAATTTAAGAAGCATGCACCATGAATCAAATAAGTGCCAACTTATCGCAAACAAGAAACATTTTTATCTTTGAAGAGGAAAGAAAAGCTTACAAATATTTAAACTTTATGAAAATTTGAATAAATAATTTTGAATGTCTTTCACTATCAAAAAGAATATAAAAAAGAAGGGAAAAAGATTAAAAAATAATTAAGTGATACTTTTATTCATTATTATTATTTTTTGTCAAATTTTATTAACTACTGCTGTAAAAATATTTTATTGCATGCCAAGGTTTGTTTTTTTTTAAAATTATTTTCATATAAAAATTTATTAAAAGAAAAATAAACTAGAAAAATATATCTGTCACACCTCTAAACATCATACAGAATTTAATATAGAAACCAAACTCTCAGATTTGAAAAGAAATAATTTACCATAAATCAGTGGTTTATCCTATTTTCAAGAAAAATTCAGTACTTATTTATTAATTTCTTATTGAAAATATTATGCTATGAGAAAACTTTAGAAATATTTTTCAAGATAGTTACAAACCTCTTTTTAACATATTCTATGATATTCAAGTGATTTTGTTAGCTTTACTGTATTTGTAGCAATATCATGACAACAAAAACTTTATTAAACAGGCAAAAATACTATCAGCATGAGTAGATTAGTAGACGTTTTCACTCGTTTTTAATGGTCCCGAAAAAGACTTTTCCCCCTACTCCGTCATTGTCCTGTCTTAGATTACCACTCTTCTGTCACATTCTAAACGGCAGTCATCATGAATCACTAGTCACAGGACATAATTCAGACTTATCTTTGATCTTCCATAGAATAAAAAATCAAACAGTTGGCAGTGAACTTTATATTTTTTTGATTTTTTGTTATTTTATATAGAGTTCATCAGCATAGAGCAAAAAATCTGAAATAGTTTTAAAATCATTTTGTAAAAATACATGTCAATTTTTCAGAAACAAGTAACCACCAGAGATTTCATGTTTCTGCAGAAACAAAAAATATACAGTACATTTTATTAAAATTAAGTATCAATGACTCTTTAGAAGTTTTCTTGAATTACCGTATTCGACAGCATATAAAACACACTTTTTTTTACTAAAAATATCTTTTAAAATTCCCTTGCATCTTGTATGCCATATGTAGGTTTAAAATTTGCAATAGTTGGCTGAAATTAGCTATCTGGCAACTCCTATTAGCTTGGACTTTAGAGTAACTTTCATATACCTATTGTCATTATTTAAAAGGCTATTATGCAGATTAAAAGTGTTATTTATCATTGATAAAACTCATTATATTAATTTCATCACGTTTAATATTAGTACTTTGTTTCACTAAAATTATATGCAATAAATTCAAATTATATATTTGTAAAATATATTTGTTTCATTAATATTTTTCTTGTGATAACTTCCGGTTGCATTGGTATAAATACAATCAGAATTTTTATATCCTAATTATTCTAATAAGATGTTTACAAAACGCAGGTTATACAGATCATATAAAGGATATAATAAAATTTTTATTGGCTTTGTGTTCTTTTTTCCTATTATTTTTCGTTTAATTGTAATCATGGCTTAGCCTAACCAAAATAATACCTTGTAAATATAGCTTAGGCTGTACCATTTACTAATAATTTTACTAATTACTAATTTTTTCTTGATTGTCCCTGCTGAAATTGGGGTGTGTCTTATATGCCGTCAAATACAGTATTTACTTAAGATTTCAGACCATATTTTCATATGGTCCGAAATCTTAATGCATTCGTAGACAATATTAAATATTTTTAAAAAATTAATAACCGAATTGAATTTAGCTTTATAAAAATGTAAAAATTAGGAACATACACAAGCTATGTAAAAGCGATGTATAATTGACAGGAAAATACATTTTTCTTTTTAAAGTAATTCACTCCAAGCAAGGCAGGAGTGCCACTAGTACACAAGAGGCTGCAAGAGAGTGTAAGTAATGGAAAAGACTGGGTATAGGACAGGGTTGAGGAAAGGATAAAAAAAAAATGAACAGGGATCAAGGCAACAGAAGATGTCGATTGACATTACATTTAACACAAAACTTAAAACATGAAGAAAGATTCAATATAAAGGTTTATCACAGGTATACTAGTATGATTGAGTAAATAATTCGTCACCATGAATGTTGTGGGAATCAACACTTTGGAGAGTAAATATTTACAGGCTCCTGGAAAATTTGGCCCACAAACAATATTGGCGGACTTATTGTAAGTCCAAGTAAAAATGAGTAACACAAAACAATATAAAACAAATGACAACTAATTTGCAATTTTGCATTGACAAAAAGGAATTACAATTACATTAAAAGGAGAAAACATTTAAAGACTAGTTATATAGAAAACATTTAAATGAGAGGATGTTTTTTTGTGTATGTGAAATTTGTGTAGGCCTATGTGATAGACATGAGTGTGAAAGAGTACAAAAAGTCAAGACAGGAATGTAAAATCATGAAAATGCATGTGCCCCAGTGGGAGACACTTTCTTCCCACATGCAACTATATCTTATAGCCAGAAGCTGTAAAAGAGAAAAGAGACTAGGGAGACTTGTTTTGATATAGGCTTAAGAGCACTCTCTTGAGATGTTTTTTTTTTTTGCAAAGAAGGATAACCCACAGGTCATTCCTTAATAAATAAGTGGTCAATGAAATCATATAATTAGCTGATTCTGGAAAATTTTCAAGTAGAAGAGGTATCGGGTTTTTTTCCTCATTGATTTTTTTTTATACACATTTTTTATATACATTGTGAATTATACATTTGGTTTGGCTAATAAACCTTAAGTAATATGTCCTGAAAATTTTAATTTTTTTTTTAATGTGTATTGCCAAAACATAAGGTTTGTAGAGCTTAAATCCAGAATATCATTATGCTAAAGTCTGCAAGGATATAAAAAAGGATGCTGAAAATTAGGGATTTACTGCCAACTGATGCTGCAGGAAGATAAAAATAAAACATTGAGCTGTTTCTTCATATATAAATTCTTCTCTTTTTTTACTCGGAGACTATTTCGAAAGACTCAAATTTTTGCATTAAAATTTTTTCCGGATACACTGAAAAATACTGATCTGCAATAAATAAAATAAAAATGATAGAAATACAACCACATGCTTCATAGCTGAGAAGCTTGCATATTCTTCATTGATACCTGACACCAGGATATCAAATCTTTCAAGGTAGGCAGATTTGCTCAGTCAGAAGTAGTACAATTCAACCTGCTTATAACAAATTTAGTATAGTGATAAGGAAATTGAATAGAGAATATGTTGCACTGAGTTAATTTTGTCCAGTGCTTATAGATGCCCCACAAACAAAACTAAGAACTTCAGTCCTGTTCTTAAATATCCTTATCAGTTGAGGCTTTCATATGAATGTCATGCATGGTGTTGAGCGAATGAAACCTGTAGGTCTTAACAAGGACCATCCTTTTTTTTTTAACGTCATAGACCAGCACTACAGAATCACAAGCAATGAACTGTATCAAATAGAATATATCACTTGATGAATTCCAAATGCAACCACAACTAAAAAGAAAAGCACATGTCACTTGAAGAAAAAATAATGGCTTAATCAAGATGTTAACATTCCACACCACCTCAAACAAAGTTAGGAAGAAAGCCCACATCAGTAGTGGAAAGAGTAATAACAGTTAGTGGACATGACAAACTTATTTTCCGGAAAAACTGTTTTAAGAGAATGTAGTGAAGAAAATGGCGACTTACCTCATCAAACCAAGCGACAATGTTGGAAAAAGAAAGAAAGAGCACATGGGACCTCTTGTTCATATGTGAGAGCGCCATGCAAATCTTTGGTCACACCTCAACTAATCACCGATTTCTCAACCTAGATATAAACAGGTGCTGCATGTGGCTGGGGAATTGGTTCTATGATTGGTTACATGGCGTGAAGGAAGATTTCTTCTGACATGCAACGCCTGGATTGAATTTTATCCCCTCATAAAATTCTACTACAGAGAAAGATTTTATAAATTTCAACTGAAAGCAGCACTAGCTGCTTGATCAAATACTGAATACTTCTTTACAAGGAAACAGTTACTATTACTACATTATACTTTGCATTATGCAACAACCATTTAGCCCTGTATTGGATTTAAATTTAGTAAATAGGAAGACTGATTTTAAAGAAGATAATACACTTACTTCAACAAGAAGATTTTCTCCACAAACATCTTCATAAACTCCATGCACTCGAGAGTGATGTCGTCAGGTTGGCTTTCAATGCTATAGGTAGAGTCCCAGGACTGTTCCGATTCCATAGACAGAGAACGGTGGTAAGGTTCTCCACCAAATTCATCTCCAGATGAATCGATGCTCGAATGTCGGCCGGCCTCTCCGCCGTAACCTCCGTCAGAAGAATCGGGACTCACTCGGCGACGGTCGGTTTTTCGCTTGGCAGCGGTCGGTTTATGACGCCTTTCATTATATGCCCGCTGATCTTCCTCATCAAACGAAATCAGGTCTCCCATAGGCATCATCGTTCGTCGTCTGCTCGCTGTCTCTGCAGCCTCCAACGAAGGGGCTTCGGTTTGTTCCTCAGGTGGTTCAACATAATCGTCGAATAGCATTTCATCTACGGTGCTCGACCTGCGACGCCCAGAGGCAAACTTCCCTGACCGCTTATCAGACATCTCTCTATCAAGTTCTTCTGATGAAGGGGATCGAAGTATCCGCTCAGAGGGTTCCGATAATCTACCACTGGTGACCCGTTGGCGGTCACTCAACTCCCTTTCTGTGTATTCTCCTAACCGTGGTGCTGATCTACGACCGGGCCGGTCAATAGGCTGGAAAGCAGATCTGTGTCTGTCAGCAGGAATAGGAGTTGGTTTTGCAATGTCGTGATCCGGTCTGTGGCGGTAATAATCTGATTCTCTGTCCGCCCTTTGTGTTTGCCTTCTGGCTGGTTCGGGTGCTACCTTCTGTGTATGTTTATCAGGTAATGGGGGTGCTGCTCTGTGACTGTGGTAGTATTCAGCCTCTGATGAAGGCGACCGAAGGACACTGCGTTCTGGATCATCAGTTACCCTCTGAGTTTGCCGAGAAACTCTAGGTCGGTCAGCAGGTTCCGGAGATGAATGCTGTTCATAGTAATCTGAACCCGATCTTTGACCACGCTGGGATGCAAGTGGAGGTGCTGTTCTTTGAGCGGGTTGCCGTGAAATAGGTTCATCAAATGATCTTTGACTATGGCGTTCTATAGACTCTCGATCTAATTTTTGTCCATATCGATCTGATTGATCATCAATAGATCTCTGGCTGTAGCGTTCGATCGAGTCTCTGTCTAACCTATGACCATCTTGTATAGATCGCTGACTATGAAGTTCAGTTGACCTCTGACTTCTGAGCGATGGAGTTGTCTTCGAACCTATTGAATCGTGGTAATCTTGGTCTATTCTTTGGCCGCGTCGTTGTGGTGGTTCAGGCGATGATCTTTGACTTCTTCGTTGGGCAGGTATGGGAGATGACCGCTGGCTACGGCGCTGTGCTGGTTCAGGACCAGTTCGCGGTTGCCCAGCAGCGCGCTGGCTAAGTTCAGCAGCTTCTTGATATCGTGGATCACGAGGATCACCAAAGCTTGATTTGTGTGGATCAGATAAATCAGTGGCTGACCTGTGTCGATCAGCTGGGTCTATACCCGACCTCTGCGGGTGTCTGCCCGAGTGATCAAGAGAGTCCTGACCAGGCCTTTGGCGGTCTGAGATCTCTTGACCTTTAGGTCCATATCTATCCACTGATTCTTGGCTAGCTCTTTGACCACGGTGGTCAACTGGCTCTTGTCCAGACCTATGGCGTTCAGTAAGTTCCTGACTTCCTCTTGATGTGCGACGAGTTACCGATTCCTGACCTGGTCTTTGATCTCTGAGGCGTTCGTGTTGATCCTGTCCTCGTTCAGTGATACTTAAGTCTTTTCCAGATCGTGATAATCGACGTTCAACTGGCTCTGGTTTTGATCTCTGCGTTGGCGAAGATCTGGAACTGTGACGTTCTGTTGGCTGGGGAGAGGCTCTTTGTCTGTCACTTGGAGTTTTTTGTGGTTGCCGTTCTGACTGAGGTTGGGGTGTTTTTCGACCAGGAGCAGTTGGACGATCACTCGGACCTCCTGGTCTTTGACCACGACGTTCTCCTGGCTTTTGCCTTTCGGCTGGAGTGGGAGATGACCTTTGTCCTTGTTCAGCAGAAGGAGACGACCGTTGACTTTGTCTCTCAGCAGCAGTTTTTGGGATGGGTCTTTCCGTGGGCTTCTGGCCTGGATATCTTTCTCCGGTTGACTGTCCGGGTTTTTGTGCAAGTTTCGGTTGACCAGAGCTGCCTAATCGAGATTCTTGCAGAGTATCTCGTAAACTATCATCTTGGGCGGTGCCACTGCCATTATGTTCTCTTAAATCTCTTCGAGAAGAAAGAGGTTCTGTTTTTTCGGGCACTTTATGTGGAACACCAGTTGTTGGTGGAGGGGTTGATTTCAGTGCTACTGGGACACCGATTCTAGGGGTGTGAAGTCCTTGTTGCCTAGCAAGTTTGGGATCAGGCAATACAGGAGGAAACCCTTGTTGAGGTGTGATACCCCGTGGCTGGTTGCCTGGAAGTACAGGGGGAAAACCTAAAGGACGTTGTTGCCCTTGAGGTGTAGGATGCTGTGGTGGTACGTTTCTTGGTGGATTCCTGTTGAAAGCCGGCGGGGGTGCTGATGGTACTTCTTCACCTTTTATTAAAGAATCAACTTTGTTGGAAAGGTCGCTAAATATGCCGTCCTTTTTGGCAGAAACTGAGCTAAGAAAATTTGATGTTCCTGTAAAGAAGCTGGAACCAAAGCCGGCGGTAATAGGATTTGTTGGAGCTTTCTTCCCTAAGAAACCGAAATCCATTCTAACTCACATCCACGCCTCAACAATATCACACCATGGGTTTGGAAACGATTCAAAGTTACCCTACAAAGACAAAAGAAAAAAAGCAATATTAAATGTAGTCAATACAGAAAGACATTATCTCGGTTTCTATACAAAAGTTTTGAACAATGTACATACAAAGAGAGTTTTTCATTTTAATCATTTCACCCCAAGCAAGCTGGAAATGCCACTAGTATTCAGGGTGTTGCAGGGAGTGAAAGTGAGAGAAAAAACTGAATATAGGGAGGATTGAAGAAAGGACAGAAGATGAATGGGATTCAAGAAGATGGTGATTGATGTTGCATTAAATTTTTGAAGATTGCATTTATCAGGGAAACAAGTAAACGGAAGTGCAAGAAACTGTTAGAAACTGTGGTTGCATTTAGCTATTTCAACAGTAAACAGGTAGAACCTAGTAGCATGCTTAAATTCAAGTATTCAGGGCACCATGGACAAAAGCTTTTCAGAGCAGCTGCCATGAAAATATTTGTAGAAAAGACAGAAGGAAGCCAGGTCATGTTGGTGAGAAAGTGACTGAAATTGAGATGCCAAGTCAGGGTCGATTACATTACAGATCCTTCTTTGGATTTTGCCAAGAACCTTGAGATGAATAGCAGGAGCACCAGACCAGATATGCCAACAGTATTCAATGCCTGGATGAATGGTAGATTTGCAAATGTGCAAGATGGCCTCTGATGAGAAAAATTTTCTGGCACAATACAGTGACCCAAATTTCCTTGCAGTTGATGCAGCTATTGATTTGAAGTAGTCACTTCACTTCAAGTTAGTTGAAAACGTGAGGCCAAGAAGGCACAATCTGTTGCTCTCCAGGTGTTTAGTGTCAGCCATATTGATGGCACAGAATAATTTGTGTAAGACTTTTGCAGCTATTTATTTGAGCAGTACTGATGATTGCTGCATATACAGGCCTAATGAGGTTATTACAATGAAGAAAGTGAAATCTAGGTTTGAGGAAAAATGATTTTGATTTTTATGCTCAAATACTAAGAGGCTTGTCCAAAGTGTATGCAGTTGCTTAAAATTTCCCGAAAATCAGTTGGCAATCAATCAAATGAAACATTACTGTGGTTGCACTCTCTAATGTGGTTACTCAGTCCAAAGCTACATGTCACTGAGTGATCTTGTGTGTTATGTACCCATTGTATTCATAATAACTGAGTGAATAGCATATCCAAATCTTGTGTAGATTTTTTCACATCACCTAAGTTTTTAACCTTCACTACAATCCAGATTTGGCTTCATATGCTTCTGGCTTCTTCGAAAGCAAAAATTGACACTGAAAAGCTGTAGATGAGATTAAGGATCCCCAACGATGATTTTGCATACTGAGCCTAAAATTGGAAAGGACATTGGAATAAGTGTCTTTGAGATCTAAAGAAGTGTGCTTCAAATGAGACAAAGATTCTGTTTTTTCTTTTTTTAATCATTTCACTCCAAGCAAGGTGATAAGGCCACAAAACTATTTTTCATTAATATTAAATGGTTATAGACTTTCTGGCTAGACCTCATATAGAATTAAATAAGTGTTTTGTTTCTTTGAGTTTTGTTTTTTTAATCAATTCACTCCAAGCAAGGCAATAATGCCATTAAGATGCATGTGCCTACAGGAAGTGAAAGAGAACGAGAAGACGTTACAAGGAACTGGAAACACAATCGGAAACAGGGGATAAACTTCTATTTCTGTTCGAAAAACCAGAGAGGAGGGTAAATTTAATGACAGTTGAATCTATCTACATTTGTTAAATTCAACTGGCAATATTTAATTTTTTATTACATTTTTTTTTTATTTGTTGAAAATTCCACTCAAAATTCTGGATAAAGTATTTGATGTTTGTTTTTCTTATGTTTGTTTCAGTCATTATTTAGAAATGGCAACATTAATTCTGCCTGAAATTTTACAAGTATAAATTTTCTTAAATATTCCTTGAAGTAAAATATTGATGTAGATGAAGTTTTATTTAATATACAAGGTCAGGAGAGAATGATTTTTGCAGCACTGTTAATATATTTTGGTGAATTCTTTTTTGCTAAATGATTTGAAAATAAAGATTCTACTCCTTGATGGCTTATTTGCTTGAGATTTTTTAGATTAGTCCTTACCCTTTGAAGAACTGTTCAGACCATTTTTTAGTTTTGTAAAAAAAAAAAAAGAAAAGTTTCCTCCTACTATATTGTACCTCCTTTTACATTGTATAAATGTCTCCAAATCAAAGATCAAAGTTCAAATTTGGTTTCTTGTGCAATGGTAGTTGATTACAATATAGATGAAGAAATCCCTGTGATATACCCTCACAAGTTTACATATTTGGGTTTTCTTAGTTTCAGAATCTCCATGAGTATCTCTTAAAAGAAAATTTTATGCAAATTCAGGTACTAAAAAGGTTTGATTATGGAATTATCATTGGTTTTTTTAACAATTTAGCTGATTATCTTAATTTCTTTTATGTGCGTTTGTCTTTTGAATCACCATTTACATTTTTTTCATCTTCTCAGTAATTATGCCACAGTTGAATAAGGTGTGCAGGTAATATAATGGCTATTAGCATGGAAAGTAGAATTGGCAAACTAAATTCAAATTTTGGGCTACTCTATCGCATTCACTTTCATGCAAATACTCTTAGGAAAGGATGAATTCTCTTTTCTCCCAGCTATGGGTTAAATAGCAGAGAAGACTGAGTTCTGTCACTTTGAGTGTTAACTAGTCTAAGAGAAGGACAACGCTGAATTCAAAGCCAGACTGAAAAGAGATAGTCTCTGTCAGGCTATCTTGTTCTAGACACACCCACTGCTGCTACAGCTGCAGTACATGTGGCACACATAGGATCCTAATGGATTACAAATTTCCTGGTTGTGATAAACAAGATCATGGAATTAAATGGCAGTTTTATTCTAACAAAATTTTCAGGCAAATCCAGAAAATCACCTATTTTTAACAAGAATTTCGCTATACCTTGCATCCTGATATAGAAAACTTTAACAGTCAAATAGTTAAGCTTAAAATCTCCAGTTTGCTTGAACATTCACTTCTGAGCATACTCATATATGCAGCTACTTTCACTTTACAAACTTCCCAGGTATAAAAACCACCAAATACAGCACAAAGGATAAAACAAGGAATATGTCAGCCAAAACACTGTATTAAAAACAACAGTGTTGTAACGGAGTTATCCAAAACAACAGTAGAAAACTGGAATTGGTTTAACAAGTTTATTACCTTTTGGTACAGAGAAACACAATATAGAATAGAAACTAGGGAAAAGAATGTTTAGCTGCGAATGACTGTTTTCAGCAAAAGCTATTGCTCCTCCTGCTAATCCTCTTGATGTAGGGGCATTTTCATGTCTTGTTTGTCATCCGAGTCCAAACTTGTAGGGAAATATTCTCCCTCATGACACAAAGATACAAGTGTGAAAAACATAGGCTAATGAAAGTACTTCATCTCATATTTTCAGACAACAGTTTAGAAAAGTGTAAGGTCAATTAAACACAATCCACTTATATTTATGTATTATGTCTTTTCATGATATGGGTAATCATGGATCTCAACAACATCCTATCCTTTATAACTCTAAGCAATCTTTGTTCTCTTACTATATCTTCCAGTTCTGCTATCCATATAAACAAGCTCATTGGATAGATTATCTGCTGTTTCCTTCTGCTCCTCTTGTTTTCAATATATCCTATGTGTGTCAAATTCTCCAAGCCCTGTTACCGCAGTATATGTCCTAGAAATTACAACTGTCACTTTCTAATTCTAAGTAAAAGTATCCTTTTTCTTCCATTATCCTTAAAACTTCCTCATGACTCACAGGTTTCATGCCTGTTATTCTCAGTATCCTTCTGTATAACCACATTTCTGTTGCCTCAACCCTCCTCTTCATCTGTGGGGAAATTGTCCAGCATTCACTTCCATATAGGAGGATTGATCTTACTTTGCAATTCAGCATTCTTTTCTTTCTTTCCAATGAAATTTTCTTGTTTCTTATTACTTAGCTTTTGGAAAGCATCTTTTGCTACTCCAACATGCCTTCAGATTTCTGGGAATTTTTTTTCTGTTAACCAGAAAGTTAAACTTTTGTACTTGCTTGATTTTGAAGCCTCAAATTTGTACCTTGCATCTTGGGCAGTTCCTTTTGTTAACAACTATACATTCTATCTTCTTACAACTTATAAATAGTCCTTTCTTCTCACGTTATTTATTGTAAAATATACAATTGTGGCACGAGGCTGAAAAAGGGGAGGGGAGTGAGGTTGGTCATCACTATCTTATACCTAGCTAATCCGACTCACGACTCATTCACTCATTACAGTTTTTGCATTCACCATAAAAACTCATCCGTCACCAATCAATCCTCCATACACCATAATACCACATCCTCTCAGGGGGACCTACAGAAAAAGCACCCCACGATGTTAAATTAAGGAATAAAAATACACATGTACAATTCTAAATATGAGAGGGGAGGTGGATGAACCCAATAAACAATCAAAATAACAACACAAAATAAATTAAACATAACTGATGTTAGTAGGGCCCGTCTGACTCTCAAAAAAGGGAGAGGCCGCTGTATTCTGCCCATTGGACAAAATCAAGAGGCTTTCTCACTAAGGGAGTGGAAAAGGCGAAAATATAGATACGGACATGGGAAATATACAAGCTGAAGTCCTTTCTTCTCTTTCCATTTCTACCTTATCTTGGAGTTCTTTCAGTTTTCTTTCTGTGTCAGTCATCAACACAGAGTCATTTGCCTATCTTATAATTGTTAACTTTCTATCTACTAATGATAAATCATGGTAGGACTTAGAAAATGAAGTAGATGTCCGCCCCCTTTTTTAAAATCATTCTATGGTACATTCCTTTGCTTTTGGGATATCATGGAATGACCACATTTAGTAAACACGCACTATCTGATTTTAAACTTTTTCCTAGACTTGAATGACATTCACTAGTCTCTTATACCGATTTATAGAGCCTGTACACATAATGAGGAAGGAGGGCCTAGAGAATCTGATACTCACAGGTCAAATAGAGGGAAAGAGAGACAAGGGAAAACAATGCATTTAGTGGCCTTAAGCAAGTGGATGACAGAACATGGTCTGGGGGAGGTTGCAGAGGGAAGGAACTGGTTGAGAGCTTCAAGGGATAGAGGGAGGTAAAAAGCCACGATTGCCTACACCCTGAAAGGACATGGCACATAAAAAGAAAAAAACAATTGTGGAAAACCCAATGAAATCTCCATTTGCAAAATTAAAGCTTGATATATCTGATTTATTAACCTCTTGCTAACAAATCAAATTAAGCTAAGCAATCAAAATAATCATCTTAAATATATCAGCAAAAGCATTATTAAGTTTGATCTCTGGTAAGAAGGATGTAAATTGTGCAACATGACACAAGGTTAAATAAAAAGACAGTATGGCATTGTTGATTCCAATCGTTCTTACATTTAATCTTCATTATTGCGGTTATCAACAAATCTAATGAATTGAATTTTGATCTTAATTTACACAAATTATATATTCAAACCTGGTTTCATAGAGTTCGTTATTAGGTGAAGTGATGATTATTTTTTTTGTTTTTAATGTAAGTGCAGTACTAGACTGGTGCCAAGATCTCACCAATTTGCAGTTAAGCTAGCTAGATGTAACTGTAAATTCTATGCTAACAGTTTTTTCTCAGACTTCTCACTTTTGGAACTCCCTTCTGGCTGCATGCTTTCCAGCCAACTTTAATCTGCAACAACTTAAATGCAATGTCAATCACTATGGACTGTCCTCTTGATTAATCTTTTCTCTTCCCACTGATTAGTAATTGTTATATAGGAATAAAGTGTCGCTGTCAACACTAGAGTTTGAACACATATCACCAGAGAGCAAACACAGGCAATCCCATTTTGAATAAGTAGATCACGTGATGGCAAAGGAAATGTACATATGGGAATTAGTGCGGCATAGATCACTATACAGATTACTATTTGGATCACTATTCTGTGGTTACTTTTCAAGTTAGTATTATCAAGCAAGTACTATTAGTGCGAGAGTTATTTGAAGGCGTCTGACACTAATATTGTTCAACAACATTACTATAGTTGTATCTGTGATTATAGAGTCTCTACTGCAACAAGCATTACGAAAGTGACAATGAGTATTTGATGATATTACAAAAGTGGCAACAAGTGTTCGTTGAAATCATAAAAGTAATATTTTTATTTCTAATTCTTCCACACCCTGTAAGTCCTTGACACTTTACTGCCTTGCATGGGATGATACCGATTAAACAAAAAACAAAAAAAAAAAAACATATGAAAACTGCAATATTTATATGTGAATAATTACATATGATTATTTTGGAGCATTTAAAAAATAAAATATATTCTTTTTGTGGAGAAAATATTTGATTATTCTTGATTACTTTTCAACAAACTGCATAAGCAGGATGGGAGAAAATAATTGAAGAACAGACTTCGTAAAAAGAGGGAGAAGAACCAAAAGTAAAATTGGTAGGAGGAGGATTTTGAAGAATACAATTGAAAAAAAAAAAAGAAAAAGAAAAAAAAAAGGAAGATATAAAAAAAATAATCAATAACCAAGATAAATGTTATGCAGACATTTGAATGTCTTCTTTGCAAGTTAGCAGTTGTATATTTTAATTGATCCATTTTTCAGGTGGAGGAAAAAAGAAACATTTTTGAAAAAAAAAAAAAAACATGACCATTAATATATCAACTGTAGATCAATCCATTTTCACAGTACCAGGCAATTCCAAAATATAACAAGGGGAGTTTGCTCAGTACTCACTTTGCAAAGCCAAAAATAAAACAACAAAAATTTTTTAAAAAACAGCACTGTGGAAATCTGTATAAGCCTGAATTAAGCATGTCCCTTCTTCAATTTCCTCAGTCCCCCAATGACACTTTCTGTCACTTCCTTGGAACCCATTCTAGTGAGGGTAAAATGTTTTTCTAGATTCTAGTTGTATATTTTAATTGATCCATTTTTCAGGTGGAGGAAAAAAGAAACATTTTTGAAAAAAAAAAAAACATGACCATTAATATATCAACTGTAGATCAATCCATTTTCACAGTACCAGGCAATTCCAAAATATAACAAGGGGAGTTTTCTCAGTACTCACTTTGCAAAGCCAAAAATAAAACAACAAAAAATTTTTAAAAAACAGCACTGTGGAAATCTGTATAAGCCTGAATTAAGCATGTCCCTTCTTCAATTTCCTCACTCCCCCAATGACACTTTCTGTCACTTCCTTGGAACCCATTCTAGTGAGGGTAAAATGTATTTCTAGATTTTTTCCTCACTTCACCTTTGGTTATAGATTTCTTGTGCTCGTCATGTCTGATGAAGTGGATGACACATTTAAACTTTACACAATGTGCAACAACAAATATACAAAGAAGGGGTTTGATTGTCCAAACAATCTGAGAAGTGAGCTTCAACACTGCAGAACTCTAGCAGATGCACCGGACTTGAATAGGTGAGTACTTTGCTGGTCATTATAATAAACTAAAGTTAGACTATGATGGTCAAATAATAAGGATGAAGACCAGTTATCCTGTGAAGGAGATATTTAGCTCGAACCAGAAGAAGCTGACCAAACACGGTCCGAGGCAGAATGGTCTGTAGGTGTGTAGTGACTATGATGGAACCCCAGCAGGTGCAATAAAAAGAAACAAATAAGCTTCTTAATGAGATTTTCATAGAAAGGCTTTCAGTTATCACACTCTGCAGAAAGGTGTCCAGTAGAAATAATCAATACACCAATGTTCTTTTGATTATTTGTTTCATGAGATAGCTGAGACTGTAACAGCTGACTACATTGTTTTATTGAAGGAAGGAAAAATAGAATAGCCTAGTGCAGTATTTCTCAACGTTTTTAAGCAATGGCACATCTTGAGCAAATGAATATATCATGGCACACTTAGCAAAATTTTTAAAGAGTATAAATTTAAATGTTATGAAATAAAACCACAGATTAAAAAAAAAAAAATGCACTCCTAAACATGAACTTTATTTCAATATTTCTATTCAACTACTTGTGCAGTTTGTTTTGTGTGAAACCTGTGCTTGGTGTTTTTTTGCAATTTCTTCAAAGTTTGGACAAATGTGCAATAAGCAGACCCTCATTTCTTCTTCAGTTGAACATCGTATTTCTCGTTTCTTATTTTTTTATGTCATTTAGGATTGAGGAGCCTAATTCACATAAATAAGAAATAGAAAATTGCAATAAAACTGATAAAGCCTTTTTAGCTAATGTGGGATATTTCTTTGTATTGAAATGGGTACTATCGAATGTTTTATTTTAAGCCTTTGATCACTAGAAATGGTGGCCAATTCTTCTTCACATAATTAATATTTATTTATTTCTAACACTGTACCATTACTACTTCCACACACACACACACACATATATATATATGTATATATATATATATATATATATATATATATATATATATATATATATATGTATGTATGTATATATGTATGTATGTATGTATGTATATGTATATATATATATATATATGCTATGACAATATTGTGCAGCACCGTGGTTGGAAATCACTGACCTAGTGGATGATAGCTTTGTTTTTTTTAAATTTAGTGGCATAGTAATTGTGGGTTCAATGCCTTGAGTAGTAGACAATCTAGGAGAAGAGCAATTTTGAATTCAAAACCAGTCAGAAGTGTAATGGACTCTGTCAGGCTATTTTGGCCTTCATACACATTGCCGTTACGGATGCAGTACATGTAGTGTTCCTATGACTGTAATGTCAGGGGAAATGTGATCATCATCAATTAAGCTAGAGTCAAAAAAAAAATCTCTTCATCTCGTAAATAAAATACATACTTGGAGATGAAAAACCATCATCAAGTATACAATGGCATATTTATCTTGACAAGTGCCAGATCAAACAAAAAAGATGCATTGCTGCCATATCTAGGCCGAAACTGTCCAATCCTCACTTTTCCATCTCAACAGAATTCAAAATCATTTGCCTGACCTTGTGGGTGATAAACTGTTCCCCACCTTACAACCCCCCATTCCCAAAGATGAAACACTACTAGCCTTTCACTATTGTTATTTTCATGACAGATGTTTGGGCAAACAACATTACTTGTTTTCACCAGTCAAGAGCTTCACAGTTCAGAATTGCCAGGCCATGTCCATTGAGTCAATTATCTTCATTTGCTTCATATTCCATTGGTAAAGAGGAAGATTCACTCAGACAGCATCTTCCTCAGAATTGTTGCATTGTGGAATTGACTCCTAAGAGGATGCTTCCCTGATCACTACAATCAACCACTATCTATCCTACATGTTCTTATAATATGTGTATCTTGCTCCCTCCCTGTATGTTCTTAGAACAACCTCTTTCAGTAACCCTTTACCATGAGTGGCACTTGGGTTTGTATTGTGTGAACAAAAATAGTACAGAAACAGAACAAGCAATAACTGAACAATACTAAAATGAACAAGACGAGATATCCATAGACCTAGACAGTAGAACAAGAACAATCTAGTTTTGCAGATTAAATAAAGGGTCCAGGCTATTAGAAAGACAAGCACCTCAAGAAGTCTGGAGAACACAGTGACCGAGATACTATCACAATAAAGAGGAGGATATTACTTTGAATGTAAATAAAAACTTTCACAATCATCATTTAGCTTTTTGAAGCAATTTTACTTGTTCAGAGTCATTTTTAATGTGACATTAAATGAAGTAGTGATGAGAAATTAGTCCTAATATAAGTACTTGGTGTACAGGAAAGCATTAGTCTTCCTAGCACTAAATAGCCAGTAAATTATGGCTGGCTTATGAATAATACTAGTACAAAGAAGAACAGTAGATTTATAAATGGGCAAAATGCATTCTAAAATTATCTGGCACATCTCACTGAACCAAATTTACTAGTAGCAGACCTAGCAACTGATTCAATACAATCATTCCACTTCATATTAGTGGAAAAAGAAAGAGTTATTTTTCTGGAGGTTAGCATCAGCCATACTGATAGAAGGCACAAAAGATTCTCTATGCTGATTAAATGAAAACAATTTTGTTTTCGAGGTGTTAAAATTTACAAGCCATTACTTATCCCAGTTAACCATAGATCGGAGGTCCTTTTTGAGAGAGTTGTTTGAAGCAGGCATGTTACTTGAAGTTGTCAGTCATTGTAAAGATTGCAGAGGCCTTACAACACAATTATATAAAACCTGAGTAATAATTTCATATTAGTTTCTAAAATTAAGTCTATTAATAGACTAATGGCAAGGTGCGTACCAGTGAGCATCAGCTTCACTTGTATTTCTTTTGAATGAATAATCATAATGTTATGTTATAATGGCTCTCTACCTTAAGGAGCTCCCAAACATATAGATGAGAGGTATTAAAGGCAAATGAAAAGAGAGGTATTGAAGGCAAATGAAAAGAGAGGTATTAAAGGCAAATGAAAAGAGAGGTATTAAAGGCAAATGAAAAGAGAGGTATTAAAGGCAAATGAAAAGAGAGGTACTAAAATATATTTACCATATTTATAAAGTATAACAATGGAAAACAACAACAAAACATGACAGACATTGTACTTACAATAGGTGTGGTTTGTGCTCTAAAAGATTAATACCTTTATTTTAAGGTGAGGTCATCAGCTACGAACTAGAAATATCTTTGTACCCCATGGTATGAGTCTGGATATTGGTGATGGGGCATATTGCTCCAACCTCTTCTTAGGACAGGACTAAATGTAAATGTGGCAAGGACCCTAATTCATCTTGTTTGGCTGCTAAACGTGCAAAGGGCACTAACTCATGTCAGTTATTTGCTTGCTAGGTAAGGGGTTCTATCTGAAACCCTACAATTGTATGTAAAGTCTGTGAACTTTCTGATATCATTCCTGTGTAGTTGCTTTCTTTATGTTAAACTTTATTTAAAAATTTAGGTTACATGATTACTCATGCAGCTGCATATAGACACTGTTGAAACAATCAAGCTATCACCAAATAAATATAAATACACAGAGATCAGTTCTTTGGAGATATGCCATTGTAAGAAATTAATGATGATAAATTGGGCTTTGTTATGTTTGTAAGCAAATGCAATCAACGGAGCTTCATTAACCTGACTTAGAAGAGCTCAACTGAATTGGAGGAAGGCAAAAACCATAACACAACCAATTATCATAAATCATTTGAGCACTTATCTCAGATTTCTAACATGGAAGGAAATGGAAACAAGAAATACAATCTGTTAATTGTCTATTGACGATAAAAGCAAACATTATCAGAAGTCATAAAGAATTTCCCACTGACAATGTTTATTCCTTTCAAAATGGAATCGCAAATGATTATTTTACATTGATTGCAGTCAAGAGGTGGAATTTCTGATTGACATTAAAAAGGATGAACACGGGAAATTGAAGTAGTTAAATTCAGTAAAACTTGATTTTAAACCAACAGAAATGCATACATATATTTTTTTAAATCATTTCATGCCAAGCAAAGCAATAATGCCACTAAGATATTTTTTAATTTTTTGTTCTTTTTAAAAAATAAACCCCATGAACAATATGGACTGCTCCACTATTACTATATAGTCCACTATTGTTATATAGGAATAAAGTGTCACTGCCAACACTTGAGTTTGAACATAGATCACCAGTGAGCAAACACAGGCGATCCCATTACTGAATTAAGTGGATCATGTGACCATGGGAGAAACGCATAAGTAGGAAGTTGCATGATGTCTAATTGATTGTTATTTCTATTCTATCCTCTATTACCATACGGATCACCATTTCTAGCCTATCCTCTATTATCATTCAGATCATCATTTCTAGCCTATCCTCTATTATCATTCAGATCACCATTTCTAGTCTATTACTATACAGATGGCCATTTCTATTCTATCCTCTATTATTATACAGACTGCTATTCTCTACTTTATTCACTATACTATTTATCTATTCAGATTACTATTCGGTGGTTAATTCAAAACGATTATTATCAAACAACTACTATTAGCACGAATGCTATTTGAAGGTGTCTGACACCAGCATTGTTCAATGGTGTACTATAGTTGTACCTGCAATTATAAAGTCTCTACTACAACAAGCATTAAGAAAGTAATGAATATTTGCTGACATTATAAACCTATATATATATGTATATATATATATATATATATATATTGGCTCCTGAAAAATTAATTTCGGTTGAGCTCTTTGGTTTGAGGTGTGCGTTTGTAAACAGTGACTATTTAAGCTACTATTGCAGGACTCTTCGGCAGAATTGAGTCACTGTCAGTCACTGTGTGTTTATCTGAATCTAAAAATAAACACGCTAAAATTCACCTTCATCCCTGCCGTGGGCTGACGGCTTACTGGTAGAAGTTCCGACTGACGCAAATTCAGTCGGGTTTTGATCCTAGCTAGAGGCAACTGGACATCTAGCCACACTGATGAGCTGTGAAACAGCGAAACAGTCTGTCTGTGGATGACATATATATATATATCTCTCTCTCAAAATTGAAATTATGAAACAGTCAGTTTTCAATCAGCACCTGAAAAGTTGTGGTGCAGGTGAGGAAATTGTGTGTGTGTGTGTGTATGTGAATATATATATATGTGTGTGCATAATAAATAGAAAACTGAACTGGAAGTCAAAATGACTACAATTGAAAGGAAAGACAAAAAAGAGAAACAAGGTTAGGGAGTGAGTGTAAAGTAAAAAAAACAGACGAAAAGAACAAATAACCACAACCATTCTACACATATGCACAGATGCGTGCATGAACGCAAACACACATTATGAAGAAAAACAAAACAACTTGCACTAATGAAAAACGCACATAAAAAAAAACAATCAAGATGTATAAGCAGTCAATTGTTGACACCCCCTGATGAGTGGATGGAGTGATTCTCAGAGGATTTGTCTACGAAATTCTGCAATTGGGATGCTGAAGATAACATCAATCAGCTAAGTGACAAAACTTTTAGTTGTATTAATTTATATATATATTATTAAATATAACAGACAATGAATGTCTATTATGTCTGATCATGAGCCGTTCTAATGTTCAAATGTTTGCTTTAATTTCTGGTGAAAATAAAGACAAAATTTGGATATTTTTTTATTAAGTTGGTCCTAAGCTTTCGGCTCACATGAGCCATCCTCAGAATGGTTATACAGACATGAAACAAAGATATCACTGTCAAAGATATTTTGTTATTTTGACATAGAAAATTGCTATACAACGATAACAGTCGTGGAATAGTAGACGCAGATCATAAGTTCAAGATGCGGTTCTATGATGTCATACCATGCGATAGACCGAAGTATTACAACAGAACCAATGTCTAGATGCAATGTAATGTGTTGTGGCTAGTTTGAAATGTAATTTTGTTGGGTGTGGGTTGCTTTGTTCTAATGTAGATGGCCTCCAATATCTGAAGGCTCTTTTTACTGTGTGTATGTGTGAGCATTATTGTGTTATCAACTACTATCTGTCTAATATTATGTACATAGTTATGTTTTTCTATACATATATATGGATGGCTGGATTATCAATGTCAATATGTGCAAGGCATTTGCACTGCACATGCTATACACTATCAATATGTCTAATGCACATTTGGGCCGTACATGTTAGACATTCTCAATGTCAATGTCTAAAGCATATCTGAAATATTTCATCAAGTACTGCAAAACAATAATTGCTTTAATTTTGAATTGTCTTGAATCATTGTTTTACTTACAAAGAAAACAACTTGCAAAAATATCAAAGTTTCTCAGATGTCAGTGTTATTAAATTGTTTTATCAGCAATGCAAAAGTGGGTAGTTGAATTTATGGAGGAGAAGGGCAAATCTTGAAGATGACCCAAAGTCTGGGCATTATGCAACTGCCACCATCAAGGAAAACATTGATCATGTTCACCACATAGTGATGAACAACAGGCAGTGGTTTATAAATCAAATAGTCAATGCTATTAGCATATCCTGTGAGAGAGTTGAGAATATTCTGCACAGTAAACTTGGCATGACATATGTTTCTGCTCAGTGGGTGCAATGTCTTCTGATACCTGATCAAAAGCGCACCAGGCTGAACATCTCACAGGAAAATCTGACATTGTGGCAGATCCAGCTGGTTTCCTTGAATGTTTCCATATCCAGGATGAGTATTTGGTTCATCACTTTGAGCCAGATATAAAGAGACAATCCATACAGTGGAAACACCTCTCCTTACCAACTCCAAAGAAGGCCGATGCTGTTTGATCTGCAGGTGAGACGATGGCCTTAGATTTTGGGATGCAAAAGGAGAGTAATATGATAACTTGCTGAAGCATGTATGGAAGGCTATCAAGACTAAACGCCCAGGAAAACCAATGAAAGTGATTTTGTTTCATCAGAACAATGCTCGCATTCACAAATCCTTGGTTTTAATGGCTGCTGTGTGACTCTGGCTTTGAACTTGTTGATCACTCTCCCTATTCTCCTGATTTGATTATCATCTGTTTGAAAAAATGAATAAAAAGATAATTAACCCTTCACTTGGAACCAGTATGGCAATGATGATGACACCATATCTGCTGTTTATGACATTTTTAACTAACAGGATGAAAGCTTCTTCTTTACCAATGGAATCCAATCACTTCAACACCAATGGAAGAAGTATGTGAACCGCAAGGGTAACTATGTTGAAAAATAAACCTTATTTGGTCACATTCCATAGGAGTATCATGATCAGCCTATGAACCTTTCAGCCAACCCTTGTATTTGATTAAATATTTTACCTTTGGCATTATAAAACATGTTGTAAATCTGTGCTAAGTTACTATATTCTACGGCATCTATGATTATCCCATAATTTAGCATGATATAATTTGGGAGAATAAAATCAATGAAAATTTCCAGAAGCCTACCACAGAAACTACTGGAGAAGATTCTTATATCTCAAGCTTGATTCCTAGTTTCAACTTCACCATGTAGGATGCAGGAAATTTTTAAGGGATCTGATTAAGATAAAATGTGTTTTATATGCCAAAAAATAATAAAACATTGAATTTAGACATGAATTTTTCAATCCATCAACAGAAACTGAAGTAAAATTATGCATTTCAGGTATTAATTACCTGCAGCTATGTTTTGTAAAATTAACGTGTTAGTTACTCATGGGTATATATTTTCAAAATCACAGTTTGCTAACTATTCACAAGCATGTTTTCCCAAAATTAATTTTTGTAAACTATTCACATGTGTGTTTTTCCAAGATCACATTTTACTAACTATTCACAGGCATGTTTTCAAAAATTTATCATGTGTAAAAATGTCATGTCAAAGTGGCTATAAGTACATATATATATATATATATATATATATATATATATATATATATTATTAATTAAAGAATATCAAACACTTAAAATTCCATAGGTAACAATTTTTATTTCATAAGAACTCTAAAAAGCAGCTCTCAATCAGGTGATTTTGTTTGTAGGTGTTGAAGATTGAGAGCTGCTTTTTTAGAACTCTCATGAAATAAAAATTATTACCTATGGGATTTTAAGTGTTTGATATTCTGTAATTAATAATAATTTTGCTCTGTCTTTAGACATAGAGCTCTTTCTGGATTTACATCCTCCTGGAAATTCCATACGGATTACCATATTGTATTATTACTATATATATATATATATATATATATATATATATATATATATATATCACTTACTATCTCTTGACCTCAAAGCATATAATATAAATTTTTGTTAATCATTTCACTCCAAGCCAGATAATGAACCCACTAAGATGTAAGAGGGCACTGAGTTTGAGAGAATATGTAAAACAAAAAAAACATGATTAAGGAGTGAGAACAGTAAAAGAACAGAATTTAAGAGGACAGAAGATAATGATTGACATTGATCTTCAAAAATTTAAATGACTGAAAAGCAAGAAACTGGAAGAGAGTTCTACAAGTGAGAAGTGTGAGAGAAGAAACTGTTAACATATTAATTGACTTAAAAAGAAGACAAGGTTAATTTTACTTTAAATTAAATTCTTTCATTACTAACACCTGCCAAATATGAATGCACTTTTCAATTCTAAATTTTAACTTGGAAAGATTTTATATAACATTTAATTTAAAATATTGTCAAACTTAATTAATATTTGCTGAAGATATTTGACAGTTTTCTTGTTTTAGGGTGAAACAAGCTAGTTCAGCAATTTTTATTGTTGTGCCTGATTTTGATCTTAATTTAAAATGCTCAACAAAATAGCTATTCATTTTCCAGCAGAGTTCTTCCAGTAGATTTTTTCCGGGTTTTGCAAAAGAGTTTAACAACATCTGCTCATATTACCAACTGGAGAAAGTAATTTTTCATCCAGAAGCTGTAAAAGAAAGCCCCAAACAAATTATAATTATATCAAAGTTTTAGAGAAATGAATGTAGTGATAGAATGAAAAGGTAGGAGAATGAGGTATTTGAAAATAAAAGAAAAAAGGGAATGGGTTAAAGAAATGAGAGGGAAGAACACCCCCACCTCCAAAATGGTAAATAACTGAAGTATAAAGGGATGGTCTGATGAAAGAGATAAACATTTAGATAATCAAAAGGAAAGTTAAAAAAAAGAAAGCTAAAAAGAGTAAGAGGCGGAGAAGAAAAGAGGGAGAGTAAGAGGCGGAGAAGAAAAGAGGGAGAGTAAGAGGCGGAGAAGAAAAGAGGGAGAGTAAGAGGCGGAGAAGAAAAGAGGGAGAGTAAGAGGCGGAGAAGAAAAGAGGCAGAGTAAGAGGCGGAGAAGAAAAGAGGCAGAGTAAGAGGCGGAGAAGAAAAGAGGCAGAGTAAGAGGCGGAGAAGAAAAGAGGCAGAGTAAGAGGCGGAGAAGAAAAGAGGCAGAGTAAGAAGATAGTAAGAAGCGGAAAAGAGGAGAGAGTAAGAAGCGGAAAAGAGGAGAGAGTAAGAAGCGGAAAAGAGGAGAGAGTAAGAAGCGGAAAAGAGGAGAGAGTAAGAAGCGGAAAAGAGGAGAGAGTAAGAAGCGGAAAAGAGGAGAGAGTAAGAAGCGGAAAAGAGGAGAGAGTAAGAAGCGGAAAAGAGGAGAGAGTAAGAAGCGGAAAAGAGGAGAGAGTAAGAAGTGGAAAAGAAAAGAGGAAGACAAAGTAGAGAGTAAAAGAATATAAAAAAGATGCAAAGATAACAGACACAAAATAAAGTAAAATGAAAAAAGATGAATGAAAAAGAACAGTAGAGCAAATAGAGAGAGAGAGAGATAAGGAAAAGCAATGAAAAAAGAAAAAACAATAAAAAAGAAAGAATAAAAAAAATAGAGATTTAAAAAAAAAAATGAGTGACAAATTTTGCCAAAGGATAAATGTGATTGAGAGAGAGAAAGAGGAAAAGGGAATAGAGTTAGAAAAGGAAGAAAGAAAAAAATGAAGAGGAATTCTTGTTTTGACTAGCATCTTAGAAAATGCAATTTCATTTTGTTGGAGTGGCAAGTGGTGGACTTTTGGTCTGTATTTCATCACAAAATGTGAGAAAAAAATACATCAATAGACAGGAAAAGATAGAAATCACCTGCTGATTTGGCAAGCTTGATCCTAGCAAGGCATCTTTGATAAATATTGATGGGACACATCTATGCTCATAACCGATATTTTTACGTCTAAGATCCAAGAGTTTGTAAACAAACAATCACAGAATTCATCACATATTTACACAAAATTTAACACTTCACTTATTTACATTATATTCATCATCTTAAAAAAAAATACATTATGGGATCTCTGTTCCATTTGCAATGCATTATGGAATCTGCTTCCAATTCAGTAAATTTATTATTGCTCATAAGATGTGCTATTCCCATATTAAGTGTTGTGCTAAACTGAGCTCAGCTAAGAAAATATTTATTGAAGTTGAATGCTAAAGTTTTACTACCAAGTCTAGTTTATTTGTTGATAAACCTGATTAAACTCAGATTTGTTACCAAACAAAAAAGAAAACATCTTAAGAAGTTCCAAATATGAAGAGAGTCTACTGCCACATGGATCTGGGATGTCTACACTGTGACAGAAACCAACAAAATCTGGTAGTGCTGTGTGGTACTGCTGTGGTGCCTTGGGTTTATGATAATGATACCTTTGATTGGAAACCATGTCTGGTTGATAAAGGTTTTATTAGTGACACTACTGCTGCTTTTCACATAAGTAGTTGCTATATGTAATAAATCATAATTGTTAACAGTAAATCCACTTAATATGCCTTTTAGAAGAAATATGGAAATTGACAAGAAGAAATTAATAAAATATATTCACATATTTATAATTTCATTTCTTCCTTTATGAGGTGGTACTACAGAAATGCACTGAAACATTCAAATTCATGGCATCAAATCAGTGTTATATACTGAAATATTTGTGCAGCTTAAATATGAGTTAGGGTGGTTGATTTTATGACATGCCTGTCCATGTCTGTAGTAGGAATCCATTCAATACATAATGACCATCTTTTCCTCTATGGTCAAATTTCCTCAAGGGCAGGTAATCCATCCTTTTCACCAAGACGGAACTAAACAAAATATTGACAATGCCAATCCTTGTTGGGTTATTTAATATTGAATTTTGTATGGGGCACCCAGTGAGTATCCAAGTGGATAATATCACTTACTAGGTTTATGTTGCACAAGCAAATGACTCATTTCAGAAAGAAATCAGATTTCTTTTTCACAAGAAATAAATTGAGAGTTGTTTAAGAATTGCAAGTATTGAAGGCTGACCTCTACTGAGAAAGACAATGGGAAATCAATCACTGCTTCACTTGATATGATACATATTCTTTAGAATGACAAAGTACATTCATATTCCATGATTAGTCATCATAAGTTAGTTAAGTCAGCGGTCCCCAACCACTGAGCTGCACAGAAAGAATAAACCCTTTTCCCCACATTTTATTGACTATCACAGCCTTGTTTATGTTGCTTTGTTATGCACATGACCAACACAGACCCCCACCCCTGTTCATAATATAAGAGGGGATAGAAGGCAGCAAAGACTATGAAGATAAGGAGGATAGATAACAACTGACCCTTGACTTGAAGAGGTTAATACTGTATTGTTCATGGAAGCATTTACACAGTAGTTTGCTCAGTTTTTGTTGTTATTAAAATCCTAATTCACATATTTTTATAATCCTGGAAATAAATAATCTAACAACAAAATAGTATGTAACTTTTTTGTTGTTATTCAAATTGTAAATATAGCTTTTTAAAACAATAGAAATTGCTGAGGGAGTTAAGAGAGCATACAGTAATATCAGTGTCAAGAGAAAAACTATCTTTTTGACAGGTTTTTTTTTTTTTGTAGGTTGGAATATTTCTTTTTCACCTGATGAAGGCTGAAGAATAAATTGGCTTAAATCGTATTAATGTTAAGAACACAAAGTAAAAATACACAACTAAATTAAAAAAAATTTGATTGATTTAAATGAATTATGGAATATAAACAATTTATTTTTACTTTTTCTAAAGCTCACTCAATACAAGGCTCAAAAGCCACTCTTGGTAGTAGGTTACTGAAAGGTCTATGTTGAGAAAGACAATGGTAATTGTGATGGGAAATCAATCACTGTTTCACTTGATATGATACATATTCTTTAGAATGACAAAGTACATTCATATTCCATGATTAGTTAACATAAGTTAGTTAAGTCAGCAGTCCCCAACACAAAAAGAATAAATACTTTTTTTCCCATTTTATTGACTATCACAGCCTTGTTTATGTAGCTTGTTTATGCACATGACCAACACAGACCCCACCCCTGTTCAGGGAAAAATTGTCTTTCATGACACCAGTCCATGGGGCAAAAAAGGGACTGCTGAGTTGAGGTATACAATATACTCTTCTCTTATTCTTCAGACTTTAATATCTGAATTCTTCAGTAAATAGAGGATTCTTTACATTTTGCTCATTTTTTGTTTACATGTGTTTAGTTAGAAAACTAACAAAAAATCTTTTTATGGAAATTTTCTATATTCTGGATGATTCTCGTGGTTTTCAGTGAACATTTTTATACGAATTGTTTGATATCTTAGTACTTTCAACATTCATAAGCCATTATCAAAGTGATTTTTTTGATAATGTTGTGTATGTATTAGTTTTGTTTTTTTGTTATGTAAGTTTACATGTAACATTATAATTGAAAAAAGATTTTTAAAATCTGACATAACACAGTACATACAAAGTTCATGTTTTTCTTTTGAGTACTTTTGAGTGGCTTAGTCATTATCAAGAAGTGGATGTTGTTAGTATGCTAGACAAGATTTAGTAAGCTACATCCTGGCATTATTTTGGAATTCTAGGATTCAAAGTAATCTAAATATGTTTAGAAAGTCACATAATGCTCATCGATTTAAATTTGAACACATTATTTTCTCATTTTTCTATGTGTACACATGGATTTTTTTCTGAAGAAGTCTCCACCATTTGCCTTTGACAAAGTCTCTAAAGGAATGACACACATTGCAAAAATAAGGTTTCCTAATTTATTAGTATTATCTATCAGAGAGATTCATTTATATCTCAATTTTCATAAAGAGAGAAGATTATTTATTCCTTTCCCAAAGGTATTAGTGTGAAATAAACAGAAAAACTTGAACTGGGTTCATCAATCCCATTTTCCATACTGATAACCCAGCAAAAATTGGAGAACCTATACAATGGATAAATTGTCGTCTATATTAACTCAAAAATGAAAATAACACTGATATCTCATTTTAACGGATATATTTACCAAAATTACACAAAAATATATTGAAACATTAAAGAGTAAATTTATTCAATAAAATCAACATTGGCTTCAACCACAGCCTCCAAACAACTTCGGAATCTCTTGCAACTCTTCTGGACAGTCTCCTTGTTTAAGTTAGTGAATGCTGCCATAATCCTTGCCTTCAGTTCATCATTGATGTTACAAGAAGTTTTGTTGGTTTCTTGCTCAACTGTGCCCCACACATAATAATCAAGGGGATTTCAGTCTGGGGAGTTAGGTGGCCAGATGTAAGGGCTGATGTGGTTGCAGAAATAGTCAAACAGCCATGACTGAGTTCTCCTGCTCGTGTGGTATGGTACAGTCCTGTTGCCAAACATAGGGTCTTCCAGCAGGTACCCTCTTGACCCAGGCAGCACTACCTCCTTAAAGAACTTGATGTAGGCCCACATGTTGAGTCTGAGGCCCACACCAACAAATTCAGTTCTTTTCTCATTAGAACGATCAGAGTGAATTTTCTGAGATGGTGTACCTTCGTAATCACCATTAAACTCATCCAACTCTTTCTGAATCTTCTGCACTGTCCTCTGATTGACAGCCAAATAATCCGAAATGTATCTTCTGACACGAATGCCAAGCAGTACAGCATGCCATTTCCCAATTTCTGGTGGAGTGAATTGTGCAATAGTGCATTTTTTCTCACAGAGGGTGCCCAACTGACCCTACTGCATTATGCAGTTGACAAAATCAAAAACAAACAATGCACATGCGCAAAATTAAAAATATAAAATGGCAACAATTTACCTATTGCACTCTGTATACTAAATTTGTTATAGACAGGTTGAATTGTACTACTTCTTAATGAGCAGATCTGCCTATCTTGAAAAATTTGATATCCTGGTGTCAGGTATCAATGGAAAATATGCAAGCATCTCGGCTATGAAGCTTGCGGATGTATTTCTATCATTTTTACTTTATTTTATTTATTACAGATCAGTATTTATTACAGATCAGTATTTATTACAGATCAGTATTTATTACAGATCAGTATTTATCAGTGCAACTGTATGAAAAGGATGCTAGAAAATCCTCAGCTTAAACCACTTCCAAAGTTCGACAAAATGGCCAAACATCTGAAACTGTGTTTAAATGCCTTCATATCAGAAATGTAGTTCTACAGAAGGATACTGAGAATACTACTCACCAAACATGTGAGTAACAAAGAAGTTATGGGGAAATGGAAACAAAAAGGACACTTAACAGCAGAAATAGATGGTTGAAATTTCTAGGGTGCATAATGAGGAAAGAGGGCTTAGAAAATTTGATACTCACAGGACACATTGAAGGCAAGAGAAACAGAGGAAAGCAATGCATAACCTATCTAATGAGCTTATGTAAATGGTTGGTATAGCAGGAGGGATAGCAAAAAGACAAACCTTACTCAGAGCTACAAAAGACAAGTTGTGGAGAGCTATGATCACCTACATCCTCAAAGGATACAGTACACAGAAGAAGAAGATGAGTAGATTACCCTACGGTGAGGCCTGATTGTCAACAACATGACCAACTGGCCTAAAGCCAGTCATGGTATTAGTTTTAACATTGTTCACTTCTATGTTAACAATACTAAAACAAATATCAGGGCTGGCCTTAATACAAATAATAATTACAGGTTTTCGTAGTGTCTTTATCCAAAGCATTTCTTTTTTTCTCTTGAAAGATTAAGTAAATATTGTGCATTTAAATACAAATAATGAATATTATACTATACAGCTGTAATAAATGTTTGCTTCATTATCTGTCTGTGTGTGTGTGTGTGTGTGTGTGTGTGTATATATATATATATATATATATATATATATATATATATATATAAAATTCTAAATTAACATCTTTAGTATTATTATCTATACATCATCTTACTTATATTTTTTATTATTCTTTATTTAAAATCCCTTCATTTATGTTTGGTATTATTATAATTATTATTATTTTTATTAAGGGCTTCTTTATTAGACTAATTTGAAATTGTGTTGATTTGGAAAGACTTTATTGAATCCATTGCTGGGTCTGCTGCTAATAAAGTTGGTTCACTGTGTCATGCTAGATAATTTTTCTCCTCAGAATCTATCTTATAAATATATAAGTCTACCATTCATCCATGCTTTGAATATTACAGCAACATATAGTCCAGTGCTCCTGCTATATATCTAGAGATTCTTGATAAAATCACAAGAAGAATCAGTAATATTATTTGTCAGGACCTGGCATCTCAGCATCAGTCAATTTCTGACTGTCATAACGTAGCTTCCCTGTACTTTTTCTATAAATATGTTCATGGTTTTTTTGTTCTGATGAACTTTCCTCTTTGGTACCTAGACCTTATGAATGAAGATGTGAGTCACAAATTGAAGATATAAACAGGTGTAAGTGCAGAAATTTAAATATCTGGGGAGTGTTTTAACAGAGGATGGAAAATGTGACAATGAGATCAGAACACATGTTGGCCTAGCGAAAGAAGCATTCAAAACCTAAGCATGGTTCAGAGAAATGGAAAAATTTTGTTAGAAACAAAGAAAAAAATGCTGGATTTCTGTGTGTTATCTATTCTCTTACATGGCAGTGAATGTGGGACAATCTTCCCCAAGAATGAGAAAAAAACTAGAGGCAGCAGAAATGTGGTTCTACAGAAACATACTACAAGTTCCATGGATAAAATGATTAAGTTTGGTTTGGTTTATTTTGTTTTATGGCATATCAACCTCTAACAGATTATTTAATGCCGACAATTTTTTTTATAGCTGGTAATATTTTGTTTTGTCAAAAATCTGTTTCTGGTAATATTTTTCCTTCAAAATTGTATTGCTGGTCATTATTTTTTTCAAAAAAGTATTGCTGGTAATAATTATATATTTGCCCATAGCTGGGACCCTAACAGGTGCTACCACCTCGGATCAGGGTGGACCTGGGAACACCAGCAATTAAGAGGTGATTCCACGCTCCTCAAAAACCTCCTGATCAGAAGCCTTGCTGCTGGACGTAGTTTAACGTCTTACCCAGGACAGATAAAGTGATTAAGCAACAAGGAAGTCTTAAAGAAAATGACAACAGAAAGAATGCTTGGAAAAATTTAAGGGGCATATTGAGGGCAAGAGGGATAAAGGAAGGCAGTGAGCCACTTACTTAATGAGCTTGTGCGAATGGATGGTGGAATGGGAGAGGAGCCTTAGCAAAGGTAGAAAAACTGCTAAAAAAACTGCTAAGAGCCACACAAGACAGGAAGCTGTGGAAAGTCATGATTGCTTATATCCTGAAGGAATGCTGCACATTGAAGAAATATTTGACTATAAAAGTGGTGTAAGCTCAAACCAAATGAGTTGGAGGAGTATGTTAGAAATTGCTCGCACAAGCAGGCTATAGTTTATTTAGCCTCTAAATTCTGAAAAGGTCCAGTGTTAAAAACTCATCAGGGCAAGAAAAAAAAAACACAGTGATTATTAACTGACTTGCAGTGCCTGCAGTGTTCCAAACTTCAGAGCTAGATTTACATTGCAGAATCACCTGACAATTGAAAGATGAATATAAAAAAAGAGTCTTCTTCAGGTCCAAAGTATACATTCATGAAAATTAATCTAACTTAAAATAATCAAACATCTCATAAAAACAACCATCAAAATGAAATAAGTCACTATTGTGTCTACATCACCTATCTATATATAAAATTCTATGACTTCCATTAGTCTCTCTGTCACAGCCTCTAAAATAGTCATATCAATCGAAAACCAAATTTGGGCGAGAAGTGCAAACAGATAAGGAGGTATAAAGTACAGTTTGTTTTACTTGGGTGCGTAGCTTAGTACAATAAATATTCACTAAATTTTGGGAAATATAAAAAATTTTATTATTTAACATACAAAATACTCCCACTATTTAAAAACAATTTAATGATTAAAATATCAAATACTTATTTAATAAAAATGCAACAATGTTTTTGCATATCTTCTCTTTAAGTTTTCATATAGACAAGAATCCAGTTTCCAGTTTGCTGTGTTTGTGAGAACTATAAACAAATTACAAGGGCAAATACTTCAAAATTTGGAATTTGGCTCCAGAAAGAAATATTCACGCATGGCCAGTTGTGTGTTGCAGTTTCAAAAGAGAGAAATCCTCAGAATTTATTCTTCACTGTCAAAAAGGAAAAGGCAAAAAAAAAAAAAAGAAATTTTCTTAAAAATATTGTTTACCATGAAGTCATATATAATTAAATTAAAGAAATTATTAAACCATGAAGTCGGGTTTTTGTCAAAGTATTTTTCCAAACAAATCAGTTTATTCAAATATGATCAATTGGCTTGTGAAATTGAATGAAACGTAGAGTTTGTAAATCTCAACAGAAAATGTTAGCAATAACTTAAACAATACTAAATACAGTGTGGATTTAAAAAATTCCAATGTGTGTGTGTGTATATATATATATATATATATAAAAAGAAATATAGTCTTAAAGTGTGCTATATTTATGGGATAAAGTGCTCAATATCAGAGATAGAGCGTGTGTAAATATAAAAGTGAACATTTATATTTATATTCACTTATATATTTTCTAACAGTTTCTTTTCTCACATTTCTCATCTGTGGAACTCTCTTCCAATTTCTTGCTTCTCTACCACTTATCTCCAAAAATTTAAATGCAATGATAATCAAAATCTTTGGTCTCTCTAAAACCTGTTCTTCTGTTGCCCTTTCTCTTCACTAAAAGCTTATGGTCCTATCATAAAACACAAGTTTTGGTATGATCACTAAAGTTAAGCAACATCAAGCCTGGTCAATATCTAGATGGATAACTGCTTGGGAATACCAGGTGCTATAAGCTTGTATATGTAGGTGGTGTAATAGATAACAGCTTGGAACTGAAAATCAGAGAGATAAGTTCCTATTCCTGTCGGGTTTGTTATATTCACTTACATGCAAATACCCTTGGGAAAGGCATGAATCCAACTCTCCTCCCCTGAGTTATAGGCTAATTTGTAGGATATTGTATTAGTAATTCAAAATTATCTCCAAAAAATTCTTACAATCTAAACATATTTTCTGGCTTTAAATAATGTGTGAAGGGTTGATAAGCAGTAAAAATCAAATCAATCAATTAATCAACCCCCTTTTCATTCTCTTCTAATCCCAGTAATCCCTTACATCATGCTAGTGACATTATCACCTTGCTTGGGGTGAAATGATTTAAAGAAAACAAATACATAGATAATTACTGCATGTACATCATATAATTTGGGTTGAGATCTGTGGGAGTGAAGCGTGTGTTTGTAAACCGTGACTATTAAAGCTAATATAGCAAGACTCTTCGGCAGAATTGAGTCACTGTCAGTCACTGTGTGTTTATCTAAATCTAAAAATAAATACGCTAAAATTCACCTTCATCCCTGTCGTGCACTGACGGCTTAGTGGTAGAACGCCAATTCAGTCGGGTTTCGATCCTAGCTAGAGGCAACCGGACGTCTAGCCACACTGATGCGCTGTGATACAGCGAAACAGTCTGTCTGTGGATGACAATAATATATAAAGACATTTTTATGTTTATACTTTCTTCTTTATAGATACAAATATTTAAGTAAATGCTCTGTTCATAATAAACAGTATTAACAACATTTACCGACCTGAATGTTACTTAAATATTTCTATCTATAAAGAAGAATGTATAAACATAAAAATGTCTTAAAATAATTGTCAAACTTTGTCCATTTCATTATATATATATTTTTTTTTTTTTCAAGCTTTTCACTCCAGGCAAGGCAGGAAGCCACTAGCACGCAAGGGGTTACAGAGGATTTGGAGCGAGAGCAAATAGGAGTGTTAGAGGAAAGGAAGTAAAGAAGGATATAGGAAGATCAAGGCAACTGGAGATGTCGATTGACGTTACACTTGAATAGTTGGAGATCATAGTCATCAGGGAAACAGGAATGAGGAAGGGAGTTCCATAGGTGTGAGGTGCGAGATATGAAGCTATTGGAGTAGAAGAGACGTCTACATTTAACAGTTTCAACAGTGAAAGGGTGGGAACAGGATGCCAGCCTCGTAGGACGCTTGAATTCATGGAGCCTATATATATAAACCAACTGGTTTAGATGCAAATTAATTGCCCAAAATTTAGTGAAAATCTTTGGCTAAACTGTTAGCCAATTTCAAGGATTACTTTTTGTTGTGCTACTATAGTAAATGGTGTGTCAGTGTAGACGATAGAAAAGTTGCTGAAAGTAGATATATTCATAATTTCCAAATACAGCCAGTAAATTGTGACTATGCTCATAATTAATATTATTTAGGTTGGTTCTTTTTTCTTTTAATAAGGACTTCCATCACTTTAAACACTACTTGCATTTTAGCTGAACATGCTTGGAACCAACAAACTTTGGAACAATTTTCGAAGTCATTAAGTCCAGATAGTGTATACATACATAAAACCAGAAAAGCATAATGAAAACATATATATAAAACCAGAAAAATCTAATGAAAAACTAAAAGTACCTATATCAGTTTTGTGGTCATGCTTGAAACCAAGTAAACCGCCATCATTTATATGAAAGATATATATATATATATATATATATATATGTATGTAAAAAAAATACTTCAGGAATATGAGGAGTTAACATCCTCTGCTGATAAAGCTGAATGCTTTGCATATAAATTCTCCTAAAATTACTCTTGACTCTCCCAGAATATACCTGCCTATTTTTTCCTAGAACTGAGTCTCTGTTGAGTGATATACATAAAACCCCTTCCATGGTTTCTGCTATCATCACTAACCTAGATCCCCACAAAGCATGTGGACCCAATGGTATCCCTGTAATAGTCATTAAGAAGTGTGCTCCCAATGGTATCCCTGTAATAGTCATTAAGAAGTGTGCTCCCAAACTGGCTCGTGTTCTCTCCAAACTGTATAATAAATATCTTGCTGTCTTCTGCTTTCTTGCCTGCTGGAAGTTATCATCTGTTTTTAAAAACTTCCAACTATCAGTGTATTAGCCTTCTACCTCTTTTGGGGAAACTCCTAGAGGCCCTAATCTATGCTGAACTTACTCATCATCTCTCATCATAGGGCCTTTTCTCAGACAAGCAATATGGCTTTCGTTTCTTCAGGTCAACTGCTGATAAACTGACGATAATTGCAGGAAGCATCTATCATGCTCTAGATAAAAACAATGAAGCTCAGGCTGTAGCATTGGACATACCGAAAACCTTTGACAGCGTCAGGCATTCAGATCTTCTTCACAAGCTAAAAAGTTGCAATGCCTCCAGGCACTTTTCAAATTGTCTAGCTCATTTTGTACAAACGCAGGTGTCCCCCAGGACTTCATCCTTGGTCCTACTAATTTTAATTTTCAGAAATGACCTTCCTGATAATATCAGCTCTCAACTTAGTATCTACACTGATGACACAATTTATTCCTGCTTCAATAGTAAGGAATATCAATCCAACAAGGTCAAAATGGCATCCAATATCCAAAATTACTTCAAGTCCATCATTAACCGAGGCTTGTTAATTTTAAAGACTCCAAAACTAAACTTTATGTATGGGGTGCAGTTGAGTAAGAGACCAACAAAATTCCTTGTAATGCCAAAGATCAACTGAAGGCAAGGATTATAGTAGCATTCATTAACTTAAACACAGAAACCATGTAATTTGGTAAAATATATCTCTTAAAATGAGATGTCAGCATTATTTTCATTTTTGTGTAATTTAGACAATTCATCTATTGCACCATATATATATATATATATATATATATATATATATATATTGTTAAATATAACAGACAACGAATATCTATTATGTTTGATCATGAACTGTTCTAAGCTTCATATGTTCAACATTTGAATGTATTTTATTATGCTGTTCCTTGATCTAAGCTCATATATATATATATATATATACATACACACACACACACACACACACACACACACACACACAAGGATAGCTTGTCTACATGTGTTTCATAATGGGGTTTGTCAATATTTTTATGACACTAAATCAGATTATGTGTAAGCTTCATGGATATGGCCTTGTGGCAGACTTAACTATTATTAGTAAGTATATATAACATATGTTCAGACGCATATATCCATCAATGTATCAGTACCTTTATATGAATACTAACGGGGAGGGGGTATGTGTGTCTATATCTTACAGTTATAATTACTGTACTTAAGTAGGTATATGTTTTAACTGGGAAATTAACATATAGCTGCCTAGTGATTGAAAGTCTAACTTAAAAAGGGGATCTTCACTCAAATACACATTTCCATTAAATATAACATTAATTCTCAGATGGAAACTTTAATAAAAGAGAAACATGTTAGATTGATAAACGTTTCCCATTTGTTCTTTATCTTATCATAATAAATAATGATCAATTAAAACAATTAAAATAAAACTCACTAACTGCTGAAAATGCACACATTTTTATTTTAATACCTATACTGGGTGGTGTGTAAAAAAAAACCCAGTTAATAGAATTTTTTAAATACAAAAAAAATTCAACAAACTGATATAATTGTTGAAATCCAATAAAAAAGAAAACACTAAAAACATTTGTGCTGCTTGAGAATAATCAACCAGCAGCGCAATGTCTGGCCAAAAGAAAAAACACCAACAGTGTAACTTGAGTTAAAACACAAAGGGGCTCAATGCACGAAGTAGAGCAAAAGCTAAGAAACCTAACGAGCCAGAACCTATCTACTTAGGTTTCACCTAATGGATTATCAGGATAGCTCTGGCTGAAGAGGTTTGGCCCAAGCAACATTTTATTGAAAAAAAAAAAAAAAAAAAAAAAAATATGCCCACCAGAAAGAATAAAAACTTAGCATAAAATCAACAAGACAAAGAAAAAAAATAAAATAAAAATATAAAGGAGGGTAGGTCAAAAGATATTCTATTGGTGAAATGGGCATCCCCAAAATATCATTCCCTTATTCAAGTAACAAGGCTTTTTTTTATGTCTGCAACCATTAAGTTCTGGGTCATTTTAGTTATATATATATATATATATATATATATATATATATATATATATATACATACACACACAAGTCTAGGATTGGTGTATACCGAATAAATTGCAATAACCAACAATTACTATTCTTAAAAGAGTGCTCAATACAGAATAGAGCATTCAACATCACTTGATAAGACACCGGAGGTGTTGAAACAAAATGGCTATTTTTGTAGTGATTTTATAACATATTTATGTTATAATTTTTAAATAAACAATTACATATATATATATCCATTACATTCACTTATGTGCTAATACCCTTGGGAAAGGTGTGAATCCTCTTCTTCTCCCTCCAACTATGGGTAAATAGCAGGACAGACTGGGTTCTATAGCCTTGGATGGCAACTGGTCTAGGAGAAGGACAACTCTGAATTCAAAACCTGCGGAGGGTCGTTTGGGGACCTTGGGCATCCGTTGCACCAGGTCCCTGTATTCGTCCCTCCAAAAAGTGTGGATGGCCCTGCACAAAGCCTTCACCACTATAATCAAATCCTGTGCGGGTGTCGGGCTTTCAGTTTCTGGGACCTGATCTGTCTGACCCTCATACGTTGAGTTCGATGGGAGAGTCCATTATATATATATATATATATATATATATATATATAGTAGAACCTTGGTTGATGAATTTAACTTGTTCCTGAAGCCCGTTTGTATACCCAAACTATTTTTCCATTAGGAATCAATGTAAAATGGATTAGTCCGTTCCTTGTCCCAAGATGATTGCTTATTTAAACTTTAACAACAGTACTTTGCACACAAGTTTATACACAAAACTAATGAAAATCATTAAATCTAAGAAAAAATAGATAAAGCCAATACTACACAGATAAAATATAGATGAACACTTCAATTTTACTGTACCTTAAGTAGGAGAGTTGATGGTGTAAGGGGAAGGAAAGAGATGTTATTATTTAGAAAAGGAAAGACATGATTGTCTCTTTATTTATAAGAATAGTATAAATTGTTGATTTTGTCATATGAAACTGAGTAGGAAGAGACAATATCATCAACAATTGTTTTTCTCTTAATTTTTCTTTTTCCTTTACCAGTATCACTGTTAGCTTTCTTTGGAGCCATGACTGGGGACTAATGAAGAGAAAAAAAAAGGCACAGTACAATAAAATTGGAAAAATGCACAGCACAAAACATGAATGTATACAATATAGTGGTTGACTAAGAAATGACTCTGTTCAGGTTAACTCGGTTTGGTAATATTGTTCAAGAACCGAAATTTATTTGATAACCGGGGCATTTTCATCTCTAATATTCTGTTCAAAAACCGACATGCGAGACATTCAAGAACTAAGGTTGCACTCTCTCTCTCTCTCTATATATATATATCAGTAAGTATAAAATATATCACAGTGAGTGTTGATGGTAATAAAAGAGTACAATGTAAAATAACAAGAGATAAACTTTATACTATTAATAATAAGTGTACATTTTTTTCCCTGACTGTTTGGTACAACTCTGCCATGTCAAAGTTGTATCAAACAGTGATGAAGAAAATTAATATTTGTTATTAATATTTATGAAAGGATTTTTCATTTATTAATCTGACATATTTTAATTTACTGCTTAAACATTATTTTTAACGGATACCCATATGTGAGTAGATGCTCCGTTTTTATTTATTTATAAACAGCATATTTATTTCCATCTGCGGTCTGAATATTTGAGAAATCTTATTAGCAGGATTCAAATCTGTGTCCTCTAACAGAAACTGTCATTAAATCTGGCATGCCTTGATCTCTCAGCTATGAAGAACCTCCTGGTCAAACAAAGCCCGAATAGTGCTTTTGAACAGAGCAAGAATCAGGAAAGGTCTGTGACAAAAGTAGTCTTTGGACTTTGTATCATATACATATAGAATGTCTGCCAAAACTGAATTTGGGAATTTTATAACACTTAGTGTGTGTGTGTGTGTGAGTGAGTGAGTGAGAGAGAGAGAATATATATCTATATAAATATATCCAGGTAAGAACAAATTGAGTATGAATGCTTTAATTTTGGGTGAAAATAAAGACAAAAATCGTCCAAAATTTGATTATTATTTTATTAAGTTGGTCTTGATCTAAGCTTTCAGCTCACATGAGTCATCTTCAGAGTGGTTATACAGACATTTTAATAAAGATATTCACCATTGAAGATAATATTTTGTTATGTTGTTATATAGAAGATTGCTATGCAACGATAACGGTCACAGAATTTATTTTCACCCGAAAATAAAGCAAACATATAAACATTTGAACGGCTCATGATCAGACATAATAGACAATCATTGTCTGTTATATTTAACAATATATGTTTATGTTTTTATATATATATATATATATATATGATTAGAAAAAAAGAGTCCACATATGCTTCATATAGTTTATAGAATAGATAAGTTGGTCAATAAAACAAAGTGAAACGAAAGTTTTTCCACCCCCCCCATTGTCTAACAGTGATTTTCCTAAAAGAATTCCTTATCCCCTTTTTTGTGTCTATTTCTTTCCTCTCTCTTTTTTCTTTTTTTCTTTTTCTCTTTCATTTTACTTTTATTGACAATCTCACTATGTTCCCATACTGATCCTAACTCACAAAAACAAAATCTTTCAACACTAATATCGCCCCCCCCCCCCCGTGCTCAACATCTCACTTCTCTACCACCCACCACCAAACACAATTTTTTTAAATCTGAGGTTATTTTCACATTAAGTTTCACACAGCCAGAAATCAAACAGGGAACAAATTTTTTCTAATAATTCCATCTACAAGCGGAATGTACCCACCTCAAAATACTAATGTTGGATAGTTTCCATCATCCCTCTGTTTATTTCTTGCAACTGCTGATGATGAATACGAGTGTGTTCGAAAATTCCGAACTTGGAACCTCAATCACCGTGCTTCATTTTTGTCACCTGGTTAATATTAATAAATGTTTTTCATTCCGATTTCATCAGTACCCATTTGTTTGACTTTGTTTTATTAACCAACTTATCTACTCTGTTTACACACACACACACACACACACACACACACACTAAGTGTTATAAAATTCACTTCTGGTAGACTTTCTATAGGTATGTTCACTAAGCACAAATACTCTTGGAAAAGGCAGGAATCCACTTCTCCTTAGGTTCTATCTTATAATCAGATATCTTGACAAATATATTTCATCCCTAGAATGCTGTAACACTTTCAAGAGAAATGATTGGGTTTGTGGGCACTTAGGTGAACCACTCTTCCTTACTGCACAGATAGCAGAAACAGTAGGGAACATCACATATATTTCCATTCTCTCTTGTCAACCTTCGCCTCATACTGTGGTCTTTTTCCCCCCAAACTCACCCTTCCCTACTCCCTTTTCTTCTTCCGTATTTTTTTCAATTTCGTACAGTTGTCTACTAGGTGTAGCCATCTGACTTTGCAAAGACTACACATAAAGCAGTTTCAATTCTGGAAAAAATCCCCAAATCATACAAACAAACAGTGAGTAACATCTGTCACTTATAACACAGAAGGACTGTCCAGATAGTATTTAACCATTTTGTATGTCTTAAGTACTAATTAAACAGCCTTGATGTAACTTGGCAACTGGTCTATAGGAGATGTTAACACATGTGTGAACAGACACTCTGCTGTGGGTTACTCAGTCAGTAATGAACAAGATTGGTTACTGTATGACTGTTCTATACACAATCACTGATTGAGTAGATTCTATATATCTCATGCTAAAGTAAACGATTGCATCACCCAAGTCTGTCAACACTTATACTAGATATAGCCCCCACTCCAAAATGGCTCCTGGTTCTTCCCAAAGTTAAAAATCACAATCAAGAGAGATCAGATTTCAAATTATGGATGAGATTAAGAAGAACGTGAAAAGGATTTTCAAGCCATTTTGAAAAATGGCAGGTACGCTGGGATAATTTAGTGAGATCTAAAAAGAAAGTACTTTAAAAAGGAATAATTTCTTAATACACTGATTAAACTATTTATGCATTAAATAAAATGAGTTAGAATTAAATAAATAATATATAATAAAAATAAATAAAAAATATAATCAATATAAAATGTCAAAAAATAAGTAATATAAAATACAATAAAAAACTAATATAAATAAAATATAAATATAAAATGCCAAAAAATAAATAATATACAATAATAAATATAAATAAAATAAAAAATCAAGCTTGAAATATTTTCTTTCTTACATTTCATATTTACATACAGAGTTCAGCCAGTACATTTCCACAAGCCCTATATTAAATGTCAAAGAGCCACATGTGGTTTACGAACTATAGTTTGGCCATACATCAAAATAAAACATTTTTTTATGCTTCTGTTGATTTCTACTTACAGATACAAAAATTGCATTAACCCTTTAATTGTTAAGCTGATAAAATGTCTCACATTTTACTTAAATAGAAACGGCTTTTTATTAGGAGAGTTTTTTTTTATTTTCTCATGTACGCTTTTATATGGAGGGCATTTAGTATTAAATATCAAAGTTAATTCACATTTGTAATGATATTGTTTTATATATATATATATATATATATATATATATAACTTTACGATTGCATTCAAGCATGACTTATATCAGAAATAAAGTATTAATAGAATTAATACAAATATAAATATATTGTGACTTATCCCCTGATAAATAGGCAGAGTGATTACTGGATGGTCCATCTACAAAACTGTAGAGTTTGGATGCTAAAAGTAAAAGCAATCAGCTATGTGGCAAATTTTATATCTGTATTAAAATATATATATATATATAATCTCAACATATTCAATTTAAAAATCATCATTGATAATGGCTAATAGCTGAAAATCCTTGGACATCTAAAACATTTGGAGAGTTTTTACACACTTTATGTCCAGAAAAGAAAACACTTGTATGAACACAAGAGAAGCTGAATAAAAAGTTTAATTGCAGTACCTTGTCACTTATTTTATTTATATATATATATATATATATATATATATATATATATATATATGT